>CM018101.1:47859920-49059920 GCA_008658365.1 Alca torda | reverse complement strand
TAAACAATATTTTAGGAGAATATTTGCAAAATATGCACTCAATGCATCTCACTCATATCTTCAGTGCTTTTCCATCTATCCATTATGACCAGTCTTAAATGTAACTACTAGTGATCAATCCTGAAAACAGTAACGGTTGTATGTAAAACATGCAAGTGAACAACTGTCTAGCTACTTGCTAGACAAGTACACGTTCAAGGGTGGAATTAATCTCACCTAACTATGGCTACCTAAAAGCAAGGCATGTAGTCTTGACTAATTGCATAGGCCCCTTCTGAGAGCAAAGACATAGGCACATAGTGGTGGAAAGTCATTCCACCATTTTCAGGCAGAAGTGACATATGGATGGTATGTGTCTCTCTCTTGCTTCAAAATTCCACGAAAGTGAGCCTTTGTGATTTGCTGAATGACTGTCTCTTCATCTGAGTTCACTAATGTTGGGCAAGATTAATCATACCCTGTTAGCATGACTGAATCTTTCACCTGTAAAGCATGATGAACAGCTAGGGTGGTATTACCACAATGCACTGATGAAAAGAGAAGAGGTTGGCCTGTTTGCTTTCATTGCACAGTCCTAAACATCAGTCATCTTAGTCAGATATAATTTTGTTTTGATGCTACTTCTTTGATAAGTTAAATACCTAAGGTAAGATTTCTTGAATTTACATTAATATACACTTAAACCACAAAATTTTCTAGGGATAAACTAAAACCTACGTAGTATTCCTACATTGAATGTGCTTGCTCCACCACTATAACAGTGTGTATTCCAAATAACATACAAATGGTTTCATGTGCTTAAACTTCATGGTTGTCTTTGTAAATGGCATAGGTCCAAACTTCAGGACAACGTTTAAAAAAAAAAACAATGGCACCAATTTTCGTTGCATAATTTCCAATTATTCAAAAGAAAACCTGATTTTCAGAAAGTGGTGGTATAACAATGGTTGCTCACGGACCCACAGGGAATCAACAGTACTGAAATAAATGTAATTGCCTATTTGAACAAAAACATTTTTTCCTATAACGTGGGACTGCATCAAGATAATGATCTAGATGATTAGGCTCTCCAGGGAGTGGTGAAACAACTAAATTAAACTCCCTATTTCAGATGAGATCAACTACAGCTGAATGAGATGGTGTTACGTATCACACCTCAGGTGGCTCTTCTAATCAATGGACTCTAAGAACTTAGGCAATTATAATCACAGATGTGCTTGCTCACTTTTCATGGAGTTGATGAAAGAACTTCCCCTAATTTACTGCTCAAGGAATCAAATCCTTGTGCAAAGCCTGATGTTAACTGCACACACCAAATATGAAAATAAATTGAACCTTCATTTCTGCTTCATTCAGCAGATTCTCCAAGTGGACAATGTAGACAAAGTAGTATCTCTCCTCCTCGTGTTGATACTGTCACTATAGAACATGACCATCAATGAGGCTAGAAAAACAAATTCACTGCAAATTCCAAGCATTAGGATTCCTAGACCAGTATGTGACTGTAAGCCTTCTCAAATGGATGCTACTGCAATGTCACCACCTACTCTTACCTTAGAAAGGGTTCCAGGAAGAGGAGGACGAATGTTAAAAACAACATTATCTGTAAAAGAATGAAATGTAGGATACTGAGCAAGGTGAGAAGTGTACTGTAAGAACACCAAATTTTACACAGGGGACCAACTTCCTAGCTTTTAAATCATATTGCAGTGTTTCTCCTGGCCCACCTTCTTTGCTTTTGTCTCTAATGTGCAGTAGACTCTGGTACTTGCTGCCACAGATACAAAAGTATGTGCAGTGCCTAAATGACTCAAAGGAGCGGATAAAGTACAGGCATATCCTTTCACCATGGCACTGGTACCCAGTTAGATTGACAGAAGGTGGCCTTAGAGAGAGAACACCACTTCTGCAATAGCACAAGTTAGATGAGGATCAGGCAGAAGCATTTCTTTTCCTCTGGCAGTCAGGGCAAGAAGGAGGACAAGACCTCAACAGTATTTAACGTAACATTAAAAAAGAAACAGGCCAAAGAGCATACTGGACCTCAGAACACTCCCCTTCCCCTGCTTTGCCCAGGTTATCAAGGAATGCCTCTCTGACTCCCGTTTTCAGCATCAGGTGTAGCAAATTCCTTGTTCTGCCCTGCTCTTCCCAATGTGAGAATTAACTCCTCATCTACCAGCACCTCACCTGTTGAGCGCACCTCTCACTACACCTTACCTGAATGCCTGTAGCAGTGCAGCCGACGTGCTGGAGTCAGCTTGGAATAAGAACCCTTGAAGGAGTACCAGGATGACCACCTCGTCAGCAAGTGTGGGCCAAATAAGACACACTGCCACTTTTGAGTGGCAAAGCACATTTTTGATCTGACATTAATTTAGAGCCGGCAATAACTGGAGTTGGTAGCATCTCTTAAGCTGCAGGATCTGCCTCCATCATGCACGGTCTGGCAGATCTTAACTCATTTGAAAAATTGGAAATGTAACATTTGATCTTTTTTTTAACCAACTTTAATCTAGTGTAATCTGCACGCACCTACATGGCAAGTGGAAAAAATGCACACATCTTTATCATCGTTAGCATGGCTATTTACAGATATCAAAATAATAGGAATAACTCACCATTTTCTGAGCCAAGCTGTGGACAGGGAATGGTAAGAACTCTTAATAGTCCATCTGGTTTGTATGAATAATGCTCAACTAACTACCAGAATAAGAGGGGGAAAAAAAAGAGAGAAGGAGACAAAAAGAAGAGAAAAAGATATGAAAAGGTAAGGGAGGCATAATAAAATATATTGTCTCTTTAAAATTGTGTACATATGTACAATAATTGGTATATATTACAGCAAATTAACTGGGTATACAGCAGATCGTTACTGCACATATTCTTTCCCCATCTTTACTTCTCTTTAGCATGTTTCTGAAGTAGCCTTGTGGATGAATCTGGAACCTGATCCAGGAGCTGGATTTGTAAGACTCAGTACTCCATGCCTGGTTCTGCTGCTAACCAGCCTTGTAACTCTGAGCAAACAACTTCTTTTTATACCTCTGAGTTCCTGCCTTATTTATTTATTTATTTGTTTGTTTGTTTATTCAAGATGGGCATAACAGTGCAGGAATTGTCCTAATATGCAATGCTTTCTTTGGACCTCAAAGCCACAGAAGGATGTTAATAAATGCATAGCACCAATAGTTGCGGCCATTTGTGTTCCTGGGTTGTCCTCTCCATGCCATTTTATTACAGGTCTGTTACTGCTATTTTGGCTTTGGTGCATTTGGGTAGAAGGGAGGGGCTCTGTGAGTGAAAGGGTTGCAGACGTATTAAAAAAGCTTGTAAGACAGCATAACAGCTCTTAAACTTCCAGTGACTCCAAAAAAGAAATATGCAGGACATTTACTGGAAAGGCTCAGAATTAATATATGCAAGTAAAGACACATATTTTAGATTTGTGATTCATTTTACTTGTTTTAATAGAATTTTAAGCAAGAGGGCATAAGAGATTTCTGCAAGGTTTTCAATTACCTTAGCATTTTCAATTTACAGAGTCATTTCTCCAGTATTCAGTTTTATTATTGACTACGGCACAGCCAACTATGCAACTATGCATTCCTTAATTGCTTAGTCTTCACCAGGGTTCAGACACATTTTGGTGGTAACCCTCATCAAACTGTGCTGCTTCAGTCTTGAAGGTAGAGAAATTTCAAATCTAAAGAATGCAGTATGTGTACGGCATCTTAAACCATCCCCTTTGTGCTTCCTAGAATTCTGTTTATTGCTGTCATAAAGGACATTAGCAAAAGACTATACCTAGCATAGCTATTATTGAATATGGTCACTTACAAATGCAAACAGTTGTCCATTCTAGAGAATGTTCAGCTAACTGAATAATAATTACATCAATTTTGACTCGGCGAAGCTACAACATCAACATTTAAAAATTATTAAATTCTCTACACTTATTTAGATTTCTACATTAACATATATTTTCTTGATGTATAGAAACCACATAAAATCAGAAACACATGAAAAATAATGTGCCAAAACATGGTGCTGTTCAGCTAAAGGCTGTTGTCGCACAGCGAAGTAAAACAAGCTGCCTTAGTCAGTTATATGGAAACATGATATCCAAATGATTGAAATTTAACAGACCTGCCAGAGGGTGTCAAATCTTTTTCCTTCCGGTATGGAGAGCTTTCCTGTCTTATCTCTGTCAATACGGTAATGCAGTACTTTTCCATCATTCAGCAGACACAGGGCATAGGAACCATTGCTATCCCTTTCTCGGATACTGTAGGAATAAGAGATTTTCAGGGTTACCCTTTACTAGGAATGAGCACTTGGGTTGAAATTTGTTTTCAAATCACCATTTCTTTAAGCTTTTGAATTAAAAACAAAGCAAAATCAGCACTGCATGTTCTGAAGACATTTTGTTAAGCCTTTCATTTATTTCTTATTTATTCCTATTGTCTTTTCAGATAGAATGCCCTCAAGTTCCTTTTCCCCTTTCTCCCCCCCAAAAAAAAGGCAACAGATGACAACAGAAAATCCACAATGTGGAGCGCTCTGCCACAGAACACTGTGCAGTGCACAAAGTGCTCTCTGAGCAAAGAAGCGTTTGAAGGCTTATGCACTGCAGGCCTACAAAGCCCGTGGAACTCCGAGGCCAGGATCCAGCATATACAAGCAGCTACACTTCAACCTCCTCTACAGCTGACCTAGAATTACAAACAAAAGGCAAGTGCCTTTGTTAAAGCAAGTTTTCTCTCTTATATCTTTTATTTTGAAATAAAGAGATGATAGTAAGGGCAGAAGATAAAATACTAAAAGAATATGAAATAAAGGGAACATCTTTGTGCACTGAAACAGATTGTTGTTTGGCTGGGAATTTAAAGTAAATAATCCATTTCTGTAATCATCAATTCTTATAATTTCTGTAAATAGACTAATGCTTTGTTGCAGATTTCACATAAAATTTACATTAAATTTCACATGGTATTGGGGTATATATCTGGTCTGAACTTCACCAGGGAGAGAACACGGAATGTAATAAAAAACATTGTCTAAAATTCACAGGTAACCAGGATGATCTCCTCCTTCCAGGAGATCTGCAAGCAACATCTGAGTTGCCTGTAAAGTGTTGCAGAGTTGTTTTACATGTATTCAAGGTAGCTCACACTGAGACCAGCATCTTCTGGTTACTGGACCCAAAGTAGATAGGAATTTGCTACTAGCTCCATCATAGCTGGTCTAGTATTTCTGAGGTTAGAAAATAGGCTTTTTCCTGTAGTTTGAGTTGCCCGTGTTCACTTGCTGCTGACAGTGAGACAGCAATAGAGCTACATTAAAATTTTCACAGAATCATAGAATTGCCTAGGTTGGAAGGGACCTTTCAGATCATCTAGTCTAACCATCAACCTAACTCTGACAAAAACCATCACTAAACCATAACTCTAAGCACTGTGTCTGCCCATCTTTTAAATGCCTCCAGGGATGGTGCCTCAACCAGTTCCCTGGGCAGCCTGTTCCAATGCTTAATAACCCTTTCAGTGTAAAAATTTTTCCAAATATCCACTCTAACCCTCCCCTGGTGCAACTTGAGGCCATTTCCTCTTGTCCTATTGCCTGTTACTTAGAAGAAGAGACCGACCTCCACCTTGCTACAACCTCCTTTCAGGTAGTTGTAGAGAGCGGTAAGGTCTTCCCTCACTCTCCTTTTCTCCAGGATAAACAATCCCAGCTCCCTAAGCCACTCCTTACACGACTTGTTCTCCAGACCCCTCACCAGCTTTGTTGCCCTTCTCTGGACCCGCTCCAGCACCTCAATGTCTTTTTTGTGGTGAGGGGCCCAAAACTGGACAGAGTACTCAAAGGAGGGCCTCACCAGTGCTGAGTACAAGGGGATGATCACTTCCCTAGTCCTACTCACCACACTGTTCCTGATATAGGCCAGGATGCTGTTGGTCTTCTTGACCACCTGGGCACACTGCTGGCTCATATTCAGCTGCCAATCAACCACCACCCCCAGGTCCTTTTCTGCCAGGCAGCTCTACAGCCACTCTTCCCCAAGCCTGTAGTGTTGCATGGGGTTGTTGTGACCCAAGTGCAGGACCTGGCACTTGGCCTTGTTGAACCTCATACCATTAGCCTCGGTCCATCAATCCAGCCTGTCCAGACCCCTCTGCAAAGCCTTTCTACCAAGCAGGTCAACGCTCCCACCAACTTGGTGTCATCTGCAAACTTACTGAGGGTGCACTCAATCCCCTCATCCAGATCATTGATAAAGATATTAAAGAGAACTGGCCCCAATACCGAGTGCTGGGGAGCACCACTCATGACCGGCCGCCAACTGCATTTAACTCCATTCACCACCACTCTCTAGGCCCAACCCTCCAGCCAGTTTTTAACCAAGCATAGAGTACTCCTGTCCAAGCCATGGGCAGCCAGTTTCTCCAGGAGGATGCTGTGGGTAACCGTATCAAAGGCCTTACTAAAGTCCAGGTAAACAACATCCACAGCCTTTCCCTCATCCACCAAGTGGGTCTCTTTGTCATAGAAGGAGATCAGGTTTGTCAAGCAGGACCCGCCTTTCATGAACCCATGCTGACTGGCCCTGATCGCCTGGTTGTCCTTTATAATGTCCTTCATAATGGCTCTCAGGATGATCTGTTCCATGACCTTCCCAGGCACCGAGGTCAGGCTGACAGGCCTGTAGTTCCCCAGATCATCCCTCTGGCCCTTCATCACATCTGCTAGATGCCAGTCAACTGGGACCTCCCTGGTTTTCCAGGACTGCTGGTAAAAGATGGAAAGTGGCTCTGTGAGTACTTCCACCAGCTCCCTCAGTATCCTCGGGTGGATCCATCCTGCCCCATAGTATGTCCAGGTGTTGGACCAGGTCCCACACCATCTCTCTTTGGATTACAGGGACTTCATTCAGTTCCCCACCCCTATCTACTAGCTCAGGGGTCTGGGTTCTCAGGGAACAACTGACTCTACTACTAAAGACTGAGGCAAAGAAGGCATTAAGTACCTCAGCCTTTGTCACTATGTTACCGCCTTCATCCAATAAAGGATGGAGATTCTCCCGAGTCCTCCTTTTGTTACTAATATATTTATAGAAACTCTTTTTATTGTTCTTAACAAGGTTAAGTTCTAGTTGGGCTTTGGCCTTTCTGATTTTCTCCCTACATAGCCTTACAGCATCTTTGTAGCCTTCCTGAGTGGCCTGCCCCTTCTTCCAAAGGCCACAAACTCCCCTTTTTCCCCTGAGTTGTATCCATATCTCTCTGTTCAGCCAGGTCAGTCTTTCCCCCCCGATGTTTCTTTTTATGGTACATGGGGACAGCCTGCTCCTGTGCCTTTAAGATTTCCTTCTTGAAAAACATCCATCCTTCCTGGACTCCTTTGCCCTTCAGGACCGCCTCCCAAGAGACTCTGTCAAGCACGCTCTTGAAAAGACCAAAGTCTGCCCTCCGGAAGTCCACGGTGGCAGTTCTGCTGACCCCCTTCCTTGCTTCTCTAAGAATCAAAAACTCTGTCATTTCATGATCACTATGCCCAAGTCGGCCTCCAACCACCACATCCCCCACAAGTCCTTCTCTGTTTACAAACAGTAGGTCCAGCAGGGCTCCTTCCTTAGTTGGCTTCCTCACCAGCTGTGTCAGGAAGGTACCCCCAACACACTCCAGGAACCTCCTAGACTGTTCCCTCTCAGCTGTATTGTGTTCCCAGCTGATATCTGGTAGGTTGAAGTCTCCCACCAGGACTAGGGCCAGTGATCTTGAGATTTCTCCCTGCCGCTTGTAGAATATTTCATCTAGCTCTACATCCTGGTTGGGCGGTCTATAACAGACTCCCACCATGATATCCGTCTTGTTGGCCCTTCCCCTGATTCTTACCCATAAACACTCAACCCTATTGAGCTCTTGACATTCATAACACTCCCTAACATACAGAGCCACCCCACCTCTTCTTCTTCTTTGCCTGTCCCTTCTGAAGAGTTTGTAGCCATTTAATGCAGCACTCCAGTCGTGCGAGTCATGCCACCACGTTTCCGTGATGGCGACTACATCACAGCTTTCCTGATGTGTTTTGTGGAATAATGGGTTTTTCCTACCAAAACCCCAAATTCAGCAACACTGAAACATTTCTTGTTCCAGTCTGCACAGAAATCTACTCACTCTCCCTTGAATTTTCCAAAAGCCCTGAAAAGAAATATAGTAGGATATGCTCACTAAGGTGTTGGGAAGCTTCACTGATGCAACACTAGTATTTGCTATCACATCGCAGAAGATTGCAGAGGCAATTCTGCTCCTCATCTGATTCACACAAGGCTGAACTAAAACTGTTTTGTCTGGACTACTCATGCAATGATTTTTTCAAGCAGAGTGGTTCTTGTTGCCTAAGATGTAAATGGGACACTGGCTAAAGGAAAAGGGAAGTAGGGTCAGGTTTTTTTTGTTCTGAAACCGAAGTAACTTGCCTAGTGTCTCTAAAGCAACTTGAAACACATTGTGGTTTTTCGTGACATGAAGGTATTTTCTCAGCATGCTGATTTCCTGTGCTGACTGACCAGTGGAAAGCAACAGGTTCTGCTAAAATGAAGACTTTGTCTTCCTCTGACTCACTCTTAGCAAATAAGGCTTGGAAAAATATTTTCAGAATAGAGGACATTGTTTCTAAAACATGAATGATATTTCATTGCATTCAGACTTCTGTTCAGAATACAGCACAAGTAAGATTATAAAAATGCAATGGATTGTTTGCCAGTAACAAATGTCCTTCCTGTTTCACATGAGAAAATGGTGGTGCCAATGCAATCAGCTCTTCTGAAACTGATTCTCATTTGCAAGAGTTGTTTCTATCACAAAAGGTATCACAAACATTTCTTGAGAGAACGGGCATCAATGGCAGAAAAGAGTCCTGATTTCTAAGGATGATGGCACAGATCTAAACAGCCCTGTGAGTATTCAGTGCAGGATTTAGGTAGAGATCAGGTTTATAAGGTTGTAGTTGCATTTTTGAGCTCTTCCTTCCCCCAACCTAACAGCTAGGCAACTCTGAAGACATCTGCAGTTCACAGTCATGGCAAATTCTGTCAGACAGCTCTATCACTGCACATGAAAAAAATCTCCATTCTAATGTTTATGATGGACCAGGGTCCAGAGGGAGACTCGTTCTCTTGGGGTTATGGTCCAGGTGTTTTAAACTGTAGCCAGTCAACTCCAGCACAATTTGTATTCCTACAAAACACAACAACAGGAAGTTCTGCTATCTTCTAAAACTTCTGAAGAGCAGAAGTATCAAGAGCATTGAAGCAACAACTAAATGATAGCCTAAGTCTTAGTTTTGGCACCCAGATCCCTTACTGGTCCAAAAAGGGCTCTCACAGAACTTACCATCACAGTCCAAACCAAAAAATTCTACTGCCTCTGGTGACAAGGATTATCACAGGTCATGTTTCCCAATTTCATTTTAGTTTTGTCGACTGTGGTAATGGCTGTCTACATTAGGCTAAGCCTCCAGAACTCCAGCTGGGTACATGGTATCCAGTACCTTACAGTTACCGTACAAAATGGAATCAAAGAAAAAGGCTGCTCAAACTGAAAGATTATAACCTAAAACCTCTTCAAATGGAAATCAAGGTTTTCACATCTTCTTGATGGTGCTGCCTGTACTACCTGGGGTCATCATATCAGGTATGGGGGCTCTTTTCATATGTGGAACTTTCCTTCTATGAAAAATAACAATTTTCAGAAAGTTGAGAAAAAAATCTAAAATTCCAAATGCAATATCTGCTTCAGTGTGCTCTGAAATAACACACAACATTTACTGTTCTTCAATACAAACTGATAACAAAAAAAAAAATCTTTATTTTAAAAAGTCATATTTTTTTAAAAAGCATTTTGTCAAGGAAGGAATCCAGCAATGAAATATCACCTGGTCTTCCATTTCATACCATTGAAGAGAATTACAGATCTACAGAATAAAAACATAAAGATAATAAACACCTGTAAATAAACAATATTGTCCTTTCATCCACTGAGATTAATCAGAAATATGAACAATAGATTTTCTATGATATACATTTTAAAACAGCAATTTTAGCAGGAATGGAGAAGCTCAAATTGTTATGTGATGCAACGTAAAGAAGGTTTAGCTATTCATTTTAATTTTCGTGCAATCTATGTTTCAGTATTTTTTTATGGTTTTGTGAATTTAACCCAAATAGCAAACAAAAACTATTTGGAGTATCACTGCAGCCTGTGTAAATAGCTATCCATTCTTCCCTTTGGTAAAGTCTCTGTTTCTGCTTGGAAGTAAAAAGAACAATGTCCCTTTTTTTTCTGCTTCTAAGTGAAAAGTCAAATGATCCCTTTCTTTCTAAATGAGAAATCCCTGAAAGTAAAAAAAAAATAAACTGCTATTACAACATGCCTCATTGACTTTGTAGGAAAAAAAGAAGTCACAGCATTCTATGGTGGACAATAATGAAGGAAATAAACTAGAAAAATATTTGCTTTAGGAATGGTGTGAAATTATTCTCACTCCTAAATCCAAGGGCTTGTTAAAGTTTGTTCTTGGGCTTGCTTTGCCTTCTCAGTGATAACAGCTTCCTTGATGCCAGAGGTACAGACATTCCCCACTGCTGATCAAGCTCCAGCCATTCCCTGATTGTCTGCCCTTATGGTCATCTCTCTTGTAATGTTATTAACAACATGGCTATTCATTATCACTTCAGATATCTGTAGCACACTGCACACGTTTCAAATTTGAGGACAATAAGGAATGAACTTGGTGCTTGATTAACTGCAATCTTCACTTACATCATTTCTTCTCCTCTGTTAAGTAACATATTCAAAGCTGTTTCAGAAATGTCATCACACTACGGAATTCAGGAGCTAGCTCCGCCACACACTATTGCTATTTACAATGGAACCTAAAACTTGATTTCCTTATAAGGCTATTGTGGTGTGCTGCACAGTGACAAAACACCTTTGTGAGAAGGATTGCATCAGTATAGTCTATTTTGCTGGCATTGCTCCACCAAAACCCTAACAAATAGCTTTGCTATATAACTGCACCTGCAACAGGGGATCTTCTCAGTACAGCTAACTCAGTCAGGGATCACATCTTTTCTTCACACCTCTCTGAGGTGAAGACCCACTCTGCTGCTGAAGCACACAGCGTAGAGCTAGCCTTGAGAAGCCATAGCCCTGCTGCAGTGGTCTGCAAGTGGCACATAACCATGCACCTAACTGAAGATCAGTAAACAGCTCTTCCAAATTGCTGTGGGCATCATCCTGGCTGCTGTGGAGAATACAGCCCCTCCAGAAACATGGCTCACTGTCTGTGTATCATTTATCTTGGAAAATTTTTATGATGATCTAAGCTGAGCAACTGCTTGGCATTTTGAAGAGGAACTTCATCATTAATTAATTAATATCCCTGAAATAAGGTCATGTTTAGTAGTATTGTTTTCACCTTGTCTGATGTCAACAATGACCTATTCCATTTATGGATACAAACATAATACTGATAGTTTTATTTAAAGAACATTCTACAAGGCCAGATAAATCACCTAGCTCAGTATGCACTCCAGTAGTTGTAAATTCCTAGAGGAAGACAGTAAGATTAATATAAATATAGGCTGCTACATGTATCAGAAACACAAATTTTTGGGTCTGTTATGAACAACTGCACATCAAAACTTGTTGTTTTGAAATGGTGTTACTAGTGGTAACTATTGTGACATATAAGAGACAGTTTAGTCTCTAGATGTCACGAGATGCCATGATGAGTAGTGCTGTGAGTCATTCTAATAGTCTAAATTAGTTTTGTCCTCTTTAGTATATCTTGCTGCATATTGAAGACATTCTTATGATACTAAAATTAGTTTTTACTTTCTTTTTACACAACTGTTCACATTTTACGTGAACTAATATAGCTATGAACCCGTATAAAAGGTTTACAAAGACTAAACTGTTAATTATGCAATGCCTTCATGTTCAATTTCCTTAATGTTGCATTTTTAAGTTTAACAGTATTTCTGAATATTGTTTATCTCCCTTCAGCTTCACAGTTTCTGGTTCTTAACGCATATGCAAGATCACATGTTCATATAACTGAAGCGGTCACTAATGATTACAAACCAAGATGTGCTCTTGAGCTACCACACACTTACCAGAGTTGTTTCTTATGTCACACTGCAGAGAAAACTAACATTTCTTATACTGCTGGTTTGTCACTGTTAGCAAATTTTTAATTTATTTTTCAACTGGTCCACACATACATGCACTCACATAGATAAAATTAACAATATTATCAATATTATTATATATTACCAATATGAATATTACTACAATATTCATAACAGTATTAATAATATTAATAGTATTAATAGTATTATCTATGACCATCTAGACAATATTGATCATCAATATTCTACAATTATGCCCCATACCAGGCAAAGTCTAATGAAAAACCAGAAGTGTGGTAAGAACCAGCATCCTAATACAGCATGAAAAGTAGTGTTAATGAAGCTAATTGGGGCTTGAGACTTCAATGATGTTTTTCATTTTCAGTTGCTCTTCAGGTCATTCTAGAGATATCATATTTTCCTTCTATTACACTACAGTGTTTTCTCCAAATTTTGTGGCTAGAGTGGCAATCTTTCATGAGTGTTCTTCTGGAAAAGGTGGGTACTGCTTCCTATTTCACGTCATTTCATTACATTGTTTCTATAGTTGTCTTTGAAAACAAACTATATAGCACTCACATACGTATTTGTTGCACTGACTTTTCAGTCATGAAAAAAACTTCAAAAAAACCTTTGAAAATTCCCTAGTAAAACACCCACAGTTATCTCAGAACTCTTCCAGCAGCTTGGATGAGTCGCGGTATTAGATTTATTATGCTATTCATGACATTTTGAACTGCAATCAGGAAGCTTTTCAACTATTTCCATATTTATTACATTTAAAAAAATCTAGATTTGATAATCTTGTAGTGGTGCAAAGCAGTGCTAAAGAAATCTAGGCATTAGATGTGTTCTAAAAGAGGCTGCTGTACTGGATTTTGTTTCAATGTAGGCAGCTCAGACAGCAGATTTCTAGTGTAATAAAGTTTGAGAGATCCTTGTAAAAGAATATACAGAAATAGTCCAGCCTTCGAAAATTTATTATTTTCTCCATAATAAACAAGATGATTTTTGTCATATACCAGCACCTACTTGCAGACTAGCCTTGGAGTACTTCATCTCATCAAAAATCTAGTGAACCTCTGTGTTCCCAGGCTCCAATGCCTAACTCAACACACAAACTTCTCTTAGACATTGAATGTTTCCAAGTTTTACCTTTCAGTCAGCTACCAGGCTTCAGTGTCTTGATCAATGTAAGAAAAACAGTCCCTGAGGAGCTACATTCACAAGCACAAATTCACAGTCCACAGAGGTACAGAAGATTCTGATATGCACTGCTGTTGGGTAAGGAAAAAGCATGCGATGCCCGTGCCTGAAATGTAAAACAATGCACCACTCAATTTTGGTGCATTGCTCAACAATTTGGCTGCTACTGTTTTAGTTGGCTGCCAAATACGAATGGTTTATTTCTCAACACCTCCTGAGCAAGCCCACGTTAGGCAAACCACTGCAGAAACCAGAAAACCTTTCTGAATTAGACAGTGCTTTTGTTATTTGCTATAAGCCTCTAGGTCTACAGATCTGAGAGCCAGAAGAGCTCTAGAAGGAAAAATAACAGATTTCTGATACATATGAACAACGCGTTATTTCTCTTGCTGCTCTGGGTGCTGAATTATCTGGCAGATGAAGATCTCACCCTCTTTCTTGTCTGGGAGCAGACGAGTAAATGGCAGATAAGTGGTTACTAAGCTTTAAACCTGCCAGATAGGCAGTCTGTGCAAGAACAATTAATGCATCAGTAAGGACCCTACAGATGCAGATGTAAACACTGCTGCCTTAATAAGACGGATGCAAGCTTAACATACTATCAGTTATATTTCCATATAATTTAAGCTCCAGTGGCACTTCTTATGGTTTAAAGACAGCCTTGAAGTCAGCATTTTCCCCTCAGTAAGTTTATCTACCTGATGTGAAAGCAGCCACCTGAGTTCCAGGAGAGCTATATAAGATATGTACCCACTGACACAACTGGTCCCACAGGACGAGGTCTGACTGCTCCCTCCACAGCTCATCACGTGTGTCACTGCAAACAGAAATGCCTCCTGGGCCATCTCTAAGGGAAACAGGAAAGTACTGGGGAACTGTTTCTATTTAAAGCTGTAGGAACGCTTATAGACGATTAAACATATATACTATATACTCTATAACAGAGACTGAAACTGTCACGTCTGCTAAAAAATTGCACTCCCTCACTTCAAAGCCCATCCTTGTTGCTAAGAAATGTTAGCTAAGGGATTAATTTCTTTGAAGAAAAATTAGTTTCCTTTTTTTTTTCCCCAAAGAGAAGCACTTTGACCACATAGAAACCAAAGTGTGCAAGAGGTAAACTGGAAAAGCTGCAAGCTTTAAGACTTAGCTGATATAACATTGACTTAGTAAGATGTTAATACAGACAGTAATAAAGTTTAAAAAAAAATTGGTCATTAAAAGAAAGGGCTGCTGCTTTGTTTCGGATTACATATCCACCTGCCCCTACATCTAAAAAGCAGGAAAAGAAACTAGCAAAGTCACAGGGCAATGAAAAGGAGATGTGGTATGGTAATCCATAATGGCTGTACTGGTAATCTACGACAATGACTACATTCATCAAATCGATGAAACTTTTCCTGTGCTATAGGAAGAAGCATTCAGCCAAGATGAATCTGTGATAAGGAAAATTTTTGGCTCCACAGACTTTCATAACATTTTTTCATTACAAATGTAACAAAAATTGTAACAACTTTTTTGTTGTTGTTACAAATGGCAACAAAACCAACTAGGTAAATGACCCTCTAGATGCGATCCCAAAAAACAGGGAGTAGGAGGCTGAAAATGTGAAGACTCACGGTGACTTGTGTCAGAGTGACCATGAAACAGAAAAAAATTCAATGACTGAGGGAAGGTGATCTCAAGAAATGATGTCAGTGCACCCGAAGTGTTCGTAGGTAAGACCTGATAAGAATTAACTCTGCTGGGAATAAAGATTTCAAGGAGTTATTGGTTCCTGACATTTAAGATTGAAACATGGAAACATATGAAGGTTGTATCTACATTAGTGATCAGTGTGGCACAATTACGGCAAATCAGTCAAGTGTAAGAGTTGGTACTGAAGAAGCATATCCATCCCACACTCACTCCTGGGGTTTTACTTTGGACTAGCTTTAAAAAAATCAGACCGTTGAATGCTGAAGGAGACTATGTAGGTAGTAGTTAGACCTTTAAGCTTCATTTTCTACCATTATATCAATACTTCTATTTTGGGGGAGGGGGAGGAACAGACGGACACAAAAAAGGCTCAGTGAAAACACTGATTTTTTTTCAAATGAGGATTTTCCAAAAGAAAAACTCCTTTGTTATAAGATTTTGACTGGCTCTAATCCTCACCAGATGTCACTGGTGTTTGTCACTATCCTAAATAACACGTTTGCACTCAGGAAACAAAAGATCATGACATCAAGTAAACACAGACAGAGGCAGACACAAAATGGCATTACCAAGGTAAAAGCAATTCCTTCTGTTGTTTAACTGCAAAGCACCACCACTGCCCCTGGGAAAACTGACAGTTATGGATACCAACGGCTGTTAACACATGCAGTTTGTTTGTATTTTTACCACTTTGGTAAGTCAGATTATGGGGTGCAGGTGGCCAGATTTTGGCAGTGGGGCTGCAGAGGCTCTGTGAGGAGGCCAGGGGCTGGGCAAAACTGGTTCCAGCTGGCCCTAGTGGACACCCCTACAGGGCACCAACAAACCCTCTCCACCTCTGAGAAAAGATCCTTAAGAAAGAGCAGAAAAATGCCTAGTAGGTGGCAGTGGAGAGAAAAAAAACAAACACAAAACAGGAGCAGCGCAAACACCAAGGGTGGCAGAGGAGGCGGGGGGGAGGCGCGAGTCCCCTGCAGCGAGTCTGTGGCAGAGGCCACGGTGGAGCAGGTGTCCACACTGCACTTCTCCAAGCAGGTGGATATTTTCCTGTAGAGAACGCAAGTTGCAGCAGGGAACAGCATAAGGAGGAAGAAGCGGCAGAGAGAAGCTGTTATAGACCAGCTCCAGCCCCTGTCCCTGACTCATCCTCCCCAGTGCTTGCTGCTTGCTGGGGACAGGAGTTGGGTGTGGAGGAGTGAAGTTGAGCCTGTGGAAGCTGGGGGTGTGGGTGTGTGAGGGAAAGGTGTTTTTTGATCTTTTTGTCTTTGTTTCTTACTCAATTTTAATTGAGAATAAATTAAATTACTTTTCCCTAAGTGGAGTTTGTTTTGCCCATGAGATTTAGTGGTATGTGATCTTCCTGCCTTTGTCTTGACCCATGAGCTTTTCCATGCTGTTTTCTGCTCCTGTTCTGTTGAGGACGAGTGTAACAGTGGCTTGGTGGGCTAAGGTTAACCTACTACTGTCACTTAGTACTGCTTATCAGTTATAAAACAAAGTTAAATCAATTTTTCTTGGTATTGAGTTTTGCTGATGCTCCCTTTAGAATTAAACCTAGTACTTGATTAAAAAACAATGACCTACGCTTTTGCTGCAGTTTCCCATCTTTAGTTAAGCACAAACCTGATCTTGGAGGCACTTGCTTAGTACGGGAATGATTATGTCACATACATCATGGACTGGGCTGGGCTCTCTCACTGGAACGAGCCACCTTTTCGGGCATACTCTCATTTGAGATTCATTCAAGGGAACTGTGTAGGAACACCGGTGGCAAACAGCAATACCACAGAAAAAGCACTCACAGAAATTTTCCATTGTTTTTTGACCCAATGAGGATACGGTGTTCTGACTCTTCCCGAGAGATCCTCCCATGGAACCACGGCATCTTCTCATGGGCTGTAGTGGCAATCAACTTCTCCAACTGAGGCTTTTGACTAATGATAGCTTGTTCAAGAGCATGCCCCTGAAGTGATAAAAACACAGCAAGATAGTCAAACTGTCTTCTGCACTAAAAATATGACGGGTAGACTCATAGTATTGGATAGCTTTTGGGACATCCAAAATCTGCATGTATTTATTGTATGTGAAGAAAAGATCCAGTTGCTATAAAGACATTAAACGAGAAACTAATGTATGGTAATCCAAACATCAAAAAGCTGGGATTCTTCCTTTACCTCTGAGAAACAGAAGGAAAAATAACGAGTAAAATAAGCCCTTAATATATCAGTATTTCAACTGAAAATTACATCATATTTTTATGCTAGTGAGATGTAGCTAAACATACTTATTGTCACTCTGAGATGTCATAATATACCTCCATATTACGTATCCTACAGTAGTTTAATGAAATAAGCTGAACACACTTTGTACTGTTGCAGCATGCCTATGTTGAAGACATCAATGCAAATTTCCCCAAAGCAGACAGGACAGTCCCAATTTTAGAGTGAACTATGTTAATATTTTAGGTATAACACAATGTATCACTTCTAAATTTGGCCCAGAATCTGAGGACAAAAAACCCTACTTTCATCAGCTTTCAACTTGAGTTCATCAACTTCCTTCTGGATTGGGCTCAGACTCATCAAAAAAAGTACAAATCTCAGCACTTGTAGTAAATATAAGTTTCAGGCTTTTCTAGTTCGGGCATTGGTCCACATATTTTACAGAGCAGAACACAGAAGGCTACTTGTTAGTGCCAAAAGAGATGAAAAACTTAGTTTAACTCCATGAGTTCAAAATGGTAATTACTGGCTTCCCAAGGTGAAATAATATTCCTGTTCCAGCCTCCTACACTAGTTTTTCCATGTTAAGACTGGCTTCTTCACAGTCATTCTAAGGTAAAAATCCAGCCTGTCTTCCTCAGCATGGAACATTCTGCTTGACATGTGCAGTACTGAAGACGTATAGACAGTGGTGTGCAGTTAAGAAACCAAGTTCTGTTATGGACATAATCTAAATAAGCATCACAAAAACAAGGCCAGCTAAGAGGGGAGGATGTAAAACAAGTCACCATGTCGCCAAGCCTGCCGGTACATCAGTCCATAAAAATTCAGAATGAAAAGCAATCAAAGAAACCATTTCTGTTTCTTATTCATTACACCTATTAATTTTTGGTGCATGTGGAAATCTGATGACACAGGTTAATGCAGTGGTACACAAGGCTATGCTAGCCCAAGACGCCACAAAAGTCTTGAGTTTTGTAAACACTTATGGCCAAGTCACTGCATGGGGTGAAAAAAACCCCGCTGTTCAAAACCAAACAGCTATGATTCCATTAAGAAAAAACACCACATAGCAGCAGCAACAGATGGAAAAGAACACTGCAATCTCTTTTTCTCAAAGACCACTTTATGGCAAAATCAGCCCGGATTTACCTGCAAATTCCAAGTTTGTTTGACATACTCTCTGATGAGGTTCTCTTTTAAATCTTCAAAGGGTCCTGTTTTGGGTTCAACGCCTGGTGGTCGGTTGAAAGGTTTTCTCAGTAGACAGATAAGGCCATCTGCTTCCTCTGAGTGATAGCTAATGAGTTCAGCAGGACTGGCATGCGACTTGCCTCCTGCGATAGCATATGAGCCACTCAGCTCCCTCTCAATTGTATAATGATGAACCTTCCTTCCATGGGCCAAAGATAAGGCAAAGCCCCCCAGGTAATTCCGGCTTTGGCGGAGCAAGTACAGTCCATCACTCACTCCTCCTTGCATCAGATACTCTTCGGCTTCTTCACGTGTAATATTGCCAAAGAAGTATGGCAAATGGTTAGCAGGATTTGCTGTGTTGGAAGCCATGTTTTTCCCTTTCCAAGTGGCAAATTTAGTATTCTATATCTGAAAAACAAAGACAGAGACATGAGTATCACTTGAAAAAAAAGAGGATAAACCAGTAACATGCCAGTTCACATGGTATGTCAGTAATACATTTTAAAAAATACTTTGGTGTGCAGATCACATCTTTGCTTTTATCTTGTTAGAAGCTGTCTTTCTAAATCCAAATAGAAAGTTTTTCCCTGTTATGCATTAATATAAAAGTTCCTGTAACTGCATGAGTTTCTTTAACCCTTTTCTTCTCTATATGGCTCCTTTGCCTAGCCATACAGAGGTCCTGACATTTTCACTTGCCTGAATGCCTCTATCCATCCTTTTGTACTGGCCTGGAGGTATTTCCCAATAAAAGGAAGTAGGCAGGTAAGAAAGATTCAGGGAGAACAGTTTTTCATTCCAGTTTTGTGCCATCATAATTTTGCTTATACGATTAGCTTATGCCAGTATGTGGGCTGAGTATGGACAAAAGTCCTATATTAAAATAGTTAGCATTCCTCTCCACAGAGATTTCAATGGAAAAAAAAAAAAAAGTGGTAACGTATTTTTGAACAGTTTTCATTTCAAAAAGCTTATATTGAAATAACACAAAGGCGCACTATCAATACCACCACAGAGGAGAATCAAGTTCATCATCTCTGAAGGATAATAGCGAATTTAACATAAATGGCTTCAATTCTTTTATTCTTAATTTAACAATAAGAATAATCTCATATATATTGAATACATATATTTTATATGTATGAGATCATAGTACTATATATTATTTTTTGATACATTTTTAAAAAATTATGCACAAGGATTCTACAGAACTCTAGCTACAGGAATACTGTTCTTCTTGTCTCCTGTCTTCACTGAGTTATCCCCGCCTCTAACCTACGTTGTCAGCCCAGAAATTTATTTTCATTAAATCCCATGTCAGATTTACGCTGCCTGGACAGCCAAGTATTGTGCTGGAATTACTTTTGTCTCTTTCAAGTTATTGAAGAAGAGATATCAGAATGCAAATGATGAATTTGGTTTATTATTCGTATTAGAAGCAATTCAATTACTATCTAATAGATACTGGGAAGAATACCCCAGCTACCTGCAGATAATATTTAAGTGGATAGGAAGTGAATATATTGACACCAATGAGACTCGTATTCTTGCAAGAGTATTTGCAAACTTTTTTTGTCAGATGAAGTGGTCCACCACTGCAATTACTTATACAAAGGTAATTTCCTCCAAATGCTTCCCCAGTCCAATCACTATTTAATCAGGACTGACCACAGACTGTTACATCTACAGTTTATGGGGCATAAGGAGGAAGCAACTCCATTTAGGAACAGTTCACGTCTTCTTTCAATCTATAAAGAAAAGAAAAATCCCACTAAATATTATTGCCTGCGCATCTGTAAAATGACTTAATCATCTGAAAAATTACTTTCAGAGAACACAAAAATGCTGAATAAAACTAGCAGTAGGTGCTTATGTTTGTATTATTTGTATGTTAGATTAAGATTATTCCTTAGGAAATATCTCACAACTTCACTGCCAAAATTTTTATTTCCTTGTCTTTTGAGTTCAGTTGTGACAGTGACAGTGAAATACTCTCAAATATACAAAATAGGTGACAGCCTCTGTTATCTGTAGTGTATTATGCAGATTTTAGGCTAACTAGATAACACTACAAGTATATCAAAGGAAAAACACTGTTGTTTCCTTGTATTTACAGAATCCCTGCATATCTTGTATTCTTTTTTTTTCCAATACATATTTTCTTAGTAAAATGTATACATACTGAACATGAAACCCATGAACCTACATAATACTGTTATCTGTATTTTTTTCAGATTACTGCAGCTCTCTTTTCCCACCTTCCATTACTTTGCCTAGAAGCAGACAAAAGGATCAGAAGTTCAGTTCCTGTTTCTGTTGCTGTGCAGGATATAGCGTTTAACTGTGCCCTTCACAATTAAACAAAGAGCATGATTTTAGGGAAGTCATGCAGCAGTCTACGGAATCATCATTAAATTCAGGATGTATGTGAACGGGGGTAAACGGACCTCTCAGCTTGCAGCTAGCCAAGGTAATTAACTGAGATACGTGAGCACAGGTGGAAGACCTGTGTAAGAAGGGAGGGTCCATAGTGCAAAGCTGCAACCGAGGAATGGGCATCTAAACTTAGGGCCTTTTGGCACACAGTACTTCAGGTTGACACCTTCTCTGGCAGCTCTGCAGCAGGCAGAGCTGTGGTATGCCTACTGCTTAGTTAAGATATGGCCTATCAGTGGACCATAGCTGATCTGCTGTCTCTCCTGCTTGGGTCAAGAAACAGTAGAGAAAATCCTCTGCTGCTCTGTAAATATGTGAAGAAGATGGAGGAGACAGGGGTGGAACACACAAGTCAAATGAACAAGGCTCATATGGTATAGAAAACTAGACAGGACACAGTCAGGACAAACCACATGTGCAGATCTTCTTGTCTCTTCCCACCTTCCCAAAGAATGGAGATGTTAAAGCTGCACAGCTACTGCAGCCCTACAAAACAGCTGTGTGCAGCATGTTATTTATTCCTCTTCTGGTTTGTACCCAAAAGTTACTGGTTTAAGATCACATACTATGCTCAATCTTTCTGGCATTTTTGTTGACAAAATTTCCCTCTACTTTCCCATTTAAATGTCTCCGTTCTGAGAATTCATGTTCTTGACCCAAATGATCTGCTAATATATCTTTCAGTTATTAATTGCAAAAGAAAGCTGTAACTGAAGAGACAAAAGGCAGCAGTCCTCAGTAAGTCACCACCAAACATTGATTCTGCATAAAATACTATATGCAAAAATCATATGCAAGATCATGGAGCAGATCCTCCTGGAATCTCTGCTAAGGCACATGGAAAATAAGGAGGTGACTGGTGACAGCCAACATGGCTTCACCAAAGGCAAGTCATGCCTGGCAAATCTGGTGGCCTTCTACGATGTTGCCACAGCATTGGTAGGTAAGGGGAGAGCAACTGATGTCATCTACCTGGACTTACGCAAAGTGTTTGACACTGTCCCACCTGACATCTTGGTCTCTAAATTGGAAAGGCGTGGATTTGATGGATGGACCACTCTGTGGATAAGGAACTGGCCAGATGGCCACACTCAAAGGGTTGCGGTCAACAGCTCAATGTCCAAGTGGAAATCAGTGATGAGTGGTGTTCCTCAGGGGTCAGTACTGGGACCAGTGCTGTTTAATATTTTTGTCAGCGACATGGACAGTGGGATTGAGTGCACCCTCAGCAAGTTTGCCAATGACACCAAGCTGTGTGGGGTGGTCGACATGCTGAAGGGAAGGGATGCCATTCAGAGGGACCTGGACAGGCTGGAGAGGTGGGCCCATGCGAACATCATGAAGTTCAACCAGGCCAAGTTCAAGGTCCTGCACCTGTGTTGTGGCAATCCCAGTCACAAATACAGGCTGGATAGAGAATGGCTTGAGAGCAGCCCTGAGGAGAAAGACTTGGGGTGTTGGTGGACGAGGAGCTCAACATGAGCTGGCAATGCGTGCTTGCAGCACAGAAAGCCAACTGCATCCGGGGCTGCATCAAAAGAAGCGTGGCCAGCAGGTCGAAAGAGGTGATTCTGCCCCTCTACTTATAAAAACCTAAGTATTGTTTTTGCAAAGGAACAACCTGGCCAGTCTGCAATGATGTAGGTAGAGAATGATTAACAACACAAAGGCTTATCAAGAGACATGCAAGAATGCTCATCCCTTAGACAAAGGAGAAACCAGTCTATTCCAGATCAGTAGTTTAATGGGAGGATGAATGTTTAACTAAGACCAGCTACCATGGGCAATAATACCAAAAAAGGCAAGAAATTCACAGGTGAAGTAAGGGGTTTAGGAGCGGTGATGGGGAGAAGTAAACAGAGGTGGAGCGAATGGAAGTACTTTTAGGCAAATCCAATAGGCTGTAAACCCTGGAGTACCTAGCCAGTGGGGAAACAGGGGAGGGAAATTTCTGCTGGGGATAGCAAATAAAAAGAAGTTATTTTGGGACCTCAGGTGTGCCTACCTGCTAGGTCACCCGCTCTTGCAAGAATGTTTAAACAAAATGTGCTTTGTATCGATCACTGCCTGAGGCGTGGTTATTGGATACAAAGCATTTCTCACATATTCCACTCTGGTGAGACACCACCTGGAGTACTGCATGCAGCTCTGGACTCCTCAGCACAAGAAGGACAAGGACCAGCTGGAACGGGTCCAGTGGAGGGCCACGGAGATGACCAGAGGGCTGGAGCACCTATGCTATGAGGACAGCCTGAGAGAGTTGGGGTTGTTCAGCCTGGAGAAGAGAAAGCCCTGGGGAGACTTTGTAGCGGCCTTCCGGTACCTAAAGGGGGCCTACAGGAAAGATGGGGAGGGACTTTTTATCAGGGAGTGGAGCAATAGGACAAGGGGTAATGGTTTTAAACTTGTCCTGGTTTGAGGTAAAACAGAACCAACTTTCTGTTCAGTAATTTTATTTCTTAGCTAGGCCTCTTCTACCTCTCTGAAATTAACAGCATGTAGTGTCTAAAGTGGTTCATTCAGAGTGATAAGACAGTTTGTGCCAAGGAATGGTATGCAGAGAGGCTCTTGATTACACTTACTGCTATAACAACCAAGGTCAGTTAATTTTGTTATTTGCCCTGTTAGATGGTTGGAAGTGGAAAAGTGCAGAGGGGTCCCACCTGCAGGGAGGAGTGGACAGGACAGGTGACCCAAAATTGACCAACAGGGTATTCCATCCCATCTGCCCGATGCTCAGTATAAAAGCTAAGGGATCAAAGGGTCAACTCTCCCTCTTCCTTCAATGGCCGACATCCAAGGAGGACCCTGTCTGTTCATCTGCCTTTGATCCCAGTCTGTGTGTTCCTGTCTCCAACTCTGGAACCCGGTTCCCACCCATCGCTGAGTCCAGCCTGGGACTTCCCCAGTACCTGGCAGTGACATCATCCTGGGAGCTTAATATGGTTTTGAATATACTGTATCTATTCCATTATTTTCCTTTTTATTTCATTATTAATATTTCATTAAAGTAGTTTAGTTTCTTCTAAACTCTTAAATCTCTATTTATCTCTCCCCCTCCTCCCCATGCATGAGAGGCTGAGGGGAGCATCTGTCGCCAGCCATTGGCCAATTTGGCCAAAACCACAACAAAACTGAAAGAGGGGAGATTTAGATTAGATATGAGGAAGAAATTCTTTACTATGAGGGTGGTGAGGCACTGGAACACGTTGCCCAGAGAATCTGTGAATGCCCCTTCCCTGGAAGTGTTCAAGACCAGGCTGGATGGGGCTTTGAGCAGCTTGGTCTCGTGGGAAGTGTCCCTGACCATGGCAGGGGGGTTGGAACTAGATGATCTTTAAGGTGCCTTCCAACTCTAACCGTTCTATGATTCTATGAAAATGGCAATTTCAGTTGCACCAGATGAAGAAAAAGACAGCTTTCCTTAAACAGAATGCATTATTTCACTAACATAATGCAGGGCCAGAAGAGTGTAATCAATAGTACAAGGTCCATTTGGAGGCCAGTTAATAGTGTTGTAACCCAGGGTCAGTACTGGGGCCGATACTGTTTAAGATGTTCATTAAGGAGGTGGACAATGGGCAGAATGCACCCTAAGCAACTTCACAGACAATACATAATAGGGAGTAGTGACTGAAACACCATAGGGATGTGATGCCATTCAAAGGGACCTGGAAGGACTGAAGAACTGGGCTGAGAGGAATTTAATGAAGTTCAACAAGAGGAAGCATCCTGAGGAGCATGCCTTCCCCCTTTGGGGTGTCTGCCTTCCTGACTGGTTGGCCGTCAGGGACAGCCCATGACATCCCTGTAATATCGCCATGAAATGGTTGTGACTGCCCCTGACCTCGCTGCTTTTCAGCACACACAGCCTCTATGTCCCTGTGTTTTGTCCAGGTTTCTTGAGGGTGCACACACAAGGTGTGCAGGCTCCAGCAGGACCTGTAGCTTGCCCTACCAACTTTGGGGTAGGGGAGAGCAGCAGCTGTGGGCGCTGAGCAAAGGCAGCCCCTTCCAGTGCTCCTCCCTCCTCTGCCCGGCTGCATGGTGCTGCAGGGCCGCTCCGTGCCTGGCCCAGGACCATCGGTGGGATGAGAGTGTCAGGGACATCACGTCAGCAGCAGTGAAGACTCACAGCAAGCTCCTCCGTCTTCCCTGACTGCCTCCTGCAGGTACCTTGTGATAACCTGGTAGTGTCTAGGGGAGAGCGCATGGACATGGGAGTCTTGGATGTACCAGCTCATCCCCCAAGGTCCCCTGACAGCTTGCCAGAGCCTGCCCCAGGCACCTTGCCCATCCCAGCTTGAGCACTGGGGAGGTGTGGAGGAAATCAGGGTTTCCCCTCCCGCTCTCCATTCCTCCCTCCCTGCAGCTCACCTCCAAGGGGACGCAGAGATCGGGGCACATCCCAGCCTGACCCCACATCTCTCTGCCCTGCCCCAGGGCTGTGGGTGCCTCTTTCCTGCTCACAAGGAGAGCCCTCAGGAGGTCCTGGCCTCCCCTCTCCCACAGCCTTCTGGGGCTTCCTTGGCTTTTCTGTTCCTAGCACCACAGAAACTCCAGCACTTTTCATGCCTCTCTTGGCAGGACATGGTGTCACGTGCCAAAGAAGCCATGGAGGAGAGCGGTTCTGCTGCAAGGGATGGCAGCATGAGCCAGCCGCCCCAGCCAGGTCAGTCTCTTCCCAAGTGTGATAGGATGAGAGGCAAAGGCCTCAAGCTGCACCAGGGAAGGTTTAGGTTGGATATCAGGACAAATTTCTTCATGAAAAGCACTGGAACAGGCTGCCTAGCGCAGTGGCTGAGTCATCCCTAGAGGTATTAAAAGACTCATAGATGTGGTGCTGAGGAACATGGTTTCATGGTGGACTTGGCAGTGTTAGGTTTAAGGTTGGACTCGATGATCTTAATTGGCCTTTTCCAACCTATATGTTTCTATGATTCTATTAAGCTCAAAGACATTAAAATACAGAGGCTTTGAATGCTCTAGTTTGTGTTTCCCTCAGACACCCCAATGTCACCATGTCATTTCTTTTTACTCCATTCCACAGATACTGCTGATTAAGAGATGAACATACACCATCCCACCTCTAGCAAAGTGTTCCTTGAAGGTAGGCCCCAAGTCTTCAATCTTACTTTCGGGAAGAAGAGAACAAAACATTTTCTGCTAGGTTTTCAGTAAGAGCTTAAATCATGTTCCACCACAACTAATGAAAAAGAACAATAGCTATAATTTCTACTCTACATGAATCTTTGTGGTCCTCAACAGCAGAGGGAGCTGGGAAACAGAGCGCACAGCTGCCAAATGATAATCCTAAAACTGCAGGAGGTTCCCACTGGCATATTGGTAGAGAGGTTACCCTGGACACAGACACATTGGATGCATGGATGGTTCAATGATCCACGCTGGCTCTTCACCAGCACTGTACAGCTAACTTGGAGAAAAGGCCAAAACAATCTCATACAATTCTCATGTCAAGAATGCACTACAGTACCTGTTCAAAACACCTCAGTAATGTTGTAGTGAACAAAATTCAAGTAGAAAAATGACACCACACTCTTTATCAGTGGAAACTTATTTTTATGGAAGTATTTAATGGAAGTTCTTTTTCTCATAACTTCAGTTTCAGAATTAAGAAAATGTTAGGAACCTCATGTCTAAAAAGGATAAAGAATATTAGAATGAAATTAAGAGCTAATAAAAGTGGGGTGGGGTGGGAGGGGAAACTCACATTCCCTGGCTACAAAAGATCCTTATGCAATGGCTACTGAAGTGAAAATTCACTTTGACTGATGTGTTTCAGATCAAGCTACTCCCCAGTCTCAGATGAGTCTCGGTATTAACTATACACTCTCCAGGATAAGTTGCCCAGACACAAGTTGTCTTTGGTGGTCTGCTTTTTGTGTAATCTGTAATGCCAAGTTTTTCCACTGATGACAATTCAGTATGTTTCCAAGTATTAAAATAAATGTTGAAAAAACTCATATATATTCATGAAGAAGTCACAACACACACACAAAACAGAAGTGATAGGTATGCACAGTAATAGGACCAACAGCCTCTGAATAAAATCTCACTATTCTTTCCAAAAGATATTCCAAACCACTCTCCAAAGGAGGAGCATACATAGGCATACCAAATTAAATTGAACTACTCAGCTCATATACAGAAAGCAGATAAGGTGGTGCATCAGGACATTCATTGGGGTTTAAATGTTGACCTGGAAATCTGACTAAATGCCCAAAAAACTAGACAGTGCTGAGCTTCATGTTGCTGTTCTGGCAGTGCTGTTGTTACTGAACTATTAGATTTGAAAATAGTTCAAGTATAACTACAAAAGGTGTAGCCACACCTTTGGGGTCACCTGTGGATAGATGGCAGTAAGGTTGAAGCTGGAATCTGCCCAGTCGGAACTGAGATACAGTGTGTTCCCAGAGGCTCCTCACCTGCATGCTCATCATTCAGACTGTGGGACTGGAACTGATCCTTGTTACTTCTTGCTGGAGCTTGAGTTTTAGTGACCTTCATCTGTCTGACCTGCTAACACATCATGGTGTTGGCCTGGACTCTCTTACTATCCACCGGCTGCAGTTTTACACACAGTTCTTTACACAAAGCCCATTATGATACATTTTACACTAGAAGGAAGTAATCTCTTATCTTGAACAGTCAGGTTCAACTCTGCAAGTGAAAGGGTATTGGTTTTGACAAATTCAGTCTTCATACATTCCGTTCTAGTAGATGAGTTATGGATGTTATGTCTAGATTGAATAGTTAGCTTTGTTAATACAATTAGAATTTTGTGGATTTGAGTCAGAACTCCACTCTTAACTAAAACAAGGCACTCAGAAATGCCACCATCATACACAGGTATAGCACTACTGAAATAAAATGCACGAATTTAACTGCTGCTAAAGATCCTTCTTTTAAGGGTTGCTTGCTTCTGTTTGAGTGACCTAAGTTTATTGTGTTTTTTTCAAGTTGTATTTAAACACGGCAAAGGAACAGAAATAAAATATTTTTTAAAAAGGGTTTAATTAAAATTCCCCAAAGATATTGGCTGCTGTAGAAGCCATTGAGATGAATTCTGTAGAGTTATTTAATGACATAGATTGGGCTCTGTCCTCCACTTCATACTCTTTGACACAAAACCAAAATCCTTCATCCTGAAAAAGTATCAGCCCTGTCAGTAAATGTGCAAAGCAGAGTGAGTGATTCAGCACTATGTCAACATATGGGTAAAGACAATGGGCAAGTGGTTCAACCATTCGTCACTCATCAGTTACACTGCTCCATCAGACCCATTTTTTAGAAGCAGACACTGTCTAGAAGCTTGCAAAAAAACCAAAGGCTATTTTTCCTTTCAGTCCTCCTTTCTTTTTCATCTCTAACTCCTACAAATGAAGACCATGCAAAGCTCCTTGAAACAGCAAATTGCTCTGTGAACAAGGCCTAGTTTCCTATGAATTCATACACTGCAGTCTTCAAGTAATAAGCCAGGGTACTCCTATTAGACTTGCACTTGCTCCATCTTCCAAAATTCTCACAAGCATAAACTCAAGTACCCTCAGCTTCCTTCTCATCCATTAACTACTGGACAGCAGGAAAACACATGGTGCAGCTACTGCTTGCAGGCTTATAAAAATATGCATATGCTGAGCTCATGCTTTCACGCAATGGAGGTACTGTGTTGGCTTGCTCTCCTCTGGGCACATTTATTTATTTCCATTTATGATTGATCAGACTATCCATGAGACCCTCTCCTCAGAGAAATTAGGCCAAAAGTAAAAAGCTATCAGGAAGAGACTGATGGTGACTGCATGAGCCAGTTTCTTTAGAAAACCAGGCAAAAATACTTGAAATGTCATCTAGCAGTTCACAGGGAATTCAGAATTCTCTCAAGTACAAGAAACAGCACAAAAGCCAAAGTAGACTCTGGCCCCCAGCAGGACAATAGTACAGATGGTCAGATAAAAACATTTTGAAGAAACAGTAGATACGAAGGAGTCTTGAATGGTAAAAAGTAGGTGTCTGTGATAGGTCTGTATTTAGGCATCTTGGATTCCTTATTGACACTATTGCCTCTCTTAGCAGCAGCCATGGACAATATACTCCACAATCCCCAGTTTGTGAAGAGTCTTCATTCCAGCACAGATAACAACTTGGCTGCAGCAACTTGTGAACTTGCAGGACCAACTTGCCTATGATGTACCAGAATTGCCCAGAACATTTGTTCAAAAATTCATCATTCTTTGGTAAATTTCAGTCACAACAAAACATTATAATACATTTCCTCTTTAAGGTGCTGGATGCTCTGAAGTAAGGGCATCATAGAAGACTTCTTATAATTCTGATACGAAGACTGTGGGCAATAATGCACTGCTGGCACAACAGACTCCTCTATAAGGAGATTAACATTTTCCTGATAGAAGCCTTGAACAACGCATTGAAAGAAACAGCAGTAAAAACGGCTGTTCCAGGTGCAAGACTGGTTTCTTTGACTTTCCTTACCATACCTACAAAATGACCTCCAAAAAGACAGCAACAAGCAATTATAAGAACAGTCACGCCAGCTCCTAGAAGCCTATCAACATGGTATGTGTGCTTCTCACTTGGGCCAAAATGTGAGAGAAAAAGTAACACTTTGTAGGTTTAGTCATGCTGCCTATGCCCTAAATTAGAGTTACTCGCATCTCATCGTCATGAGAACAATGTAAATGCCACCTCCGGATTTCTCCCCTTCACCTGGCCACTTTAGGCATCTATCTCATGGTACCCAAGAGGACAGAAATTCTCAGGCATGCTGCATGCCTATTTCCAGGACCTAGAATACAGGCAAATGTTCTATTGTCTTAAAAAGAACCAGTAAGAGGCTTCTGGTTTACAATGATCTTGACACAGCGTTCACTAAAAAACTGCTCCGTTTCACTGGCATTTGTTGAAGACTCATTTGGAGTTTGAGTTCACAAAGATCAGAAAGTCCATGAACACGAGCTAGCTCATATGCAGGATACTTAATCCCTATGCTCCCTACAAAAGTTAAAGTAAAAACATACAACCTTCCAGAGCGAGCTAATATTTATGTATAAAACTAAACAGGCAGCAAATATAGATAAAACTTCAAGTTCTTTCCCGAGTATTATCACTTCTTACAAAAAGGCAAGGGTACAGCCTTTTGACTCTTAATGAAAATATATGTCATTACATGTTATATATAAAATTACTATATGTTTCTCCTGTAAAATATCAATTAAAAGTTTGTAATTAAATAACGAAAAACATCAAGGCAATATTTTGGAAGGTATACTAGAAACTTCCACTGGCAATGCTCAGTACTGGTCTCCTCTATCTGGGTAAGAACTGTATGGTTTCAGCTGCTGACCATTCTCACTCTGCTACTTCAACCTGAAGTTTTATCTGGAATGGGGCAAATTCAGTAGTCTGAATTTATGAAAATTTTCTTCTATAGAAATCCGCATTTCACAGATCAGTCAGAACAACTCTCATATCTGATTTTGTTTTCTCATACTCCTATGAGTTTATAGTCAACATCTTGGCTAAAGGCCAAGGAAAAAAAATATATTTTCTTCACTTTTTTTTAAAGGATGTTATGACACTACACCTAATGCCTTCCTCTGACAGATACATTTAAAAATGTTGTTCCTTTTTACAAGTTATAGTTCCTAAAACAGAGGAAAAAAAATCCACTGGTTGCAATTTAGATGGAATGGCAGTGGCAGTGATGAGCGACTACCTCTTAATTCTTCAGAATGTAAAATGGAGAAGTTCAAAGCTCAAATAAATAAGAAGGCCTGCTACAACAAGTTTATAAAATATGGAGATTTCTCAATTATCATGGAAAGAAAAATAGTAGGATCCTTATGATCTCTTAGATTTCACAAGCAATTTATTTATAACTGCTTCAGACAACAAAGGCCTGATTTACTTGTGCAAAGCAGGTTAATGTTGATGGATTTCAGGCAAGGTTTCTCCACCATGTCTAATATGAGGAATATTCAGTGTGTAGCAACATTAGGAGATGTTTGGACTGATGGACATGTGCCATGGACATGCAAGCACAAAACATTAGATAATGATTACAAAATTCTTATCTATTTTGGAAGAATTTCTGAGTTTGAGATGGCTGTTCTTTTCTGGTTGGACTTTTGAAATCTTGCCTTCCTTTTGGGAGTTTAATACCCTTCTAGAATCAATAACAGAGCAGAATAAAATGTATTTGGATTCACACTTTTCTTCTCCTCTATATTCCTCCAGGGGATGAATAATGCTGAGCTTGTCAAGTCAGCACAGTCACAAATGTGAGGCTGTAAAATGGAAATTAAGTCCCCAAAGGGCTGAATGTAAGGCTTTACCCTTGAGAGGGCTGAAGGAAGTGCGGCTGGTTACCTGAGAGATTCACTTGAGTGTAACAGTAAAAGAGGGTCTAAAGTGCAACCCTCTCTATAGCCATTAAATTTGACTTTTCAGGAAGCTACAAATGTAAGCAAATATCACGGTTATCTTACATGAAATAAAAAAAATATTATGAAAATACATAGGAAAATTAGGTACCCACTTCCCCTCAGGTACCTTCCTCATCAATGTTGCAGACAGTGGGTACTCCAGACATAATGCAAGAATTTAGCATCTCACACGTCATGCATGTAGGGAAGTGGAACATTCTTACAAAACAGAGGAGTGTAACTCAGGAAAACTCACATGAAAGTGTTAGAAAGAATCTGTGCTGACCTTACTGCTACCCTTAGCTTGCTTCTCCTTCATCTCTTATATTTAGACAACGATAAAGGTAGAATACTTGTTTTATTGAAAGGTTTGCATAGCAGTAACCATAGTGTTACGGAGGTACTGATTTCCACTCTAACATAAAAAATCATAAATAAGAGTATGAATCTTTCTACACAGACAAAACAGGAATGTGTAAGGAGACCTGGGGATGGCTGATTGATTAGCTATTTAATGACTATTTAATGACTAAAAGGACTGAAGTGTGACAAAAGATCAAAAGCCATATAGTGGTGAAACACTGTTCTAAATAAGCTCTTTATTTGAACAGTTAGTTTTTCTCCCTTCCCTTGTTTTTCAAAGTAGTGTTCTGTGAGGAATGCATGAAAGTAAAGGAGTAAAGTTTAGAGCAAGTATCTTTTGCATGCAAAAGACATAAGAAAGGCTCACTAGACAGTGCAGAATGATGAAAATATGCCAACTGTAACAATTTGTTCTAGCACAGGGTGATATTTAACCACCCAACTTGTAACTTCAACAGTTCTCAAAGCTGAAAGGAATTAAGCATGCATAGAATTAGAAATATACATTTGGTGGTGACTTCATGTAGTGTATTAAATATTTTGGTACTTTCGGGGTCTAGTATAATCTTAATGGTATACTCAAAACTGATGTAAATTCTGACCTAATTATCATCAAGGTATAAATCCATTATTATTGCCTCACATTTAATCAGATATTTACATTTTTATAGTATTTTAACAAATAAAATGAATTTAAACAATTATTGTATTCTCATTTCTTGACCTTTAAAATCACCTTCCAGCCTGTCTTGGCAGCTGAATGGTGGTCTTAATTTGATTCATCAGATTACCTTTAAATGTCTTCTTTAGGTTCCTGAATAAACATGAATATTTAGTTTCTATCCAGAACTTAGGAGAAGAATTTTTATGAGAAAATTATATAGAAACAAAGGAAGAACACAGTAAATGCTTAAAAGTAAGCCATTAGGGAAGAAAATGAGGCAGAATACCATTTTCTCAAGTCAAACTAGAGCTTGATTGGGACACTAGGGTGAACCTTCTGCCTGAAGGTTTTTCCTACTGAAAAAAATTTGAAATCTTATGTAATTCAGCTGGTAACACTGAGGATTTTTACAACTTTTGTAGAGAGTGACAATGTCACGTTCATCATACTGAAAGAGATGTGTGTAATACTGTCTCAAAGGGAAAGGTGACATACATGGCATCACCAAGATGTCTCTTCCAGCACGCTGATCTTCCTCAGAGAAGTGCCCTGGCTGTGTATTGATGCCAAAGGCAGTATGCTGCCAAAGGCAGCATGTCTCAGCCTCCCCCTACTGCATCTGAACCAGCTTACAGCCTACAGCAACCTTTCCATCACTCATGCTTAGGCCTCCTTCTCTGTGTGTTTTCTCTAGCTTCTCCATGAGAAGTTTTCATCATGCAATCAGTCTCTGATCTCTGCACGCTTTTATCGACAATCTAAGCGTTATACTGCACTGTTTTTTTCCCTGCACTTCAGACTCTAAAACATGCCTTCTTTCTTCTCTAAAGGCTTTCCTGTTGTTCCACACACATGCCCAGGCAATGCTGACGGATACACAAAATGTATCTGTCAGTTTTTAAACAAATTTCACTTTTATTATTTTGTCAACATTGGTCTCTCTCCTTAGCACTTTTATCAGACATACCTGTCTTGGGTGCCCAGTTCCATATTTTACTTTGTAGCAATTCAGCTTCAGAAGCATTTCTGAAATACTTCTAAATTCTTAAAATGCTTTTAGGATAAAGTGTTCCTGCTAGGATTTTTGAACACTGAGACGTATTCTTTAAGAGAACTGTAGCTTAACTAAAGTCTGCCTGGGAACAAATAGAGAATGCGGTAGCTTTGGGCCCAGAAGACTTTTCTGCTGGCAAGTTCACAGCCTGGATCAAATAACACCATCAGTGACCTGTGGGGCAAGCGTTGTGTGTTCTTATGGTTCTGAAAGTTGGTGGCCTTGCTAGCACCTTTCTCAGTTTAAGAGAGCAGCATTTGCCCTTGTTCATGTAAATTCTCAGTATTTTGGCCACATTAGAAGAATAATCTGCCTGCTGAACAGGTGGTATTGATGCTTCATCTACTAGGTTTAGGGAAAACACCATTTATCTCCCCTCTTGCATCAGAGTTATTCATCCAAGGAACTGAAAAAAAATCACCAACACACCTAAAATTATTATTAGCTTCAAAAAATTGTGATTTTAGAAATATTTTTCTTTGGATTTGCTTTCCAGAGTCATTTTTATCTATACTGAAGAGAGTTAGATGTTTTTATCTCCACTGAAACATGCCAGAAATGCCCTCATTTATTCTAAATTGCATCTGACATTCTGATATCATCAGGCTACTCTAAGCACTCTAGCTATTGGAATATTTCCTGAGGAAATACTACTTGACTTGGCAACACTATTACTGACCTATTATAAGGCAAACAGATGCTTAGAAAAAGCACCACAGTGTTCACACGTTATTCAGGGGTTTCCTATATAAACTTCCATACTAAGGTCATGGAGGGGTATTGATCACTAAAAAACCATTCTTCACTGATGCTAGGAATCTATTGTCTCTCTTCCATAACACCTTCCTTTTGGGACTCTCCTGTTTTTGGTAACCTTTTCACATGTCATAGTTTTCCTCTAAAAAGTTTTTTCTGCTCTGATCTTTCAAAAAGCTCAGAATGCTATTGCAGAAAAAAAAAAAAAAAGGCCAGGCAGCTGTGGATTAGAATTATTCTTTCCCTGGCAGTGGAAACCCTATGATTTTCACATACATTTAAGAAAAACAGGGAAAAAAAAATTGTTTCTTCTTTTCCCTTTAGAAAAAGAAATAAAAGCACCATCAACACAAAAATATCAACACTTCCTTACACACCCTCACAATGCTCTGCTAGTAATTCCCGTGCCTCCTTTTCCAGGGAACTCTTACAGTCACAGATGCAACCATTTCCTCTAGCTTAAAGATGCCTCTTGTCAAAGCAAGCATTTCTGCCTTAAAACAGATGGCATCATTTGTATGGAAGCCTGCTCCCTTTTGGGCAAAGTACTTTACTGTGATTGGTACCTATTAAACGACCGTACAAAAAGTGGAACCACTGGGGATGCGCTAACATCTGAAGGAAAGCATTCAAGATACTACTGGTAGACCCTTCTCTAATCTCCCATTTTCCCCGCTGTGACAAGGTGTTTACAAGGTTGCTGAATGGATGACTCAATGGACCAGCCTCACTGTGACTTGGAGTGGCAAAATTAGGCAGGTTCCTCTTTCAGACCAAGGTTATCTGTCATCTGTCATCTGAAATAGCCTGCAGTATCCTGCTTTATATAAAGTAATTATTGCAGGAAGAAAAATAACTTGCTTTTCATACTCCTAGAATACACAAGTTTCTACAAAACTGATCAAGGCTTCTCAGGGCCACTTTCTAGTGTCTATAAAAACTGTGCCATATTATTCTTTAAAAAGCTTCTGGTAGGAGGATATAGCAAGGTTAATGTTCTGTTATAGAGGCACTATAACTGACAATGGCTCATCTCTTGCTGGCAATTACACTCAAAAAGAGTTCACAGCCATAGAGGTATAGAAGAAAGGAGCAGCATTTTTATTTTACTTTTTGAAAGCAAGATGTGATACTAGCTCACACAGCCAGACTGCCAACATTAAGGATCAGTTTCTTAAAATCTATGCAATAGTTTTCTAATTAGAAGCCAGATCAAAGGAAGGCGTCTCTCCAAAAGTAGTATCCTCCAGCAATGGAGACAGCTCTTCCTGCCTAGCTTTTGTGAGGACACGTACATCAGAAAGGTGGACTGCATGGCAAAAAAGCTCCTAATACCAATCAGCGCATCAGTGAATCCATGGTCCAGAAAAGACTAAGTGGGCGTCCTCTCCCCATACCACCCTGCATCCTCAGAACACGCAGCACAGCTAAAGCTTACTTCTCATTGCTGTAAAGAGAGGATCACACAGTCTCTTAGAGGGCAGGAATCCCTTTTAGCCAGCAAACAACCATTTGGATTAACCTCACCTCTCATGTAAAACATGAGAATGTTCCAGAAATGCTACACAAAGAGAGGTATGAGCCTTCTCCACTCCCATGGAGGAAGCCTATTTGCTGCACCTGGACCAGTGAAATACTCTTGACAAGGCCCGTTTATCACTCTGGGCACAGAGAGGATGCACCTGGCCTCAGCGCGTTCTGGGCCAATAGGCAGTATTTCCCTAGCTTTTGCATGACAAACTGCCAGCTGGAAAAAAATAGCTCGTAGTCAGGCTTCTTTTCTCATGTTGTGTCATTCTCTGCATGGTATCAAGGGTTACATTGCTAAATGGTCCAGTGGTAGTTGTCACTACAGATAGTTGCTATACCAGGATACCAAAAAGCTGCCTCCATTTGATGAAACTTCTCCCTGGGAGTCTGCCGCAACTGGATTTCACACTAGCAACACCACTCCCTCAACACACCACTGCTGCCAAGTGAACACTGCTCTGCGTCCTTTGTAGAAAGCAGGCTCCAGTGGGTTTGAGTTCACTCTTCCCTTACTGGATTTTTTCCTGCACTTTTGTGCATAGCAGTACCTGTGGACCAGATCTTTTTTACATCCACCGGATGAAGACTGTCACAGAGTTGTTCAGCTCACCCAAGGCAGCATGAGATTTCATTCTAACTGCACATGACAACTGAGGACAGAATAGTCACTCAAAGCCTCCCTGGATGCCCACTTCAATCCTGGGATGTCCTGCTGTGTGCATTACCAGAACTGTTCAGAGCAGCACTCTTCCTCTTGATACTCGTTTTAAATACGTCATCATTCTCAGAAACTTGCAAGATGGTCCACTGATTCAAAAGATATCTAATCCCATTATCTGTTTTACAAAAATAATCCTTACTTAAGCACCCTGCTTGCTTTACTAACTTTTGAGCAAAATACTGTGCAAAGATGTGTCAAAGATGACAAAATTATTGCTGCTTCCCTTACTTACATTTCCTGTATTTTAGATATTGAATATTTTCACCTTGCCAAAATCTTAGTTTGGGGTGGGTTTTTTGGGGGGGGTTTTGGTTGTTTGTTTTTTTTTTTTTGCATAGAGTGAACTTTTTTTCTTTATTCAAGTTATCAAATTTGGGCTGACTTTCCCAGAGTAGGAACTTATCCATAAACAAGTGCTTTGTACACTTACTAGCTTCATTTTCTGTGTTCTCTCCAAAACAAAATGACAAAAAGGATTTTTTAGTTAAAGTTTTCCTGAAACGTATTTTAAAATTGTTTGTGGGAGAAGGGATTGTCTTTATAACAGCTTTCTAACCTCAGTTTTCCAATCTAGACTAAGAAACAAATTTTTCAGGCGACCCCACAAAAAAATCAAGAAAACTGGTTTCTAAACAACATTAAGACATTATTTTAAACTGAGTGAAATTCCTCTGGAATTTGTAGAGCCAATTTTGAAATCAGCACTAGAATTTTTAAAAGCAGACATACACACTCCGTGTGTAGCAGCAACACACATTTTAACATTTTAGCTCTAGCATCCCACATATGCTCTCAGTTACACTGGCTTTAGCTAAGAAAGAAACAGTACACTGACTTCTCTGTGTTATAGAGGCTGTGGTCTCAAAAGTTTTGTTTCTTTCCTTTTATTTTCTCACTTACTTCATTATTTTATCCAAATAGGGGAGAAAAATAAGATAGAGACTATCCAAGAGAGTAGGGACAGGCTGCGGTTAGTGTGTTTAATGATGACCCCTGGTCCCTTTACTCATTTTACTGAATCTGTTGCACAAGATAGGGATTTTTAAGCCTCTTAAAAAAAAAAAAAAAAAAAAGAGGCTCTATTTTTTTTTTACTTGATGATGTTAAAATATTCAGGCAATTGTATGCCCATTTCCTTGGTACATATTCTACTCAAACACTTCCTGCCTGTGTTTTCTCTAGCTACCTCCAACCACACTTGTGATTCTATCCCCAGCCTAGGAGTTGCCTCATGGATTTACATAGCTGGATTTACATACTACAGCACCACCAGCCTTACTTCTTTACAAAAGCTTTTAGCATCTCACATCTTACCTCTACTGAGGAACAGTGATGAACGACTGGAGTTGTCTCCTTGCATTTTGAAAGGAAGAGAAGTTGTTGGACATATTGTTGGACATACTGTCCATTCAGGACAGCTGGCATCCCATATCTGCTCTGAAGAACACAGTCCCAAAGCAAATTAGGACAAAGATGGAGAAATGACAGGGTAGTCCTGGCTGGTCAAACCAATACGTTCCAACATCAGCTAATTACAAACTGAGTGATAGTGAAACTGCACAAACTATCTGTATCATACTCCTGTACAATGGTTATTTAGGTTCTAATACTTGTTAATTTATTATTATTATTTGCTCTGGTACCTGTTACAAAGGGAAGGCTTGTGGTATTTTGCATATACTGGAGTCTCCTTAGAACATTAGGATCCCTGCAAGTCTCAAAAACATTTTCCCCCTTTCTTTCCTTTTTACAGCAACCACGTTTGAAGAAGTGGTCATTTAGTCATTGTATGTACAGGGACAGGAAGTTATGACCTAATTTAACTTTGGAATGTAAAGACAAACTACATTTTGTTCTATTTCTTTGAGGCAGCTGATATTTTGTGTCAAATATTATGAATCTTTATCAATTATCCTTTCCTACAGCAAATCCTGGAATGATTTCTTTTGATGCAGAAGCGTACAGGCTTCTTCACACTGCTTGCACTTGCAGTGCTGATGTTTCCCCATCACCCTGACAAGCAATGCAGAAGTCAGCGGCAAAAGGTTTTCTTCTGCCTAACTGTAAGCCTCCACATTACCCTGTGTCATGAAATTAAAAGCTAGACAACATCAACAATGTAACATTGCTGCTTAAAGCAAAGGAGGACAATGCAAATACTAACAACTTTGTGTTCAAATTATCTTTACTATGCCCCAAATAAATATTAAAAATTGTCTACCGTATTATTCTCTACTGCATACAAGAAAAAGGGAATGATCCTGCAAAGCCCAGGGCTTCTTTTCTCACAAGAGTGATCAAAAGGTGTAAATTAAACTGCAGGAATTAATAACATTTTTCTGTAAAAGTGGTGCAAATATTAGTAATGTTTCTTTATAAATGTGTTTCTAGAAATTCCAGGTGAGACACAAAGTGAGCTATCATCACCTCGTCCCCCAAGATTTTCTTCTTTTGTCAAATGCAAGCAAAACTACAGATAAATTGGATTATGAAACTGTTTCCCTGTAATAAAATGCTATTTTTTTCCTAAATTAGAAATTAAGAAGCTGATCCTGCAAATCCTTGCTAGGTGGTAAGTTTTCGTTCTTATGACTGTAGCTTACTACTCACACTCACAAACTCCTGCAAAACCATCTTCAGCTTTTAAATAGGCACCTTGAATGGTACAAGTACTGAAGTCCCAGTGCAGTAACTCATTTAAGCATGTGTTTACCTAAAAAAGAAGTCATTTTAAACAGCTCGTTGGAACAATCTTTCTGTAACTATTACTCACATTTGAATATAAGTGTTGTATTCCTTGTAATTATGATATAAAAAGAGACAAGGTCCCCTTTTCAGCTGTGTTATTCTGGAACTAAGCACATGCAATTGAAAGATGATTCTGGCACAGCCTGTCTAATGTACACACAACAGATCTTGAGGCACTGATCCAACAAAGCTGGAAAAAGGATGACACCACCCAGTTTCTTCAGTGGATTCTGATGCAAATACAATTCCTTACAGTCATGACATTCAAACCAGCAATGACAACTGAGTCATTGCTTTCTGCTAATTACTGCGTGTTGGAAAAGCATTAGGAAGGAAAAAAGAAGTGTAGTTTGCAAAAAATAATTATGATTCTCATGACCATGACCTCTGAACACAACACACATTTCAGAAGTGACTTCTCCTACTTCCAAAGCCTCTGGCATAACAACCAAAAGAGGATGGGAGACTAAGGAAATGCCCCTTCATAATTACTTTTTTTGGTCATCATTATCTTCAAAAGTGCTTAAGTCCAGCTTATAATTTTACCATCAATCTTCTAAACTGTTATATTGTGCTCCACATTACCCACTAGCCGCTTCTAAAAATAAATTTCACTGTTTGTCTTCCTGCGACTTCAGATCAAATTCTGCTCTTACCAGAATCACACCACCATGCAAATGGAAGAGCTGCACAGTTCACCTTTGCTTTGACAGACTGTTAATATTTTTTAAGAGTAGTAAAACAAGAACACTTCAATCGTAGTTCTCTTGAGATTTTGGCAGTTATTGCAAGTGAATGTGAAAACTGAAGCAATTATTTACTTTTATCTTTATCTATTATCAAAAATAGACATTTTTGAGCATCCTAACTGATTCCAGGACCTTTAGTTCAAATTATTTTGTCTTCATCACACTATAATCTTTCTCCCCCACAGGATAACTGTCAGAATACAAAGAACATTCAAACTTCCTTATTTGTCTGTTTATCACTCAATGCTCAACAGAGGGTTGAAAAAAAAAGAAGTCACAGTTCCTCTAAGTGGACCGCCTCAATGTACACTACGCTGCTACTAGCTCTACCGGATGGCTGTGCCCATGGATTAAGCTGCAGATTCAGTGCAAGGACTTAGGAGACCTAAGCTTCTGTGGACAAAAAGAGCATTCAAGAAGCCTAACAGAAAAAAACATTAAAACAAAATTATGAACAGTTAATTCCTTTAAAAGGAATAATTTTGTTTTAAAATGGAAGTACTTTACAATACATCATGTAATTTGGCCAGTCTGGGACGCCACTTGCCACTCTTCTACTCCAGCCTGTGCCACCTAACAAAAGTATTGCTTATCTTTGTCCAAAGTAACACAATTTCAAACTAATCTAGCCAACTACAACACAAAGTTTATGCAGTACAGTGCTAAAGAAGAAAATAGAATAATTCTGTCAGAACACATGAGATGAAGAGAAATTACTCTGGCATGAGCCTCATAGTACTAAACTACTTTCAGCACCTCTAGTAATTCACTACCGTTGATTTCCCGGAATCAAAATAGGCAAGTTTGATACGAAAGAAACACATTTTTAAAGACATTTTTGCCAGGCATCAAGTCTTTGACGTATTACGCACCATTCAGACAGAAGCCTTACTTGTGTGTACACTTTGCTTTGTTTAAAACCTATTACCACAATAATGTACCAAGATATAACAAAATATCATTTTTTTTTTAATTTAAGTTGTATATTAAGTTCCTCAAACGCTGGCCTAGTGGTATCTACTTTCAGAAACACTGTAATACAGGGAGGTTTCACACTTGCTTTTCAAACTGCTGCGGTTTTAGCTGGCCGCCCCGGACCCTCCCCGACCGCTGCCGCTCTCCCGCCGCCGCTGCCCGCGCCCCCCCCCCCCCACCCTTCCCTCCCTGCGGATCCTCCGCTGCTGCGCGCTGCGCACTGCGCACTGCCAGGCACCCACCGCGCCCGCCCGACTCTTCTTTCCGCCGGTCTCTCCGCGCTCTGCGGCCATCCGCGGACCCCGCCGGAGCCAGCAGCAGGGCCGCCCCGTCCACCCAGCTCCGGCCGCGGCCCCGCCGCCGCCCGGCGCAGCGCTGGCGGGGAAGGGGCGGTGGCGTGGGGCGAGCCGCCGGCGGGGCCCCGATGCGGGCGGCCCCGCGCTGCTACTCACCGCTCCCCGCAGGTCGCTCGTCCCCACGCCGCCGCCTCTTCCCGCTGACCAACGACTCCTGCGGCTGCCGCTGCCGCCGGGAGAGAGCCGGAGGGGTGGCAGCCCTCGGGCGGGCGGGCCCGGGCCGCGTCGAGGTACAGCCGGGAGCGGGGCTAGATCCGCGCTTAGCGCCGCCGGTGCCGCCGCTTCCTCGTATTCTCTCGCAGCTACGGCCACTTCCTCATCGGGGTGTCGGTGCGCACTCCCTCCTCCTCGGCGGGCGCAGCCGCCGTACCCCCGGCCCCTTTCTGGGGCGGCAGCCCCGGCGGGAGGGCGGCGGGCCCCGGCGGCGCGGCACAGAGCGCTGGAGCGAGGAAGCGTCCGACTCCAACGGACCAGGCGGCATGGGGCTGCTCGGGACCCTGCGGGTGGGTCCCGTTGGTGCCGCCTGATGTGGCCGTCGGTGGGACCCCCCATGGTGTGGGTCTCCTTGGTGCCCTGCGTTTTGGGTCCCTATGGCGGCCGCGTCGCCTTGCTGGCGGCTGGCTTTATACGATGGACATGCTGCTTGCTCAGCACCACTCTTGTGATGGAGGATCAAAGTGTATCAAATATAGGCTTTTCTTAAGGAGAAACGGAGTACGCACCCTTTGGTGAATGTTGAAGTTGTGTGTCTTTTGCTACTTCTATGTGCTTTGGTGAGAAAATGACTCTTGGAGGGTTTCCTTTTGAAGCAACACAGGGGCCTACCATAGCACAGTATCTTCCCTTCCAGTTATATATCACACCAAAACCCCCCATATTTCAATCAAAAATAGTGGAGAAGACTCCAGTGTGCCTATATATTGAGCTGAAGAAAAGTCCGTCTTTAAGGCCTCCTCAGCACCTTGTGCGACAGGGAATTAATTCCTGCTGCAGATGCCCCCACACAGCCAAAAGGTGGCAACTATCCTTTTCCAGGGACTGTCCAAGGACAAAGTGCTCCTGCTGTGATCATACAGGACTGATGAGTGGCACAAGGGGCCTCAGCTGGGGCCTGAGTGGGCAGGTCTCCTTCAGCTGTGACTGTGCTGCATGACACAGCATCATATCCCGTGATGGGCAGTGCGAGTGGGAGGGAAAGTCCACTTCCTTCTTCCCCATAATAAACCAGTGCTAGCACTAGTGTGGGATACAAGTTTTATTTTCAGTGGCGAAAATAAAGGCTGTCTTTCCTCATTCCAAAATGGACCATACACCCCTTGTAGTTAATAGAGCTGCCAAAGTGCAAAACTGTCATGTTTCATACCAGTTAAAAGGGTCTCTAGTTTTGGTCCATTGGTAATTGCTGTAGTGGCAATGCCTTATTGGCACTGCCTACATGTTAGAGAAAAGAGAATAACTTAGAAAGCCTAATTCTTGGAAGTATTTTGATGGCACAGTTCTCTTCCTGTCAACATCCAAGTGTGAACAGAGCATAATCTGCAGGAAATAGCTTTTGGAAAATCATTATTGGACTATGAACTTGTTTTTAAGGAGAAGTCTCATCTTAAATCAGTGAAAAAATCATCATGGCTGGCTGGCTGGCTATGCCTGGCTTCAAATTATACATGAGCAATTTTACTGGACCTGGCTGGGACGGAATCAATTTTCTTTGTAGGAGCCGATATGGTCCTGTGTCTTGGATTTTGGCTAGAACAATATTGATAACACACTAATAATGTGTCTATTTCTGAACACTGTTTGCACAACATTGAGGCTTTATCCATTTCCCACTCTGCCTCTGTCCCCAGCACGTAAGCTAGAGGTGGACAAGAGGTTGGGATGGGACAAGGCTGGGACAGCTGCCCCCATCTGACCAAAGGGATATTCCATACCATACTTGGCAATCAAAACCGGGGGTAGATGAAGAAGGGTGGAGGGGTGGGCGTGTCTTCCAAGGTGGCCACCACTCAGACACTTGCTGGGCATCACTGTGCTTGTGGGAGGTGGTGAGTGACCACCTGTGCGTCACTTGGTTTTTAGGGTTTTTTTTTCCTTTCCTTCACCTATTGAAGACACCTATGTGTTTTTTTCTTAACACATGACTTTTCTTGCTTTTGATCTTCTTATTCTGTCCTCAGTCCTGCTGGGCAGGGGGAATTGAGCTGCGTGGGTGCTTGGCTGCTGGCATGGTCAGCCCATAATAGCAGCCAAGGGTAAATCTAGTAGGGAAGTAAATGTTTTTTGATGCCATCCACGCTTTCCTTTTTCTTTCATTTCATGCGAGATCTAATACAAATAATTGTGTTACGGAGTTCTGCTGTAGCGATTTTTGGTAAGGGACTCACAACAATGGAATATATTATTTAATGTGTTACATGAAATGTTACGTGTTATCATATCTTAACATATATGTTAGCATTCTGAAGCTTTTCTGTGACAAGTGGCTGACAAGTAATCGGTAAAGTAAAATAATTCCTTGTTTTGTCTGGCAAAATTTGATCAGAGTATATTTGGGGTTTCTGGAAAGATTCAGTGTATTTGTGGAATCTCCTGCCCAATATGAATGCATACAGTAAAAACCAATAGTTTGTACATAGCTGTATAGTAACTACAATAATTAACATTTTAATCCTCCCTACTTTTGTGGAGTATCTGAAGAAATTTCAATGCTTTCGTTATTGCAATATGATTTGAAAGACCTCTGCTTTAAGGAGCATGACAGTTTGCTTAAGGCCAGGGTACATCTATTGTGGTGGGAGGCTTTACAGCTACATGACTATCTGCCACCCCAATCAGTGCTAGTAGAAGAGGAGAGAGATGGAGCCTGGGTCAAATGCTGTGTCTCTTCTGATAAAACTTCAGCCCTGAAGTTGACTTAACTTTTACTGTAGGCCAAGTCCAGATTTCTCCCAATATCAAAAAACTGAATAATTTCTCACATACCGTGACACAAATACGATCATCAGCTGCTCTGGTGGTTCCACATGTGATCTGCCATTTTTTTCTGCATAGTGAAAGCAATTTGGATGACCCCTTGAACTCACAGGACCTAACACATAGAAACAGAGGGGTATTGTTGTTGGTAATGATGAAATTTAAACCACTGGTTTATTTCAAATCTATTTTTTATCCTATTGATGTACTTTAATGTACATTGTGACAACATTATCATGAAACGCGATAGAGTTGATTAAATGATATATAAGAATATTCCCAAATTGAATTTCTTTACTATACTGACTCTAGGACCAATATAATTTCTAAAAAGTAATTATGTAACTGAGCCTCTTCAAAATTCAGAAATTTGGAGTTATGGAGAGTCTATTCTGTTGCCTTCCCACTATCTGTCTTCATTGTTACAGGGAATAGATGGTTAACAGAAAATAAAAGTAGGTATGTTGAAATAGACCTTTTTTCAGCTAAGCTACCATACTGAAGCATGATTATTTATTTCATTCTTCAGAGGGAATTTTTAGGTTGGTTTGTGGTTTACAGGTGTAGTGGAATTTGCAGATGTGCTTTTGCAGACATAGTTTGCCCTGCACAAAGGGTACTACTGTGGATTACTCTCAAAGTAATTACAGGCTGAAACTGAGCATTTTATAAAATCCTATCTCTCTTTCTGTAGTAAGGAACGCTGTAAGATAAGCTGATACTTTGTTGTCTGACTGAATGTTAAATTCTCTAAAATACATAGCAACAAAATACACAACCTCACAGATAGATAATCTCATTTGAGGTTCAAATTCTTGATGCTTGACCACACCTACACTAAAAGTCCAGGGTCTCTGTGATAGAACCAATTAGTGTCCGTAAGATGGGACTCTACATCTATACAAAGGGAAGAATATAGAAGTGACTCATTTTGCCTAAGGACTATAAAATTTGTTCACAGATCATTGAATTCAGTCATGATTTGAACAAAAATACATGCTATTTGGGAGTTATTTATTATCTACTTCATTTTAATTTGACAGTGATTCAGTGTTAGTACAATAGCGGTAAACAGCATTTAGAGAAAATCAAAAGCCAGTAGCCTGAAAGCAGTGTTGTGACACAAAAGCAAACGTTCTGTGTTACAGTCAGGAAGAACTGAGCTGGATCAGAAGCTTCAAAAAGTAAGGACCATAATCTCATATCCTTTGGCCTCTTTCTGTTATCCAAGGAGTAGCAAAGACTCCTATTTTACATAAGAACCAGGCCTGAAGATGTTTCATACATCATAAATACCAGCTATTTTTGTTTCTGTAAGTATTTCACTTACTTATAACTGAATTTAAGTGGAAAACAGTAGTGGCGATCTCTAGGGAAAGCTGAGTACAATTAAACAGAAACAAACTGGGGGACATGTGCAGCAAATTAATTGACCTGCCTGTTCATTGTGAGAATCTAAAAATTATGACTATTTTGGTTATATACTAATTTACTGCTTTGTCTAGAAATGTCAGTAGGAATATTCTTTGCTATATGAAGTTAAGAGTAATAATTAGAAAATTTCAGAGTCATCAAGGTATTTTCTTTATCAACCCACACTAAATGTAATATCTGCATTATTTTTTATATATATAACTATAACAATTTAAATACCATAATTTTGTATGCAATAGCCACATTTCTCACTTTCCCCCTATATTTTTACCTTAAAACAAAAAATGGATCACACCCATTATATATGTCTGTTACAAAACTGTTGATAGTTCTGCTCACTAGTGATTAAGAGTAGTCTCAGGATGTATTCATTACATGTGAAAGACCATGATCTGAGGAGGTATATCTACGTTTTTAAATTTATGTGGGACAATGCAGACTAAGATTGCAGATTAGTTTAGAAAAGACATTTTCTGAATTTATATGACTTTAAAAAATATGTTAAAGTGAAGATGTAGGCTTAGGCTAGTCCACTCTTTATGACTTCATATACCACACACCCAAGGCTAGTTATCAGTTCTAGCTTTTGTTTTTATAGCAACTATATGTCTGTTTAAACCAGTATTAAAGAATGGCACATTATTTGAGAGCAATGGCTGAAAGAAGCAAGAGCATATACAATAGCAAGTCATGATAGGATAAAAAGCAGGGCTTTTTAAAAATTGTTTTTAAAAATAATTGCCTAATCATAGCACAGAAAATAACCAAGGAAGTGGGTAACAAGGAGATGATAATCAGATTTAAGAAGCGTCAAGCAAAACTCTTAAGAAGAATTTAGGAAGAATTTGTTAGCAAAAGAATGGGTAAGCTCTGCTTTGGATGAGAAGTAGCATAAAGGTAAAAAAAAAAAAAAGGAAAGAGAGATAATACTTAATCAATTGATCACGTAATCACATAATCAGTTTTACCTGTCAGAAGATCGAGCAATTATGAGGGAACATTCTGTTTCAGCACCATTTCCAGAAGCATTTCAGTCAGTAAAATGCTGGATCTGTAGCTTTCTGAGAGCCACCTTGGACTGTCTCAATCAGCAAACAAGAACAGTGTTGGAAGCCAGTATGTCAGAGATGGGGGTTGCATTGACATTAAGTCATACCACCTATGGAAGCCATTTTTTGGTCATTGGTTGTGTACTAGCATGCTAGAGAATGCAGAGCACAATTTCTTGGTCCTGTTCCATTTGGGATTCCCCCTGATTGGGGGATCAGTTAATGGATAGGTTAATCCACCTTTTCACCTCTTGTATACTGTAATGATTAGTGCCTGGATAGGCATTCCTGTGCGGTCATCCTAGGAATATGAGAGCAGAGAGCACTACTGGATGGCAACATGGCAATGTACTGTTAAGAGGGACTCCATTGGGTGAGACATCGGATATTATTAGCTGCCATGTCTCCTGGTCATATGCATTTAAGCGTCTACAATTTCTTCTAAGACTGTTACATATTCATGTGGATAATGAAAGCAGTCGCACTTGTGCTTAATCTAGGACATCAGTGAATAGAGACAATTGGACAAAAACTACAGATCCTTAAAAGTATGTAGAAATGGAAATAGAATAAAATGTTCCCAGTGTAAGCCTACTAGTGGCATACAAAACTAATTTTTTATTTTCAACTGAAACATCTTTGGACTTAATATAATCTATAAAAAGTACAAAGTACTTAAATAGTTGTGTATTTATATACATACTTACAAATAGTATGAAGTTAATTCAGTGTAAACCAAGCTTATGGGACATCTCTGCAGTATTTCCCCCAAATTCCATGCTCCAGAGAGACTTTTATTAGTTGGATGTGTTATGTCATGTCTTTGTTAATGAGCCCTTCTCTGATCTCAAGGATTGGGGAGCAGACATGAGAGAGAGAGAGAGAGAGAGAGAGAGAGAGAGAGAGAGAGAGAGAGAGAGAGAGAACGAGCAAGAGTCAGCTTGAATCCAGCTGTAGTTTTATTTTGTCTGTAACATTTGTCAGCTCTTCCCTATAGAGCCAGTCACTATCTTTGCACTGTGGTCTAGGACGTTGTATTTGCTTAGATGCAGTGCTGGCGCAGTCTGCATCTGTGCATTTATGCTTAATCAATTAAATGCTTCTAGAAGCTGAATTAGGTGTCATCCATGGTGCTCAGAGCTGGACCCACACTGCTTCCTGCGAAAGCAGAAAGAGTGTTCTCAATAGCAAGAAGTACTCCTTTTAGTGAAAACAGGTTGTGGAGTCACACAGTCTGTCGCTTCATGAAGGCAGTTTATAAATGTCACAGACCCTGATCGATGCACAAAAAGCAGATGTACTAATTCTGGACTAGTGTTAGCTCTGGAAGAGGTATGATGCATTTCCACATTACTGCACCTGAACTAATGAGTCCTGTCAAATCTCAGCTGACCTTGCATCAAAATCATAGATATTCTTCCAACCAAACAGCACGGGCACCTCTAACTCAGGATTCATTGTAAATGAATCAGGCTATAAAATATTATAAAATACTTTTTATAATGCAAAGTATTAACTATCTGTTCTCATAACCTACTTTCCTGCATTTACAGTCAGAATAAACACTTCCTTAATATCAGAGTCCTCATGCATAATTTAGTTTTAGTTTGCTGCTGCAAGGTAGCTGGGGCATTCATGCTGAAGTGGTATACCTGACATGTTGTAATCCAAGGAATATCTTAAAGATGCACAAGTAGCACTTTTCATTTTTCCATCATATTTTGTTTTCTGAGACTTGATTTATCACTGATATAACTTTTCCACAGCCTGTCTCTGAATAAAAAAAACTAAAGTTAAAGAATAAATAAATATCTGAATTGTCCCAAATGCTTTGAACACCACTGTCTTTTCCATGGTAGAACTGATTTGGGAATCCCTTCCTCATTGGATTGCAAGAATGTTAATGTGCCTTCTAGTTTATAGGGAGAAGAGAAGTATGGCTCTTCAAATGAGTATGCCGTTTATACTGGTACTCATTTCCTAATTTTGGACATACAATAGGATTTTACCAGAAAGAAACTGTCCTTCTAACAGCTACAAAAATGCATGTCATCAAGAATACAAATTTCTGCCAAAAAGCAGAAGGATTTCACAATCAGAGGTTACTAACCCTGAAATTTTAAGCTGATTTTCTTCTTTTTTATTTAATCCATACTGTAAGAAAGATATAAAACATATGCAAAATTTCGTAGAGTCTAATAACATGTTTTTCTCTGTATGTGTGTATGTTTACACACACGTGCATATTTTAAATGTCTTTAAAACAGTCTTTAATGGTCTATCTTGAACTAAATCAGTTTGAACTCAAGCATGCCTTTAAAAACATCCTTGCCTTTAGAATTATGCAAAGCCATGATAGAGAATTAAATCAGCACCATAATTGGTTTTTTTTCATCTGTGATGCTACAGATAAGGTCCAGCTGGTCTGTGCAAGAATGGAAGCAGCACATGGCCATACAAAACCTTTAGAGTTCTAGGGGACAACCCAGGATCGACATCCACTTTAAATTAAAAATGAGGCTCCAGAAGGCAAAACAATTAAAAAACGTTTAGAATGAATCATGAATATGGGACAGCCGAAAGATCTCTTTTATCTTCCCTTCAGAATGTGAGCATGGGAAAAATTGTCTCAACCAAGTTTCTGCCAAAGACGATGCAAGTGCACGTATAAAAACATTTGTAACTTCTTGAGAACTGAAACTGCTGGGGATCTCGTAGCTTTAAAACAGAAAGCAGAAGTTAACTTGATTTTAATGTTATTTACATTGATTTTATACAATTTATACAACAATGACTTCTCTATGTCTAGTAGATGTCTTGATTAATGCTGTCAAAATTATCCTTTATGCCTATAATGTATGTTGTTTCTAGCCATGTTGATAGTTCATAGTGAAATAAAACTCTTAAGAAACTGCAATGAGAAGCTGAATGGATGAGCTTTATATGAAAAATGAATATTTATCTAGATTATTTTTAAAATGTGGAAATGATGCTTGAGTGAAAAAGAAAAAACAATAGTTAAAGAGTAGCACTGGAGGGTCTTAGTCAGACACTGTACTGCAGGCAGCCCGCATTAGGGGTGGAAGTAGAAGCATGTCCAGCAACCTTAACCACACATGAATAATGACTTTTCAGATGTGTTATGACCACAGCACTTCTAATAGCATGTGAGTGGTAAAGAACTAAAGCATGCTTTATGCTAATTATCGAAAGCTTGTTCTTTAGTTGTTAGTCTCTCTTTTTTTTTTTTATAATTTCTAAATGTGTGATGCATCAGGCATGGGAAATTAAAATCAAACAGTTTGAAATTTGGAGTTATTTAAAAGAACCAGGTTTCTTCCTCCTCTACTGTGTAGCAAGATGGGGTGGTTTTGATCGGGTGTTGAGCAAAAGCTACTTTTCTGTATTTAACATTTTTCAAGCACAAATCTTGAAGGCCCATGTGTGAATGCTATACTTCATGAATGATATACTTATCTTGATGTTATAAAGGGGGAAACCAAACTTTAAGACTGGAGACAGCTATGCAATAGAAAAAGTTTAAAGGCAGATGCATGCAAAAGACTTCCAATAGCTCCAGATACCCAAATAACACTCAGATTTGGGCTGGGGTGTTGGAGTCTCACTGAAACACCCAGAGAACTTGATGCTTGGTCCCTAGTCCCTAGTCTGATTCATCTCTTGCAAGTCATACACCAGTGTAGAGCCCAGGTTGCCAAAGCAAATTCTGTTTCTGACTTCTAAATTACATGGTTGCAAGGGTGGAAGACACGGACCATGGAAAACAGAAATCATTGAATCTCACTGGGTTTTTACAAAAACACTATAAACAGATACCATTGCCCTCGATTGTATTCAATTATTCTTCCATCTTGCAGTTTTTCAAAGAAATTAGAGGCAGCTCCATCATGGTTTCTCCCTTTATCAATCTCACCAGCCAGAAAAGAAAAGGTTTATAAAGAGATACTGATGGATGAAGGAGACTGTGATTGCAAGATTAAAGGCTTGGGAAATATTTATGCTGTATCAGCTGTCCTTGGGCTCTATTTTAAAGAGGCAGTATTTTCATTGCATTTGTGAGATGTAACGTATTCTCACTGGGGACTCTATTTTTATTCAGACCTCACATCCAGGCCTTTAGAAATCCAGCCAGAAAAACATTCTCATTACTTTTTCCCTTACTTTTTTGAAACATACCACTTTATTTTGTCTTGATGAATTATTCTTCTCTCTACATGCACTGCAGCAGTTACAGCCAAATGGATATTGCTTTCCCAACCTAATTCACGCACCTTTTAAAGCTTGAAAAATGGATGAATAGGGAACTGAGAGAGGTGCTCCTAGGTGGTCTGTGGAGCTAAGGAGCCACATATGTTGCTGACACCACCAGCTGGGTATTTCAGGAGGATACCAGAGAGGATCAGGAGAGAAAATGGGAGACCAGGATTCAGGACATCCCAAAGATACCTCCAGGTTTCTTCATAAAATGTGTTCAAAGAAACAGTAGAATTTCGTGGTGATTTTGATTGCATGGAGTCAGCATTTTTTATGAGAGATTTTGGTCAACTTTGAGGCTAACCCTGTGTTAATATTTTTTAAAACTCCAAATGCCTTAGTTTACAACATGTATATAGTTTGTAGTTGTCTTTTTTTAAGTTTCCATTAACTCATCTCAGCTCATTTGTATTTTAACACTTAGAAATCTGTGGTGATCATTGTTTTGAACATACTAAGAGTTCATCTGTATGTATATATATTGATATAAGGCAGTGGTAGAGTCTATGCCTCTAGGGATAGCTGATTTACTTTTTATCTCTTCCTACATACACACACACACATGGACATTTGGAGTTCCCAGCATTGTCTTCTTGCTTGTGGTCTCTCTCTTTATACGTAGCCACAATATATATATTCTTCATTTGTCATGACTGTAACTATTGTAAAATGAAAAAATGAGCTTTCATCTTTTTCGGTAGGGTAAATGTCAGTGAAAGGACAGCGTGGCGTGTTGAACAACTATGCACGACACTAATACATGCTGCATGTGTTATTACTTCTGAACTTCTGTCTCCTTAGTAGCACCATGTGCTCCATTAAACCATCTAAGGAGAAGAATTTATTTTGTATTGAAGACAATAAAGTAAGAAAAATGTTATGACAGCACATCAGTTTTTTATTGTACCAAATTAATAAACATCTCATTCAGAAGTGCTGCAAAACATCATAATGTGAGTTCACAAAATAGGCTTCTGATTTATTTTTTCTATTTATTATTATGATGGTTATTTCTATAACACCACAGAGGTCTATGGCATTTCAGGGGTTTATATGGCAAATCCCCAGCCCTGTGGGTGTATAATGAAAGATGAAAAACAATAATTTTGAGATGTGTGGATAGGAATAAGGTGAAAATAAAAACTGAAAAGAAAAAAATGCAAGAGGCGTTACCTAAGGAATCAGTATGTGAGAAAATGTATCTGGTATGCATTGACACACATACATATAAAAATAATTCAATAAAAGAAAATTGAGGTCACAAAGTTAAATAATTGGAGTTATGAAATGCTCAAATTTCAGGTCATGTGCAGAGTTTTATTTCATCCTTCTTGACTGCATCTGTCTTCTGAAATTATACGGCCCATAAGTCATCTTTTCTAGGAACCCTGACTCATGCCATAGACAGGGTAGACTTGCTCTGGCAATGAATCAGGTTGTGTAGAGATGAATTCTGCTGATGGGATTCCTGTGTTATTTTTAGATGGACTGGACATTATTTCATGAATGAGAGTTTGCCTGTGAAAGGAGTGCAGTACCTTATATACACGTGGGTGTTTAAAAGACAGTAATTCTGCAGTGAGTCTCCTCTGTGGATACTCTCTGCTGCAACTGAGAGGGCTTTTCTGTGTGTTAGCTTCATGTATTTGCAGAGAGAAAGGCCCTTCTTCTTATCTCCCTCCCTCCTCCCTACCTGTACTGGGCAGGTGGCTGTGAGTGCCTGCATAGGGAGGTTGGGAGAACAGCTGATGCCCTGCCAGCCTGGATTATAGCTTACTGCACTGAATATTTTGATTGTAGATGGGCATTAAGCAAAAATGAAATATTGATGAGTCACTTATTAAATAACTGCCAACCCCCTTATGAACTACATGAAGCAGGGTTCTTGTGGAAAACTAGTTTGTGTTGTTTATACAATTAGTGATTGTGTACTGTACAGCATACACATAGTGGAGTATATTATAGTTACACATGACTTCAGTCCTGATTTTAAAGTTTTGGGAGCCTAACTTTGCAACTGTTATACAGAACTTGGCCAGACTAAGACGAGAAAACAAGTATCTTTCTCACAAAATAACCCATGCCGTATATCAAATGTTTCACTGCCCAGAGGTACTAAAATTCATCACTGAATGGCTTAAAATGTTTTAAATCACAGGCAAAAAATGTCTTTGTGCTAGCATTTTGAGGGAAAAAGGCAAGCTGTTTCTGGTAAAGTGATGTGAAATCATGAAAGATTCCATTTTATGCATACAGTGAACTGCACAAAAAAGCACTCTTAGAGGTCACGGTCTGATGAAGTTATAAGCAACTAACATCAGAGCCTTCTGGAAAGGTCGTGAAACTCATGTCTATATAGTGCTACAACTCCATCTACACCACTTGCCTTCTATTTTTTGATTGTATTCCTGTTTCCCAAAGGCTAAAAATATTCAGAGATGATTTCTGGACTAGAAAGTGAGAAAGGGGAAAAGCTAAGCAGGTGTTTAATATTGGTTTTTTTTTATTCAAATGTTTGTTCCTGTTTTAGAAATTTAAGTGTCAACAAGAAAACCTGTGAACCATGTGATCAACTGAACAGTTTCATCCCAGGAACGCAAACTGAAGAAAGGCAATGTAGACATCAGATAAATATGAGTAACATGAAATGGATGGCTGATGACTGGTGGTTTATATAGAAGTGGGGGGACTTCAGCCACCCCAATATCTACTGGAAGGACAACACAGCAGGGCACAAGAAATCCAGGAAGTTCTTGGAATGTGTCGATGACAACTTTCTTCTTCAAATGGTGGAGGAGCCAACAAGGAGAGGAGCCATGCTGGACCTTGTCCTTACCAACAAGGAGGGGCTGGTGGGGAATGTCAAGCTAAAGGGTAGCCTTGGAGCCTTGGCTGCAGTGATGATGTAATGGTAGAATTCAAGATCCTTAGGGCAGCAAGAAGGATGCACAGCAGGCTCACTACCCTGGACTTCAGGAGAGCAGACTTTGGCCTCTTAAGGGACCTGCTTGGCAGGGTAACATGGAAAAAAGCATTGGAGGGGAGAGCGGCTCAAGGGAGCTGGTTAGTATTCAAGGATCACCTCCTCCAAGCTCAGGAGTGGTATATCCCAAGAAAGAAGTGAGGCAAAAAAAATGCCAGTGAGGCAGAGAGCTGTATGACACAACAGTGCAATTCACTGCAGTAAATTCACTGCTGTTTTATCTTTAAAATGCGGCAGCTAAAGCAAAGAAGTAGTTTGCGCAAAAAAGAACATAAAAAGCCATAGGATGGTCCAAACTTCCCTAATAACAGTGGAACAACTTCTACAGTCCTTACCTTATACACTCAGAGACATGTAGTTGAATATGTAGTTACACAACAGTGCAGGCTTTTAGTCAAATGACAAAGTAGAACATGGAGTTCATGGTATTGTAATTTTTCTGCACAGAATATTTATCCAGCTATACCTGAATACATAGTGTGCTTAATAAAATTGCAGGTGAAATGAAACTGGGAGGCATGGCAGGTTGGAAAACAGAATTCAAAATGGAAAACAAATTGGAGAAATGTTCAGGAAAATTAACCCAAAATTTAACAGGAACAAATACAAGGAACTACATATAGGAAGGATTATCAATGGCATAAATAAGGGAGAAGAGTCAGCTGGAGATAACAGTCCTTCTGAAAGTGATTGAGAGGTTACATCTTATAACAAGCTCAATGTGGATTAAAAATATCATGATACTACAAATCACCCCAACCATTGTCCTGGAGTTTAGGAGGAGGAAAACAGCCAGCAAGACATGTGAAATCCTCCTTCTGCTCTAGGCAGCATTACTAAAGCTGTGGTTGGAATGCTTTTTTCAGTTATGGGCACATGCATTTCCAGAAATAGTCTATAGCAGAAAGATTCAGAGATGGTCCAGTTCAGTCTACAGAACTAGTGAGAGGTCCAGGAACCGTGCCCTGTGGGGCTGTTAATGTGAAGAAGAGAAGACTGAACAGAAGACATAATGGTGAACTTTATGGAACAAAAGGGCTATGGAAAAAGGAAAGAAATAATCTGTTCTCTCTGTCTCTGAAAAGTAACTAGGACAAGAAATAATATGCTTAAGCTGCAACCACAGACCTCCATGACAGAAATGAGGAAAATCGTTCTAATAAAGTGGGTATCAAGTAACTGGAATAAGTAGTGTGGGCAGGTTGTGTAATGACTGTCTCTGGAAATCTTGAGAAACAAGTCTCTGGCATATACCTTATATAATCCTGTGTTGGGAAAGAAGCCTGACATAGAAGTTCTCTCAATGTTCCTTCCAGGCCTAGTTTTCTACAAGTCTGTACAAGGGAATGTATTAAATTTTACTTCTATGGTGAAACTGAGATTAATAGAAATCCATGATAGTTTGCTTTCTGTTTTCAGCGGGTAGCTTGTGGCACTGTGGGAACTCCTAGCCCCAGCCATAGGCAAACATTCACAGTCCTTAGTTGTTTCCTGATTGCACATTAAGTAAGCTTTTGGCCTTCCTGGATTCAGAAGTTCAAATCAAAATCTCGTTTCACTAAAAAGGCATAAAAGGTGTAGAAAATGCTCCCAAGATGATATTTTGGTAACTGTTATTCAGGAAGTTATAAATTGCGTAAAATAAGCTGGAAACATCTCTATCACTGTACACTGGTAACATGTAATTTTTTTTCAGATTTCTTCTATTATCATCGTATCTTCCAGGAATAGTTGTTCTGATGTCCTTAGCTGAACCTCTGCAAAGAAAGGAGATTTGAAAGATGAAGCTGTATTTTTACAGCTTCTCAACAGTTAAGCTATAGTCTGACATTATTCATAGTATCACCTAATGCTTTCTGTTTGCCTTAGTTTATTCATTAGGATGTTTCATATAAAAAGAAATTAAAGGTCAAAGCTACAGGTAATGTACTTTGATGGTTGATTTTCATTCAAAGGTCCTAGGGTATTTTTAAAAATATAGATAAAAAGGAGGGGGCTTAAGAGCCTAACTAATAAGTTTAAAGTAATTCTGGGAAAATCCACAGGTGAATTCACTAAGAAGGATTTCAACAGTAATGTACTGTGTGACTCTCTGGCTCTAGGACTCAAACTGTCTCTCATGGGTTTGCTTTCCTCAGCAAGCTAGCACAGCCTTTGCTGGCTGCTCTCACAACCATAATTTTTGACTCCTTGATCACTGTGAAATCACTGACATTTTTTGCATTGGTTCCTTTCCAATTACCCAGATTAGTAGTCCAAAGATAAGAGTTTATGCACGGCTTGTTTGGCCAATGTGGATTTAAATGTGAATTCTACCCAGTTTCAATATGTTCAACTGGCCATATGAACCAGCTTACTTTGGGAAGGAACAACAGGATTACTTTGTTGCCTAACAACATTCACTTCTTGGCCATTCTGGAGGCACCAGTGATGCCTGATGTGACAAAAATTAAAACACTTTGGACACCTGCCCATTGACAGTTATATTGAAAACACCCCCTCATTTCACACAAAGCATTGATAAGTCAGTAGAAGATAACAATTTGAAGCTGAATGAGGTTGAAGATTGCATGGTGATGCTCTGGTGATTCAATTCTTATGAATTCAAGAGGCATTTAGTTTCCCCAGATTTCACCCACACCTCACACATTCACATTATCTGTTATGTAAAAGAGTGAATTCCACTGCCTGCAAAGTGGAATTGAGATAATGTATGGCTCAATCTTTTGAAGTAAAATGCCCGAGTGAAAAGATGAATCCGTAGGGACATAATTCCGGGTGACAGAATGAGTGTATCATGTTTGCAGGTAGCCTACTTGAGGAAAATAGTTTGTGTTGTGTTAAGATGCAAATTTATACTATACAGTTCATACTTTGCATGAAGTACTTTGTATTGTTAATCCACAATACACAGAAAGGGTGAGAGTCAACCCATGTAACTTCAGACATCTTTCATCATCTGGTTCGTATGTATATTTAGTATATGTCAGTCATCTAGAATCCAACAATTCTGTGTGAGTCGGATGCCATCTGAGAGCTGTGATTCTTTCTTCATCACAACTGTCTTAATGAAAGCCTAACTGAAGGTTTACATGTGAAGCTATCTCAGTTGTAGCGTTACCAACTGGTACCCATAGGTCACACTGTTGGAAGAATACTGAGGTAAAGTTACTGGACATACATTTTGACAGGTGGCTTTCTGTTTTATCAGTTTCTAAAATCATGTCCTAACTTACTTAGATTTTTATATATAAATGGCTAAGGAAAGGGACCAAAATAGAGGAACAAAAAATGCAAACTATTTTCTTACTCTTGGAATAACATAGTACAGATAAATATTTGCTATCATAAAACAAACGAAGTTCCTAACAACTCAGGAATTATTTTTTCAAATAACCAGGAGATTTATCCTTAATCATTGTTAGAGAAGGACTGTGATTGAGATGACAAGACTGCAGCTTATTTGAATTAATGAGCTCAACAGATGTTAGAATTTCTTTCAGTGAAGTGTGAGAATATTCACCAATAATTAAATAAATCTGCATGTTCTGTTGACTACATGCTTTCTTACAAATGACCAGGGACATTTATATATTTAGTTAAAGTTAAGGGTTATCACAGCATCAATTTATCTATAAAGTAAGTGTAGATGTTAAATATTGTATAATGTGTTTTCCTTAATATTGGTATAGTTTTCAAGACAAGCATGCAACTTCTTTTTAAAAAAAGAAACTCATTAATCTCTTCAACACCCAAACTAGTTTGTATTATCTAAGAACAAAAGACTAACTTCTGCTTTGGGCTACATGTTTTGCAATCCAAATAAAGGTCAATGGAATTATATGTAAAGTCAGATGGTTTTACAGAGCTTATTTTGACACCGCATCTGCTATCTTGTCTTAGCTGGGAGGTGTGTCAACAACAAATGTAGGTTCAGAAGATTTTGCAAGTATCAGTGTGACAAGCCTCTGTTCTGTCGTCCTTTTTTTTTTATTATTTGTTCATTTTTTAACATGAATAGGATGATCAGTCAAGAATACTGTCTTCCAAAATATCTGGAGAGAAAGATGTCAGTATATTTTAATACCCTGTTAATTAAAACAAGTTGTAATGAGTAAAAAACTCTGCTGTTAAACATCAGTAAGTGAACTACCACTGACCTCAAAAGACAGAACAGGTCTCTCTGAGAAGAGAAGGGAGAGGTACATCAGTGTCAAGCAAATGTTGTGGATTAAGAGCTAGCTTTAGCTAAAATATCTTTGCAAAGATACCTTAACTGAGTGTGCTGGTTTTGGATGGGATAATTTTCTTCATAATAGCTAGTATGCGGCTATGTTTTGGATTTTTGCTGGAAACAGCATTGATAATACATGGATCTTTTAGTTACTGCTGAGCAGTGCTTTCACAGAATCAAGGCCTTTTCTGCTCCTCACACTGACCTGCCAGGGAGTAGGCTGGGACAGCTGATCCCAGCTGACCAAAGGGATATTCCAGATCATATGACATCATGTTCAGCAATAATACTAGTGGGGAGGTTAGTGGGGTGGTGCTATTCAGGGTCTGGCTGGGCATCTGTCGGTTGGTGGTAAGCAATTGTTTTCATTCACATCACTTGTCTTTCTTGGGTTTTATTTCTCGCTCTTTGTTATTTTCCTTTTCATTACAATTATTTATTATTATTATTACTATCATCTTCACCATAATTTTTATTATTATTTTATTTCATTTCAATTATTACACTGTTCTTATGTCAACACATGAGTTTTCTCACTTTTACCCTTCTGATTCTCTTCCCCCATCCTGCTGCTGGGGGAGTGAGTGAGTGGCTGTGTGGTGCTTAGTTGCTGGTTGGGGTTAAACCATGACACTGAGTATTGCTGTTTCTGGTTTACAGGGGAAGATTCCTACTCAGACTATCATCATACACAGCATGATAGCCAATAATGAATAATTTCATATAATCAGCAGAGTGCCAGGTAAGCGGTAAGCTCTAAAGCAGCATTGTAAAGGGCTCCTGTAAGATCTTGGTGAGTTCATAGCAAATACTTGCCAATATTATCCATAAAGGTGAACTGGGTAAAGAGTCAACATATCCTCAATTCTCAGTTCCTAAACATGACCTCACTTCCAGTTTCACCTCCTGATTTACAACTCCTTTTATGATTCTCACTTCTGCAAGTTTATTTTTGTCCAGTTCATCCCTCTACTGTTATGTGCCACAGATCCTACTGAGGTCATCACTCTTATTTTGGGAATCACTGCTTTTGATGCAGTGTCTTCACTAACATTTCATACTTTTTAGATATTAATATAATATCCAAACTGGCACATAGCAGGCAGCTTTTACAGATACAAGACAATTGTTGTGTCTTAGAGCTTGTATTAGTCCCTTATCTCCTCTGTGAGCATCAAGCATGCTCTGCTGTGTCCATTAGGAGACAGTGTTTTATGTAACATCCCTTCAGGGAGAGACAGTGATGGCTGCTATTCTGTAAAAGATCTGAAGCAAGGACTAAAAAATCACCAATTCTAAGGGCTATTTCTTTTTCAGATGGCTTGAAAAGTTCTTCCACAATAAGGTGCCTGTAACAGTTTCATATATACCATAGCATTTTACACCACTGAAGTACCACTGAATGGGCTTCAAGGAGTCTCCATCTTTCCTGTCAGTGGGAAGGCACATGCCTGAAGTAAGTTTGTTTGATACCTTTGTATAATTTTCTTTGGGGGCAAGCATAAGCTAGTATTCAAGCAGGGGACATCATACTGAGATTTCTGTGGGAATACTTGGATATAGGACTTGCTGCATTTTTACCCAGTTACAGCATATTGTAATAACTTGTTAGCAATATTGCTATAAAGTATGACCACTGTAAATACATTCCATTTACTTAATCCATGTCTTACCACTCTAGACTGGTCAAAAGTTAGATTAATTTGCTATCAAAATCTGTATTCAGAGCTTCATAATATAGGACATAGTGTCTGGAAAACCCTAAGTAGTCCTTTTAAAATAAACACTGCTTCCTAGCACATCATATTTCAATACTGAACAAAACTTAGTGGGGTACGCCTTTAGTAAGCTTTAGCAGGATTAAGATGTCACATTGAATATCAATAGGGAAGTTCCCACTCACCTTAAAAGACATAGGAGTCCACTGAAAGCCCTCCCTTCCTATTCCTCCTCCATCTGTCTGCACTTTTCTGAGCAGTGTCACAGAGGCAGATCTTTCCTCTGTGTCCTGTGTATCCATTTGATGTCATTTAAGTAATGTCAAATACTTTGATTTTCAAGATGGTTAGAGAATTCGTTACTGCATTTGACATGTGGTAACTTGGCAACTTGGCAACTTGGCAGCGATAGGTTAATGGTTGGACTTGATGACCTTAAAGGTCTCTTCCAACCAAAATGATTCTATGTTTCTATGATTCTATCTTGCAGGAAAAGCATTGCCTCTGATGCTTCAGAGGAATTGTCGGAGATCTCAGTATGGTGCTGTTTGCATACATCCGCGGTGGAATGAATGTTAGGTACCACATTATTTGGTCCATTGTCTCCATTCTGCCAGGCCAGGTGCATGCACTGGGAGATAGTTCACATGCCAGGTTCACAGGGCTATTGCATTCAGCGGCATTAAGTGGTGTCAGAGCTCAGTTCCTCACTTAGTGCTAGGTAAATACAGTATTAAAGGAGAGGCAAGTCATTTGCAATCTCACTGTAAGCAAGCCTCAACAGAGAAAACTGGTAGTCTCCACACCTCACTGCCTCCAGATTGCTCCTGGTGCTGTATGGCTCAACAGCATTTTAAAAAGTTTCTATTCCTTTCTCTTCTCTTCCCAGTTACGAGACATATTCTTCTCACCCCTCTTGCTTTTTTCTCTGCTGCTGACAACACACAGCATGGAAAGCTCAGCTTGACCTGACTAATTGTGTGTCTAGGGATTCCTTGATGGCACTGTCTCTGACCCTCCCAAAATCCCGAGTCCTGGTGTACTGTGCAGCGAGATTAGCTTGGGTTCTGTGAAATTTCCCAGTGCACCAGTACTCTGTCTAACAGTCTTGTATACACAATAGCCAAAATCATGTTTGGTAGACCAGGCTGCCAAGTAATCTACAAAAATTTAGTTGCCCACATTAGCCTGCAGTTGATGTATCGGCATAATGATTTTGGATTCAATTCCTGCTTCTTTTTTGGGTTCTCTTCTTTAGCTACATGTCCAACAATGCAAAGCCTTTCTCATCCATGTTATTAGGTATGTGATACGGGATATATTCTGGTCTGAGTGCTAACACATAGGAGAAAATGAAGGTTTTCAATAACCTGGACAAAAATCACTGTAAGTAGTGCACCACAGTGGAGACACACTTTTTTTTCCCTGAAAAAAATAAAGAAATGGAATTTTTTTTGCACAATTTTTTACCCATTCTAGATAGAAATTTTTATTTCATGCTCTCTCTATATTGCATTATATAGTTTATATTCCACATCTGGCCTATAATATAATTTTTGTAAGACCTGTAGAGGAAGCTGTGCCTTATATTTTTCCTTAAGCACTTTCGAGTAATTCTTATTTTTTCTAGGCTTTTCTCTAGAATCTTTAGACTTTTGGTTTTGCATCTGTTTATATTGACCTCATCAAAATTATCTAAGGCTTATTTGCACATAGATGCTTATGTATGAGCACACAATCTGCATTTTAGTTATATTTCTTTATTTTCATTTGCCAGATGGAACCTATCTTTGGAGATTTTGTTTTGTTCACATCAGAAAATATATTCACATTCCACATCAAGAGGGATTTTTTTGAGAAAATGATCTACCGACCAGAGACTTAGTCACAAAAGACATTGTTGTGACCAAGTAGTCTAGAATGACCATAAACTTCTGTGTATTTGGAGGAAAAATTGTAAGTCACATTTCTTCTGCCATAAATGGAGGGAAAATATTATTCAGTGCTTGTTGAGGGCAAGTGTGTGAGGTGTGTGTGGGACAGCATTGTATCCTAAATCAGTTGCCCTGGTGTAATGGTGATGGACACCATGCAAAAACTAGAAGAAACATCCTGCTTGTTCTATAGCTGGAGTTCAGGGGGATCTCTGGCTTAAAAAAAAATCATAAGGTAAAGCAGAAAGAGGCATGAAAAGTAGATTCTGAGGCAAATTTATTATGACATTTTCTCTCTCATGGTTAGGTAGGTCAGGTAGAGGGGCAAACCCAGACCTTATGATTTTGTTTATGCATTGCTGTGTCACTTAAGGGGAAAAAACACTTTGGCTAAGAATAATCCTGTGTCATATGATTGTTGTAGAAAAACATTCTATATCGACACTTCACTGTTTTATGCTGGGTTCTTACCTTTGCATTTGATTTGTACTTCAAATGTAGCTGCTTGCACTATGATAGCTGTTTCAGTGAGTGGTTCTGTTTTGAAAGTAATAATCAAGATAGAGAGAAAAACACTAAGCCTCTTCAACCTAGGAAACAGTCAAGCAGGAAAGATTTCATAAAGGTCTATAAAAGAATAAGTTGCATAGAGTGACTGTGTAAGGGCACCAATTAGAACTGAGAAGACAAGTTCAAAACAAAGGCATAGTTCTTCACACAGTGTCTAGTTAAGCTGTAGGAGGTCTTACTACATGTTCCTCTAGACTTTGGCGTTGGTGCTAGATTAAGAGGCAAATAGCCATGCTTACAGATGAGAAATCCTCTCTTTTTATACATCAGTTTACAGTCTTCAGCTGAAATCAATATTTTTAGTATCTCATTTTCCTGAACCATGAAGTCTCATGTAATATCAGCAAGACAGAAGAAAATGCTCATCTGAACGGTTTTCAGTACAAAGATCTTTATATTCGAAGATACCATGTACAAATCAGGAGGTACATCAGACTCAAGTAGTTGACAGACGGGAAAATATTCAGCAGGTTTGCCCTTTTCATAAAGTCTTCCTTTGTCATTTGCTTTTGGCCACAATTGGAAACAGGATTTTGAGCTAGTTTTATGTGGTCTTGTATATTCTTGTTTTTAAAATATATAAATTGCCATGTAAAATATTAAATTTAATAACAGAGGGAAGCCTAACAGTCCCTGAATCATTGTCTGCTAGGAGCAGAACTTGTGAATGAATAAGAGAGTTTGTGAGTGAATATACACAGCCTGAGACCCTTGAAAAACAGAGCACAAATATTGCTTTTATATATATACAAAACCATTTTTCTTAAACAAAGGGTTAGATGTAGACAATTCTACTTCAGATACATCTGGCTAGCTCGGTTAAGCTGGTCTGGCACAGATGTGTGCTACTTTGAGTAAGACGGAGCATAGAGCCTTACGTGCAGATGCTGTCACTGGTGTCCTAATTGAAAATAGAACTATAAAGTTCATGAGGCTTCTTCAAACTCAGTAAGGAACGAAAACAATGAATATATGATGGTCATTGCCACTGATATTAAGGAGTAACCTTGCTTTCTTAGACACACATAAAACATTCTTAACAGCTGAGTTAGGTTAAAGGCTCTTTGAAGTTTCCTTTCAGAAGTTTTCATTTGCAACAATAGACAAAACATGCATTTATGTTTTGAAAAAAAAACATTCATAAACCATCTGTCAGCAAATTAATTGTTTATGCAACCGCTCGCTGTGACAGAAAGTGTGGTATAGCATTCTGTCAATAATTTACATTTATAACTTTCCTTCATAAACTACATGTTCTCTCAAGCCTTGCAACTGCTGGCAGTTTAGTTTTAAGACTTTGCCTTTTGACCATCCTGCTGATCACCATAATTTCCTTTAGTGCGCTGAGATTTGTTAGGTACTTCCCAAAATGACAGTTGATAATGAAAATCTTACAAAAAATGTAGCATAATGTAACAGAAGGGTAAAAAGACAATATGCACAAGGTATGAAAGGAGAATAATGTAAGAAAAAACAGTTATGTCGCTTCCAGCAAAACATATGTGGAAGTTACTCAGAGGGAATGGTTTTGTTTCACTTTTGGGGGCATTGGGATTTTTTACTGAAGGACAATTTTATACTGCTCACATTGTAGAAGAGTTTGCAGGGAATGAAAGAGAGTTGAGCTTGCCTCTGCAATGTTTCTTGCACACAGCCTGTCATGGAAAGGTAATAATGTTAATAGGAAAAGCTAATTAACTATGCATCAAGGAGAACATAGGAACAGGAGAAAAATGTAAGAAGAAAGCATGTCAGCCAAGAGTAAGACTCGATCAAAATTCTGGAGGTCCCTCTCTGGATTGTTTTTGTGTACAGTTCCTATCCGGTGGGCACTCATGCAAGATAAATAATGAGGAGAGAAAGAAGTAAATCATGTAATGTTTTGAAACTGATGTTAACATTTGATGTGGTGAAAAGGGGTTTGAAAACATAGTGATGACCAAATTTTATATGACAGAGTATATTCACACACCATCTGAAAACTTGAGTTTGTAATTCTTTATAGGTCATAAATTAAAAGGTATTTGCTCATTTCTTCCTTGGATATTTTTGTTTCAGTTTTGGCTTTTGATTTTTTTTCATCTTTTTGTGAGTTTTGCCCACATTGCATGCTCCTCTAGCAGTGCACCATGATGGATTTTCAGCTCAGGAATCTCAAACTGTGAACTGGGGAGGTGTCGTGTATAGCTTTAAGTAGTTGTGGTAGGGGCAGGTTGGAACTTTTTATACAGCAGTTTACAGTCTTCAGCTGAAATCAATATTTTTAGTATCTCATTTTCCTGAACCATGAAGTCTCATGTAATATCAGCAAGAGAGAAGAAAATGCTCATCTGAGATATAATATAAAAAGAAAACATAAAATATGAAAGTTTTATATCAAGCAAATCTATCAATAATTTTTGTTATTGGTTTACCAACTGCACAGACTTTTTGCCCTGCCAACGTTTTCTGGAAACTTCTAATTCTCTTTTGTTTATTGGCTTTTTATTTACTGTAATTTGATTGTGGAGCCTGTATATCGTGTCTTCCCTTGATACTTATGAATTTGTTAGAGGCTGGATATTATAAAACAAAGAACTATTTGTAATTTTTTTTCTACACTTTCAGTTTAAAGTCACTATTTTATTGTCTTTACCAATAGTGCCCAAGCTGTGTTCACATCCTACTTGTAGTCTATGAGGCTGTTGGAAAGAGCCTTCAGCTGATCGCCAGACGAGATAACACTGAATCAGTACATAGCGCTAAACGCTCAGAAATCACACAGCAGATATAGTAATTAAATAATGCATTGTAAAGAAATAAAAAGTTACGTTGGATTCTTACCTGCACTGTGCTGCTGTTTTGAATCTTCTTTCTTCTTTTACTTTGCTCTATACACAGGCCCAAACGCTATTGTCTGTACTGCTGAGGAGATACTGTGCTATTTTTAGCACAGTAAAAAAAGCTAATTTTTAATCTATCTGACACCAATGTCAAACTCTCGCTTCTCAAATAAGCCAAAAGAATTGCTTTCAAGCTGTGGAGGAAATGACTCATCAGAGCTTTGATTATTACTGATCTGGGAAAAAACATGGGCATGAAGCAACTGAAGATTATTCAAAATGAATGAACGAGGGATGTCTTTCACATTTCTACGTTATAAAATGATAGACAAATTATTAGTATTTATCATTGATAGCAATTTAGAGACATTATTAAACCATCAGCCTGAGACAATTACTGCATACAAATCTTATCTGGTTGGTGTCAGTCTAAATGGACAAGCAAGATAGTGATGCCAAGCCTTATGCAATTTCCTAATGAAGAAAATTCATGTCTCTCTTTCTTAGCTGCATGATTATTTCAGAACCACAGAGTAGCTGATGGCTGCTGGAGACATGTATCTCAGTGATGCTCACAGCCCTAAAGATCCCCTTTCTAATTAGGTGGAGAAGCAAAGAAACATAAAGTAGTCATCCTGCAAAATCCTGATATGACATCATTCTTGACACTGCATCCCTGCGTTGGAGCATTCTTTTATAGTTGTATAACAATTTGCGTGTTACGACTGTCTGCCTGTCAGTGTGACTTCCTCTTCTGATCAGGATTTAGGGTGGGTCTGTGATGCAAACTAGCTTTTATAGGTTGTAGATTTCTCCGTTTCCTATGGAGAAAGGAGGAACTAAGTGGCAGGGAGAGCATGCATGCAGCAGCAGCCCCTGCTGCCTCTGGTTCCCCAGGCCTTTGGCTGCCTGTCCTCAAGGCCCACCCTGCTATTTTGTGCCCTTACATCGTGCTCCTGGGAAAGAGCTGTATGAGAAAGTGGTGGGAGATACATCAGTAAAGCCCCCCTGCCTTGGCTTAGGAGCCAGAATGGAGCTCAGGCCCTTGCCGAGGACTGTACCACAGCCATGACCATGGCCATACCCAGCCACCCACCCTCCTGGCCCTGGCCACCAGACCTGATGTCTCAGCTTGGCCTCAGACCTGTCTCAAGCCTGTGACTTGACCAGCCATCACTGGCCTCTCAGGTGATCCTGACTACTGTAACTAGCCCTGCCCTGCTCTTGCAGTGGCCAGGGAGGCCACTGCATGTCCTGCCCCCATCATCCCAGCTGTGGGGCATTGCTGCCCATGTGGAGCAGCTGGTCCTTGCTGCTCCCTGTCACTACAGCCTTAATTTTCAAGGAGAATTGCATGTGTAAAATAGTGCATGTGGAGTACTAACTTTATTAATAGAGTTACTTGAAACCTTACTGGATGCAATCATCTGTCAGAAAAGGCATTCCTGTCAAAGGCCAGATCTACTGCCAGGAACTGCCAATAAAAAAGGACTCTAAAAAAACCAAACTCTCTGCTTCATTAATACAAAATTCCTTGACTTCTAGAAGGTATTAAAGCAAAAACTCCTGAACAAAAATGACTGAAAGATGACACTGGTTCACCTTGCAGTAACAGAATATTTCAGTGACTTCATTCTGAATTTAGAAAATAATTTTTACTTTTCTCTATAATTGTTCCTATTTTGTTATTTTCTTCCACTTGAGAAAGGAGAAAATAAAAAAAATAAAAAAGGAAAGATAATAATAATAAAAAAAAGAAATGGTGGAAATTCTAGAAAGCAAGAGAGATATCTGACACAGAGATATTCCAGAAACCATAACAGAGGTATGCCAACATTGGTTTCCATGAGTATTTTGAGCAAGGAGTTATTGGAATTTAAATCTTTAGCTTCAGCATTGGTAGCACTGAACACAAAAAATCATTTTGTTGTTCAATGCACAACATGTAAACAGGAATACAATTTTAAAATAACAGTTTTCTGTTTTTATGTATTTTATATTTTCTTGAGAAATTGGCTTTTAAACTAGTGACAGATAGCTTTTTTTGAGAGAGAAAAATTCAGAGATGAATCACTGACCTGCTGTAGCTGATAGCAAAAACCAGTAGGTTTTATTGATTCAGTGTTGTGAGAAGAGCCATGGTGGACATACACATCAGGGTCCTTTCTGCTTCTGTCTCTATCCCTAGAACTCTTCCCAGGACAGAGTTTCCCTCAGTATGAGATGTACAATGCAGCTGTTTTCAGTGCCCTAGTATGAAAATGTGGGAAGAGAAAAAGAGAGAAAAAAATCTTGGAGGTGTTTTGTCATCAGCGACCGTGAAAGTCTGTCAAAGCATGTTTGGGATCAGTTGCTCCAATGTGAAGAAAGACAGACAGCTGGTGAAGAACCAGTGCCCAGACTGCTACACCGAGTGCTAACAAGATGGCTTAATCAAATCATGAGGTGGAGGATGCCAGAGCCCAAATCAAGATTTAGCTCATATTTTGTCACAACGGAAAAGAAAAAGAGGGTGCCAATGACTAGCTTGAAGAATAGCTATTGGTTTAAACAACATGGAAAATACTGCTCGCTAAACTTCAGTGATAACTCATGAAGATGGTTACATGAATTCTAAAGAAACAAAGCCAACTTTGTGGTTCTGGAACTCAGTAACAAAACCATATATAAACAACCACAGTATTAACATCTTCATCTGTCTGTGATAGGTTGAGATAACAATAATTTCCCCAACCTCTGCCAGGCTCTGCCACAAATCTGTGTGATCAAGAGTAGACTAAAGTAACCTGTGGCCAATCCCGTGCCTTTCCTCTAATGCATTTTAACTTTCATGGAGGAAATGCTGACAAATTCTATGAAATTCATAGGCTTTGGAGAAGATCACCTTCATCAAGAGAGAACCTTGATCCTACAAAAACATTAAGTGATGTATAAAAAGGAGTAGGACCCAAATTATTTTATGCACATACACAGAAACAAAGACACATACATATTCATCAGTATTTAAATAGACAGTGGGGAATATTGAGGATGCAAAAGATTTCTTCTGAAGAATGTGTCAGGAGAAGCAGCAGACACTCTTGGGTTTAGGGAAATGAGGGCTCAATATTATTTATACCACAACCTTGTTCAAGTGATTTGTTGACAGTAATAGGACTTCTGAGTATCACTTCTCTGCCTCTTAAATATAACATTTGCTGGGAAGAAAATTTGGGAGCTGCAATTATTATTTAATCTGTGTCTGGTAAAAGACTTTTACTGATACTTTCAGGATGTCAGTGGAGGCACTCTTTGCCAAGTCATGTTATGATCAGGAACATAATGGTGACTGATGCCAACCTGTCTTAATATGCAATGTTTTAGCACTGAATGTAGTGTCCTGAGATGTCATCATAACCATTTTAAGAGAGAGACAGATGGAAGAGAAACAGCATTTTCAGAAGCTGCAATGACAACAACATGGCCACAGACTTAAAATCAGAGACACAAGGCCACACAACTATTTATCCCAGATGAAGAGAGGAATTCATTATCATTTCCTTTCTCTGCTGGAAATCAGAAGTGGAAGTTCAGTTTTCTGTGCTCTTTTTTTACTGCACAAAGAATATGTTGAGAATTAGTAACAGGCCTTTGTGCTTGGAAATGGGCAAGATTTCACACTGTCAGGACTTGTCACTCATTCTTCAGCTTTCCTTCCATGAACTTCAGCTTTCCTTCCATAAGGCCTGGAGTCACTGGACAGGACAGTAATGGAGTTATTAAATAATAACAGCAACAGCAAGCAAAACACTCATGATACATGGAAGTAAATATAGCTGGTTCAATTCCTTTTGTGGGTTAAGAAACTGTTATTTCAGCTGTTTCCCTTTGTCTGGCTTTCCTCTTTAGCGCTGACTCACAAACAGGTGAGTCAAGGATGGATTTGTTCCACCATGTATTAATGACTTCTCTTTGGTATTTTCCTTATTATAACAAACAGACTATTTTCTTTTTTTTTTTACATCTTGAGTTATAGTCAACCTTTTTGCATAAAAGAAAAAACTGTTTTCAAAAATGTCATTAATTCATACGTAGCACTTAGGCAACTTAATGTCTTTCTTAAAGAGAACTCTTGAAGAAGTGATAATTTTTCATTTCTTGAGCTGGATATTTTACTGGGTACTTTTTTGTTGTTGCTTTTGTTTTTGTTTTTAATGGGGGGAGAGAATGTCACTTTGCACATCTGAGGGGAGACCTTATCACTCTCTACAACTACCTGAAAAGAGTTTGTAGAGACGTGTATGTCAGTCTCTTCTCCCAGCTAACAAGTGGTAGGACAAGAGGAAATGGCCTCAAGTTGTGCCAGGGGTGGTTTAGACTGGGTATTAGGAAAACCTTCTACATCAAAAGGGTTATCAAGCATTGGAATAGGCTGCCCAGGGAAGCGGTGGAATCGTCATCCCTGGAGGTATTTAAAAGACAGGTAGACATAGTGCTTAGGGACATGGTTTAGTGATGTCTTTTGTCAGTGTTAGGTTCATGGTTGGACTCAATGATCTGAAAGGTCTCTTCCGGCCTAGACAATTCTACGATTCTGTGATTCTATGATTCTATCTTACACCTGCTTAAGCTCTTTTACATACAGGATTTACAGATTCCACCACAGGTCAATGTGAATTCATTACGATTCATTAGGAGATTATAAGACCACTTGCAAATAGAAGGTAAATCAATCCATAAAAATAGTTGTCTCATTTTATTTTGCCAGTTAACCATTTTCCATTTTCCATTCACACAATCCTTTTCTTGTACTGTAACATAGCAGCAGGACTAATATGTCCAGCTTAATTGTACTGAGTTGATATGGGGTGAGAAACGTATGCTAACCCTCACGCCACTTAAATGAACTGATGCTTATAATCTATACATTATAGAATCCAGAGCTTCCTTGATTCATTTTATAACCATTTGTAATGCTTACTCTGAATCAGTCACAGAACACGAATGGCCATAAACAGAGACGTGCATAACAACTGGCTCAACCTAAAGCATGCCTGTTGCACGTGTTTGGTTATGTTTCCCCACTGAAGCTGGATATGTACATTTTTCTCTGGTCACGGAAATGTTCTGATTGAATCAGAATATTTCAAATACAGACTGCAATTGAAGGGGGATAGTTACCATTAAGTGATATATGTTAACCTGAGAATATGCTCAGTAACTGCAGTTGCAGGTGAGTAAAAGGCACAGTTTCTTAAAATTGTCACAGTTAATTGGAGAGAAATGAATTTTACACCTGGGCTGATGCACTTTAAGAGTACTTAAACTTTTAAGTTCGGAAATCTGAATATTCGCCTGCAGTAACCTCAGGCGATAAGGTGAAAGCTGAAAAGTGCAATTTGAGCTCCTAACACCCATCTGACTTTTCAAAACTGACTGAAGGAGAATAACCCTAAATGTTTTGTGCCAAAATATGTAAATATCACTGAAAGGCACAATAATATGTTTGTGGACTTATTTGTTCATATAGCTTTACTTTAAATAGAGAGGGCCATATGGGTCAGTTTTGAGACACAAGTAGTAGCTGTTTCATACGAAAATATCCCATGCAAAGTAACTAGTTGAATGTTTCATCATCATTATCAGTGTTAATTCTGAAATCCCATTCTTATCCAAAGGTTTCTGATGTTTGGTATTCAGAGGTAGGTTTGATATAAGAAGAGTATGGTGCTTGTCCCTGATACCATCTAATCCTAAAAGTACTCACAATTGTTTTTTGAGGTATCCTAAACATCTCCAATATAGTTGGGGAGGTTGGGGGTTTAGGTTTTTTGTTTTGGTTGTATTTGCTGAGCAAGGTTCCAAACCTTCAGGAAATGTTAGCTTATGTGTATTTCAGTTCCTGAAAGTGTTCACATGTGATCAGTTTTCAGAAGCCCATGGTTGGCAGCAACCCACTGTTTTCAGATTCAATTACATCAGTAGTGTTGCACTGCTTGAAGCAGAAAAAGCAGAAAACCAGTGCATTTTCTTACATTATCACCATCCTCTCAGAGGATAAATAAACTGGAAGATCTGTGCTAATTACATTTTCTGGATAAATGTTTAAAATTGCATGAAAAATCCTTTCAAAATGTATTTTTATTGGTTGGCCTGTGGAAATTGAATACATAAATGCACAGTATACAAATAAAAGCAAGCACTGTGATGTGGCCAGTAATCAGCACAGATTCAGTGATCGTTGTAGCTGAGATTCTCAAAAAAATCAGGCAGCAGCATGTGGTTAATGAATGAGCAAGGCATTGGGAATTTTGGCCATATCCTTTAATTTAAATGTCTCTGCCCTGAATTTTGAAGTGGAGGTAGAGAACTGACAAAGTAGCTATGAAGACAAAGAAGTGGGGTTTTTTTGGTACAGTATTTTGAGCATAATAATTACTAACTGAACATATTGTGGTACCATATATTGGAAATAATGGATAATTATCTGACAGATACATTAATTTCTGTTACAGGTACTGTTGCCTAAATGAAATCTCTCATTTTTCAAGCTTTAAGTGTGTGTATATATATAAAAAATATATTTATTTTTGTGTTTATATGTAAGTATATACAGAGAAATGTATACACAGAGAGCAAGAAATACATCATTTTAAAATACACTCTAATTAAACCACAAATTTAGACAGGTATGGGGAAATTATTGTTACTGGATTTGAGCTGTCTAACCATTACAATACATGAATGCAAAAAATAAGTCTGTTCTGAAAAATAACGAAATTGTGGGGCATACAGTACAAGTCCCCTTGGTGACATGCTCTGGTCTCATCTGAAACTCTATAATTCAGACAACTGCAGAAGAAACTCTATCTATAGAAAAACTATTTTAGCCTACATGCTTCCCTGTAGAGTAACAAGACAGGGCATTTTTTATACTGCTTTTCATTATTTTTCTATATCATCTTTTAAAACTGTGGTCAACTCTGATTTTCTGCAGCTCTTGTACAGTCTGTTGAGGCAGAATGTCCTTTACCACAGCACCAGAGTCGAAGATTTTAACCTGCTTTCTATGCTCTTTGTCCTCCAAAGGGCTACAGACACAATTGGTTTTTTTAATTACTATTTCTATTCCATCTTCTGATTGACTTTTATCACATGTCCTCCTGTTTAGTACATTAGATTGATCTTTCTGGGAGCTGGACCCTGAAACTCTACCATGTTTGAAGCAACTTAGTCTGTCCATCAGTAGCCTTTCCTTTTCCTGTTATGCAGAAATCTGGTTGCATTTAGTAGGCTCCTGACTATAAATTTCTGTTCATATATGCTTAAAATCTGTACTCAGTGAAACAAAGTGGATGAAGAATTTTCTTATAATAATTTTTATGACTAACACGGAAATACTTTATGATTAAGCTTTATTCATCAAACCCAGTAATAGGTGTGATGAATACTTACAGAAAACTCATTTGTACTATTCTGTCAACAAAAAGAGCTCTGAAATGGTTGCAGGTAAAACTTGCTCCACTGTAAGGCACTTTGTTATGTGAAAAGGCAATTTAAATATAATTTAAAGATACCTGTAATGAAAATAGTACTCTAATAAATTACAAAGCTAATTTGTTTGCTTGGCTTTGCTTTGTCCAGGTGTGCAAGGCCAGAGTTGTGACAGGAGGGCAAAAGGTGAAAGTATCACCGGGAGACGAAATGAGTTCAGTATTTGGTCAACTATTCAACTATTTTTTGGAGAGGCTGCAAAAGACAAAGAAAAAAAAAGCAAAAACAACCCCCAAACCAAAACTACTGTGTTAATGTAGGCAATAACCCTTAATGACAAGAAATCAGTGAGAGGGCTGACAGTCTTTCCTGTTGTAAAAGATGCACCCAATTTCAGAAGTTGAGTTTTAGGGCAACTATTTTGACATTAGCAAGTAGTATGTGCCATAAGTTATCTGTGCTCTCTTGTATCACTATTCTTTTCCCTGTTTCTGCTCTGCATGACCCAAGAAAATGCAGAACGGACCACCGAATAGAGGATATTTTATTTTAAATTTCCAATGTTACTTAAAATGGAATCTAATATTGGCTTGAGTCACATCTATTGGACTTCACACAGACCATAGTTAAAAAGACAAGAAAAAACCCCATGTATTCTGGATAATTATTTTTAACACAAAGAAGCATATATACTTCATCAACAATAGACATGTCATACTATTTCTTAATCCATGACAGACAAGTTTTCCGGGAGGTGACACAAGGGCATGGATTTCACAATGTGCCAGAAACAAATCCTGAGTTCAAATGCATGAGAAATAAATCTAAATTGTGAGCCCAGCAAAGAGATACAAAAGTCTTTTTCATATACCTGGTTTTCACTGGATGAAAGCGGTTGCCCTTGGTACTAGACAAAATGGAAAATGCAAACTAGATAATAACTAGATAGGAAATATTTTGAAAAAATCATACAAAATATCACCGGAGTCTTAGAGCTGTATGTTTGGCCTCTTCTGTGACCATGTGGTAGAAAGAGAAGGCCATAGTGCCAACTTAGTCTTTTATCTGCCTGGTGATAAAAACATTCCAATGATTGGAACTTGAACTGGGCTCCCCAGTTCAAGAGAGACAGGAAACTACTGGAGAGAGTCCAGTGCAGGGCAACAAAGATGATTGAGGGACTGGAGCATCTCCCTTATGAGGAAAGGCTGAGAGAGCTGGGTATCTTTAGCCTGGAGAAGAGAAGACTGAGGGGAGACCTTATTAACATTTACAAGTATCTAAAGGGTGGGTTTGAGGAGGATGGAGCCAGACTCTTTTCAGTGGTTCCCAGTAACAGGACGAGGGGTAATGGGCACAAGCTGGAACATAGGAAGTTCCGATCAAATATGAGAAAAAACTTCTTTACGGTGAGGGTGACAGAGCACTGGAACAGGCTGCCCAGGGAGATTGTGGGGGTCCCCTTCTCTGGAGACTTTCAAGACCCACCTGGATGCAGTCCTGAGTAATGTGCTGTAGGCAATCCTGCTTTAGCAGGGGAGTTGGACTATGTGATCTCTAGAGGTCCCTTCCAACTCTGAAAAATTCCGTGATTCCGTGATTTCGTGATGGTTAAAAGCTGAGCAGTAAAGTCCCCAGTGTACCCTTTGAAGCCCCAGGGATCCAGCACAGGCATCATAAAGGGCCTAAAGCAGGAAAACCATGTGGTTCAATGTCCAAGTGGTGAGCAGTGACGAGTGGTGTTCCACAGGGATCAGTACTGGGACTGGTACTATTTAACATTTTTGTTGATGACATGGATGTTGGGATTAAGTGCACCCTCAGCAGGTTTGCTGATGACACCAAGCTATGTGGAGCAGTTGATACGCTGGAGGGAAGGGATGCCACCAGAGGGACCTGGACAGGCTTGAGAGCTGGGCCTGTGTGCACCTCATAAAGTTCAATAAGGTCAAGTGCAAGGTCTTGCATGTAGGTTGAGGCAATCCCATGCACAAATACAGGCTGGATGGAGAATGGCTTGAGAGCAGCCCTGAGGAGAAGGACTTGGGATGTTGGTGGATGAGAAGCTCAACATGAGCTGGCACTTGCAGCCCAGAAAGCCAACCATATGTTGGGCTACATCAAAAGAAGCGTGGCCAGCAGGTCAAGGGAGGTGATTCTCCCACTCTACTCCGCTCTGGTGAGACCCCACCTGAGTACTGTGTCCAGCTCTGGACTCCCAATGTAAGAAGGACATGGACCTGTTGGACCTAGTCCAGAGGAGGGCCACAAAAATGATCAAAGGGTTAGAGCACCTTTCCTATGCAGTAAAGCTGAAAGAGTTGGGGTTGTTCATCCTGGAGAAGAGAAGGCTCCACGGAGACCTTACTAGCTTTCCAGTACTCAAAGGATGCCTATAAGAAAGCTGGAGAGGGCACATAGTGATAGGATAAGAGGTAATGGCTTCAAACTGGAAGAGAGTAGGTTTAGATTAAATATTAGGAAGAGATTTTTCACTCTGAGGGTGGTGAGACAGTGGAATAGGTTGCCTGGGAAAGTTGTGGAAGCCCCATCCCTGGAAGTGTTCAAGGCTAGTTGGATGGGGCTTTAAGCAACCTGGTCTACTGGGAGGTGTCCCTGCCCATGTCAGGGGATTGGAACTAGAGGATCTTTAAGGTCACTTCCAACTTAAACCATTCTATGATTCTATGATTCTAGTATGAGATATCTTATGTGTGAGCTTTTTGCTCAGGCTATTCAGCTGTGTCAAACAGCAATTCCCTGAAAGCAGTATCTGCAGAATCAAGTCCTGTATAGCTTTATTGACTTGAAAGGAGGTATTTGTGAGATAAGGTTCAAATGGATAACTGGAATGTGGAAATCTGCACCTAAATGCCAAGAAACTCTGAGCTAGAACAGAGAACTAGTGATTTGTTGCACATGAACTTCTGTCCATTTTTACTTTCTTTGCTTTGTTTTCAATTAGTCAGACTGTTATTAACTGCAGGTTAATTTACAGAGCAATTAAAAGGCAGAACAAAAGGAGAAAAAATTATCTACTGACAAAATCAAGGCATATTAACATGGCACAAGTCCTGATGATAGTATGGTGGCCTGGTGTATAGAAATACCATCTTGGGGAAAGGTTGAAGGAACTATTCCCTTAAGTGTTTTCTATATCTCATTTAACCTCCCTCATGAATAAAATTTTAAAGCATCTCTTAGTTATTTTAATTGGTAGATTTTTATTTTATCATTTCTACTGGCTACTCAAATTCCTTTTCTCAAACTTTCACAAACATTCACCAGCATAGTGTGATAGTACATTGTTGGTATGACTTTGCACAGTACTAATAGACACTTCTAGGTCATCAAGAGGCAGTGGAGAAATATTTTTAATAATGACAACTGTTTGGTACACTGTTATATCACATAGCACAATCCAAGGAGATATAAAAATATGTAATTTCCAGCAACATATTTCTGTGCTTTTCTAATTCAATTTCATTTTCTTCACTGTACTCCTGGTTAAACATGAATTTTTCTGATATTTTTCTAAGACAGTCTCAGTGCTTTCATTTGAGTGTATACAAGGTGGAAATTTAAAAGAAAATACTATGTTTTTTAAGCCACCAGAAGTTAGTCTTACTGATACTGAAAGGTTGATAAAAAGACAGACTGCAAAATGATCCATATTTGCCTCTCCAATTCTAATGACTTCTTTGGATAATGGTATATATTTTTAAAAATCTATTTATGTAATATATCCTATAGATAAATTTGTTGCTGAGTAAATAATTTTAACACCATTGGTTTCAGCAGAGCTGCCATAGTTTTTCTATCCATTACAGCTTCTCAGTCATCCACTCACCCCTTCCTTCCCCAAACTAATGCATGTTTTAAATAAGAAAATTAAGCCATTCCAAAAGAGTAACACTATTTAACATAGAATCATAGAATCATTCAGGTTGTAAGAGACCCTTGGGATCATGGAGTCCAACCACCAACTCCACTCTACGAAGTTCTCCCTTACACCATATCCCCTAACACCACATCTAAATGACTCTTAAACACATTCAGGGACGGAGACTGCACCACCTCCCTGGGCAGCCTATTCCAGTGTCTGACCACTCTTTCTGTGAAGAATTTTTTCCTAATGTCCAGCCTAAACGTACCCTGCTGCAGCTTTAACCCATTCCCTCTTGTTCTATCGCCAATTACCTGTGAGAAGAGACCAGCACCAACCTCTCTACAATGTCCTTTCAAGTAGTTGTAGAGAGTGATGAGGTCTCCTCTCAGCCTTCTCTTCCTCAAACTAAACAGTCCCAGCTCCCTCAACCGCTCCTCATAAGATTTATTCTCCAGGCCCTTCACCAGCTTCGTTGCCCTCCTCTGCACTCACTCCAGCACCTCAATATCTCTCTCATATTGAGGTGCCCAGAACTGGACACAATACTCAAGGTGTGGCCTCACCAATGCTGAGTACAGGGGGACAATCACCTCCCTACTTCTGCTGATCACACTATTTCTAATACAAGCCAGGATGCCATTGGCTTTCTTGGCCACCTGGGCACACTGCTGGCTCATATTCAGCCGCTTGTCAATTAGAACCCCCAGGTTCTTTTCTGCCAGGCAGCTTTCCAGCCACACTTCCCCAAGCCTGTAGCGATGCATGGGGTTGTTGTGGCCCAAGTGCAGGACCCGGCACTTGGCCTTGTTGAAGTACATTCCATTAGCATTGGCCCATCGGTCCGATCTATCCAAGTCTCTCTGTAGAGCCTCCCTACCCTCATGCAGATCAACGCTCCCGCTTAACTTGGTGTCATCTGCAAACTTAGTGATGATACACCCAATGTCCTTATCAAGGTCATCAATAAAGATGTTAAACAGAAATGGTCCCAACACTGAGCCCTGAGGGACACCATTTGCGACCGGCTGCCAGCTGGATTTAACTCCATTGACCACCACTCTTTGGGACCGCCCATCCAGCCAGTGCTTGATCCAGCAGATCATATGCTCATCCAGGCAAGGAGCAGTTTTTCCATGAGAATTCGATGGGGAACAATGTCAAATGCTTTTCGAAAGTCTAGGTAGACAATGTCCACAGCCTTTCCCTCATCCAATAATTGGGTCATCTCGTCATAGAAGGAGATCAGGTTTGTCAGGCAGGACCTGCCTTTCGTAAACCCATGCTGACTAGGCCTGATCCCCTGCTTGTCCATTATATGAATTGTAATGGCACTCAAGATGATCTGCTCCATGACCTTCCCTGGTACCAAGGTCAGACTGACAGGTCTATAGTTTCCCGGATCCTCCTTTCTGCCTTTTTTGTAGATGGGTGCTACATTTGCTGCCCTCCAGTCCGTTGGGACCTCCCCAGTTAGCCATGACTTCAGGTAGATAATGGAAAGTGGCTTGGCGAGCACGTCTGCCAACTCTTTCAGCACTCTTGGATGTAACCCATCCGGTCCCATAGACTTGTGCTCATCCAAGCGGTGTAGCAGGTCACTGATCCCTTCCTCTTTAATTGTGATGACCTCATTCAGCTTCCCCTCCCTGTCCCCTAGCTCATGAGGCCGGGTGCCCAGGGAACAGCTAGCTCCACTGCTAAAGACTGAGGCAAAGTAGGCGTTGAGCACCTCAGCCTTTTCCTCATCCTTTGTGACTGTGTTTCCCTCTGCATCCAGTAAGGGAGGGAGATTTTCCCTAACCCTCCTTTTGTTGTTAATGAATTTATAGAAACACTTTTTGTTATCCTTAACAGCTGTAGCTAGGTTGAGCTCTAGCTGCGCTTTGGCTCTCCTAATTTTCTCCCTGCATAGCTTCGCTATATCCTTATAGTCTTCAGGAGAGACCTGCCCGCTTTTCCAAAGGTCATAGACTCTCCTTTTGTTCTTGAGGTCCAGCCAAAGGTCCCTATTTAGCCAGGCCTGTCTCCTTCCCTGCCTACTTGTGTTTCGGCACAGGGGGACAGCCTCCTCCTGTGCCTTTAAGACTTCTCTCTTGAAGTATGTCCAGCCTTCCTGGGCTCCTATATCCTTCAGGGCAGCCTCCCAAGGGATTTTGTCCAGCAGTCTTCTGAATAGGTCAAAGTTTGCCCTCCGGAAGTCTAAGGTAGCAGTTTTACTAACCCCTCTCCTTGTTTCTCCAAGAATCAAAAACTCGATCATCTCATGATCACTGTGCCCTAGACGGCCTCCAACCTTTACTTTCCCCACAAGTTCTTCCCTGTTCACAAGAAGCAGGTCCAGGAGGGCACCTTCCCCGGTCGGCTCACTTATCAGCTGTGTGAGGAAGATATCTTCCACACATTCCAGGAACCTCCTGGATTGCTCCCTCTCTGCTGTGTTGTATTATTCCCAGGAGATATCCGGGAGGTTAAAGTCCCCCACAAGAACAACGGCAAGGGACCTCGAGATTTCCCCCAGCTGCTTATAGAAAGCTTCATCCGCCTCACTGCTTTGGTTGGGAGGTCTGTAGCAGACTCCCACAGCAATATCAGCTTTATCGGCCCTTAACCGAATCCAAACACTCTCCACCCCATCATCAGTATACTTGATTTCTGTGCTCTCATAGCATTCTCTAACATACAGGGCCACTCCACCGCCTCTCCTTTCCTGTCTGTCCCTCCTGAAGAGCTTGTAGCCATCGATTGTGGCACTCCAGTCATGTGAGGCATCCCACCACATTTCTGTGATAGCCACTATGTCGTAGTTTTCCTGGTGCATCATGGCTTCAAGCTCCCCCTGTTTGTTGCTCATACTGCGTGCATTGGTATAGATGCGCTTCAGATGCACTAACGATTCCAACACCTTTTTGTGAGTGTGGGCCCCATTTCCTACCAGATGCCTCTCAGGTGCTTCCATGATTTCTAAATGTCTGTCCCTTCTCTCAAATGAAATGGCAGAGCGAGAGTCCTCACTGGTCAACCATCCTTCAAGCCCTGGCATTCCTCCCTTGGGTTTATTCCTGAGGGGCCCAGTTATCTCCCCTTCCCCCCTCATATCTAGTTTAAAGCCCTGTCAATGAGCCTTGCTAACTCCTGCCCCAAAATTCCTGGGGCAGGAGTCCTGGTTTGAGGTAGAACAGAATCGATTTTCTTTTCAACAGTTTTAATTTTCAGTTAAGCTTCTTATAACTGACTGAAATTAAGGACATATTTTTCAGATTTGCAAAAATCTCTAAGCAAATGTTTTCTATCCATTACGTTTCCATCCAAAATTTGATTCAATAAACTGTTCGCCTATTTCCAATTTGTATGCATCAACATAATTCTCTCAGAAATTCTATTAAGAATATTTTATAAAATGAAATGTTTAATGTCCACACAGGAATAAATTAGAATGATCAAGTTTATCAGTGAAATGTCAGCAAATTTAGCAGGGAAAGAGCATTTACTAGGTTTAGTGGTATTGTATTACTCACAGAATGATGAAGTTAATGCAAGTGCATTCTCTCTGTCTATGCCAGCACAATTGATTTGGGCAGAATATACCTGCATTCATTCTTGTTCCAGGACTGCAGCAGTGTTACAGAATGGAAAGGGCTCATTTATTTAGAACCCACTTATACAGAAAGGTCCTAGTTCTCCACTCTGTAAACTGGGACGTCTTGAAGTCTCATTTCAATGAAGCTAGCCTTTCACCCACTGAGTATTTGATTTAAGGCTGCTTACTTACAAAAAAATCTCCCCTAGAAAGGGCAAGAGCAGCCTTCTTTGAGCTAGCGCTGGGATATTTTATAAAACTGGCAAGAGATAAGGCAAACAAGTTTTGCTATCCTACATAAGAATATTCTATATAAAATTTCAGTTTATTCTGAGAAATCCCATTTCTTCAGTAGGTGCTATTACAGAAAAAAAAAGAAGTCTACTAGCCAAGTTCTATCTTCAACTGAAGTCTGCAAAGCCCAAATGTGAAAATAGAAATCTGACCCCACAAGGATTATTGTTATGGCCATGTCATAACTGTCTAATATTTAGGTGGGCTTTTCAGGAAAATTATGTTCTTAGGTAGACCATTTATACACCTGAACAACTCCCTCAGCATGAATGCGGTAGTGTTAGTGATTGCATTGCTGCACAGTAAGAAAAGCTGTTTAAAGTCTTACTTATGCCAATGCAAACCTTTAATCTTTTGCCCACTACAGACTGTGGGCTCTTTGGATGTGTCTACATGCAGTGTACATCTTTGCAGCACAGGATGCAGGTACTAGCAGAGGTACCAGATGTACAATCATCATGTTACTGAAGGCATCACACTGCACTTTTTTGTAGAACCAATTACTTTGAGAGAACTGCTGAGCCAACATGGTTGTGCTGTTTTCGGTTTTGGAGGTAGCTTACCTGGCATAGGCTCAAGTATCTTTGCACAATACACATTATATTCTTTAGACATAGTCTAAGTGACTCAGAGCCTATTAACAAACGTCATACACCTTCTTGCATCCAATTCTACCCCCTTTCCTCAAGAGAAATGTTCAGAGGACTCGTGTTTTGATTTAGCAGGTGCCTAGCTGGTTGTCTGCACAAAGAATCACATGATCACAGTTACAGTCCAGGTCTTCTGAGGCCTGTAATGCTTCAAACAAAGCCATGTTGTTGCATATTAATAACCTATGGTACAGTAAAAGTGGCAGAGAAAAAGGTAGAATAAGCTTGCACAGATGGTATAATTTTTTAAGTTTTTCTTCATTTTTTAAGTACTAATTTTCTTAAATAAATGTAATAGTGCTACTCTGAAAACGTTCTAGATTAGCATTCCTTATTTCTTTTAGGGAAAGCAAATGCTATATATTCCTTTTATGTTGTGCAGTATAATAACACACAGGCCACACAGTGGGTAATTTAAATGAACAGCAGGCCTTCAAATTACACTGAAAGGGCTGTTATGTTTCAAGCAGAGAACATTTTTATTACAGTCACATTCCTGACATCCTACAGGATGTATAATGCATACACTTTTTTTTTTTTCTTTCATGATCTCAGACCAACAGGCAACCAGCTGGGATAAGTGGGCATCTCTGAGATACCCAGGAACAGTTATACAGTTACCTCACCTTTTTGATGCTGGAATATTTTGTACTGAGGGAAAAGTGTATTTTGTACTTAGGAACTGTAGCATGAATTGCATGAGGGCAGTCTCATCATACACAATCAGCGATCCACAGTTGCACTCAGAGCAGACAGCTACTAATGCATTATCCAGCCCAGCAAGCAGGGATTTGTGTAACAGGGCTTCCCAAAAGTATAAAGGCAGCAGTGAAGGGAGGCGGCAGCTCAGTATTTTCTGTTTGTGTTTGACCTTTTGTCATGCTTTGGACTTTGAAACAGCCTTGACTTCTTCCCTCTTGCTTTGGAATGAGCCTGGCCATTTTTCCTATACGTATCCTAGGACTCCAACTGATGGTAGTCCTCCCCCACATCTTTAAACTATGCTTGTTTTCTCACCTCACTAGCTTCCTACTTTCTCATCATCACTATCTCATTCAATTTCAAGGCTACAGAAACTATAGTTCATTATAATGCTTCATTAGTGGTGCTCTCCCAGCGATGGAAATTTTTCACCAGAGCTGTCACCCAAATAAAGAGAGCTAAAAGACTGGGAGTTTTGCAGTATTCAAATGACATTTTTGAAAGATCTCCATTATCTAAAAAAGGGAAACAAACACATCAGGGGATTCATAAAAATGCATACATTTTAATGCTACTAAACACAAGGGAGTGTAGATGCCTAGGCATTGAAATGGGAACATAAACAGTTTTGTTAATCATTTCATGTGACTCAGATTGTGTCTTTATTGCCCACTAATGTGCAACATATAGGTATCCAAGAGTGCTGTCCATAACCTGCTGTAATTCTAGAAGCTGTCTAGTTGAAGTGACTGACAGTTCTGTGCAAGCAAATTTTCCTTTCCCATGCAGCTGCAGTAAGACTGCTTCTACCCCTTGACCAGCAGTAAAGATGTATCATCAGAATCCAGTGAAAATCAGCTAAATTTATGCCTGCAAGTGATCCAAGTGTTTTTAAATACCCTGATCCATGAGCCCACAGCCATGTTCTCATAGTGCACATAAAGAACTAGCAGGAGGGACTAGTGACCAGAAAGCTCTGCTAAGACTCAGCAGAGGCTATTCTTAGCCTTGTTACCGGTAGACTAGATGACCTTGGATGTATGAATTCACCTCTCCAGACCTCTGAAGTACAGTGATAACTATGTGCCCTTGGATTATGATCAGACATGTACTTAGGAAAGGTTTAATGCTACTCTTATTATTCATGTTTAAGGGTAAGTGAAGAACATGCAAATTGTGCCTATAATGTCTTCAAGCGTGAACTGAATTCTAGAAACTGAAGGTCTATATGTTCAGTTACTTAGAATAAAGCTCAGAAGGGTAAATAACTTCTGTCTTCCTCCAAATGAATAGAATTTCTGCCAAGAAATTTTGCTTACCCAAAACTGTCTTGATTGTTCCTGATACCTTGGCTAACATTATTTTCCAAAGTGACTTTGAATTTTGTAATCTCCAATAAACAACCTTCACTTTGCATTCTCTAAGACAATAAATAACTAATAAGGAGAAATAGGTAAGGAATTTTTTTTTTCTCCTGATCAAGCTATTTAATATGATAATTCAGATGAAAGAAGTTAAGTCTACCGTGTTGGGTTTTTCCACTGTGGCAATTCCATATTTTAATCTGGCTAACGTTTAATTCAAGACAGACTGTATTTTTAAGGACATGCAGGGCCATTGGGAAGAGAGGTTGTCCTTGTAAGGAGGATCAGTATGTCTGACCTACTGGCTTCTGCAGTGAGTCCACAGTGACAGGATGAGTGTGAAGCAAAGACAATTGGTGAGAAGGCTCAGGTGTCGTTGATGCCATGATATTTTATATAGTTCTGCAGATATGATTAATTGTACAGATACTAGCAAAGGCCTCAAAATGTTAAGACATTTAATAGTGAAATATGTAACAAGAACCATAGAGAGAACTGAAAAGTCACCAAGAAGTAAAGAGCAGATAGACATATTCCCATCATGTATGTGAAACCTCAATGAGAATTTGGCAAAGTGGTGACAAGGGGGAATCTGACAGTAATATTATCAACAGCCTTTCTTATTCCCATTATTTACTCCTTTTTCATATCTGAAAATGAATGCAACCTTTTTGCCTGACTTTGGTTAGTTGACAAAGGATATCTTAGAGGGGGGAAGGTGGATCCCTGTAACACAAGGTGGAACTAGGCTGCTGCGCTAGGCTGCTGCCATTGCTGGTACAAGCCTTCCTGATCAATGCCAGGAAGAGGATGTGTGGAAAGGGTAGTGTGCTCAGCTTTCATTCTGACAATCCTTGTCAGCTAAGCACAGAAGCAGAGGAGAACACAACCTGATTTCTGCTCAAGGTTGTCCGAGATGCCATCCTGGCCTGCATGTCCCGGTCACCCTGGGGAAATTTTAGCAGACTCAGCCAGCCTTGCTGGAGCACAGGCAGGTGGCTGTAGCATCCAGTGCTCCTCTTTTAACCTTGACAGGTAAAGATGAATTTCAGTGTTAATCAGGTAAAAGGCAACATTTCTCCCATCTGAGAGGGAGAAATCTGTTAAATCCTCAGCTATTCTTGGCAAGGTGATGGAACACTACTTGTTAAAACATTGCCAGAGACACATAAGATCTCTGTAACCACCGAAATGCTGATGAGAGAATTGAATCAACGGAGTAAAGGGCTGACACAGTGGGACAGGGAAAGTGAAACAGATCTGTTTATCACTGTATTACATGACAATGAAAAATAAATAAACATGTTCTTAAACTTGCTTCACACCAGATGTCTTATCCAGGAAGTAGATTCTGATTGATATTGGTACCAAAAGGTTTGTATGCTGTGTCAAATACTGCTGTAGTATTTAACATTTCATGACAGTGTTAGGAGAGCAAACCAGTTGGTGGTCAGGCACTTAAAGACCATAGAGCTCAACTTAGCACATACCATTGACAGATAAATGGCTCTACTTCCCACTGTGAACATCTTCAAGAAAGGGGTGAATAACAGCAGTGCACACCTCTGCATGCAGCAGAAGAGAGCAGTGGAAAGGATTCTCGCCACCCCAACTCTCTGCTCCAAATCTACTTGGTAGAAGTGGGAGGTAATAATAGACTTTAATACAGCGTCAAAAGGAGAGCATGAAAAAGTCCTGCTGATATTCTGCGTATACTGCCGAATCCGGAGAATTGATAACAAAGCTAACAATGGAACCCTCTAGAGCCCTCAGCACAAGAAGGACATGGACCTGTTGGAGCGGGTCCAGAGGAGGGCCACGAAGATGATCAGAGGGCTGGAGCACCTACGCTATGAAGACAGGCTGAGAGAGTTGGGGTTGTTCAGCCTGGAGAAGAGAAGGCTCCGGGGAGACCTTATAGCAGCCTTCCAGTACCTGAAGGGGGCCTACAAGAAAGCTGGGGAGGGACTCTTCATCAGGGAGTGGAGCAATTGGATGAGGGGCAATGGTTTTTAACTAGAGCAGGGTAGGTTTAGATTAGACATTAGGAAGAAGTTCTTTACAATGAGGGTGGCGAGACACTGGAACAGGTTGCCCAGAGAGGTGGTGGAGGCCCCGTCCCTGAAGACATTCAAGGCCAGGCTGGATGAGGCTCTGAGCAACCTGATGTAGTTAAAGATGTCCCTTACTGCAGGGGGGTTGGACTAGATGACCTTTAAAGGTCCCTTCCAACCAAACACATCCTATGATTCTGTGTGCGAATTTTGTGCACCTACAGTATAGGGCTTCTAAGCCAAACACCATTCTTGCCCATGGTCATTTCTGCAAAGGCACAAGATTAAACCACTGATATTAGGAAGAGTTTCAAATTAGTAGAATTCATGTCTACTTAGCAACTTTCTATTGTTTCCTGTATTGTTTCCTTGATTCTACTCTTTAAGTTCAACAGCAGTTTGGAGCAGCAATCTAGGAAATGATAGAGGGCTTTTTTCCCGTCACTACTATCATCCCATTATTGTTGCAACTGAGAGATTTTAGTACCAACTACATCTGTGATGTCAAGACAACCTATGATGAAAGTTTCCATTTCAAATGGGCAACAATAAGACAAAACTGGGAATTGCAACTGCATAAATAAAACTAATGTCATTTGCAAAGGGTGCAATACACTGTCATAACTAAAAAGGCAAGACCTTTCTTGAAATATTTGATGTAATCCAAATGTTTGATATAGAATACTTATAGCTAACATTTCAACTAGTTAACTTTAAACACAGAAAGTAATAGCAAGTTTCAGAAACTGTTTTTTATCCACAGATGAGCAGTTCATGAATTGGGATGTTATGTGGCATTGAAAGTGCAAAAGTAATAATAATGACTATATGGAGTCATAGAATCATTTATATTGGAAAAGACCATTAAGATCATAGAGTGCAACCATTAACCTAACGCTGCCAAGTCCACCACTAAACTGTGTCCCTCAGCACCACATCTACCTGTCTTTTAATATCTCCAGGGATGGTGCCTCAACCGCTTCCCTGGGCAGCCTGTTTGAATGCTTGATAACCCTTTCCGTAAAGAAGTTTTTCCTAATACCCAGTCTAAACCTCCCCTGGTGCAACTTGACGCCATTTCCTCTTGTCCTATTGCTTGTAACCTGGGAGAAGAGACTGACACCCGCCTCACTACAGCCTCCTTTCAGGTAGTTGTAGAGACTAATAAGGTCTCCCCTGAGCCTTCTTTTTCTCCAGGCTAAACAACCGGAGTTCCCTCAGCTGCTCCTCATAACACTTGTGCTCTAAAACCCTCACCAGCTTCGTTGTCCTCCTTTAGACATGCTCCAGCACCTCAATGTCTTTCTTGTAGTGGGGGGCCAAAACTGAACACAGTATTCAAGGTGGGGCCTTACCAGTGCTGTATACAGAGGTACAATCACTTCCCTACTCCTGCTGGCCACACTATTTCTGATACAAGTCAGGGTGCTATTTGCCTTCTTGGCCACCTGGGCACACTGACGCCTGATATCCACCCAGCTGTCGACCAAAAACCCCAGGTCCTGTTCCACTAGGCAGCTTTCCAGCCACTCTTCCCCAGGCCTGTATCACTGTATGGAATTGTTGTGGCCCAAGTGCAGGATCCGGCACTTGGCCTTGTTGAACCTCATACAGTTGGCTTTCGCTCATCAATCCAGCCTGTCCACATCTTCTGGATTCATATAAGTGATATGAATAAGAACAGATTATATTTTTTATATTTTTGTATATTTACAGTGCTGTAAAATTAATTAATATATCAATGGTAAATAATGATATTTTCTTGTACAGTGTGACAGTTTCTACCTGTTAATGGTGAATGAAGGGTTTTTTTGGATGGTACTGAGTAAAGCAGTTATAACTCTTTCACCAATCACTCAGTCTTTGTGAGCCCTACAGTGGTTTACATCTATAACCTGTTGTAAAACCTGAATGGGGTGTCTTCCTTTTAAGGGGTACAAGACAAATGGATGCATTAAAAAATGATGGGCTGCACAGTTATCGTGTGGGGTTTTTTTCGTTTTTTTAAGATCTTATTTTCAGGTGCAATTCAAGTAGCTCACATAATGTTTGAATTTTTAAGGCATTATGCTCATATGAATTAAAGTCTTTAACTACCTAAAATATCATTTGTCCTCCTGTGAGCTGTAATTACATTTGCAATAGCTGAGCTGTCTTTCCTGATTCTCAGTCCCATGTAAATGTTGAGGAAAAGAGTAACCCCAGTTCTGAAATTCTGCTCCTTCTTTGTTTCCACTGGTGTCTCAATGCTTGGTATAGAAACCATTTATGTACAGTAATATAATGGCACCCATGAATAGCAGAGATAAGATCAATGAATGGCTCTTCTGGTTAATGTAATCCATCTACCTTTATCAAGTCACAAGTTTCTTAGCTTTCCTCCTTCACAGAGGTTTTCTTCAGTATGCCTGGATGGCTATGGGTCAAACTAAGTGTTGGGGCTCATACAAATTAATGAAGACAGAAATACTCTGTTTTGCTATAAAGTGTTCTTAACAGTTTAGAAATTTCACAAAGTCTTCTTAATAATATTAAATATTGTTTATGGATTTGTAACAGCATAGTCACTTTTTCTGTATTTACAGTTCTATGCAATTTATTGATGTCAAATCACTATTTTGTGTGTGCATGTGTTAGTGAGGTGTGTCTATGAAGAAAAAGGAAAAAAGGCTGGTTAAATGTGACCCTTTTTTGCTCTTCACAACAAAGAAATTTTGTTTTTCTATTATTCTTTGGTTATTATAAATATTGTCAGTATATGTTTTTGGAAATGATCATGTTAAATACTGAGTAGTGTTACACTCTTTTCCCATTTCACAGAAAATCAGGTTAAATGCAGTTATCTACAAACTTTCAGTGACAATAATACTCTCCCCTGTGTACCTGGACAGATACTAGAGAATGGATTCAATAGCCTATCATCTCCTTCAATCACCTTTATGGTATCTGACACCCCAGAACCTAGTGAGGATTAAGCCTGTCTTGCTTTCCCTGTAAATCAACAGCAAACCCCTGTTTTCTCTCAAGTGTTCAGAAGCAAGCACTGGACTTAATGACCCTCACGTAGACAATAGGGCAAAAATGTCTTCTTATGCCATTCACTTCACCAGGAGTCGGGTAAAAACTTGGAAACTTTTGGTTCAGAGTAATACAACTGATAATGGAAACTGCAGGTCAAGAGGGTGTCTAAAGGCAACTGTGTTCATCATATTGCAGGTTTGAGTGAGAAAGCCTGGGCTGAAATCCACTGTAATCTAAAGGAGAAGAAAATTGTACTCTGTGGGATCTGACAATATTTTTGCCAAGCTATCGATTCCATCTGCAGTCTACAGGAGTGATATCTTGCAATTTTGCTGGAGTATCTGCTTTCTTTTACTGCAAGCTAAGAGCTAGGCAGGGTTTTATTACAACAATAATTTAATTTTTTTATTTATTTTTAACTTTTGTGTGCAACACGTTTCCTTGCAAAGTGATGACCTAAAAATTTCATCTATCTATCCACAGGGCCTGAAAATATTACAGTGTAAGATGTCCCTCTCCAGAAGAATTGCAGTTTTAGCTTTCATAGAATCATAGAATTGTCCACAAGATTTCACAGATCTTTACTGTTAAAACATATTCTAACCCCAATTAAATCAAGAGGTAGTCTGGAATCATTTCAACATAAATGAGAACCTTAATTACACCCAGGGAGAATTTGGCCCCATCATCTCATGACATTGGTGTGGACCACTAACTGCCTGATACACAACATATGAGTTTTAATCACATTTGCTTTATACATAAGATGTTATTCTACCAGAGATAGTCACATGCTCTAGTGCATTGTAAATGGTCTAGGATGCTCTTAGCCAAATTGTAAAAGCACAGTAAATAATTTGATTATTAAATTTTCAAAATTATATGCAGTAGTGACTTGTTAGTTATTTTTTTTTTTTTTTTTGAGTTTTTCAGGTTCTAACAGCGTCCAGGCACTAAAAAGATCATTGAAATTTTATACTTAATTTACAGAATGGTGGAAATTGCCTAAGATTCAAATGAGGTGCACAAATACAAAATACAGCCTTTGTGTGTCCTTTCCTTTAGCTATAGTCATATCATATTCACAAAGTGGGAATCTAATTACTGCACCAACTACAGGGCGTTAAAAGATCCACTGCTGACCATCAGCTCTCCTGGAAAAACACTCTTAATAATTTATTTTTTTTTCTTAATATTAATTTCTTCCTATTGGACAAGAACTCCAGTAAATCTTCCTGAAAAAAATAGTATGCTAAGATCTTTTGTCATGTGTTACATACTTCTGGTGAGGACAATTCATTAGCTTATTTTTGAGCACAACTTGGAAATACAGTATGGGAAGATAACAAGGTATTTTTACAGATTTATGGTAACTATTAGCCATTTTTAAGGATAGTTGTAGGGAAGAGCTATATTTCTTTAAGACATTGGATAGCTAACACAGTAGCTCATAGAGACAGTCTCATAGAGGTTTGTGCCCTTGCCCTCTGCACTTTCCCTTCCACTTGGCAACACATACTGGTACATATTTTGGAGCTGCACAGTAGAGGTCCTTGGTGCCCCTGGGAGAAGGACAATTCTTCACTGTCAACAGATCCTGTCCACTCTGCCCTGCGTTAACACCAGCATTCAGACCAATGCAACCTCCCTGAAGCTTAGGGCAGGAAAATCTTTACCCTGCTGTGCTGCTGTTGGCCTGCTTGGGACTGACCTGTGTTTAGGTCTGTGGGGTCTGCTATTTAGGTGTGAATGATCTGTATTTATGATGAGGTTGAGGCACTCCTAGGATTTTGGAAGTCTGCCTTGTTTGGCACACCTGAACAACCCCATTTAAAGCAGCAGCATTACAAAACCATTGCTGAGGTTAGGAACTGTCATGTTAGTTTTCAGCAGAAATAGTAAGGGAAATCCCTAACAAGTATCCCTTAGAGTGAGTGCATTATAGTCTGGTGATCCAGTACTGCATTTCTGCTCAGAAAAATCTCACAGTGATTTCAGTGGGAGAGAGCCCCACTGAAGCAGCAGAACTGCACCTTGTGTCTGCCAGTGCAGGTACATATCTGCAACCTATAAATGAAAGATTTCAGTTCTTTGGACAGGTAAGGAAAGAATTACAACAGGCTATACTGATACTTGTAACTGAAGTAAATTGAATTTTGGAAAGAATCAGGATTTTGAAATGGTATGTTTTTAAAAGTTTGAACAACCACCCTGTTGGAATAGGGTTCAAGAACTAAAATCTCCCAGACTTCTAATGTAAACTGAATGAGTATACATTATGGAAAATCATAACTTTAAAGCTTATCAGGTACTTCCACTACTTTTAAGGAAAATCAAAAGGCACATTTGCAATCAGGACATACTCACTGAGGACTGAGATCTGTTACCTTTGAAAATTAGTGAGAAGCCACGTTGTAACTACAGAAGCACTTTGTAGACTCCTTGAATAAGTGGGGCCAGATTCTGCACTCATGATACCATCAGGTAGTACCAGGAAAAAACACAGGCTAAATCCCTATGTAATATTATAAACTTTATAGACTAAGCTTTGCTGTGTTGCAGTAATTATAATACCTTGACTTTTTGGTTTCAAGATACTAATTAACCGATTCTCCAAGCACACAGGATTAAGATATTGCTGAGAAGTGGTGACAAAACTAAAGGCAGGGGTTTGCTGCCAGGCTGTAGGAGCAGGTCTGTGGCTGGGAGACACAGGTGGTTTGATCCACAGTTTACTGCTTGGGAGCCTGTAGAAACAGGGGTCAGGATTATTCTGTACCAGAACTGCAGACTATTGCAAATTACTTCCTCGGGGCATATTGGCCAGGTCATCCTGTATCCTAAGACATTTACACTTCTGTAAGACACACATGCAGAGGAGAAAAACTTTAATTTCTTGTTCAACAAAAGCATTAACATGATGAACGAATCTTTCATAAAAACAAGCAAAACAAAACCATCCTTTACTGAGAGTGGCATTTAACAAATCATATCAGCTGTTAGGAGCTAGGTGCTCAACCTGTGCTTCTCTCAGCAGTCACAGCAAGCCTAAAAATTGAACACTTACCATGCTGCTGTGCCGGGGTGTTGGGTGCCACCTGACCTCTGCAGGGACAAGCACAGACCCTTTTTATGTCAGGACTCGGCCCAGCTATGTGAGCTTAGTGAAACTATAGAAACCCTGCTACTGGGTTATGAGGGTAACATCTCCCCACACATCCCCTGGGGATTCATAGAGAGACCCTGTACTTAGACTTCCTTTCTGCAGCAGGAGTTCAAACCTCTCCAGTGGAACCCACTTCTAGTCTAGAAAGAAAAGCCCTAAGTATTTCTAGGAGTTGCTTTAAAAATAAACAGCAGAAGGAGACACTAGATCTTGCTTTTGGAATTTTCACCTAAAAAATCACCATTAAAGGTGGAAAAAGCAAGGTACTTTCTTAATTTATGATTGCCCATAAAACTCAAGAATCCTATTTTACACTGCTGTCAGAAAAGAGAGGGGAGGGGAGGGGCGGGGAGGGGAGAAGAGAAGAGAAGAGAAGGAGAAGGAGAAGGAGAAGAGAAGAGAAGAGAAGAGAAGAGAAGAGAAGAGAAGAGAAGAGAAGAGAAGAGAAGAGAAGAGAAGAGAAGAGAAGAGAAGAGAAGAGAAGAGAAGAGAAGAGAAGAGAAGAGAAGAGAAGAGAAGGAGAAGGAGAAGGAGAAGAGAAGAGAAGAGAAGGAGAAGGAGAAGGAGAAGAGAAGAGAAGAGAAGAGAAGAGAAGAGAAGAGAAGAGAAGAGAAGAGAAGAGAAGAGAAGAGAAGAGAAGAGAAGAGAAGAGAAGAGAAGAGAAGAGAAGAGAAGAGAAGAGAAGAGAAGAGAAGAGAAGAGAAGAGAAGAGAAGAGAAGAGAGAAGAGAAGAGAAGAGAAGGGAAGAGAAAAAAGAAAAGAAAAGAAAAGATGTTTCAGATGAGTGAGATTTTGAGGGCTGTCTCAGATGAAATATATTTTTATGGCATATTTTTCATACTTGCTATCTAGTGTATTTTTGTGAGTAAATATTAGACCTAAAGGATTAATTTCTCAGCCAGTATAAATCAGCAGAGCTACACTGATTTGAATAGAGTTAGTCTGGTTTATGGCCCCTGTGGATTAGCCTCACCAAAGGGTTTGTAAACTTTTTAAAGTCAAGGGAACTGGCTTGTTCTGTGTTTAGGTGCTGAAAGAAAGGGAGAATTATGAACACAGATCAATGTAAACTACAGAACATTTGGAGGGCTTAAAGAATGATTGTAAAAATCCAATACATTTGTTGAGAAAGACAGAAAATTACAGCCTATATACGTGTACTTATATATATATATTCCACAATTATTCAGTAGGTGGCAGTTAAAAGCCTATATGAGCTTTGCAGTCGCCATTTAGGCAGTAGCACCAGCAGGGGCTGGAGTCAGTCCATCCTTAAAGCAGAAAGAAAGAGAGAGGCTGCAATCAAGCCAACGAAAGCATCAGCCACAGCCTCGGCACTGGGGAGAAAGCAGGAGAGGAGCAGAGCCGCCGGAGCGCCGAGCCTGCGAGCCCACGGCAGGCAGCAGCCACCGCAGGGAAAGCATCAGGTGACCGAGCTGCAGACCCCTTGATTAAGACAGGGACTTCTTGCTGGTGGAGGAAACCAAGGGCAGAGAGGGTGAACAGCTGGTGCCATGACAGGCAGAAACTGAAGAGCATTTGGAGCTTTCTGTTCCTACACAGGTAAATCTTTTTCCATTTGTTTTTCTATCTTGCCTCACACAATAAACGTAGCTTTGCACTGAGATTCGAGGTCTTTATTTCCTTTGGCCAAAATCCACAGTGCTCACTCAGGCAAAATTTCCACCAAAGTCAATAGAGTTTTGTGTGAGTTACGACCGCAAGATTTGATCTAAGTATCTTATGTAGAGAACATGTCATGCTATAAGATGAGGCTGAAGAGAAAGCCAGAAGCTGTTCATATGCACACTGACTAGTTAAACAGTATCATTTTATTATGTGCTGGGGTGCTAGTAATAGCTTCATAACCTTTTTAAAAAAAATATTATTCATTAAAACTTGATGTGCTGAATTTTGCCCCAGTTTATACCGCTGCCACTGCAGTGGTTTAAGGAGAGATTCAATTTTTTTAAATGAAAGCTACATTTTAATTTATGTGATGGAATAATACAAAAATGTTGAGTCTGAATTAAATAACACCAGGTGTTGCTTTCTTTGTAACAAATAAAATTTTACACTATTCCACTGACAGGCAGACGGTATTTTATTTGTTCTGTATATTGTGCCCCTCTCAATTGAATGAAAGAAAGTAAGTAATGAAAGACCATTTTCAAGTGTCTGTGAGCGACTGAATTCAAATTTGATAATACTTCCTCTCTTGCTATCTTCCCTGTGAAATGTAGGATGCTCTGTATGCTGCAGCACTCAGTCACAGCTGGGTGAGCCCGGAATGGAGCAACAAGATTTGATATATTTTATTTTAAAAGCATTTCCTGAATGTCTTGTTTTCATGAGTACCTAGTCATGCATGAATACATATATGCCTGCATATAAATGCGCACACATATAGGTATGTAATGTGTGCATCCTCATACCTTTCCATGAAAACGAAGCTGTTGCAACTGATTGCTTTTATACCTTTGCCAGGGTTTGCATTTTACTGTAGCTGGAATGTCTGTAGGTCTCACAATTTTTAATTCTGTGTTAGAGGGCTATTTTGCCTTCCCCTGCCCGCCCGCCCACCACCCCCCCCCCCCCCTTTTTTTTTTTTTGTTAACTTTTCTGACTGATACACTGCTGTCCCCCAGGGTCCAGCTGTACTTACTAAATGCAGTAGTGCCCAATTCTCTCAGAATATCATCTGTACCATCATTCAGGGGCTATGAAATACAGTACCCCTGCAGGTTTCATGCTCTCTCTCACACTGTACGCCACATTTCTGAGGCTCTTGCATGAAGAACTGTCCAAACATGTAACAGGTTCAAACACACAGCTACAAATCAATGGCCCCATGGAACTGAGGGAATGATTGAAATGTACAGCTATTTATCCTCATCCCTGGGAAGAGAGAAGAATGAATGGGTATAAATGGGTTGTGAATACACTTAGGCTGAAAGGTTTCAAACCATTAGAGCAGCAAGGTTCTGAAATTACCTTCTTGTTGAAGCAATAGAAAGAAAAGGCTCTAAATGCTTTTCAGTTGGGACTTGATGGAACAGATTATGTGAAATGGTTGTCTGCAATGGCAAAGAATTGGATTTGATAATCCAGAAGGTCTCTTTCAGTACAAAACAACATTCATACTTTTCACCAGAAGTTGCGTGCTTCGAAAAGTCTCTTTGCAAATAGGTCAAGGTCTTTGGAAACACAGTTTTCCACACATCTCACATAAGAGCCAAATGAAAGCATATTTGTCTTCTAGGTTGTGCTGCACTGTGGTTTACATGAGCAGACACATAGCCCTGGTGATCATCAGCCTGAATAATACCCCCCTTCTCACGCAGAGCGGAGGTCTTTGGAAGATGATTGGAATTCAGAGGCATGGCTCCTTCTGGCCAAGTGGTCAAGATTATATTACTCCAGCAGTGTCTGTACTGTACACAATACAGTGTCTGTAGTACCAACAAAAATCGTGGATAATATATAAAATGATAATGGTGTTCCTGAAGTTGTTACTAATTCTGGTTCTAGTTTCCTTTGAGGATCACCTGGCTGTCTTTTGTGCTAAACAGCAGACCTGCCCATGTAGACATCCCACCATCATGTGTGAAAAAAAAAAAAAGACTCCCCTTTTCATTGTGACAGTGTGCATTATCGCGTCATACTTACCTTATTTTAAAAACCTGCAATAAACAGTATTCTGGTTCAGAGATGGTCCTGCAGAATGACAGCATTCAGTTCCACATTCCCTTTTCCTCTACTTCTTTCTCTTTATAACCTGATCCTCCTCTTACTTTTTTTATGGTTTTGATTCACATACTACATTGGATTGCTTTCAGTTCACAGTGTTCCTCAGTAACTATTCTGTAATAGATAATAAGCTGCATTTGAATGTTGCAGTTCCCACACTGCATGTGAGTATCAGACCATTTGTACACTTAAACTGAAACAGTATACACTGTGAGAGATTTGGTTTGGTATGTAGAGCTGGTTCCAAATGTTTGTTACTTTCCCGTTAATACTTTGTATTACTAGGCAGTATTAGATACAAGAAGAAAAATGGCAATTTTGTGAAACATCAGTACCATCAGTGGAAATTTTTTTTTCCCTTTTTTTTTTCTTTCCACCCAAACAAAGGTTTTTAAGTATCAGCAAACAGATATTTTCACTACATTCTTATTGTTGCATTCAAATTAAAATGTGCATTGAATTATCTTATCTTACTGTTGGAAAGACAGTAGAAAAGACCCACCGAGTGACAATGCAACTGTGTGAATTAAAACAGAACATACTTTATTTTGCCTGTTTGAGAAAGCAAATATTGATTTGTTTCAACAACAAAATATTGATTACTGTGTAATTTTTGAAATTAGTATCAAAGGAAGACAAGAACAAAATGTCAAAAAGGGTATGGCAAGTCTGTGGCAGTCGCACTTTTCCACTCACACTGAGGTCAGGAGCACCTCCTCTCAAGCAAGTAAGTTTGAGTTGAAAGTTAGATTTCTGTATCTGAGATGTAAATCAGTCTCTGATTTCTCTGACTGTGCAGGGCTGTGGTATCCTATGGCAGCAAAACGCAATCACCTTCACCCTGACTGAGGATAATGGAACTGGTTTTAGTTGAATCTGAATAAGTGACAATGAAGTTATGACAGCCTTTTAGCATCCCCATTAAAAGTATGTATGTAGTAAAGCAGATGTATGAAAAGAGCAAATCCATTCCTGGACTGCAGATGTTTCCTTCCCCAAATGTCCAGTAGTTCTAACTTAAAATTAATATGAAGCTAAGAAAAGGAGACTTACCCTCTTTTATTTATTTTTATTGTTCCTTGAAAATCTAAACTGACAGCTTTTATCTGTTCTCAAAAAGTTACTAATTGAAATAATCAAATATTACCTACCACCAATAGCGAAAATATTGCTGTAAACCCAACTAAAAAAATATTAGTTTTCCCAATTTGTTCACTCAAACATTAAAATGTTACCATGTATTATTGAGAAAGTATTTTTTAATGTTTAGAATATATTTTTCATGATTTTGTCTACTGCTACAAGGAGAAGAAACATGAACTGAGAATAAACTACTCTCAAGGCTAAACCTACCTTTCTTACTTCAGAATAGAAAGTACTGAAAGCTGGGACAGTGATGCAGATTAGTATTAAATTGCATTTCGGTTTAAAAATGAAAAAAAAATCAGTAAGCCAAGTATTCAGTTTTGTGAAAGTCCTGAGGTGCACATTTGCATCTTTAATTCTTAAAGAAAATACATTTTAGCATAAAAATAAATACAAATAAAATTTTCCCTCCAAACCATCTTATGACAAATTGCACATCATAGACAGCAAATAGCTTCTTCTGAACATTTAGAAACATCTATAAGAAAGCTGTCAGGAATGATACCATGCCTCCACAGTTATACTTTAATTGCTAGTTTCCAGCCCTTTCTGATTTGCAGAAAATTTTCAGTGGAAGTTTAGGCTTCTTACTAGTGCCTGGAAGGATATCAACAATGGACTGCATTACTTAAGTACTTGACAGGGATCCTTCTGGGTCCTGAAACCTGCTGCATTATCTTTCACAAGTTATTGCCCAACACACCAGTTGCAAAATGTATTATATTGGCTGTTAGGGTTTTTGGAGGACTTACCATGCACAGCTAGGACAGCAAGACAGATACTCATATTCTCACTTTAAGCCACATTGTTTTGAATGGGGTGTTATTTGGACTGTGGAAGGTACGAGAAGTGCTCCAATGGTCAGGATAGCAATCAAGCTATACTTTCCAGCCCAGCAAGGAAAAATAATGATAGGAGTTATATTCATCAGAATATATTCATCAGAGGCTCTTAACCTTTAATAATTTTTCTTCTATAGAAGACTTGCTTAAATAGTCTCAAATTAATATTAGAGAATATAGAGAACTACAGTGGAAAGGCAAAAGGGCCACTGGTCATTGTACAGTTTCCTCTGCTGAATGGAAACCAGTCTTCCACAGACACATTTATATGGAGCTAGCTTGTTGCCTATGCTAGGATTTTTATCACGACTCTCACAATATATGGAATTTAATATCCAAAGCCATTAGATCCAAATGATTATTTGGGAAATTTTCCTTCTTGTTTTTGTTTTTTTTTGTTTGTTTGTTTGTTTGGTTGGTTGGTTGGTTGGTTGGTTTTTTTTGTGTTTCGAATGTTTCTAACTTTCTCCATTAAGGAAAACTTAAAAGCCACACCTTTTTTCCATGAAATGCAGAATAAAAAGCCACCTATTTCAGCTAGTGGATATCTGGAGAAGCAGAAGTTCACTACAGCATGCAAAGTCATAGCCAATTGCAAAAAAGAGTATTCTGCTACCGAAACACAGAGGGGCTGAAAGGTCAGACTGAGTCTTTGATTCTCCATTTATGAGTGACAAATTCCAGCTAATAACCCTACTCTTCTACCCAATGTCATAATGTCCTACATGTTGAAAAGTGAACATACAACATTGTCAGTTGATCTTTCTGTCTTTATTCAGGTAAATTAAATTTACTGAAAACTGAGCAAAAAAACTACAGTAATTAGTCTGTTAACCTGAGGAGAAAACTCAAAAAAAAAAAAAATCAGTCATGTAGGAAGTTGAATACAATGCTGTTATCTTGACATTTTTATTCCTATATGGGAATTTATGAATACCTAACTACACATACGCAAAAGCTTCTCAGTTTTTTCCCACAGAGTTTTGACCCTAAGCACTTAAAAGATTAAGATACTGGTTTACCAAATGCTTGAGTAGATAAACAAGGTTAAGATTAGCTCCACTTAAGTCAATGAAGTATCTAACATGCCTAAAGCAAAGCCTGAATTTAAAAAGGAACTGAGTCATGAAATTATTTTTTAATTTTAAGATTAATTTTAAGATTAGCCAATCCACTAAATAGGAAGTGACAACCAGGAGGACACCTGTCCACCCTGGTTAAACATAGTATATTATCGCTCTTTCTGCATGAAAGGAAGTGGTTTTTTTTTTCATATGGTAAGTATATTCAATGGTGCTGAATCTTGTTTTATGGTAATGGTTCATTAATACATACGTGTTACTCAGGGGTTAGTTCTAAAAGCTCTTGGGCAACAACAGATCAAATAATTTAAATGTGCTCCTAATTCTAAAGCTCTTTGTTGGGTCAGGTCCAGCACCTTCTGCATTTTCTGCACATGAACCATTAGCAGAGAAGGGAATCAATGGACCCTTCTGCATCATCCATTCTTTTGTCACCAGTGTGCCTTCTCTGTCACCAAGCAATGCCACTTCGGTTAAACACAGTTTTGGAAACCCATGATACCTATTGCCCCTGTAGAAAACTCATCTGATTCTCTCCCCTTTCTGTTTCCAGTTCTTGCCTAGCAAAACTATTTCTGCCACACTCTCTGCTGGCCATATCTTAGCCTAAGAGCTAGTAAAGGTTTTCTTACTGTGACAACGATCTGTTTGGGTTTTTGTTTTATCAAGGGATCGGTTTGATATGATAATTTATAGGGCTTCAAACAGTTTTGAAAAGGCATTGTTTTGGGAATGAGATTTTCAGCATCTGTGTGATGAAAATCTGACATTTGCTAAAGCAGAGCACAGCATCTGTGACCACAGAACAGCATAGGGGCTAGATTCTACCTCCTTTACACAAAGATGTTGTTAGGACAATATTCTACTTCTGTAAATACAGAACAAAACTGCAACAAATTATTCAGAAAGACTTTTGTCCTTTCTATCACTCTCCTATGTTGGGCCAACAGCATGAAGGGAATCCGCAAAACCTCTTGGAGAACCTCTCTGAAAAAACTTTCTAAAATCAATATCTTGGCTTAATACAGACTGTACAGATTGTATCTGTAGTATAGTATATGCATTTGTAATGTAGTGAAGAAACTGTCCCAAAAACCAAGAAACACTTTAGCCAACATTGCAAAAGTGGAGCATTTTTTTTTTCTTCCCTTTTTCTTTTTTAGATATTTGAAAGCAAACACTGCAGTCCCTAAGGCCAAACGCCCCTCACCCAAAGCACACACTTTGTTTACTGTCATTCTGGTCATGCAGGGTAGTTTTAGCTTTCGGCTCTGTCTCAATCCCATCCAGTTTTGTACAGCCTGAGCCACTACTTTCATGTCAGTTAGAAATCTCTAAATGATGAATTTTCTATGAAAATTCAAACAATTCAAACGTTGTAGAGAGTCTAGCTCTAAAACAGAAACTGTTTAAGCCAAAATAAATTGAATTTGTAGTTTGTGCTTCTATGAATATGTTGGATAAGAAGAATGTCTGATTTTGTCTCTTACTTTCAGAAGATCAAATAAATATTACAACAAAGACAGTGAGCCACAGAAAACAGCAGGTTTATGACACGCAACTTCATTTATTTTTTGTTTCCATAGAAGATGCCATCTTCTCTGTAGCTTAGTCTGGTCTGCTTCCTTCTGGCTGATAACATAAAATACTAAGTTGGCATTGCTTTTGTCTCAAACTATAATTGAGAACAGCTCTCTGTCATTTTCTGCCATGGCCTGCCTATTATGCCATCCAGTTTTGTATTGACTCTGGAAATAAATGTAGAACTCTAAAAATCTCTGATCATCCGGATATTTTTTGGCCACACTTGGTAACTTCTACACAGATCTTAAAGTTAGATTACTAAGTTGCTTTTCAGTGTACTATTTGGCCAACATGACTTGCGATATTGAAAAATTCCCATGTCATTTTTAACTGCTGTGTCTATATTGACCAGCCAAATCTTAATCTTTCCTCCACTGTAAACAGCCTTTATACCATGAGTGCTATATGTGTAGTCTTTAGAAACAATGTTCAGTTAGACCACAATTAAGCCCAGATTAAAAAAACAGATGAGAAAAATATACACAATTTTAGCACTTTCTTAAGGACTTTGCTGAAGTGGGAGCTACATGTCACATGAACAGAGCCTGTCCTCCTTTTCACAATAACAGTACTTTACACGACGCTAACTCAGCTTTCTTTCAGTAGACTAGTATATTAGTTCTTGGCCATTCAGTGCTCGAAGTCTTGAGTAGGTTTAATCTTCACTGATCATGCAGTATTGCCATTATTTTGAAACGCCATTCTTCGCCATCCTCCAGCGTTAATTGGAATCAATGTTAATGCTGGGTAAGATTCAGCAACCAATTGCATAAACTTTGGTTTTGGAGGCACTTCTTTCATGAGCTTTTAGACTAATGCAAAAACCAATCTATCACTATGAAACACCAGGAAAGCTGGTGCTGGAGTCTGATAAGTGTCTGGAAGCAACCAATTTAACTAGTTATCAGCATTTAATCATCAGGAGCATAATCATCTTTCCTAAAGCAATAAAATGCTTTTCAGAGAGTTATCATTAAGTGGAAAGCTGTAGGCAAATAATTATTTTTAGGAATAAAACAAGATACTTTGTTCAAACTGCACTGGAGACAGTGAAAAAACGCAGAGAAACCTTAGGTCAAGTGGCTTAGTGATCTTTGACACTGCAAAAATACCTTGAGCAAAATACAGTCAATTGCTATCTTCAACTTTTTTGCATTTCAAGACTTCCTGGGTTTTTCTGCAGGGAGAAGGTATGATCAAAAATATTTGACACACTTCCATATATTTTTGGCTTGCACAGGAATCTAAAAAGTTATAACAATTATGAATAAATACTATTTAGACTAATATCCCTGGATAGTATCTGCTAACAAAAGTACCAAAGACTTAAATTCAAGTGCAAGGAAGTCATCAATATATAGACAAACATTTTGAAAACAAGGCATGATGTTGCAATAACTTATCAAACTGAAATTTTGATATGGCAAGCAAATTCAGGATGTAGTTGTAGTCTAAATGCATCAAATAATTTTAATTACCTTGATTAGTACTGTCAATCTATGCATAGCTACTCATGTTGATGTGACTTGGTCAGTCATCCCCCTATGCAAAGCAAAAAGAGGAGGTATTTTGAATGGATACTTATCTCTGCCCAATGCTTTGCCCAAATATCAGTGACACAAACAGTAACAGTATGAAAATAGTCTTCTCTGTTAACAAAGATGGCAAGAACAACACCTGCATAAAAGCCAGAGCTGACATAAATCGAAAGTGGTACAGCATTTATGCAGTGAAGAAGTCACAAGTTACACTAGCTGATCATCAAGAAGCAGACTTTCACAGAACATTTTGTTCAGCATGAGAATAAAAAAAGTGCTTTCCACATGGACTAGAACCTCATGTTGCAAGAAAAAGCTATTTTAGCTGTTATCATTTTTTCTTCAAACATACCCAAATTTCCATTGATTTGAAAAGACCAAAGCAAAACAAGCAAAGGAAAAGAAAGAAAAAAAATGAAAAATCGAGTCTGGTAGTATAAGACAAAGACACCGGACGCAGGAAAATCCCCATTCTGTAGGTCCATGTTCATTGGCAGATATGGTGAAAATGCTCCCAGAGAAATGCCTGTTTATATACATAATGGACAATAAGTAAAAACTCCTTACAGGGCTCTCTTACCCTTCTGCAAGTAAATAATGTGTACCTTTTTCACCTGTGATATGTTGGCCATTAACCTTACAGCCACACTGAAATCCATCTTATCTATAAGTACATTTGGTATTATTCTGCACCTTGCACCTTATACCTTTGCATCACCGGATAGCCTCATGGACTGCTAATTTAAATTGATGCAAGCTTTTGAACTAAATGCATTGCTTGTACTTTATTGGATTTTCATCATAACAATGTCAATATAAACAGAGACATCTCCTTAGAATTTAAAAAAAAAAAAATTAAAAAAATCAGTGACTGACATGAGATGATTTTACCTGAGGAAAAAGAGCTTTCAGGAAATTAATACACAGCATCTGACAATTGCTATGTTGCGTATCAGACTGACATCTCAGTAGAACATCATAAAACCTCAAGAACTGGATCAGTTAAGATGCAAACAGAGCCTCAGACTCCAGACAACAAAGGCAGTATCAGGATGTTTTATAAAATGAATGCTACCCCAAAAGATACCATCTACAATTTAAAGACATTTGCAACCTGTGACATTTCATGGAAGTCTAACAATATAAACATGATGAAAGTCTTTTGCAACAAAACCAAAACTGTGGAAAGACTGGAGAGTGAGCAACTTTTTCTATACCTACTTTCAAATACAAACTGGAAGGGCTCACCAGCTGTGACATTCTAATCTCGTTACTCTTATGTTATTCAAGTAAACTAATTTTCAGAAGTTATTTTTCAGCCTTCTTATACTTTTTACCCATTATTGCGTATGTTATTCATGGCTTAAATACAAACATAAGAGGCAAGTTATAAATACAATTGATAAAAAAGTTAGACCATAAAAAACTATTAGAGACAGTAGATAACTATGGAGATCCAGTGGCTAAATCCAGCGTCAGTGACACAGATTTAGCAAATGCTAACACAACCATGAGTAATTAGAAACCCAAAGAACATTAAGAGTTTGAACTATGAAGTTCATAATTTGTAATGAGAGGTACTTTGTTTAAAGGTATGGTTTTGTTATCATTATGCAACAAAATAGCTGATTTTATATCAAAATGACTGAGTCCTTAAACTGTATCCTCTTGTCAGAACAACCTTTCAGTTCTTTTACCTGGCATGTCAGAAATACCTTGGGAAAGATTGCAAACAAATGTAAAAGTTTGTGGTTGAGTTTCAATTGGAAGTAGCCTTTTGTCCCAGTGAATAGCCTGTTGAGCTCCCACACAGCAGCTGAGCCTTGTGCTAGTGGAGCACCTGCAGAAAACAGAGCTAAGTCAGCAGAGGTACATGGAGACTCACTAAGTTGCTGAACTTTTCAGTTAAACAATTAAAAAATGAAGGGTATCGATGCATGTTATGAAAATTGTTTTGACTTTTTAAGTGAGGGTAGTTTTGTTAAACCTGACACTTCAGCGGATGACAGTAAATTTTCACTGATACTGTTTGTGAAATTATTTATTATTTATTACACACTAACTCCACAGTAAGTCAGTTCTAAAAGTGTAAATTGTAAAAAGCAATTCCTATTTTCTATGTGCAGATTATGAAACAGACAGGTTCTCAAAGTACGAATCAGAGAGGATATTACACATCTGAAAAGTCAGGCTTCTTTCAAGTTAATTTTTCCATACCCACATTGGCCAGAATATTGAAAGCTGTTGAAACAATGTAGTACTTTATTTTGTCCTGTTGTGTGTTTTAGTGAACATATTTGAAGACAAAGAAAAATCAATACACTAATAAGGGAATATGAAAAACATTAACAAATGCACAATTGGGTGCAAGTGCACCACAGTCCCACAGAATGATTTTCACTGCAGGAGAATCTCTGACCAGATCCACATAGAGAATACAACCACATGGTGAAAATCATTTAGGGAAGGCTTTCTCTGGTGTGATTAAAAAGATATGCATGAGCTTTTGTTTTCTTTGCTCCCAGCTAGTGAGCAGGAGAAAAAATTCAATGATTTGTAATGTTTATCTTGGTAAAACTGAATGTGGGAGAGACTAAACAACAACTAAGGTTGCTGCTTCTTTGTAGCTAACTGGTCTGGGGGTCGGCTCTGTGGAGAAGGCCCTAGGGCCATGGTGGGCAGGGAGCTGGGCATGGACAGCAGTGGCCCTGGCTGCAAAAAAGGCCCACCATGCCCTGGGCTGCATGAACAGGAGCACAGCCAATCGGTCAATGGAGGTGATAATTCCCCTCTGCTCAGCACTTATGACACAACAGCTATGCAGTTTCCCAGTTTTGGCACCCAAAGTAGAGGAAACACATCAGCAAACTGGAGCAAGTTCAGATGAGGGCACCAAAGTCACTGAGGTGTCCAGAGTTGCAGCACTGTTCTGCCCTGCAGGCTGAGGGACCAGGGGTGGTTCAGCCGGGAGAAGGCACAGTTTGGGGGGCACTAAACAGCAGCCCCCAAAACCTATCGAAAAGCCACCAAGAAGATGGAGTAAAATTCTTCACAGCAATGGACGGTGGGAGAAGGAGAGACAACAGGTATGACTTGGAACACAGGTAGTTCAAATTAGATATAAGAGGGAAAAGATCACGCTGAGGACAATTTAGCAGTGGAGCAGGTTGTCTGGAGAGGCTGTGGGAAATGTTGGAGGTTTCCAAACCCTGACAGAACAGAACAACTTTGTCTGGTCTCATGGCTGACACTACTGTGACCTGCAGGGTGGGCCAGAGACCTCTTCAGGTCCTTTCTAGCCTGAATTATCCTGTGATTCTATGATAATTTCTAAAGACAGTCTGCAAAATCTCCCTAAGCAATCGGTGTGCTCTTCTTACCACTGTAAAGTTTTCCTATTGTCTAATGTGGATCTCTTCAACAATGTAAGCCCACCAATTCTATTTTTTTTCCCATAACTGATATACACTGGCCGTCTTTGCAACTTACTATGTATTTGAAGACTGTTACCATGCCATTTCAGGTTCCCTTTGAAGCTTTTCAGATGCATAGTACTTCATGCCATTAAGTGCCACATTTCAATTTGTTCTAATTTTTGGGCAGCCATATGTGCCGGTTTTCTTTGAATTTTCTGAGTATGCTTAAAGCATGAAGTTTAATATAGCAGAAATACACTTAGATAGACTTTAAAATTTTATTTCTCTACTCTCTATTTCACTGATTTTCATAGTAAAAATTTTCAGAGTGCATTTTTTCTCATTATCCTATAGGTCCTAGGCTACGTGTTATTTGATTGTGCAAGGCTTAAGCTGCTTTTCAGGTGAAATAGCCATGGTTTTCTCTCTTGCCTTTTTGCTCACAAAAAATATTACACTATAGTTCTTGCGATAGTCCATTTGCTGCAGTCAGCCACGACTCTAAGCTCTGTGGCTGTTCTGAATTTGCATGTTTGCAGCTTTTAGGTGCAAGTTTATTCTCAGTGGAACAGCATCCTGCTAGCTTCCTCTGTTCTTATTTCTTGCAAGCTACTTTGGTCTTGCTTGTTTTCTCAACAGCATGAGCTGCTCACCCGTTTTCCTTGTTCCTCAGAGAGTTTTCTCTCTTATATAAGAACATACACCAGTGTTTTCTGAGACTAGTCTTCTTTCCATTCCTTGAATTCTGCTGTCAGAGAGAAACAATTTTGCTTCAGTGCCTCAGGATGAACACTCTTATTTATCAATCTTTTCTATATTTAAACAGGTCTCTGAGAATGACAGTGACTGCAGCGTATGAGGGATGGAAGGGGTGAAGCTGCCTTCTGCCTGAAGCCAGGCTGGGTAGGCAGAGCTGTGACAGCTCTCCACTTTGCTTCAGGATCAGCGTCCCCAGTTGCACTGCCTACAGTGTGGCAGATGAGGAAATACAACTCCTTCATCCAATACATTATGTAAAGACAGATGTTTTCAGCTTGTTCAGACATTAGAATTAGGACAGAATAGATTGCCCTGGACAAGAAGGATTGCAAAATCAGGGTATGCTTGAACAGCAAGATGAAGGCATTAGTGCAGCATGGATAGCCATAGCTTCAATCTAGCTGGCACAGGCAGCAACAGCATCAAAGATGTAGAAGTGAAAAATTCATTGTGGGCTGACAACTGGGAAAAGGTCATGGGACCTCCACTCACATCAGTATCTCTGCAACATCACTGCTATTCTCCCCGTGCTAGACAGGTAAATGGTACCTTAAAATCCTGCCTCACAATGCAATCACTCCTGGTGCTGCAGTGAAGAAATAGCTTGAAGACTTTCCTTATTCTGTAAGAAATCCCTTTGGGTTGTTCTCCATTAACTGTTACCCACACAACACTGCAACAGACAAATGCAATCACCTGGCACTGTTAAGGCACTTGGACAAGGTTCTTTATTAAATCAGCTCATTTTCCTAAAAACAAATATAGGTGCAGTAAATTTTGCACTTTGTTCTATATGTACTTTTTATATATCTAGCTTTGGTCTGAAAAGTAACAATATCCTAGACTTTTAGGGTTCATTTTTTTAGCATTTATTTGCTTAAATCTCACTAAATATAAAATGACACTTGTCCATGTTGTGCACCTAAAAAGCTGCTACTGATGGGAGGCCAAATTAATCTTCACATTTAATTCAGTGAATTCTAAAACAACTACAGCTTGCAACCCGATGAAAGCTTTACCAATTCTATTACTTAATAATGACGACAATATTTGTGGTCCTACCATTTACAGATAGGTTTTTTCAAGGGGTACTGACTTCAGGGATCACAGATTTTTGTCATCTTTGACATTTGCCAACCTTGACAATATAATCCACTTAAAAATATTGCAAAGATACCTGCACAACCTTTCTGATAAGGGTAGTATGTTTCCAGTCAAATATCATCTGCTGTAAAATAAAAGTTACATTGAAAAGGCAAACTGAACATGAACAGTCTCAGCTTACCAAAATGTACTTTTTGACCTGAAGTGCAAGTAGAAAAACACATCATAATGGGGCATATGCTCCCAAAGATTTTGAAACAAAGCATACTTGGTGTTATTGCTGAATAAGCTACAAATACACCTTAGATGTCACTCAAGAGTGTTGTCCAGTTGTAGTGGAGATAAATTCCCTAACTACTGAAGAGATGGTGTGTTTTGAATAATTAACTGTCATACATGTGTATACCATTGTGTTTCAACAATGATTTGAGGAGACTTGTTTTAGAGACAGAAGAGTAATTCAGTTTCTACAATTTGTTCAGACTTGGCCTTGATGAAATACCATTTCCCAGATGCAGCTTTTTATTTCTGGGGATTTTAGTCCAGTAGGAAGCGTACTTAAACTCACAATGTTAATTTAAAATCATTCATGAAGGGATGAAGTTGCTCTTTTGTCACCAATTCAGGCTGGATTGCAAATCCTAAATTTACTACTGAAATAAATCAATCTGTAATCCACTGCAAGTCGTCTTAAATTACTACAAGTAGTATGCCATCACTTACATCACATTCATATTTCTTATTAGGAAAGACATCACAAAGTGCACGCTCCAGCCATACCTGTATTAATGTCTGTCTTGTTTTCGTCATTTTCTTTCCTAGATTCTTCCCTCTTGTTGAGCAACAGACACACTGAGAAAGATGCCTGAGCAAAGCAATGATTACAGCGTTGTTGTGTTTGGAGCTGGAGGAGTGGGCAAAAGTTCTTTGGTTTTGAGATTTGTGAAGGGCACTTTCAGAGAGAGCTACATCCCTACCATTGAAGACACCTATCGGCAGGTGATCAGCTGTGATAAAAGCATATGCACTTTGCAGATAACTGACACTACAGGGAGCCATCAATTTCCAGCCATGCAACGTCTTTCTATTTCTAAAGGACATGCTTTCATTTTGGTTTACTCTATCACCAGCCGACAGTCCTTGGAGGAACTCAAACCAATCTATGAGCAGATATGTCAGATTAAAGGAGACATAGAAAGTATTCCAATAATGCTGGTGGGGAACAAAAATGATGAGAACCAAAATCGAGAGGTGGACAGCAGTGAAGGAGAAGCCATGGCTAAGAAGTGGAAATGTGCCTTCATGGAGACCTCTGCCAAGCTGAACCACAACGTGAAAGAGTTATTCCAAGAGCTGCTAAACCTAGAGAAACGCAGGACTGTGAGTTTACAAATTGATGGCAAAAAAAGCAAGCAGCAGAAAAGGAAAGAGAAGTTGAAAGGAAAATGTGTGGTGATGTGAAATTTCATTGTCAGGAGTCATGCAGTCTCACCTGTCTGACAATACTCATGTAAAGCCTATAGACAGCAATCAACCATACCTATTTATTAGTATCTGGTTTAAAAGAAATATTTGGAATTTGAAAAAACAAGTTACTGTGGTTACTGTGAAAAAGCCAACAATTAAAATATCGTGTACCCCAGTTACCAGTGAATAAAATCAGGAAGTGAAAGAAAGTTGGGCTAGGATATCTAATTTTGCAATTTACAGAAGAAAAGAAATTTCATCCTTAGCGTAATGTGGCAGATTTGGGAAGACAACATCATATTATTTACATTTGCATATAACAGCAAGAGAAGGCAATGTATGATGTGTAGAAGAAAAACAAAGAAGTGTCCATGAAAGAACACAGAACATATATATGCATGGTGGGGGGTGTTATCACACTGTGGACAAATGTGCAATTTTCATTACTGGCTGGTGGGGCAGTGTGCATAAGGTAGTCTGGATCCGCCAAATAAATGAACTCTTTCACACTAAAATGAAGTGCCGGGGTAGTGCAGTTAAAAGGAACAGATAATCTCTCTACCCCCCAGCATGAGATTTCTTTCTAATATGATGCGGCATTTGAACTGAAGGAAACGCCAGCCCTTGTAGGAGAGATGGAAACGATCTCCTTTTCTGGACCCATCACTTCAAGAATGACCTGTGCGTCTGGCTCCAGCATATTTCAGAAGACCATATGTTTACCTGTGCAGAATGTCAGATTGCATAGAAATGTTGTACATACACAAACAGAAAGCTTTGCCAGGGAGGACTGGCTGGGGAGTCCCCTACAAAAGTCTCTATGGGAAAGGCTCGGTTGAGATGCTGCTGATGGTTAAATGAACACATGTGATTAGTGAATGAAGGGAAAGTCTACTGAACTGGTGGTACCCTTGGAGAGGGGTTGGTGTAGTATACAAAGTTTTTATTCAAATTACCAGATTAGCTGAGTGAAACTTCTTTACTTTACTATGTTCCAATTAGAATGGTTTTGCATTCATGCACTACTAGATCTATTGCCTTTATATTGTCTGAAGGGTTTTATATTTACCATTTAAACTAAAGATTTGAACTGCTGTGACTATTTATAGAACCAAATCCTGTATCTGGCATTAGAGCCCACAAGAGTCCCTAAAACAAGATTTGTTGGGACAAGTACTACAGGATTTGGCATGTTAAGAGTTCTAGTCAGTACTATGTTACAATGCAATACAAAGTTCAGAATAGAAAAAAAAAAAAAGGGTTTAAACCACTCTGTCAGGGGAAACAGCTCTTCTCAAAACTTTTGGAAGGGGAAAATGTATACAAAATGTGAGCTTCTCTGGATCTCTCCAAAACTTTTAAAAAAGCTAATATGAATGAGTAAAATATGTATCCTACTGATAAAAAAGACTGTCTAAGATAAAAGAAGCACATACATTTTTTAAAGGACACATCAAAGTGAATAAGCTACAATTTGCACTTTAGGAACTGCTTTGAAATAATAAAAACAAACCACCATATTTTTGGTAAATATGTATGTCAAAACCATACTATGGAAAATGCAGTCAAGTACTAGTATTATTAGTATGCATGTTGTTGCACTATAAATATCTTCTAGGGGCTGTTCAGATGCAGTAATGCATTAAAAATTGTTACCTTGCTGCTCTCGGATCTACTGCTTGCTTCCCTTCCACCTTTCAAAAAAAAAGTGCAGGCATTTCACAGGTAGAGTGATAGTACACATTTCTTTGAGCAAGAATTGCTATTAGCACTGTCTAGAAAGGAGCACAACTTTTGTCATTGACTCAGAAGAAATTCTGGCACCACTAAAATCAAGTGTAAGTCTCCTACTGATTTAAACAAAGGCAGAATTTAGTGGGTTTACTTCATTGTGTTAGAAGGGAAAATTGGAGAGACCATGAAAAAAAGCTAAGGCTCCTCCTTAGCAATAAATTTCTGGCTCTTATACGATGCTTTCTCTCCATAGATCTCAAAGCACTTTACAAAAAGGACAGCATCATTATATTAACTTCCCAGGTGGTGAAACTGAGACACGAAGAGAGGAAACAACTGCACATAGGTTACCCAGCAGGCTAGTGGCAGACCTAGCAACAAAAGCAGATCAACTCAGTCCCAGTCCAGTGGAACTGTGTCTCTTCACATTCTTAAATAGTTTCTAAAACACATAAGAAACCTGGTATGGCTTATACAGCTAATTGCATCTTTTTCTTGTCTGTCAGTCAATAGATCAAACAGTATTTCCAAGTCAGGGATGCAAAACATTTAAAAGCACTATGTTTAGTAAGACTTTTATACATGTTTATACATCTACTTTGTTTGTAAGCAAATGGCTGACAGTACTCATCTTCACAGCATCAAATTCCACTGACGAAATGGGAAAATCAAAAGAATGATCACACTTAAGGAGTAATGGGTCACATAGAGAGGTCAACAGTATAGAGGTCTCCTGCTGATGCTAACATGCCAGTGCCAAAGGTCATCATGCATGGCACACACCTAAGCAGCCAGCATGGAATAGTGATAAAAACTCAAAGTAAAAAGGTCATATAAAGACAAAGATCCTTTTGACATTACTACTTTCGCTGGTGGAATTATTTAGATAGTAAGCAATCTTGCAGAAGTACAATATAGGGGATCTGAGCTAAACTGAAAAGGTTATAACTACAAGGATATTTGGCCCGGGACTTTTTTTGATTGTGCCTCAGCAAGAAAAGAGTAATTGTATAGCAGAGGTGGAAATAAAACAAGTAGCTGCCAGGTGTTAGGCTTGAGGACCATTTCCTTTAATTCCCAGTTGATTCCTCGCCTGCTACATAATAAGCCATGAATTGTTTCATGGACTTGCATGGATCAAAGCAAGGCCAGTACAGAAGCAATATTACTCACAGACCACAGACTCAAAAGAGAACATATTTTATATCCTTGCATTGTCATCCTAGTTTATATTACTAGATTTTAGATATCTTACATAATTGTGAGTTAGTTTAAAGTATTTGTTTTGCTATTACTCTTACTTTTTTTTTTTTTTTAATACAGGGAAAAAACTAATGTAAATAGAGAATATATATAACTTTATTAATTTTGTGTTTTATTTGGGAATGTGATATCAGTATAACAAACTCTTTAAAATGTATAGAAAAAATATGACATATTTAAAAAATTTAAGATCTGCAGTAAATTTTAGCACCTGGAAAACATGATCTAGACATAATCAGTCTTTACAACGCATGACTTTTATTTGTATGTATGAAATACTAAGATATATAGTTATCATGAAATGTGTTGTTGCAATTTCATTAGAAAATATTTTATTCAGAAACTCTGGATTTGAAGTCATTTGTGCTTATAAGTTTCTATGGTTTTGGTGATGTTCTGAACATACGAAATAAAGTTTTAAATGGAAACACAAGTTTGGAAGAAGCCATGTTGGTGCCTCCATTGTGTTTTTCTCATAACTACACTAAGTATGCATTTTTTAGAAGTTGTAAAGGCAATTCTCTAAATCGATATAGATTTTTACATGTTAGGCAGTGTCCTAAAGCCTTCAGCTATACAAACCAGACTCCTGAAAAGTCCTAATAGAACTGGTGCAGTATTATCTTATCTAACACTTACCTTTCTTTTATTGTACCGTGGCAAACACCTACACTTCCAAAGCAATCTACCTTCATGAAACACAGATTATCAGTGATTGTTTATTTTGGCCATCAAAAAGCAAAATAATTCTGGAAGATAGTCTAAATTTTATTATTTATTTGAAAATCATGACAGATAGAAATTGATGCTTGTGCAAAATAGAAACTTACTATATGGATCTTGCTATTCCCTCTCATTTCTACCAACTTCCTGATGCTTTTATTAAATTTTCTACTCCCGCATATTATATTACCACCTGTTGCAAAAAATGTCAAATACAGTACTTTAACAATGCTTGCAACTCAGAACGTGTTAACAGCTGTTCGGTTAAATAATTTCTCTATGTAAGCAATAATTCATACTCAACAGAAGGAGGGATCAACAAACAAACTTTACTTAGACACATTGGTAGGCATTTGAACCAGTGATGAAACATTGAGTATTGAATGCAAATTTCATATAACTGTGAAGTAATTGGCAGTCCACAAAGCTTTTTATTTTTAGTAAAATACACCCCAGAACTCCTTAATAATTCCTTGTATTCGGTTTTTTTTTTTTTTCTAATGCACCATCACTTGCTGTTCTCAGTGGCGATCCTGACACAGCCTAGTGTGGAATGATGGATGTGCTGAGTTAGTGTCCTGGGGTTTACACAATATATTCAGTAATTGTTTTACAGATGTTTGCCCTATCATAGAAACACCACAAGCATCACAAAATTTTTCTGCCTCTATATTTTTTGTCATTGGTTACTATTCCTATTTCCCACTGGAAAATATTTTAATTGTTAACACATATTCTCATTCAAAGTTGTGAATACTTACTTGTCACATTTAGTTCACTGGCATTTTAACTGGAATTTTAACTGGCATGTCCCACCCACCTTCTATGTACATTTTCTAATTAATCCACAAGTTTATTGCATGTAGTCAGTGGTGTCTAAAGTCCAACTCCACCAAAACTGCAAAGAGAGGGAGAGCAGACCTTGAGCGGCTTTGAAAGTATGTACCTGGATACTCCCTGTCAAAAATGCAGACTCTTCTCTAAATTAACTAGAGGAATATGGGGTTTAAGCCTCTTCTGTTTGATACAGTTTACCTTGGTTGAGCACTAATTTTTATCATGAATCGTGGTGGACTTACTGAAAATCATAATGGAACTGAAGTGCAAAGGAGCATTTGTTGTTCAGTCAGATGTATTTATTCATCATTCAGATGCCAAGAAATAGCTCCCAGTGGATCCTACAAGTGCATCTCTATTCTGATCATCTGAAAGATGTGGATGACAGTGTCTGTCACATGGCAGCTGCCAGTGTATTTGTATTCATTTCAGTAGAAAAAGCAGGAAATAAAGAAGCAGAAGATGTGCTTTTCTATAAGGCGTGAACGGTAAACATTTTTTTCCATATATAAGAAGAGAAGGGTCATTTTTCATTAGCTTTCAGAGAGACATGGGGAGAGCACTGAGGTGCCAATCACTCTAAAATATATATGCTTTACAGCAGCTTTTGCTCAGTGGTGTTGTAAAGATGCTTTGCCCCTGGTACTTCCCTTCCTTATTTGGCTCAGTCCTGCTGCTGGTCAGCTTGGTCCTCAAAAACATACTGTCAGCCTATTGCTAATTTATTCAAGGTTAGGCACTCTTAAAATCACAATACAATGGCACTGTATGCTTAGGCATATCAATTTAATTTGAGATTTTACCTGTGGGCCACCTGCCCTGTGCACATTGGATCGTTTTAATAAAGAGGTAGGAGGAATATAATTTGTCAGGAGGGGGCAGAAATGGGAGTGTCAGAAGATTTTACAAGAACTTACTATTTCTCAGGAAATTCTGAGATCAGTGAGGACTCCTGAAAGTGTATTTTCAAGGGAAAAATCAAAATTCAGTGGTCATACTGAGCTGCACTAATGAACGCTGCTGCTATGGACATCACAACAGTAGATTACCCAAGGAGAGTGATTGCCACTCACTCAGTGATCTAGTCAAATCTGTAACTCCTTATAAAACAGCTCTACATTGGATGGCTAATTTATACATCTGTGTAGGAGAACACACTCTCTAGCACAAGATTTTAGCTCTCTTTCCTTTCCTCTTTAGTCCAGGGGGGTCTCAGTTCTTCAAAAGCAGAAATTTCTGACAGATGTTCAATAACATCATCCAGCCCTTCCCCAGGTTAAGCAGATAGGTTCCTATGGAAAGCATCTGCAAAAAGCAGAAAAGTGACTAAGCAGTTACCTCAGCTGAGAAGCAAGCAGCAGAGCAGAGAAGGGCAAGTATGGTCCTCTTTCCCACTGTGTGGCAAGAAGCAGATCTTAATAATAAGACGAGATGACCTCTACAGCCGTGATCACCCTGCACCACTAACATCAGGTGCTCTGCTTCCACAGACTTGACACTGATCAAGACTTGTCTTTTACAAAGAAAGTAAGTACTGACTGGAGAAACAAAGTCTAATACAGCAGCAAGAGAGAATAAGGTAATTTTATAGAAGGAAATCTGTAAGTCTACAAATAATAATCTCTTTATGTATGGCTTTATGAAGAGCATGTTCACATACCAACAAAAGGTGAAGGACTGTATTAGAAAAAAGAGGCATAATTATGGACAGTGGCTTGTTTGGGGATGTTGAATATGGAAGGAAAGTGAATATGTATGATTTCAGTGGTAATATTTAGAAGGGATGAAATAGAGGAGGAAAAATGTCAACTACATATACTTGGAACTACCCTAATAATAAAACCTATTAGGTCACAGAGCAAACACTCAGAGCAAATAGCAGTCAATATGAACATTAAAAAACAGGTGGGGGTAAAAGAAACAATCTTAAATTCTGCCCTCCCTTTTTGGTGCCAAATTCATATTTGTCCATGGTTGCTCTCCTCTTTCTTTTCCAACTCAAATCTGAATTTAAGGTTAGTCTCATTCTGAAAGTTTGAGCAACACCTAATCATTTCACGGTCTTTTGCTTACCTAGTGGCCAAAACTGAACACCATTTAATAAAAGCCACCAGGTAATCCCACTATGGTAGAGGACCATTTTAATCGATTAATTACTTACTAACAAATGGTTCAAAATAATTTAACAAGTCCAGTAGTCAGAGGGATACAATAACTCTGTTAAATCACTCCCATGCAAAAAATAATAACAATAAAAAAATCCTGTCAGTTATGTAACAGCACATAAATTGTGTCCAGATTGCAGAACTGGAAAATACCATCAAAGCCAGATGGATGCAAATGCAACATTTTATTACTGGGACAAGGGGACGGGGGGACAGAGAGGAGGGGAGGAAAGAAGCAGCAGTGCCTCTATTTGGCTCCTTTTCCTGCCTCTTCTCTCCTCAGGAAGAGCAGCCAGCCAGGCTGGCTGCAGCCTTTGCTGCAGCCAAAATAAGCTCCCTTGCCTGCTGGAAAAGATTTATAGATTAGAGAAAAAAGCATAAGCACCACTTGGCCAGAGGCACTGATGTGCTTTTGCCCCTCCTCTAGAAGTAGGTACTGCTAAATGGGCAGTCTTGTCTGAGTAAGGGAGGAAGAACAGACCCCGGGACCAGAACTGCCCCAAGAGATGGGGCTTGGGGTTCCCTCCTGTGCAGTGGATAGGCATGAGGACAGAGAGCACAGGCAATCATTTCTGTGCTGGCAGACACTGTCCAGGCTGGTGGTAACACTGAAAGCCTCTGGTTAACATTTGTGGCCTAGCTATAAATTTGTGGGAATACAGTTCTAACAGGTATCTCAACAGGTGCAGAGAAGTAATGTAGAAGCTACTAAAAAGAACAAAAATATACCTGGTCAACAATTAACAGGTAAGGAATATGTGTTTACTTAAATGAAATATTTCCTGAGTACAAAAGGCACTTCTTCCGACCAAACCAGTGGATCCACAACACCAGTTTCTCCCACTAGTCTGGACTAGCCAGGTCAAAATCTGTAGAGCTGATGATGTGGGATAGGTATGTAAAGTATGTTAGTCCAGGGGTATAAATAAGTGAAATTTGTATATTGTGGACTTAGTATGGTGATACAAGGAGATTCAAAAAGGATGTGACTTGAAAATAATATACTTTAGCTTTATTGTATGGCCTCTGTTGGCTGTGTTTTTAGCTCTGCATCTCTGCATCTGCAGAAGTTACCATAGTCTAAACATTGTTGGGTCATTTAGGTTACACACCACCACTTTACACTTATGGAAGTTAGATTATCTAATTAAAAAAACGCAATGTTGCATTGCAGTCAAAAAAGCAATGAGATATGAGATAATATTTTTTAATGCAAGTTAGTAGTTATAGCTGTATTCTGTTCATCGTTGTGATTTCTTTAGCCTGTCAGATGTGTTTCCTCAGAAACTTGAAATGTGTGCTCTTCTACTGGGTCTTTTTATTTGAGTTAGTTTAGGAAAAGAAACTTTCCTGTTAGGACTGTTTTCAGCAGGAGATTTTCAAAGTGCATTCAATGGTAATTAGAATTTGAAGTTCAACAGACAAATTTATCAGTCATTTGTAAAGATATTGTTAGTCATCCATTTCCCACACAAATATGTTTTACAGTTTGAAATGTCACTAAAACGGGTATTTTAGAACACAAACCAGAAACTTGAGTAAGAACAGCTTGAGCTGCTTGTAGTTAAACTTTCAAATACATGAAAGTATGTGCAAGTACAGTTTTTTCTCAGTGTCAGAGACCAAACTCATTCTTGTTTTAGTTTGCAATAAATTTGTCTCTCTGTTTTCAACTTATTTTCAAGAACACTGTATTTGGTGTGGTAACAATGGAATTGGTGTGGTAACAAACATCAGTTTTTTGGACTCTAGGGTGTTATATTGTTGATGTTTTTCATATGGAGAACTACCAAACCAAGAGAAAAATAAACCTGTAAGGAAGTTACAAAAGGGGACTTTGAGGAAATTTTTTCCATTTTCTAACTCAAACTTTTTTTGATCTTTAGCAAAATGACTAATACCCATGTGTCCAAATTCCTTATGTACAAAACCAGAATAACTTTTTTCTTCTCAAAGATGAAGGAAACTTATGGAACATATGGACTGAAAATTTAATTTCTCTGTGTTCTTTTAATGCAGTTTTATAAAATAGCTGCCAATTTTTCAAAACCTATCATCTCTCCCAACCCTACAACACAGGGTGAAAATTTGTTCCCTCTGGACACATCAGAATTTACCCCCTTGGGTATCATTCTCTCATTTCACAATATTCTGGTGTCAAAATAAAGCAAGTCTGTCCCTCCAACTTCATTTGCTAAGCCCCTCAACTGTTGATAATCACAGAATCATAGAATCTTCATGGTTGGAAAGGACCTTTGAGATCATCAAGTCCAACAATACACACACACAAAAAAAACCCTATAATCTCTGTCACTAGAGCATGTCCTGAAGTGCCGAATCTACAGGTTTCTTAAATACCTCTAGGGATGGTGACTCAACCACCCCCCTGGGCAGGCTGTTCCAGTGCCTGACCACTCTTTCAGTAAAGTAATTCTTCCTAATATCCAATCTAAACCTCCCCTGCCGCAACTTCAGACCATTTCCTCTGGCCCTGTCATTATTCACCTGGGAGAAGAGGCCAACACCCACCTCTCTACAACCTCCTTTCAGGTAGTTGTAGAGGTCAATGAAGGCTACCCTCAGCCTCCTCTTCTCCAAACTAAACTTGCCCAGTTCCCTCAACCTCTCCTCATATGATTTGGTCTCAAGAGCCCTCACCAGCTTGGTAGCTCTCCTCTGGACACGCTCCAGCACTTCAGTGTCCCTCTTGTACAGAGGGGCCCAGAACTGAACACAGTACTCGAGGTGAGGCCTCACCAGTGCCGAGTACAGAGGCACCATCACTTCCCTATTCTGCTGGCCACGCTATTCCTGATACAAGCCAGAATGCTGCTGGCCTTCTTGGCCACCTGGGCACACTGTTGGCTCATGTTAAGCAGGCTGTCCACAAGCACCCCCAGGTCCTTTTCTGCTGGGCAGCTTTCTAGCCACTCTTCCCCAAGCCTGTAGCGTTGCTTGGGGTTGTTGTGACCGAAATGCAGGACCCGGCACTTGGCCTTATTAAGCCTCATATAATTGACTGCAGCTCCACCATGGTGATGACACCACCACAGAGAAACCCACAGGAGATGGGGTGTCTGTGGAAGGGGTATCTGTGCACTCCTAGTCCTCTGAGTTTGTTTGAGAAGAAATCTGCAGTATCTCCTCAGTCCCTCTGAATTTGGTTGCTTGTAGGTCCCATATGTTGGCCTCCAGTACACAAAAGCCCCTACACATGCATGGGCAGTTAGCTGGCAGCTCACACTGAGGATGCTAGGTATGGATAGATGCACCAGAGCTTGCATGCAGAGCATTCCCATTCCAGATGCCTCTGGCCACTGTCTTCACCCTAACATAACACACTACCACCCCACTGCTCTTTTCGAGGCTGTAAGCAACTTCATTTTCACAGGTCTAAGGTGATGGGATTCATCAACATGTGTACCAGTGTAGACACTGACCTAGAGGTTAGAAAAATTGTTTCGGGCTGTGGTGGTGAAATTTTGTTTAGTCTGTAATGTGTAAAATAATGTATGTATTCTTTGCAGGATATTTTCTTTTTAAAAGAAAAGCTCTCCAGTGCTTGGTTTTATCTTTGAAATTTAAAGAGGAAATGTTTAAGAATGCTTTCTTGAGCATTCATTTAAAGCAGCTTTCCTGTGAAATAAATTTGGAGTTTTCATCTCAGTCTCGAAAGGAGCAATAATTTGGTACATAAAACTAGTGACTTTTGCTTTCACTGACATGATCGTTTTTGCTTACTGGGGGAAAAACTAAAATGACAAAACGTCTTAGTTGCATCATGGTGTGAGAAAGGGAGTAAGCAATTGAAGAGTAAAAGTTACCTACAAGGGATGATAGTTTGTCTATTGATTTTGCTTTTAATCCCCCATCTGTGGAAAAAGAGACAACACTTCCATTAGCATCTTTGAAATCTAAAGAATAGATGTTCAACACTTGAGAGACTTTAGGGGGAAAATAGAACAAGTAAAGTTCAGTAAGCTTTGGCTTAGATTTTTTCACTGACTGGACTTGTGCACTGAGTGACCAGTAGCTCATTTGGTCTTTGATCAAGACTGGTTATTTGATATAAATAAATTAATAGGTACAGCTCCACTTCTCCTATCTTCTGACTTTAGCCAGGGTTAGATATAGAAATCCAAAGAATTAGTGGGAGAGCTCAGCTTGTCTGATTTGTGGAATGCTGTATTTCCAAATGGCACAAGTAGAATTTCTGAGATCTACTGGGAAAACTGTCAATGTTTTTTGACACATCCAGAAAGCTTTCAGAGAAGGACAATGAATGAATCTGAAAGTGTGACCTTTCTAAGAACAACTGTGACCAATGACCTTCAATGAAAATTATGTTCTGAACTTCTTCCATTTGTTTTCTTCTTTTTGAACAATAAGAGGATCAGATATAAGCAATTTCTGTTGATATAATTGAACGAGATATGTACAGCATAATACTTTCATATGACTTTTTACATCAACAGACCAATAAGAAACTTTGTGCTATTTAGCACACAGGGAAAATCTCACATAAAGACTTCATTAGGGATTACAAACCAGTAAATGGTCAGATGTAATTCAGGTTTTCTATCTCAGTTTAGTGCTTATTCTGTTGCTTTATATGTGGCAGAAAAAACTCATCATCTACCATTTTCTCATGGGTTTTTGTGTTTCATCAAGTAAGATCAACATTCTAAATATTATTTCTTTTACTTATCCTGCTAAAAATATATGATCCAACAAGAAAAGCTACAACCATAATATAATTATTAATAAAACCTATTCTCTGTTATCCTAGCACTTTTTATCTAAAAGTTGACATAAAAACAAATTCTATAAAGTCAAAACATTAACATCTGGACACTCTAATATCAGGGTTGGTTTGTTTTATTCTGTGCTCTACTTAAAAAAAAAAAACAACAAACTAGCTTCTTATAAATATTAGGATATACACTTGAAATTTCAGTCCAGTCTGATTAAGGACTTTTTCTGGCATTTGGACATAGTTACTGTGATGTAGGAGAAAAAGCCCTGTGGTGCTGGAAGAATTGTGTTTCACTGAATTTTTTCGCTTTCAGTTCATCATCTGCACAGAAAGGAAGTGTCTCTGGCACAGGATTACTTTTCAGGATTTTTTGGTTACCTTTCATATTTCCAGATGTGAGGAAAAATAGGCTGGCTTTAGTCATTTTATGAAACACAAATATGTTTGCCAGCAAAAATGATGTCAGATTTATTTCATGAAAACTATGAAGCGTGGTCAAATTAGAATCTTAGTACTCTATAAATTACTTTAATGCCATATGGACAATACGATTACTACAGCAACCAATCTCAAAGAGAGATTAATCACGACAGATCCATTGAAAAACTACCCAGTCCAGAAAAAACAATAAAGCAACCTATCTAGAGAGTTGATCATCTGTCAAGATGGTTGGTAACTGGTTGGCTTAGGGTTTTATTTTTTTTATATAATTTTGTTTCTTACAATCTTTAAAACATTCTGAGAAGGGGAACTATGCCTGCAGGGAAGAACCCAATGGAATTTGAAGACATTAATCTTTTTTTTTTCTTTTAAATTCAGTTTTATTTCTGTAGACTGGAAAAATAAAGATTTGATTTAACTGGCTGCTTTTACACTGGTTCTTTTTTCTCTTCTTTAAAGAAAAAATCTTGTTGAACTTGAAAAGTGCAAATCTTAAATGCAATACAGTTGGTTCAGCACTTCCATATTTGAATTAGTATGTGCATTCAAACACATAATATGATACTCTCAGATGTGTACCACTTCACTGGAGACTATATTAAACAATGCAGTGTATAATTGCAGATTAAAGACTGTCAATTTTGTGATAAAAAAGTGATAAAAGCTAGAGTACAGAAATTTGTTATCCATTCCTATTAAAATTAGTTTTCTGTGGCCTATATGTAACTACAGTGGGCTTTTAAGTGCAATTATCTAGCATCTTTGAAAGCCAGTTCACCATGAAAAAGTAATGTTTCTATTAGAATGACTTTTTTTTTATTTACAGATTTAAATGTACAGTCTAAGACTTCACAAGAAAGCAAGAGCTTTCCCTCAACATACATGAAACAATAGCAACTGGCTATGTTTTTTACATGGGATATAAGGATGCAGGAGAATATTTATGTCAAAGTTCTGTTTCATTTTGGTTTGATTTCTTTTTAGAAGAGTTATAGTTGTTTTCTAACATACACAGTGTTCTTCTGCCTATCTAAAGGGTAGATCTAAAGGGCAGATAATATTTTAAATTCATATATAACTACAAAGCTGAGAATGGTTAGGAAGATGAATGTGCAGAACCTTCTCTGAGAGTTCAAAGGTTCTTGCTTTCTTATTCACTGCCATTTAAGTATCTAAGAAAATGGAAATTGCTTTTTCCAAGTTTGATAATATCTGACTTTTTGCTGAAATACTTACTGCTTGAGATGTCACCTTCAAGTATAAGGCAAGCCTATCATTTAATTCAGACTTTCTGGTCAATGATCCAGTCTGCAAAACAATATAATATCCAGATACAACTCTTCATTTTTTTGAGTGTTTAGGGGAAAAATACCTATAAAATATTTTAGAATGAACTGAGCAGTTGTTTCATAAATATTTTTCTAAGGGTCATTAACTGATAATCAAAACAAATATTGATAACTTAGGTGGCGATTTTCTGCCTAGGTTAATATGGGTTTGATGTTCTGGCTCTGATGCAGCACAGTAGAATTGCCAGAACTGTTCTCCAGATCACATGCAAAAAAAATCTTTCACAAAATCAGAAAAAAACAACCCAGACCCTATGACACAACATAAAATGGGGTTTTTTGCACTGATTGGTTAGGGACAAATTGTAGATGGAGTAATTGTATCTGACTAGATAAATTATCTTCCTAAATTTAGGTTCTTCTGTCTGCCCAGCATGGCATGTTGTTGACATGTCCTACCACATGGAAGCATGTCATTTGCACATAGGGTGAATGACCCAAGTCAGCAACTGTCACAACGAACAGCTAACCAACATCTCTTGGAAGAATGCTAACGCTGAAATCCTTTAAAATACTAGCTTTAACACAGATTCACACAGCACACAAGAATACAGCACATAGGATCACACCAACCCAACTTGGTAAGAAGCAAGTAAGTATTTGTGTTGTTTAGCACCCTGCTTACACTGGTCAGTGATTTTACTTTGTTAGTTAGGCTCTGGTACAATAGGCTTTACAGAGACTTTAGCTGGGAAAGCATCACACAACCTGAGTTGTGGATGGTGATGTATTTAGCAAAGAAGGGGAAAAGAGAGGCAGCTGCACTAGAAATACGACTTAAGGTATTCACAATATGTGAAAACTTTATATCTAGCTATTTTATGAGAGCCCATTTGCTGCCAGATGAATAAGTGCATTCATAAAAACTTTGGCTGAAAACTATTGCCACTTCAAGTCACGTCCTATTCAATTACATACCATCAAATCAAGTAGAGAGCTGACAAAATCTGACATATGCAGAAGGTAGTGGCCTGTGAAGTATAATGCTAAATGTCAGGAAAAAGATGCAATAAAACTGAAATCTGTTGTATCACACAGAATGGCAGTATTAACACTCAAGGACATCCAGTTAGCTATTCCAAAATCTATGGGAAATATGCTGTCTGAACATAACTGTTCTCATGCACCTAAGTTTCTTTTTATAGATTTATTTTTACCCAACTGTTCTTAGTTGGTTGAGGTGATACAATTATTACTAATACCTTTCCTTTAATTTGCATCCATATTTCCTATGTCCAAAGCAAAATAGTGGTGTCTGCTGTTCTTGAAAGGCAGCAGCAGTTATTGCTGTGTGGCAAAGCAGGCAATCAGTTAAAATGTTTTCTTTGCCATAGACAACATATAGTAAACCAGTTGAAGTTGATGGTGGAGATTATGCGAAACATGGTGATCTACAGTGCAAAATCTGTAACTTTCACCGTTGCCTTGTTATATTACTAAGGGTGCAATTCTTGGTCCTCAGTCAATGGACCTGCACAGTCAAGTTGCCAATGATATAAATTTTTTTTATTAGTTTCAGAAATAAATTCACACATGAGATTGTGTGTAGAAATCTCAGCACAAACATAAAAAGCAGATGTTGAACGCAAATATTGGTAAGAGTTGTTGGTGGTATCTGTAAAATCTCTTCACCAATGAGAGGGGACTTGATTAGTGCCTTTAGTTCTTACTGTGAATTTTTCACTTTATCTGAGCAGTTAGAAAACTGCTAAAACAGCACTTTTCAAGTATCATGGAAAAGTTTAGGTTTTTTTCTCAAGATAGAATCATAGTATCATAGAATCATTTAGGTTGGAAAAGACCCGTGGGATCATCGAGTCCAACCATCAACCCCACTCTACAAGATGGATTATACTGTTTTGTTTCTTTTCTGCTAATATCTTTATGATATCTTAACTGCAAACTTTAAAATCAAAAGCAAATTAACAATGTGAAGAAATGCAAAGAGAACATTTCTTTTAGACAGTACTTGCAAAAGGTCCATTTTACAATGAATAACTTTATATATAATCAAGATAATTAGAATGAATAAGGATATCCTAGACATTAATTGCTGTAGTAAAATCAGACATCTTTGTGTCTAAAAGTCTGAAAATGAGACAACTCATCAAAAGCTCACTCAGGGGTATGGTATTCCTGTTGTGCTTAAAGGATCAGACTAGAAGTTGTCAATCCTTAAACAGGAGCGACCATTCAGTAAAAAACAAGTTTAATTTCCATTTTCACAATGATGCTAACCAATTTATGTGGTCTTAACAACATCATTGTCAATGAGACATAAGAATCTAACAGCAAAATTAATTTCCATACCATGCTGGATGATCCAACATATGTATAATCCCAGATTATTGATGATTGTGGACTACAGAATTTTATGTAATATAAAGAAAAAGACAGAGAACATTTTTTATTAATAATACTACTCTGTATGCACCAAAATATGTTTAAAAGTTGTTATGACAGATCAAAGATTTTAATTTTACAATCTTTGCTTTTACCACTGCTTCAAGGCCAGCCTAATAAACTGCTCTCACACTTGAAATGCGGGGTTTACTGCCTTACTTCACTAATTGCTTTTATAAAAATACTGTAAAATCCACAGTGACAAATCACATGACAACCAGCTTAGTCTAAATTTTTGCTGTATTTCAGAATAATTTATTTCTAAATACTTAATACAGATGTTAAAGTTTCATTTTTGAAACCAAATAAATCAGCTACATGTTTAATAAAAATAACTTCTTTCAATATATTTCAGATGAATTTTATCGTCTCATAGGTCTTTGAGATTAAAATATGTTAGCATATGTGACAGCACAACTTTTTCATACTGTTGACTGTCTAGGGACAGTGTTAAAACTACAGTAATGTAGGTAACGATTTTTACACAGAGTTTGGAAGCATGTAATGAATATTGCCAGTAGACTTCTAGTGTTGAATCACCATAAAATGATAAGCTTTTTGCTAGAGTTACCAACTGAAGAAAAATCCAAGCAATCTAACAAGATAAGAAAACACTTTAGAAACATAGTGCTTTTCAGATAAAAAATACTACTGCTTTATAGGGCAGTATCTTGTGTATGCATGTGTGGAGTGTTAAATCTTTTTTCCTACCTTTCTGTTTATTTTTTCAGGTGGTATATCATCTTTATCTTTAAATGTCTAGAACAGAGATCAAAGAAATAATCTGCAGTGAAAAAAATCAGGCTTTTGATTCAATTCTAAGAGGAGAAAATAAAGACTTTAAAATAGAAATCAGCATACTTGTAAAAAAAATAAATTTAGTAAACATCTGTTAGCAAAAAAACAAGTGCATATATACCAAAGACATATATATTGCATGTTACTACACTACTCCCTCATATTTAGCATTTTTTATTGCATGTAAACAGCATGTAAACACTACCCTTCGTCGCGAACAGGTATGAAGGGCAGAGGACCAGATAACACAGAAAATCTGAAAATCTATAACAGAGGAAGGACTTTTATTGATGTAATGTAGCTACTGTGCTAGTACTCTGAACACTAAACTTGATTTTACCAGGCTATAGAAAAAGATACAAGAATATTACAGCCATGCTCCAGCTCTGGGTGGACTATGGTACCACAAATATTTTATCTCCGTAAAAATGTGATACCTGGAGGTAGACTGTTTTGGGATGTGTTTCTGAGGTGCACCTACAGACTTAACTAGCCAGCACCCTTACAGCATGCTAATTCTGTGCAAGCTGCCTGGGTCATGCACAGTCTGCCCTTCAGTACCTGTTGACACTTGAGGAAAGGGAGAAGTCTAGAAAAATTTATTAGGGCTAAGAGAAAAGAGAAAGGAAACTGCAGCTGCAATTCAAGGTACAATTTGCAGGTAAATGAAGACTTCTATTCTCAGGGCTTTTTGTTTTTAAGCACAGAAATTCACACTGTTGTACAAGTGTCTACTCAGAAATGGCTATCCCCTACTAAGTGGAAGAGAAGGGTGATATGCTGGGCAGGCGATGGCTTCAGCTGTATATGGAACATGTCAAAGGATTAAATAACATCATTTATGGTCTGTCTGTATGTGAGAAACAGGGCTTGGCTGGTAGGAGCAGCTGGTTGCAGTTTCAGTGCTGAAGTAGGCAGCAATATGCAAGAGGTAACAGCACATGGGGTGTGAAAGTCACTGAGAAGGAAATGATGGATGGTGTGGGAGGAATGCTGACACTGTCAAAATTTTGGTTGACCCAGGCAGCCATTGGCTGTAACACCAGGAGTGTGGTTTGTCAGTGCTGTGGTGCAAAATAAAGGTGCAAAAAAAAACATAGGTTAGAATGTACGTCCCAAGGTCATCCAGTCCCACCTCCTGCTAAAAGCAAGAAAAATTCAAAGGTATATCATGTCGCTCAAAACATTTTTCAGTCAAATTCCCCACATCTCTTTGGTTAGAAGTTCCCCAGTGGCACCTGCCACAGTGCTTAATTTGGTTTTTTTTCCTAGTATATGACTGGAAATTCCCTTGCTGCAACTTGAGCCTGCTACTTTTCATCCTGTCACTGTGTTCTGCTGCCTCTTGGAAAGTCTGGCTCTACACCCTCCAATACAGTAGTTGAAGATAGTAAGAAAATCACCCCATTAATTTTCTTTTCTTAAGACTGAACAAATTCAATTCTCTAGTTACTCTCTAGTAACTCCTGTGCTCCAATTCCCCAGCCATCTTGGTGGACATCTTACAGTTTATCAATGTCATATTTTTACTGGGAGACCTGAAGTTCAGGGCAATAGTCCAGTTCAGGGATTATGAATCCTGAATAGAGGAAAATAATCCTGCTTCCTACACTTTGCCAATACAGCCCAATATGGAGTTAGCCTTCATTACTTCAAGGACACATTGCTGACCCATATTCAACTTGTCCATCTAGCCAGTTTTTAACCCACCTAGTAGTCCACTCATCCAGTCTGTATCTCCCCAACTTGGCTATGAGGATGTTATGAGAGACCATACTGAAAGCCTGGCTAAAGTGAAGGTAAAAAACTATCTGTTGCTCTCCTCCCATTGATGGAGTCAGCTAACTCACCAGAGAGGGCAGTCAGTTTGGTCAAGCACAGTCTGCCCTTCATACATCCAGGCTGGCTCTTTCCAGCCTTGTTCTTTTTGCATACTGACACTTTTTAGATAGAGACTCTGCTTATATTCGGGGGGTGCATGCAGTGGATCATACCATTAAAATCCAGGTACCCAGATATTTCCTTCTAATGTGCCAGCTAACAGTGTGCTTTGAGTGTGTGCTGATAGCTTGGTACACCAAGCAGCCAGGGAATATGGTGCCCTCAAAGGCATCTGCAGGGGACTGAAGGTCCATCCATTGGGTCAAGTAGGACCACACTGGTTAATACGCCTGTGTATGTATGACAAAGGAGTACTTGTTTCAATTTAGGTAGAAACATCACTCTTCCAAGTTACTTGGCTTGTCTCATGCAAACTGGATTTAGGCTATAATTGTAGTGGTTATTTGGATTTTGAATTTAAAATCTCTCTTTTCAATGCTGGAAAGAACTATACCGTTTTGCTCTTCATTAAAACATAACAAAAGTCATTCTGATATTTATGTCTTGCACCGTTCCAGTTGCTGCAAAGAGAGCATTATTTTTATTTGTGCATGTGCAGGTTTCATAAGGAGAGTGATCTCACATCCTCTAAGTGTTACTTTTATACCTCCTGACTGTTGGGTGGTTTATTTTCAGCACAGAATTCAGAGTAAGACACACCACGTATTTGAGAACAACATTTACAAAGCATATCATAATTTTTAGACTTTCTTAAATTGCACTTGAAGCCCAGCCCAATGCCTGAAAATATAGAAATTATTTTTTTTTCCAAGATTAGCTGCAATGCACAGCCTTTTCTTTCTTTTCAAATAATGCTGGTTATGGGCAAACTATATGCTCTGAATGGGGCATCTTGCCCTGATGGTTTACACTTCTTAACCTGGGCTATCACTGCCCTCAGTTAAATTTCAAAATATTTCACATGAGTTTGTTTTGCCCAATTAGACTATGCTGTTGGCATATACATTTCACATTTTGTTAGAATGATTGGGTTAGAATGTTTTGCAGGGTTAATGGTTCTCATTCTTAAACTGAGCATTACTTTCCCTATCTGCAATCTGCAACAGCTCACCAGAAAACCAGAAACTGAATTTCATCTAGCAGTGGGATAACTCATCCCTTAAAATAGTCTTCCTAGAGACAGAATTAGATGAAATATGGCGTTTCTAGTTTGTAAAAGGGATTTATTTCAGTATTTTGCAGTTTCGTTTGATACAATTTGGTGGAAATTTATCATCTTTTGTGTTTTATGTAGTCCAGGAAAATACCCTAGAAAGGAAGCTCTGTCTAAGGAATACAAGTCTTCTGGTTCCGCAAGAAGGATCCATGTCACTTAGGACTTCCAGATAGCCCACTGTAGCCCCAGGAGCCAAAATCCTGGAAGCGAGGCAAGGGCTTTGAGGAGGCCAGGAATTTCCCACTACAGTCGTTGGCTCCTAGGCACAGACAGAAGTTCAAAGGCCCCCAGGGATTTCAGCCTGCTTGGTCCATGGCTGGAAGCCTTTGCATGCAAAAATGTCATGGAGCCACAATAAAAAATACGGATAGGTTAATTTTCTGCTATTCAATAACTGACCCAATATATTTCTGAGAAGTACCTGGGTTTACCCAATAACTCCTTTTCAGTAAGTCCAACTAATGGTGGAAAATTCCCTAAATAGCTTGCCCTATAGCATCAAGTAAGCCTAAGGTTGTTGGTCTTTCGTCTAGCTGATAGTTCCAAATTTGTAGTTAATTCTATTTAATGCTATTACTAGGTTAGAACTTTGCTACCATTGTAGCTGATTTGTACTTTTCACATTTTGAAACTGTTTCCTCAAAGACTATCTGTCTTTCCATTCACCTCCCTGCTCACATCACCATCTGTCAGACCATTGTTACCTCGACTAACTGATTTATTATTAATGAATGCAACTGTGCTTCAAGGTTTTATCTAGGTCTCTGTATCAGAAGAACAAAATGTCAGTTAATGAGATTGTGCCTATAATGTGCTTATGCTACTTTGAATTTAACTGCAATGAAGTAGCATAAGAAGAAAAAATCGGGAATAACTTGACAATTTCCCAATTAATCTCCAGAAAAACAAAGTCAGTATCTTACTTTAAGGAAAGGCCTAGCACTTGTGGTTCCCTTTCCCCTTCCCTTCTCTTTTCCCCTTCCCCTTCCCTTGCCCTTGCCCTTTCCTTTGTCCTTGCCCTTGCCCTTTCCTTTGTCCTTGCCCTTGCCCTGTCCTGCCCTTCCTTTCCCCTTTCTTTTCCCCTTCCCTTCCTCGTTCCCTTCCTCCTTCCCTTTCCCTTTCCCCTTTCCCTTCCCGTTCCCCTTCCTGTTCCCGTTTCCTTTTTCCTTTCTGTTCCTCTCCAGGTTCGGAGATCTTAAACCAGTCTTCCAGTTTCTAGGCTAAATATTATTCACCGTATTTCTTACCTGTCTTGCCCTTCTTCTGTTTTGAATTTATCTTTCTAAAATATGGGTTGTCAGAACTGTACATCATACCAAAAGGACTCTCACCAGCATTTAATTCTTTTTAGCTACCAAAACCCCTTGACTTACACATACTAAGATCTATATTTTCCCCCAACTGTCTCTCACAATCATCCGTTGATTGACTGTTATGGACAGAATTTTTCTTACTCTAGCATTTCTTACAGTTGATCTCTTATCTAACAGAATTACTTGTTATTAGTCTCTAAGAACTTGCACGTTGTGCAATTGAATGCTAAAAGCCTAAAACAGATGTATCCAAATCTCAGTGTATTAAGGCCAACAATAGAATGCAAAGGGAAACAGGGTCTTTTTAGCTAATTCTATGCTTCTAGTCATGTACACATCACAGTATTGACTGACTACACACTCTTAATGTATGCATCAAATTTTAACTATTCTTAAACTGCTTTTGGAAATGATAGCCATTATAATATACTGACTCAAAAAAACCCCAACTAAACACCAAATTTATCTCTGGGACTCATGAAAGCATATTCTCTACTAAATAGCTGAATCTAAATATTAAGGCTTTGTGTTAAGGCCCCTATCAACAGCCATGAAAATTAGATATCAATGTTTGCATTAACATGGTGTTATCTACATTTGCCAACAAAATTTTTACTGGAGACAAGAGTCCATCAAGACAGTACTGATTTTATCAAGGCAGCAATGTTATGGGGAACATAGCAACTCAATAAAGAACATGATAAACTTTGGCATATGAACCATGCATTTAAAAAATGCGTTGGTACAAACCAGCCAACTGTAAAGTAGGAACAGTCTAAAAAAGAGAAAGAAAGGGGTGTAGCCAAATATAACAATCAATCTTCTGCCAAATTACTATTGAAGTCCTCTGACAATAAGTAAAGAAATATTATTTTGAAAGATTTCATTTTTGTCATGAGACTGTGTAGTGAAGTGCAGAGAGATATTTCATTTCCATGGGGGAAGTAGTTAGCATAATGAAGTGTCAGAGAAGCATTGTAAATCTCCATTTAAGTAAATCAAAGCAATAATGAATAGGTGAATGTAAGATTGCAGGATATTAGAATAATATGATAAGATATCATTTCTAAAGAAAGCTTCCCTTATTATTTTTCTAGCTTTTACAATATTTTGGTTTTATTTTTTCAGAAGGAAAAAAAAAAACAAACAAAAAACCCAAAAAAGAGTTGAAGAGCATGGTGTTAATTCCCACTGGATTTGACCTGCCCCTTAGAATTAACAACAGTTATCTAGAAGAAGCAGGAGGCGGCCATAATTTTATTATTAGTAGTCTAATCCAGAGTCAGGGGAAGAATCAGACAAGCTTATGGTCATGCAAACTAAACAACCGGTTTTCAGATCTGACATCAAACTGAAGAAATATTTTGTGTGACCAAAATCTTGTAAGTTTTAGAACAATTTTACCCCTCCAAAGAGAGTAAAAGAGAAAACTTCTCAGGGCAAACCTTTCCGTTCATTGTCTTTAGGCAAATCTGTCTATATAATACTCTTGTGGTATTAAATAATCTAATTTAAAATTGCAACGTGAGCATCGGTTTGTAGATGAAGTGAACCCTGTTTCACACCAGGACATTTATGCAAAATATGAGACAAGAAACAGAAAAATTATTCTGACTGTACTGTGGAAGTTACCCAGTTATTCTTAGCCAGGTATACTTAATGATCTCAAGTGAACTTAAGACTTATGAGCACAAAGTTTGTGAGTAGCAGAAAGACAGGACAATCACGTTGATCCATTGTGGTTAGACTTTCTCTATGTAGCATGTCATCAGCTCCTGAGCACTTCCTTTTTTTTAATGTGACTAGAACCTACCCTGTTCTTTTCTGTCCATCGTTGCTTATTCTGTTGTGCTTTTCTGAAATGCCACAGAGAAATTCCTCCTGAACAGGGAGCATAAAAGCTCTGCTTTTGACAGCAGAGCTGCTGGGGTGCTCCTACAATGGGTCTTTAGGAAGCCATCCAGTTTAAACTTGAAAAAAGCAAACAGGTCCAACTAAGCTTGTATGGTAATATAACATAGTCCTGCTTCACCATCTAGAGAAAACATCACTACCCTGACCTGCAAATAAATGCCACTTTGTACACTTGCTATGCTGACTCTATGAGGAACACTGCCATAAAAAGAAATAAGTGCTTAAAGAGATAAAGAATGAATAAACTACTGAGTGGAACAATAAACATATTCTATTAACAAAATAGTTCAACTATATTTAATTCTATCAGAATCAAATACTCTATATTATTTTATCCCATATGAAATTCTTTAGTTGCAGGTTTATTTTTGTTTGCTGTTGATTTTACATCTTTTTCCAAGCTAAATGTTGCCTTCAGGTTTGATAAGAGTGAGAACACATTCATTTTGCATACATTAGAAAATGTATGGAGCCCTCTGTCAGAGGGCTCCATTTTTGCTGGACATCCTGTTCTTGCACACTAGGCTACCTTTCTTCATCAAAAACATTTCACTGCTTCATGGAGGGGGGAAATGGTTGGTGAAACTGAACATATGATTTCCTTTCTTCTTTTTTTAGTAAGTGCCACTTTACTCTTTGCATTCTTTATATGGTATTAAGGCTGTGAAACAGAGATGTTTTATGTAGTAGCTACTCTACAAGGGAAGAGCATTTCCACTGTTCTGCTTTACACTGGATGCAATACTAAGGAATGACATTTTAAGCAGCCCAAATGGTGAAACAGCTGCTATCTTTAACTTGAGTGACTGGGACTCTTGCAACCATAGTGATATCAGTTCACCAGCTAATAAACTGTTTCTCCTTTGATAAAAACCAAAAGACCTTTTTTTACTAATTCTTAGCCAGACTAAATAATTGCCTGAAATATCAATTTTGTTGTATTCTGGATATCTACCAACATCAGTGCCAGCTTGAGAAGTCTGTCCTGTTTTTACTGTTTCACTTCATTATCAGTTCCAAATTAGGTTGCTGGTGTCTATTTGCTAAAAGAGACATCTAGATTTCAGAAGTTTTATAAGGATGTGTATTATAAAAGGGGAACATGGGGTTCAATGTTTTGGCATAATTTTCATTTGCAAGGTGACATCTTTTTCTGCTCTTTTCCGTATCAGGTGACTGAGGTTTTTTTGCAGCTTAGCAACTATTTCGTAAAAAATGTTTCTACCTAGTGAGATTTTACAGAGAACCAAAGTAAGAAAACTCGGTAATTCTGAAGTTAATGCATGCCACTGAAATTAAAGGTTTGTACAAAGTTCTTGCTCCTCAGGCTGGGGCTTTGCACAGTGTCCTTTTTCGAGGAGACACCCACTCGTGCAAGACTCTCCCAGATCTTGGGGTAATGCCCCAGCTGGCGCCACATGGAGCTTCCCATGGCAGTGCCAGGAAAATTGTGGGTGGGTTCTGCTGAAAGATTTCCTCCTAAACCCAGCTATTGAGCTCTTCTGCCTCTACTTTTTTCACACTCTTTCTCTAATCTTTCCCTTCCCCTTTTGTAGAGAAGCAGTTATAACTGCATGCCTCCTGATCTGTGGCTGTCAGTTTAAAAAATGTCCCTGTGCTTCCTTGCAGCAGCTAAGGCCCTGGTGCTCTGTCCTTCAGAAAACAAGGCAAGCATATTTCTCAAAGTACCATTTATTAATTAAATTGGGAAAAAAAAGTATTCATCTTCTTCCTCAGTTGCAAGAAAAAAGAAAAGGTTAAATGTGAAAAGAAGAAAGTGGAAGAGGAAAACCAGAACTATCGATAAATAGAAAGGATTTTTTTTGAAATATTTTGGGTAGAAATTTACATAAAAGCAATAAAAACAATGAAAATTACTTAAAATATAGCAAAAAGCTAATACTTTCTCTATTTATGCTCCCTTCTGCTTTTAAAGTCGGAGGTACCTTGTTTCAATGTCAATCATTACCATTAATTATCCTTTAAAAACATGAGTGAACTCAGAATATGTAGCAAATCTGGACACTATTCTATGAAAGAACTATTACAAAATGCAGGCTAGGAGACACAGGCTTAGGAAAAATCATTAAAAATAAATAAAATATCTCTTGCTGAGCAGATGCAAAGCTTTTAGAGCAGAATTATGAAAAATAATCTAGCCTCATTAATTTAAGTCTTTTTTTGTTGTTGTATTTTTAAGGAATTTCACAAGCTAATAGATCATCCTAGCTGAAGCCTTCTAGTTATTTTCCTTCCTTATACTGCAAGATTAAAATGCCATATAAATCCTTATGATTATTTTTTTGCTCTAGAAAGAGCAGAGAGTGTAGACATATGGCATCCTCGTAGAAATGCTAGCTCTGAGGTAGAGTGCTTGTGGTTCTTTCATGTAACTTTTCATTTTAATTTGAGTAGCACTGGTGCTTTATGACCATAAGAAAAACACTGTAAGTATGATGGTTATAGTTGCAGTCAATGCATACTGTTGACAATTTTGACTTGTTTAGGGATGAGAACAAGTATAATTTTCCCATAAGTAACGAAATACTATGATTAAAGCAATATTTATTTATGAGCTACTGGATACAGTTGATTCATAGCTGAATACGGTTAAATTATATAGTATAGTAGTATAGCATTATAGTATTGAAATGTACATTTTATTTCAATTTCTTTATGGCTTTAATAAAATTAAATTAAAACTATTACCACCAATCCTAGAACACTTATTGTATTTGCATTTGGAGCTGGGCTAAGGTGCAACTGCTTTGCATCAAAGAGGAAAAAAGAACAGGAAAAAAAATTCTCTTGCAGCACATTCTCATTTTAAGAGTGAATCATTTGATAACAAACTGTTCTGAGACAATTAGTTATGAATCAGCACCCACTAGTACACCACTAGTATACTTCAACATACTCCCTTCAACTCTATGTCCATTTGCCATTCTAGAGTAAGCTTAGAAATGACATCTGCATGTATCAGAAGATTTTTATTTGTGGACATTAAATTACATTTCTTAATTACAGTGATCTGAATTGGACACCCTTTAAAAGTTGGGCTTTCCACTAACTCTGACTTTATAGGTAACTGAAATACTTTGAACTTCAGAGGAATTTATGGGGATTTTTTTTTTTTTAAGCTTACTAACTAAATATCTCTGTCTGAGGTGGGTGAACACCAGGGAAATACAAACATTTCCGTGAAATAGAAACTGCAGTTTTATTTGCAAATGCCATGCCCCTAACTTTCTAGACGTCTCCCTTCTGTCAAAGGAGTAAATTTATGTCTACCTGTTTAGGAAAGGGATCTTTCCATATAAGTGGGACTTCCAGCATAAAAAAGCACCAGCATCTGCTAAGAGCAGTATGTTGTTCTGCAAGGAGCTGATATGCCCAGCCCCACCCGGGCTGAGAGGCTGGATCGGGGCTGAACCCCTTAAAGCACGTGGCAAGGCATCCTGAACAGGGAAGAGGGCAAAAAATGCCTCTGTCACACAAAGCGCCTCTGTCAGACCAGTCCAAGGACTCTGACGGGTCATGAGCAGAGGGAGCATATCCAAACACTGGACTGTCACTGATCTTTTGGACTCATAGCCCAGAATTACCCATTAGATTGAGTTTGATTGCAACCTAAACATTACCTTCAATTTGGCTTTCTGGGCATAAGGTTTCTGTATCTCACTTATGGTGAAATCTCAGAACTGTTGACGGAATTTACAATTACCTAGTTCATGGTTACCAGCCTGGGAACCATTTTATATGAAGCTCCCCTATCTCAGCCTCTGCCTCAGTTCCTTCATTGCTATAACTCTTTTAGATTTCGTCATATCGGGTCCTCCAAGGATCTCATGGACCTTCTTTTCTCCAAAACCTTCTGTCCTTCCAACAACTGCCTCTTAGAGACTCCAAGTTACCAAAATGCTTTCCCAGGTAAGCTGCCCTTCTCATTTTGGTGACTTCCTTTAAACATATGCTCAAAGAGTCCCTTTTGGAGAACGCTCACTGAGAGAACAACCCCAACATGAACGTAAAAACAGCATCCATGCTGTATGCCTGCCTGCTGGGCACACTGTCCACTTTCCTAATGTATACTGGAAATGACTGCAAAAACTGAAGGTGAGTTGAAATTTCTGAGTTGTAACATTATTCAGAAAGAGAGAGAAAAGAAAACATTGCTTCATTGAGAGGATTCTTCTCATCAATTGAGTAAGCTACTTTGCATACAGGCAAAGATAATTTAAGTCATTGCCTGTTAGGCAAATTTCATAATGGTATTTTCAAATGATAAATGGTTTGAAGGCAGGCATGAAAATACCAGGCAGCCTGACGGCAAATCCTCTCCCTGTGAATAAATGAGCTTTTTGGCCAGTGCACTAAATAAATCAGGTTGAAGACGCTGCAAGATATTATAAAATTTCCTATTTGTTCTTCGTTTTTTTCATTAAGGTATTTGGGTTGGTGGGATCAAAGAAAAGTTTCCTTAATTCTGCTTAAAAGAAACACTGTAAAATGTAAAACATGAAATGTGAACAGGCTTTTTTGTCTCCTCTTTCCCTGCAAATTCTTTTTTTTTTTTTTTTTTTTTTTGCATGGGAACCAGTGCTCTGAAAAGAGACTGTTCCTCAAGGTTTTATATTTAGTGACAGTGTAGACAGTGTATATATTCTTGTCATCTAACACTTCTGACAAGTCATAAGCACTGCCTTTGGGTTGACACAGTTAATTAGGCTTTCTGAGTTAAACAGTGCTAGTCTGTCCCCCTGAACAGTTAAGGTACAAAAATCTGATAAGAGATTAAACAGAACATAAGAAAAGGCCATGTCAGAGAACACTGTCACATAAAGTCACATCCCAGCTACAAATTTGAGCAGGATTAATTCACTGAAATCATGTCATCCATACAGCAAAGTCATTATTGTAAGACTGGTTCTACTCAACCTTATTTTCCATACAGATCAACTTTATTAGTTTTTTTTCTAAGTGCAACACAGTCTAGTTAAGATAATATATAAATCTGGTCATACAGAAGGCTTTGGGAATACAAAAGAGGCAGTATAGACCTTTTGTTGTGTAAGAGATAGTGAAGGTTTCTCTTCGGCACAAGAAAGAGTTCTATTCTGAAGTCCTCATCACAAGAAAGACATGGACCTGTTGGAGGGGGTCCAGAGGAGGGCCACGAAGATGATGAGAGGACTGGAGCACCTATGCTATGAGGACAGGCTGAGAGAGTCGGGGTTGTTCAGCCTGGGGAAGAGAAGGCTCCAGGGAGACCTTATAGCAGCCTTCCAGTACCTAAAGGGGGCCTACAGGAAAGATGGAGAGGGACCCTTTATCAGGGAGTGGAATGATAGGATGAGGGGTAACAGTTTTAAACTGAAAGAGGGGAGATTTAGATTAGATGTTAGGAAGAAATTCTTTACTGTGAGGGTAGTGAGACACTGGAAAAGGTTACCCAGAGAGGTTGTGGTTACCCCATCCCTGGAAGCGTTCAAGATCAGGCTGGATGCGGCTTTGAGCAACCTGGTCTAGTGGGAGGTGTCCCTGTCCATGTCAGGGGATTGGGACTAGATGATCCTTAAGGTCCTTTCCAACCTGAACCATTCTATGATTCTGCGATTCTACGACTGTTCTTCCTCATGCAAGTTTTACCTTGAAGCAGTATCACTGAAGTCAGCTAGCGTCACATCTATGCAGTGACAATTTATATGATGGAGTGAAATCTCTGGACACGGTTTTTAAAATACAGAAGGTACAGATGGACAGCTAATATTTTGTTAGAGAAGAAGAGAAAGGAAGGCAAAGAAGAGAAAAGAAACATTAAAAGATTATGACACTGTTACAAGGTATAGCTCTATAAATCTAGGTAGGGGTGGGTTAAAGGATAGGCAATCTTGAATAGAATGACTCCCCTACCCTTGACTCAGGTTCAAAATTGATCATATCTGAGATCTGAAAAAGTGTGGTTAACTTTTATTCCCTATCAATTTTCATTTTTTAAGCATCCCCAATTCTGGAATTGGGCCAGACCCACTAGGGATATGTCAAAGTATCTCAATACACTCTTCTCAAAACATTTCCAGAGTAAACAACTGGAGAGATAAAAACAATAAAAAGGCCTTTGCTCTCCCCCAGCTCTGAGTGTTGGTGCTCTACTCTAGGTAAAAGTCAGTGCAAACATCCTTGCTTGTTCCTTTGAAACTCATGACCCGAGGTCAGCTTTACAGCTTGTGGCCAAAACTAATTGCAAACAAATGACTGAACCTTCTCCTCTGCCCATTGTTTGAAACATAGATAACAAGTACCAGCAGTGCTTTCAAACACAGTCGAGTGTCTTGTTGAAAAGTAAGAAGGTTCCTGAAATCATAGCAAGATAGAGGCTCTTCACCATTAAAAAAAGCACCTAGAGAACTCAGAAATCCAAGCTGCCTGACACCCCTATATAGGTTTACAAGACTGTGGTTAGAGAGATTTTGTCAGTGCTGTGAGATTCTGCTACTGTCCAGTTTAGGACACCAGCAACTCTGTAACTTGAGGATGACTATTGCCGGACAAAAGAAGAAAGTGACCTGAAACTGAGTGTTTTACTGAAACCCCTTCTGTTTCATAATCCCTAATTTCCCCCCACCTCTGATTAAGCCTCCAGTGCCTCAGGATTAACTGATCAGTGAAAATCATGCATGAAGGCGCATCTGTGTTTCTGACCTTTCTTTAAATTTTGCATTGTGTGTAAGAAAAAACAAACACAGACAAAGAGCACTCAAACTTTAAACAAACCAGCATGACAGAGCACTTACCAAGTGCTCTTTTCTATGGAAAAGATCATTATAAACATTTCAGGGACACTCATGTACCTGTTTTCCTAAAAGAAATAAAAGAAAGGTCCAGAAAGCTTAAGATACACACAGAAAGACATGTGTCTGTTTAAAGGAAATATATAGAAAACAATCTTTTTCCTTTCCATAAGAAATCTGTTTGATTTAGCCTTTGGTAAAACCAGTATATAATTTAATTCCGAATATGTTGTCTTTCAATGACATTTGAATGCAGTCATATGCTTGATCCCCTGCTTTAGGGGTGAAGCTTGGGTCTAATTTGTGGAACCACAAGTGTCACAGTCTGTGTGACCCACAGCAGTACATCACTACTTCCATAGGTCATCCACTTCTGTTATGCTGTAAAACCACTGTATTCTTGTCTGACCCCAGACACCAGACAGTATTTGCTGAGCTCATTTGTGCTACTCTTTCCTTTCTCCTATCTGAAACACTGAAGCTTTTTTTACTAAAAGTTACAGTGAGATTAGTAAACGGAGTAATTCCCATTGAGGGGGTTTATGTTGTTTGTGTATGATTAACCATATACAAAGGTAATTTGGAAATACAGGAGTTTCCATTCTTCATTTGAAAACAGAATGCACACTTCACTACACACTTTGTGTATTATACCTTCTCAAGACAGGAATATTTAATTGAAATATACACAGTACAGAGAAATCCTGTTCTCAGGGACATAAGCTCTGCCCATATTTTTAAGGCTGTACAGACAAAATTGCTTTTACAAAATAAAGGTACCACATTAATTGCATTTGCACTCAGGCTAATTGTAACTGTATACTCACAAACATCACATTTAAACCTCTGATAATCAATTGCACTAAATGTGTCTACCTATGTGAGTGGCAAATTAAGTAAAACTATGTAATACATAAATAAATAATTCAACATGAAATGCTAGACAGCCTTTGAGTTTAATGAAAATAATCCAAAGAAGGATGTAAAATGACAACATAAAGTACATTTTTAATTTTGCTTTTATTCCAAAATGACCTTCAGCATGGTATTTACTGATTCATGACTGTTAAGGTATACAGAACTAAAGGGAAATGAATAAATAATGTGTGCATTTCACATGTTTCTAAGCAGACCTCTGAGCCACTCTCTTCCACTTCATCTTTACCTCTTTGCTGCTAGATGGTGTTCAGAGCCTCTTACATGAAAGTGAAAAGATATAGTATGTGGCATAGAAAATGGAGTAAGTGGAGAAGGAAATGGTAGCACGTGTTTGGTTAAGTCCTAGCATTAGGCTGTTGTCCCTGGAACTGTTATTTGAGGAGGACTATACAGCGACATCCCCAGAACCATTATTTTCTTTTGTTAGCATAAGCTGAAGTGCAGGCTTTCTAACCTGGTCCTTCAGAAAACCATACAAACAAATTCAGCTAGCAAAAAAGTGGAAACTCTTTAGTGGTGATAAGTTTCTATCACAGAAGCTGAACCAATTAGCTGAATATACCCACTGAGCTGAACATAGCTGTTTAGAAGCACCTTCCTTTTCTTCTATTTGTCCCTCTTCCTGAGGACATCACTAAAATCATATAACTATGACACTGTAGGCAGAAATGTAAGATTTGCTTTGTAATACATAGCCACTACCTTCTGAAAGGTACATTGTCTCATTTGAAAGAGAAAGGCCTCTTTGTCACAACCCGCAATATCTAATAGCCAGCATTTTGTACAGAGTACCAACATCAGCTTCTTGCGGTTGATATTCAAATCAATCCTTTTTGGTTTAAGCTCCTTCCATTGGCTGAATTCCAGTGAGCAAGCCTTAAATAATTGGATTCTGCAGGGATTATTCATTCTATTTGTCATTAAATTAGAAAGAGGAAGTAGAGCTATATTTGTTGTGCTCCTTAGAAACATGGGCAAGGGTATTATCTGTTTTGGAAAATAATGCCAAGCAAAATGTAAAGGAGCCATTAACAACATAAGTTATAACCTTAACCTAAGTGCAATTCAAAAGCAGCACCAGTTCAAGTTTATGAAATTTTCAAATCTGAGAGCTCACATTTTTTACATACATACAGTGCTCAGTAAAATTATTGACAATCTATAGTCCTTGCACTAATAAATCACTAAAAAAGCAGTATATTCCTTATTCCCTGTATATTTCTTATTTCTGTAGTAGTAAGCAATAAATGTGGTAATTGGGCTAAAGAATAGCAATTTGTCCAGGATCAGTCAGAAATGCAGAGCTCTTTCAGACCACAAAACCATCCCACCTCTAAAAAAAATCCAATATGCTGAAGTGTATTACTTAGGTAATAGAAACCAGAGTGAAAGTCATGAATTTCACTGGGAAAAAAAATCTCAAACAGATAGTTGTGTGACTATTATCTCAGCTTGACAATCCATTACAATCAGCCTGCCTTCACCCAGCAATATGCTGGTCTGTCAAAGTTTTTTCTTTTTTGCCTTTTCCTTTTAAAGATGTGAGGTTGCATTACTAGAATTTATGATTATATTTTTAAATTGATACATTCTGAAATTCACGCTTAGGAAGAAAATTACACCTTAAATTTTTTGAAAGTAAGAACAAGAAGGGCTTTGCTAAACAATAAACAAAGTAAACTGTTAAAGACAGTTATTTTACAAATAGCACACAATCATTTTGCAGGAATAAGGCACTGACATAGTTACACTTGCAGAAGTACTAAACAGCATATGAAATCTGATCATATTGACATATTCTGTTTATTTTCTGCTGTTTTCAAGCACAACATACTTCTCATGCTTGGAAATTTCATAGGTCTTCCTGCTCAGAACTTAACAAAAGCTATTCTCAGTTGCTTTAATACAAATGAGAGAAACATTAGAGAAGATGCTTAAATAACAACTGGAGCAGAGGCTGGAAATTACATCTCCTCTCTTCCGAGACAAGCTGTCATCACTAGGCAAGATAATTGTGTTCACTCCTATTTTTGTTCTCCAACTACAGGCTATTTAGCAATTATATGCAACACGGAAGGGATACCAACACAACAACCTCTAACTTGTTGATACAGATGCCTACCACTAGAGAGGAAGACAATGCTCAGGTGGCCTCAGGCTGAAGGATGAGCTGGCCACAGAAATCCCACACCCTGGGTGGGCCTTCTTGTTACTGAATTTTTGAAGAAAAGAGGAACCAGGCATGGTAATAATGAGGGAAAGATAAGTATTGGCACCTTCTCCTGTCATGTTTAATGTGGTGCTGGGTTTATGTCTGCTCCTCTTGTCACAGGCAAATACCTTTGGATTTGATAATGTTAAAAAATAAGGCAGGGGCTCAGACATTCAGAATCATTGAGACTGGGATGCTCTGGACAGTCTTAGAAACAGAACTTCACTGTAAATAACACAGAGATGTGTTTTAATTTCTAGGAGACTGAAGTCTTTTTTCTGACCATGCCCAGAATGACACCACGTGGGTTTCTACATTCCTTATTCTGTAGTGACTTTAGTGCTACAGAGAATAGAGCAGTCATAGGAGAGGCACCTAGTGAAGAGGACATTGACACTACTTGGTTTTAAGGTCTCCAGCTCTTATGGTTTTAATTCAAGATTCTTGTATAGTAAGTGAATTCTCAAGAGAGTGATTCAGGTTGTCCAAGTCAGCTGCTTACAAAAAGGCATTGTGAATATCCACTGTAAAGTGAGTAGTAGGCAGGAATTAAGTGTCTAATTGTTTATAAATTTGTAATCTTCATCTGCCGTTGAAATAAAATAAGGTGTCTAAATAGCTGTGTACTCCTTCCCTTGACCTTTTCAAGAACAGCCCCAATATTGTGAAGGAAGAAAGGAGAAATAATGCACTTCACTTCTGTTTACTATCAAGTTGATGCTACAGAAAGACCTAAAAATTGAACTCTTGCTAAAACTGCTTCTTCTCAGACGTTTATTTTTACCAGAATGGAGTTATCCTCATTCAGCCTTTCCTAGGGTCACTCATGAATAGATTTCTGTAGAAAATTACAAAACTACTTTCATGGTATTTGAAGAAAAGTTGAAGCAGTTTGAATTCCAAAAGGTAACTGAAGGATGCACTATTATGAGCAATGTACTGGTCTTCAACTGTCAAGTAAAAACCATCTATCAACAGTGATTTTTGTGTTCCAGGAAGCTACTACCATTTCTTCAGAATACATTCCATTTATAGTGGAATAGTGTATTGGATATTTTTTATCATCTTTACTAGTAAAATAAATTTTTTAAAGTCTGTTAGGAAAAAAAAAACCAACACCCAAAACTTTTCATTGTGACTGATGCAGAGTGGAATTTTGTACAATAAGGAAAATATATCCAAATCATGGCTACATTGACCTCTCCAGAACTTTTGTTTAGTTCTGGTTTAAAAAGGTAGATCGAACGTTTCTATATAAATTATAATGTTCATTTCCTGGTAAAGTTCATGCATAAGTTCAGTACAAGTAGAAAGCTATAATGGATTTCTAGTAATTTAAGCCAAAATTTTACACTCAGTCAACTAGGAAGCAGTTTGGCATTTAAATAACTGACTTAGTTTTGAAATGAGCTGTATGCATGCAATTTCCATAAAGTTTAATATTTTTATAAATAAGCCTTCTGTAAAGAATGTTTATTGTTATTAAGCATGCTTAAATTCTTTCTCAAATGGGTTCAGTACACCGTAGTATGCATAAAAACATTACAGACAGACAAAAATGTCAGTTTCAGAAAAAAGAGTAGCTCTGGAAAGTGGTATCAGGCCAGTACTGGAGACCACTCAAGACACTAAGGTGAAAAATTGGTGCCTAGGTCCCCTCAGTCATCAGCAGTTGCATGAAAGCCTGAAATCCAGCCCCCCCTTACCTTTTTTCTGATTCATCATGCATCATCCAGAGCAGTTTCAGGCTAATAAAACCCCACTGAAGGACAATACCAATTTGTTTTTAAAAAAGACCATGGTCAGCTGGTCAGAACTATAAAGGTATAGTAATTTACAATTTTTTTCACAGCTGTGCTCAAATACCTATAAGGGGGTAACAAGTAAATCATACAACCCTTGAGACTCTAATGACTTTATTTTAGAAGCTCTGGTTTCCAAAACAAGCACCAATCTATATCCTGCAATTGCAGACACAATCATGCAAACTTTATTTTAGGTTCTAAGTTCTGCAATGAGGCCACCTAAGTCTCAACACAGCTTGTAAATACCACTGTTTTTGAGAGAAATTGTCTGCCCCCACACACCATTATCTCCAGTGCTGCAGATAGGGATGTTGCACTACTAGAAAAATGATTTATTCTAGTCACAGACACATACATATATGAGAACATGTACACTACTGGATATTTAGGGATCTTTCCTTCTGTATGCTTATGCAGAGAGAAAAAGGGAACATTTGTTGCAACTCCTGAAGTCCCTGTGAGGAGGAGGATCGCTTTCTCTTTGTTCTGGGTAACAAGAGGATTGCAAAATCTTTCATCCCATTCTTGTCCTGAAAAAATGCCCTCTCAGAAGCATAGATCCACAGAAAGTTAAATGACAAGTCCAACTAAGATCACCTCAGAAAATGATGTATACAGACTTCTGCTCATTGCATGGGAACAACTTCAAGTAATGGTAACTTCCAAGTAGTGATATTAAAATGTAAGAAAGGCAGGTATTACTTTTGCAGAGGGGGAACGCCGTTTCCATCAGAGGTGACATGATAAGGGAATGACTAAGACAAAGAGGCTTCAGCAAAGGCTTGTAGAACATCTCTTATCACACAGACAAAAGGACAAACTGATTCATACTGGATTAGTGTCTAGAAGGGTAGTCAAACATTTAACCAGGGCTAATGACATTGAGCAATGTTTTTTTTACCAAAAAACGAAAGAAATAAACTAGTCAGATAATCCATTTAGGTGTAGCATAAAGAGAAGTAAACAGAGGCAAGACATCCGGGAAGAATTTTAGGCGCCTCGGACAGACTGTGAACCCTGGAGTACCTAACCAATGGGAAACAGAGGAGGGAAAAATTCAGATGGGATTAGGAAATAAAAAGGTGTGTTTCAAGAACTGAAAGTGTGCCTACTTGCTAGGTCACCGCTCTTGCAAGAACGTGAATAAAAATGTGCTTCACAGAGGACTCTGCCTGAGCCTATTTCATTCGGACCAGAACTTATTTCTCACAAAACAAAAAGGGAAAGTAAGGAAACTGCCAACAATAATGAGGACCACAGTCTTTCCTCAAGTGTTTTTCAGGGAAACCTGCCCCAGGGAAAAAAAACTATCCTAATTTTTTGGTATAGCAAAAGAGCGTTGTTTTATATATTACCTTTGCTGGACTGTTGCTTATCTGCAACTCAACCTACTAGCTACCCAGCACTTCCTTGAAGCTTTCTACAAACAAATCCAGAATGATATTGTCAACATCTGAGAAAAATATAAAATCTATAACACGGTATACTCATTGACCTGCCCGTGGTGAGGTGAGGACAGCATTGTGAGGGTTGTATGGGCACCTTTGTGAGGTTGTATGGGCACCTTTGTATGGGCACCTTTGCAGTTCTGGAGGTACCAGTTTCCCAGAGACATGCTATTGTTTCCAGTGCAATCTTGATAAAAAGGGCTCTCTTATAGTTAATCTGAGTGGAATCAGGGCCCTGACTCCAATGCTAGGGTGACAATTGGCAGTGTTTCTGGCGGATGACAAAACTGTGATGTAAGAGCTGAGGTAACAGGTCCAGGAAAACTGAAGGAAAAAAAAAGTATCACGGGGAATGTGCTGTAAAGTTCAATCATTAAATTGCATTCAGGAATATAGAAGGGAAAGAAGAAGAAAAGGAATCCCAGTTAGTCTGTATTTCCAGAAGAAATACACTTCTGCTGCCTTCAGCCTATGGAAGAGAAGGCTACATAAATATCCTTATAAAACTATGTCATGTCACAACACCACATCTACTGCTGTTTTACAGCTGCTAGTTATATATCTGTAGGACACCACAGGCTTTTTTTGACATTGCTTCGTTACAACAGTCTACTGGTATTTATACTGCTCTCAGGATAGAAAATCTAACCATGCACAGTTTACAGAAATGTACATGCATACAAATGGGAGCAACATTTGATCTACAGAGATGTGGCAAAACAGCTTGTTGAAAGAAAATTCTCACCTCTGTTGCTGCTCCCTCCTCACGCCTCCCTGTGGAAGGATTTTTTGCACAAAATGGGCACCCTGTGAACATTCCAAGCACCGAAGATTTGTTAACAACAGTATAGGCTGTAACAGGCCTTGAAAGTTATGAGAGGAACATTGTTGCAACTTGAGAATGCTGAGACAAACGAAATATGGGGAAGCAAGTGATGGGAAAAGCAGAGCAAAAAGCAAGTTAAAGGAGGGGGGGACGTTTGTGTGCGCAAATGATTTTAGCCAATTATATTATACCATGTATGATTTACTTAATGTGAATAACCAATCAAGAATTTGTCTTCATAGTACACGGAACTAGAATACCTATAATAACTGAGCTATCTGCGCAATAAAGTGGCATTAACCTGATCACATTGGTCTGCGTGTTATTGTCCGAAGCTTCCGCGTCAACACCTCCCTGCACCCAAGAAGAAAAAAGTGTTTTCTGAACTAGGCACAATGAATTTAGTTTAATCTATGCATCTAGTAAATAACCATAACGACCCTGTGCTCCATATGTGGGTGTTTTAAAGCAGTCAAATGACAGCACCAATAGCATTAATCCCTCTGGTAATTATAGTGACCAAAGAAACAGAGAAAAATTGCAGGTTTCAAAGGGGGGAAACTGCTGGTTAATTTGTTTACTCCCTGGGATGTGTTGAGGGACTAATTAGCTAAATCATGGTGGTTTTTAAAGGTCTTTGTGTTTCCTAGAAAATATTTAGTTGTTTCATTAAAAAAATAATGAGGCACTAGGTAGATGTATGTGTAACATTAGAAATGTACAGACATAGTGATTTCAGGCTCTTGGTTTACTTATTAATTTATTTTTAAATGATGTGACTTCCTGCAGCTGCGTTTGCATGACGGTCATGAACAGCAGAGTGAAGTGAAGTCTGCAGCTCTGCTTACTTTTCAGTTGCTGTCTCCCACTGCAACCTCTTCCATATCCAAAGGGTGCCAATACATCTGGAACTGCTGGTCTCTTCTCAAAGACCAGCTGTACTCACAGCTAATACCAGCACCCAAATCGTGTGGCCCAATCCCACTGCAAATTCTTGAACCACAGCTGGCAGTTGTTTTGGAGAATTCCAGAGGGCACAAGCAAAAAACACACCAGTGTCACTCCAACAAGTTATTGCTGAAAGCAAGCTCACTAGTTAAGTTCAGTGTCAACAAATAAGATCAGAAATGTTCAGTTTTCTAGTACTGATATAATTTCAGAGTTTAGGTGCATCAAGTTTCTTCTATAGTTTGTAGATATGGTTCTGTACCACCTATTAAGTCTCTGGCTACTGGAAAGTTTTGTTGCTGGTTAATGCTGTTGTTGTTAACCATTTTAACATTTTGTATTTAGAGATGATTAGTGTTTTAGAAAATAGGAAATCAAATTTCAGTGACATGCTGTTAAAGATATAATCTATGGAGATTAATCTGCAACTGGTGTATCTCTGCTCTCACAGAGGTGTGCTCAGTCCTGGTGAGGAGTATAAAAAGGCAGTAGAATAGCTGCAATGAACATATATATGACATAGGTAAATAAAATATCAGTGTATGGTTGCTGTGGAACAGTGATAACCATAAAACAAAAGTGGTGGATGAGGTGAATGGGGTGGAGAAAGCTAGCAGCCAGCTAGCCAAAAGAATGAAAAGACGCAATAACTTTAATTACAGTGTGTGACTGAAACCCAGGACATAAACTACAGACAGTAACACGTTTCAAAAAATTAAAGAAAATTTGTATGACTCTCTAAAGAAGGCACAAATAGGCTGGTGCTGTGAGAAATACTTTTTGGTCTGCATAAAACAGGCTCAGGCAGAATCCTCTGTGAAGCACACTTTTATTCATGTTCTTGTAAAGTGGGTAACATAGCAAGTAGGCACGCTTTTGGTTCTTAAAGCACACCTTTTTATTCCCTAATCCCAGCCAAATTTTCCCTCCCCTGTTTCCCATTGGTTAGGTACTCCAGGGTTCACAGCCTGTCCAGAGCGCCTAAAATACTTCCCGGATGTCCCACCTCCATTTACTTCTCCTTATGCTCCACCTAGAGGGCTTATCAGACTAGTTTATTTCTTTCCTTTTTTTGGTGAAATTGCTCAATGTCATTAGCCCTGGTTAAATGTTTGACTACCCTTCTAGACACTAATCCGGTATGAATCAGTTTGTCCTTTTGTTTGTGCAATAAGAGGTGTTCCACAAGCCTTTGCTGGAGCCTCTTTGTCTAGTCATTCCCTTATCATGTCACCTCTGATGGAAACAGCTTTTCTTCATTGCAAAAACAGTACCTGCCTTTCTTACAATTTCCCCCTTTCCTTTTTCATAACCTTACTGCTTTTTGCATTTATAGGGCATGGTTCCATATGAGGCCTCTAGGGCTGACAGTATGATGTTACATTCTTACTCTTCTTCTTGGGAGTTTTTATTTTCTTCTTCTTCTTCTAGATGAAGCATTTTTCCAGGATATGGAGGGGGATCTACTTCCATTTGCTTTCTCAGAACAGTTTCTATCAGCCATTGTACTAACCCTTGGATGCAAGGGATGATGCAGCACCCTACAGCAACTAAACACTCCGGCTACTATTGTTAGTGAAGTGAAGATGGATACTACCATTCCCTTCCATTTCACAAACCAAGAATCTAACCACCCATTTAAAGAACTATCTATCCCTGAATTTTCAGCTATTTCTTTGGCTAAAGTTGTGAGTCTCCTTGGAGAGCTTTGGTTATGGTACCATCAGGTGCCGTATTGTCTGGTATAAAAGGGCATCATCAGTTCCCTAGCATTGCACATACTCCTCCTTTTTCAGCTCACATCATGTCTAAGGCTATCCTATTTTCCCAAGTCATTCTGCTTGTAGCATCAGGTTGTTCCGCTATTCCTTTTACTGCATCCCTGGTATAATTTATAAATCTCTGTTGATTATAATAAATCTAACTTATCCAGTCTACATTTTTATTTACTGTCACCCCCCAAAATAAGAGGGATTCAAAACCTGCCACTTTAATTTCTTGCTTTATGCTCATCTGGAAGTCCTCTAGGGACCCTAATTACATCTATATATATGTTCGTTCATCAAATGATATCTCTAGACTTCTTTTGGCTCTACCTTTTGGGTGATTTGAGATTCTCTTTCAAATACCAGGGTATAGCCAATTGAACTATCCCACACGTACCCTACAGACTGCAGGATTTTTCCTCCACAGTACCACCACAGATCTGCCCTGGGTACTTGTAATGCTGAATAGTCTCCTGCATCATCTCCAGTCATATTTAAGGTTTCAGTGCATAAGTTGAATGGTCAACGGGAAGATACAAACAACACAGGGAAAGAAAGTGGAAGAATATTGTAAAAAAAAAAAAACCAAACCAAAAAATTGTCAAGAGAAGCATTCAGGACTTGCATATATCCATTTTATTGTACCTTCTCACCTCCTCACTAAATAAATAGGAGTAGGTGAGTGGTAGAAATATCAAGGTACCACGGGATAGTATGGGTTTGCTAAATTTTTCAATTGATGTAACTTTCACTTTGGTAAGTATTTCTACATCAGCTGTCACAACATCCTTGAAACAGTTCAGGCTATTCAGATCAGAATATGCAATGCAGTTTTTCACAGAATATAAATTTGTTCATAGAGTTATTAATAGAATAAGGCATCTTCTATGAAAAGCACCCACTGCTTCTCAAAATTAGATATACCAAGATTAGACATAAATAGGTATTAGACCTACTGATTAGATTTATCATTGCTCAGTACTTCATCACTGAAAAGTCAGCACCCTACTCCTTACATCATCTTCTCTTTCATATTCCCTTTTTCTTCTTCCCCCATGCCTCCGCAAGCGTATTTTGTTTTTTCCTAAGTACCTAGTCTCAGCTGTAGGTAATTACCCTGGATATCATGAAATGTATGTGTGTTCCTCTGAAAATCTGGTTTAGGATCCTTAAACCTTTGTGAGATACTATCTAAAAAGAGTTCAGGTATTTCTTTGCCACCATGAGTTTTGTTTACCCTGTAATTATGAGGTGTAACTCAAAATGCAAAAACATCAAGGAGTTTGTTAATTTCTTGCTGATGCTGTTTTATGAACACACACAAAAAAAATAATAATGGTTGCTGACGGCTTTAGTGGACTATTCATCTCATCAGGAAGGCACACTGCGCTACAGAGCCTACAGCAAGGATTGCAAAACTCCATCTGGGGTAGAGGGCACAGGGAACAGAAACTTGCTCAGAACAAAGTGAATGCAAAAAAAAAAAAAAAGGAAAAGGGGGTGGGGAAGCTCAAGCATGTCTTGATCTATGTGGAGATTTTAAGTCTTTTATTAAGAGCTGGTCCTACAAAGTGAGAAAGGCTGTCATTTCTCAATTAAATGCTGTGAAATGTCATTTCATTTGGAATGTGTTTTAAGTTATATAGCTGCTACAAATCCTGAAAGAGTTGTCTGAATCAGGTTTTTGAGAAAACTTCGGTACGTCGGGGTACCGATGAGGTTCTGTCTAGGATGCAGTGACTTCCAGGACAAAAAGGGCAGTGGTCTAATTTCGTAGCACCAGATGGCAATGCAAGTACACATCCGTACGTTACCAGTATTGCTATGTCATGTTGGAGGGCCTTTGCACAGGTTTGCCTGCAATGGTATGGGAAGACTTGAGGAGCAGTGGAGCATTGAGTGTGGCCCGTGTCTTATCCCAACATGGATCCAGCACCCCCCTGGACCTGAACTATTTCTGATTCCCAACAATAGCTTGTATTGCAGATGTACAGCACCTGTGAACGAATTAATTTAATTTTCCTGTTTGCTTGTGCAAAAATTACTTTAAACACTTTAAATCAGTACCCAGGCAAGTATGTTTTCAAACAAATATGCCAGAGATGACCCCAAAAAAACTGAGGGAAACTGTGAGAGTGTAACAAGTACCAGATACTCACAGTGCATTGAAGTTGGTGCTTTACACTTATTCCAGACTACTGCTAGCTCTTCTGTTCTGTAAGACTTGTGTTCGTTAAAATATAGAAGCAACAGATAACTTAGCACGTCTGTAAAGCCTGCTCATAATTTTCTGGCTCTATAGGAGCCATTTTATGCTGTGCTGCAGGACCGGCATTGTACTTATTAATCATGCTGCCTACTGGGAAAGGTACACAAAGCTGAGTTAGCAGATTTTATCCACCATGAACTCCTTATGGCAGGGCAGGATTGACTTCAGGGGGTATTTTTAGATAATCTGCGTCCCCACACCAACATGGTAAAAGGTTGCTGCAGTGGATACTGACTAAATCTGTTTCTAGAAATGAGCAGATGATATAGTTTTTAGAAACACAGAGTAAATATTATTTTCTAGCCCAACTAAAGTAAAGCTCTGGTTTCATTAGCTGGAAAAAAAAAAACAAACCCAGAACAGATGCTGGGGTTTTTTTCTACTGAAAAGCTAAATGAGCTTTACAGCAGTTAACCATAAGTGAGGAGCTGGCTCCAAAAGCACACTAGGAGTGCAGCCCTGTACGCACTTTAACTGGGTTGTCGATATATTACTGATCTTTACATGCTCACAAGTAAAGCAAGAAGATGCTGCTGCAAAGAATTTACTGTAAAATCTTGCTCTCTGGCATGCATGCAAACTATTACAGGGGGAGAGACATTCACAGTCCTTCAGGGATGATTCACAGCCCCAGGCAATTGCCCTAATTTTGAAACCCCAAATTTTGTGATTTAGCAGTTTGCTGCTGCTAAAATAATGACTGGATCTGAATAGAGAAGATGCATTTTCACACCAAACCATTTGGACATGTTAACATTTGAAGAGAAAACCCGAGCAGACGTTTAACATTGATTTTAAAACTGTTTTGTAATTCATTTAAAATGCAATGTTTGTTAAGTTATTTATGTGTTTCAGACAAGAACTTAATGCTTGCAAACACTTGCATCTTTTGTGTTCAGAGTTAAGGCTTTTTAGAAAACAATCAAAGGTCTTTCCTCCCAGGTGATTGATTTAAGTAAAGGCTTCATGTGCTATGAATTTTAGTGGAGTAGAAAATGAGCATAAGAGATTGCCTGTGTGGTTTAAACTACCAGATTAGAGCTCCAGCAAGTGCTAGGGATGCAATTAGAATACAGTTGTTGATATGAGAAATCAAGGCTTAAAAAAAACACAATTCATATCAACATGTGAAATAATACTGTGTTTGCCTGTAATATATGAACCATACTGCGTAACTGACAATTGTTGGTGGCAATGTGAAAGGTCTGCTACAATGACACTACTTTATAAAGGATTGGTATGATACAAACATGAGCAGTTTTTTAGGTTTAGAGTAATGATAGTGGTTCCAATTTTTTTTTTTTAATTTTTTTGCTATATTGCGCTCTACCTACATTCTTTGTATGATGTGGGAAAAGGGAACTGCTGTTTGTTCCATATGTTTATTAACTCCTCTTTGGCCAACCTTGGCAGTTGCAGGAAAACAACAGGAGGTGACTGTAGCAAGAAGGGAGCTGTGCAGCAATCCTGCATCAGAAGTGATTTGCAGGGGAAGAAAAATATTGCTGTCTACTAGAGGGTAGGGCTCTGCCCATACCCTCTTTCTTATCCCACCGTGGAAGGAATAGCATTTCTGGTTACACCTTCCCACACACCTTCCGGAGTTTGGCTTTAGAGGCTTTAAAGGCCTCATCATGCTATCATGAAAACAATTCAGTTCCTCTCTTGAGTTTAAGTGATAGCCTATGCTTTTAGTCTAATCCACCATTCATAACATGTTGACCACTACAGAACGGCAACTACAAGAAAACATAAGACTAGGAAAGTTCTTGTTACTGGTATTTGCTTTCCTCACCCACTCTACTTAAAAATAAATATAATTACGATATTAAATGTAGTGGACTCCGCTCTCAGTTAGTGCCGAGATGTCCTTGCTTTTGATAGTTTACCTTGCAGGACATAAGTAGTCCTTGTTGACATATTTGTACCCTCCATCAAAGTTGTAATATCATTGGCAGTGAGCTCCATTCATCATTTTGACTCAACCCTGAGTTGCACTCTACTTCTTTCCACGTCAAAAGCATACATTATGTATGGAGGCTTGCCGACATCCACTGATTTTTATTGCAATACCCAGAGATCTAAACTGTGATTTACGGCTTTGAAAGGCATGCAGCCCATGAAAACCACAGTCTAGGCTTTGCTCTGGACTCAGAAAAGAAATCATTTTTTTTTTTTTTAAATTCTGTGTAAGACCTTCCTCCAGCTGGAGTTCTGACTTTTGTGAAGGGATATTTGGAGATAATGTCATAGAATCACAGATTCATAGAATCGTTTTGGTTGGAAGAGACCTTTAAGATCATCAAGTCCAAGCCTTAACCTAACACTGCCAAGTCACCACTAAACCATGTCTCGCAGCACTACATCTACACACCTTTTAAATACTTCCAGGGATGGTGACTCAGCGATTTTCCTGGGCAGCCTGTTCCAGTGCTTGGTAACCCTTTCAGTGAAGAAATTTTTCCTAATAGCAGATCTAAACCTCCCCTGGTGCAACTTGAGGTCATTTCCTCTTGTCCTATTGCCTCTTACTTGGGAGAAGAGATCAAACCCCACAACCCCTTCTATACTGTAGAATAAACAACACGACATCACCATCACCATGAAATTACTTCAAATACCAAAAAGATACTTTCAGAGCTACCTTATCTGGATACACCTGGTAAATAAGATCAGTAGGGCAGCAATCTGTGATTTTTTTTTCTCATATGGCTCACCAAATTAAGTCAGAGATGAGGAGAAAAAACAGAGTGGTGGGCAACTCCAAACTACAGTTCAGCGCTAAAATCACATAAGAAAGTCTTATCTACTGATGACAATCTGCTTACTTTGTACAAGAAGTCATGGGCCTGCAAAAACTAGCACAGAAATTGTCAAGATTAACAAGAAAATAGCTCAAATATGTTTTTCAGTTTTTTATGTTGAAGTTTGCAATTATTCAAGAATGCAATTGCCCACTGTAATTCCCCTGATGGCAATGAACTGAGCTCTGTGTCAACAGTTTCAAACCTTGCTTAGATATCCCCTGAGAGGAAGCATGCAGGTGCCAGCCCTACATGTATGTTAGGTCTGTTTTCATTTTTTGACAAGGCACTAGTAAATATATAACAGATCAGTTTCAAGGATGTGATTGTTTTTCATCAGTAAAAATTTAAGCCCCAGTAGGGCTACTGCCTTTTCTATTTCATAATCAGAAAGCAGATTAAACAATACAGCAGTACAGAGAATTTTTAGATTAGCTCCAGGTAGTCTTAACCTGTTCTTCTAACTAGTTTATTGCAGAACACAGAAACTGAAAACAAAGCAATTACCAATATTCAGAGGGCTTCTTGCACAAAAGCCAAAAAAGCACTCATCTATATGCTTCTGGCACTAGTTTCCCCACCATCTTTAGAATCAGAAAATCCAAGTAGAACTTAACCAAAGATGAAACTATGTTCATCTCACCCAGAGATGGATCTTTATACACTACAGCAGCCTGCCTGACTGCTGCTGGGAGTATTTGGTAAATCTTTCCAAGCAGTTTAGAAAGAAGTCCCTTGTGTTAAATAGCACTTTCATGTACAGCTGAAAGTTGAATTAATTAAACTTCACAGAGGAAATTGTAAATGGAGACAAATACTAAATGTAGATTAATACTGAAAGAGAATGAAAGGAAAACAAATATAGATGCTCATCCTGGAGTTCTTCATCCCTTCATTCTACAATCAGAAGGGATTAGGACCTGAAAACCAAGTGGCCATTTGCATGAGATAATGCCATCCCATAAAAACTCACCGTAATTTAACGGGATTGTTCTATTTCCACAGCTTACCTAGCAGGTAAGACAATTCTTTACATAAAAATGCTGTGCACATTTTCACTTGTGCAACTCAAGATTCACCATCAAAAAATGTGGTTCTATATGCATATACAAACAACATCTGCTGCAAAACCCTTAACATCTTGGGAGTTTGGGGGAAGGGGAAGCTTCTTCTGCTTGATCTGCGCTGTCTATAGCAAGGCAGCAACATGAACAAATGCTGTGGAGGTGTTCTGCATCCCTCACAACTCAGCAAGGCAAGAGAATGTAAAATCTATCTTCAATATCCTGGGGCAGCTGTTCTAGTGTTCACAGGCTTGCAAGATCAAACATTTTTACTGTAGTAACTGTACAAATTTGTAGATTGACAAATAGACATATATCCACAGTGGGAGGTACAGTAATGATGTGAATGGAAAACACATTAGAAAACAGAAGTTTCTTGGTTCCAACAACTATCTGTCAAGTATGTAAAATGTCATTGCAAATGTTTTAATTGTTTCAGATAAGAAGGGATATGGATTAATTTGCTCTTTTTCAAATAATATGGTGATTGTATTTTCCATTTAGCTACAGCTGGCAAAATATGTTGGAACTTACTGCATGTCCTGGTTCCAGCGGCGATAGGGTTAATTCTCCCCAAGAGACAGTATTCCATGCCATGTGAGGCATGCCCAGCGGGGGGGGGGGGGGCAGGAAGTCACCGCTTGGAGCGGCCGGGGGTGTCCCGGGTCCGGTCGGTGAGCGGCAGGGAGCAGCGGTTCCGTAATCGTGTTTATATATTCCTCAGTTCGTGTTATTGTTGCTGTTTTTCTTGTTCCCTCTGCTGTTCTGTTAAACTGCCTTTGTCTCAACCCAAGAGTTTTGCCTTTTTCTTCTGATCCTTCCCGTACCGGGAAGATCCGAGCGAGCGGCACGTGGTTCTTTGTTGCCGTCTGAGGCCAAACCACGACACTGCGACAACGATTTGAGTTCTTTCCTGGACTTAAAAATTAACCTAATTAATTTTGATAATTTTTTGAATCATCCAAAGTGATCATTCCAAATGAAAACGTACTTGCCTGTGAAAGCTCAGGGTTAGAAAATTAGAAGTTACTAAGATGGCAAAGCTAAAGTCAGTGTTGCTAACAGAAGTGCCAACAGTTTTCTAACAGGTTCAATGAGTATCAAAATCATGAAATGGCATTTATAAATCTGTAGTAATTAATTAATTAGTAAGTTACCCAGACTCAGTGTTAAAGTGATCATTCTATCAACCCTAACAGGCATAAGAGACAAAAAGGTAAAGGCTAAATTTGTCACCAGTCTAGAAGGAATGCTACCTGTGAAGTTATTTCTTGACCTTCAGAGTCAACAACTATTCGGCTGACTTTGACTTAGATTTCAGTATTAGAACATGACAGCATATCACAAACAGCTGAGAGGTTAACCTTGTTCAATCTTAACGCAAGCAAAGTAAAAGAAACTAAATGATCTACCAAGGCCAGAAAGGAAGAAGGCAGATAGCTCAGCAGCTGCACCCTCATCCTAAATCACACCTTGGTATCTTCAATAAAAGGCAAGGCAACACCTTTCCTTATTTTATTAGACAGAAGCCTCTTTTTCCCTGATAAGTTAGTTGTACTAGCAGTAGCTTCCAATGGCTGCAATATCAACTTCATTTCCAAAACCAAGGAGAGTATAAAAATACTACTTTATTTTATTCAAGTCCTCAAAGTCCAACGTGAAGCTGAGCGATGGAATTTAGATTAATTTTGTTCCAACTTTCTGCCCTGATGCCTATAGTCTTCCAGTGAAAACATTCAAAGAGGAAAAAAAAAAAAAGAAATACTTGTTGAAGTATTAGTATTTCATATGAGAAAAAGAAATGAAAGATAATCACCTTACAAAGAGGTAGCACTCACAGATATGCTGTAAAATAGTCTTTTTAAACATCAGCCATGAGATTTTGCTTACAACAGGCTTTCTCAGTAGTGCCTCACAATCTGTTTGAAATTCTGTAAAAGCTGAAGTTCTTTTGATAAGTGGATAATTCATGGAATAGATTAAGGGTCTCCTAAAAGGATGAAAATTCCTTTAAATAACAAAGACATGTTTTTGATAAAAATAGAATTATTTTTTAAGGGGATCTTTCCAAGGGCTAGACACATCTTTTGAATATTTTTTCAGTAGTGTCACAGGGCAGAGCTGATAATGAATGAGCATGAATACAGCCAATACATTTACGACTGCTTTAGAACAGATTATGGATATTTCCCATAAGGACTGCCCTTATCTAGTTTGTTCATGACCTCCAGTTTCCTTGCTGTTCTTCCCTGGACAAAGATTTCTAACCAAGCAGAAGTAATCTTTATTAGGGTAAATATGATGAAAGTAGAAAACACAGTAAACAATTGTTGATGAATTTGTTATATAATTGCAGTTGCTTTCTTTTGAGTGAAAAAAGCCCTCAAACAAGGAAAACCCTAACTTTTAAGGTATTAAGTTGAGAAGCCATCTTGGAACTGATTCTAACCATGTCACAGCCTTCATGTCACAGAGACCCAATGCTCCCATTTTTCATGTAGACATTCACACAGTGTAAATGATAAGTAGAAATAAAATACGAGCAGTGGCACCACATCATACCCCCTTCTTGCTCACTTGACATAATTCCAAACACTGGAAAATCAGGGAATTAGCAAGGATTAGCTACACTGGCCAGGCTGACTGTGATGCTGCCGTAGGTCCTGGGAAGGTTCCCTTTCTTTTTCAATCCTCTCTTGTACCTTCCTTGCACCCTGACATAAACTTATTTGCAAAAGGTCTTACTGCTTCCTCTGATAATGAATTAGTACTGCTGGAAACAAGACCAGACAAAATCCAGGAGCACAACTTGCCAAACAGAAGCAAAAGCAGTTGACACACATGCTGAATATTATAGGCTCTACAGGCCGTGAAAGAAAGAATAAAAGATTCTTACATGAATAGAAGGTTAAGACTAAATCAAGAGTAAAGGGGAAAAAAATAATTCCCTGTGTGGGCATATGTTCTGGTCTTTCACCATGAAGTCCTAAGAAACCATTTCTACAGAATTTCCTGGCTTCTCTTCCCCAGGTCCCAGGCTATTATTCTGATGCTGTCTGGAAGATAAGCACAAACCACTAGAATTTTGGAAGAGACCTCATCTCAATTATTACTCTGTAAATTTGAGAGTAACTTTTAACTGCAGAAGTTAATTTCTCAGTGCTCCAATTACTGGCACATACATGTTTTTTGGCCTAGAATTTAATCAATCCATCCTACATGCATCCCTTTTTTTCAAATCCTAAAGAAATTAGAAAAAGAATAAAAAGAATGCCCTGAAGACACAGGTGGAAACTGAAGTTTTCAAAATGAAAAGCAATGATTTTCTAATTCTTGCTCATTGTGTTTTCCAGGACAAACCCTACCTCATAGTCCTGTTGCCTTTGTTTGCTGATGAAATGGGTGTCGCGTTAAAGGACTGTAGTTTCGATATTTGTCTGTCAGAGTCCTAGGACTTTCACTGATTTACTATCAGAGTCCCACCAAAGGACTTTCACTGAACCAGATTCACAAGTAATCGAAATTAGTTATTTTATTGAGAGCGACAGTTGCAGATTCGAGATTGCCGTTGATAAATTCACTAACTACAACAGTGCTAATTACTTAAGGTTAATATTGCTAGCAAAAATAACGATAGTACAACAACCTGGGGTAACATTCACCAGAGGGTGAAGGCGCAGCGCTTACCCAGAAAGGCATCCCTGCCTGGGGTGGAGGAAGAGAACGCAGCCAGTTGACTGGTCTGTCAGATATCAAGTTTCTTCTCTCCCAATTTAACAGTCATTTTCTCCATCCTTTTATCCCCAAAATTACGAGGTTTTCGCTCCCCTAGGTGACGTGTAGTATGATTTGGGTGGAGAGATGAGTGCTATAGTCATGTATGTTTAGCATCATCTCTAAAATCTTCATTAGCCTATACAGGGGTGTCAACTTCAATATGCATTTCACAGGTAATGAGGCAAAGGTCAATTATCGGGCATGGTAGCCTCTCAAGGAAACAAAGAGCTACACAAAGTCTCTGTTATCTTGATTTTACTGTCTCTGCTGACAAAAAGCAGGGCTGTCCTGGCTCCCCAAGACTACCCCGTTATTTATGTATCTTGTGATAGCCAAACAAGCCTTCACTCCCCTGGGTTGCACAAGAGATAGCAAAGCCAGTCTTAATTGCTCTTTGAGCACAGAGACTTCACCTTATTATACAAATTCCACAATGGGAACTGGAGAGCAATGCTGAGAATTATAGTGAAGAACAACTTCAAACAAATCCTTTCAGAATAATGTAATAGAAATAATTCCTGTGCTAGTTGAAAATAATTGTTCCAAGGGCTGGATTTTGACACCATCATTTTCGGTATTCTATGAACAGAATTACTAAATCCCCCCTTATAAATTAATTAAAACTATGAAATGAATAAGAAATCACTTACTGTGAGGATGTGGGGCAACATCTAGGCCTATATTTGCCATGGTAATCTTGGCATCTTGAATACATGTTAAACCACTAAACCACACAGCAACAGGAGTGGGTTTTTTCTTTTGTTTGTTTCTGAAAAACTAAGGTCATTAAACTGCAGCTAAGGGTTTTTTCAAGCTATTTCATTTAGTGCTGTGCTTCTTTAAGTGCTGATCACAACAAACTGAGCACGTTTTACAGACACATAGGTTAAGGAAGCACTTAACTCTCATAAGAGAACACTAGGCATCCTATATGAGCAAACAAATTTCCAAGTGGAAGGAAATTTGTGTTCAGGAATCGTCATTCCAAGTCTGAGATATCTTTTCATCATGATTCACTGCTGTGAGAACAGAGGTAGGACCAGGGGCCACCATTCTCCCAGAAGCCAGGGAAGAAACCCATTAATCTGAACAGAGCTAATGGGATGCTGTCTGGAGGGAAAGCATGTGGCAGCAAAGATTAAAGAGGTTCTGACTACAGAGCAAACAAAAACCTGGCAGAGGAAATCTGAAGGCTAGGATTCATCCTGAGATAAGGGAAGCCTCACGTGAGCCATATTACTGGAGTGGCAAGTGCCTCCACCCATAACAAATATGATACTTTGCTCCTCCTTTCACACTGTTTTGCTCGACATATCCTGTGTATCAAACCAATGGGCAAAAAGATAAGCATATTTTCAGTTCAACATGTTACTAACATGGTTTCTGGAACAGTCTCTAACTGTCTGAGAGTCTGTGAGAAAGTTTACTACTGATGTACTTTGAAATTCTGAGGTTTATTATGTAAAAATACTTTTATTATATTCAAACAATTTTATCAGTATTATTCAACTGATTATAGCTACATTAATGAGCTGCAAAGCTACTGAACTCTGAGACAGAACTTCATAAATATGGAAACTAATTTTTCAGAAGAGAAAAATGTTAGAACCTGAGGCTAATCAGAAACATTGAATGCTAACCTTATCTCTCTGACTTCAATGGAAGGACAATTAGGCCACAATGAACACTTTGGTTGACTCTCCCTGCAGTACACCATATATATTCATGACATTAAAACCCAAAGCACTTAAACACAAAAGAAATGCGAACACAGGGAAATCAAATTTCATGCACAGCTTCACACTGTGTTTTTTTATTGTTGTGCAAATTTCGTCATACCCTATAGCATGAAGGATGTAAATGTGCAGTATTCATTATAAATTCCCACATGAAATCACCAACCAGTCTGTGCCTCTGATCTAAGTGAAGACACATCTGAGGAAGTCCACTTTATTATGACAGGATGAGGAGGAGACAGGCAGCAGGAGAGTGCCGTCTTCAACGGAAACACACAGCAAATAGACTTGTTCTTCCCTCCTCCTCTTGCTCATGTCCTCCCCTCCTTCTGTGGTGGTCAGGCCACCAGCACCAAACCCAGACTTCTTCCTAATCACCAGGAAATATCAGCTGCATTTATGGATTACATTGCCAGGTGCTTCTGTCATACTGTTGCTCCTGGACACAGGCTGCAGAAGAATAAGTATGAATGTGGACATGAATTGCTGCAAATTTTGGCCTTGCTTTGCAAGGACTTCAACAGAAGTACCTGAAGACACTATGGTATTGTATATGCAGTTCCTGTACATGAACCATGGGGTTTCATTTCTTCACAGACATGCCTGAGGACAGGACAGATTTCACACCCTACTAGCTTTCCCGTGTGCTCTAGCCACATGTGCTCCACCTGGGGGCCAGGATGGGCCAGTTCGCTTTTACGTAAGCCTCCGCAGATCCAGAATGCTTTCTGGTCTGAGTTGTGATCGTTTCCCCCAGGCAGAATATGGGGAGAGGCAGGTAGTATGATAGCTCCTGGTCCAACTTGGCTGTGTGATGCTGAAGTAGAGGAGAGAAGGCTCAGCGAGGCAGTGCCGCAGCAACCAGCTGCCTCTGCAAAACCTAGAGGGTTGTTGCAGCTGAGCAGGTGCTCACCCGTCAATGGCAGCTTTGGAGTTAGAGGCCCACACTTCTGGTGTGTTGCTTCGCCACAAGACCAAGCAGTTTGGATTTCTCTGTGCGTGCTCAGCCTCCTTCCTGCAGCTGGGTTCCCAGTCCTGTCTACAGGAGCTAGCTTTGAAAGTAACTCATGGGATACCAACACCTGATTTTTTCCCCTTCTCTGTAAATACACTTTTTATATGTATAGATTTTAACCTGGGGAAATCTTCTGTGGCCTTTTATGCTGTCCCAGGTGCAGTGGAGCCAGCCAGGATGGTGAGGCAGGGAGTAGAGGAGCTCCTGGCAGACACTGCCTGGGGTAGAGAACCTTCGTACTGCAGCCTGCTCTTCTTCTTCAGGTGCAACAGCTTGCTGAGCTGGGGGGAATGTGCTGGAACGTGTGTTTGGAGCGGGCAGAGGGGTGGGCTGTGAGGACTGCCCAGGAAAGACACCATGCAGTGATGGAGGGGAACATGGGGTACTGAGGGCCATGGAGTGCAGCCTGCCCATAGTGGAGGGGGTGCAGGCACTGTGGGGAGGCGGTGTTTGTCCTGCTGCCACTCCATGGCAAGGTGGCCAGAGTCCAGAGCTGCCTTAAAGCCTCTGAGCAGCTGTGGCTGCCCAACACAGAGACGAGCTGATGCAAGCAAGGGAAAGACATGCAGAGCTGTTTGCAACAGAGGGATCAGGGCTACACATCCTGTAGGTACAAGTGAGAGCATCACATTTGCTGGGAGGGGATGAGTTTCTCTCTCAGCATAGAGCAAAGTAATCATGTATCTGCTGTGATTTATGCCAAGATACCTGCATTCCTACAGATTCCTCCTGACAGCTGGAAACCAGCACCGTGATGCGTGTTAATGAGTACAAGGGTCATTACCTTCCACTTTCATCAAGGAGTAAAACATTCACAAATGCTACATTGTGATTTACAAAAGTGAAATGGATTATTTTTTAAGAGCCATACCAGAGACATTCTACATTAAAGCAACAACAGAAAACAGGCCCTACACTTACCTAAAAGAGCTTTCTAAATGACATGTATTATTTGGCTTATGTATTATTATTGCTATTAATAATTAATGGAAATGTAACACTTTTCACTAATGGAAAACAACCACTGCAAAGAGCACTTTGATAGCATTATACTTATTACCCATCTTAGAAACAAAAAATGCACTTAACCTGTAATTAAGGTTATGCAATAAAAGCTTTGTAAATATTGCAGTTGGAAAGTGTCCCCTCAACATCACATGCTACCATTAGGCAAAAATTCTCTAAGAAATGTCTCTTTGAAATTACAAATTTTGTTTTCTGAAGGAAAAAAGAAGGAAAAGACAAACCTTAAAGGCAGCACTGCCTTGTTTCTTCTTTGCATTTGGCAAACACTGCATGCTTAATCAACACTGTGTGTGAGCAGTAATAAAAAAAAATAATCTGTGGTGGTCTGAAACTTCCCTCACTGTTGGGGATACAAGCAATAGAACCAAATGGGGGGAAAAAAATCTGATGGGCAAAAATTATTTGCTACAGAAAAATCCAAACACGTTTGCCTGCGAGCTGCCCCACTGCATGGTAGTATAGAGCAAAGTGGGTAAGGTTGCTGTACAAAGGGTACTCACTCGATTTTGTCCAATTTCTGTTCACCTTTGTTGCCCTTGGATGTAACACAGTTAATCCTGACTTTCAGGCCTTATGCAGAATAGATGGATGCTGGTATGCTATAGAAAGTAGAGAGGACGTGTGCAATCATCATGCTCTTTGCTTGCTGTGCCCTCTGAACAGGACCATGTCTGATGCCACAGGCACATAACTCCTACCCTGCCAGTTCCACTAGAACAGTCATTCCACCAAAAGTGTTGTGTATTCCTACTTTGCTACCTGCCTAAACAAGTACTAAGAGTGTTTCTCATTTTGTCATATTTGGCAACACAGTTTGAGCTTAGAAAAGCTTTGTATCTCAATTTCAAAAAGAGGAAAGAAGATCAAATGACATAATAAACGTTATTTAACAACTTCCTTGCACCATTTCTAAAAAACCTTCTTAAACTCAAGAGCAATGAATTTTTTATTAGGTGTAATGACTATGACAGCCTTAGGCTCAAATATTTAATCAGTGTAGTCCAAACAATCTTCTAGTGGTGATTCATCTTCCAGGTATATAATTATACATAAAAGCCAAAAAAAATAATCTTTTTGAAATTAGTTTTTGCCCTTTTATTTTTAGGATTTTGGCCTGACATCCCAGTGGATTGATTTATTAAATCAGCTTGCAATTCATAAACAACCTAAAACCAGAGTTCAAACGAAAACAACAGTGACTGGAATGTTTCTGGTGCGCTTTGAAGAATGCAGAGTACCATGTAGATGAGCTGCACGTGCTGCATGTTTATAGAAGCAATTTAATTCCTAGTACACTTGAGGGAGAGACGAATTCTTCACAACAAAGCCATATCCTGATATTATGTGAACAAGTAATAAGGAAGGGTTGGATGTCCCCTGGAAGCATGACTTTTATGACATTATAATTTCTCTTTAAATTACCCACTGTGACAGCTGTCCCAGTGTTAATGACAACTTTGGCTCTAGTCTAGGTAAATAATCCTTTTAGCTGATCTAATTTTTCTCTGAGCAGAGTTAGCAGTTATTATTGCAGTTTACTGATTCTGCATTAGCATTTCTTACACTTTTTTCTGGTGGAGCTTCACCACTGGGCACCAGTGGCAAGAGGGGAGAACAACCATGTTGCTGCAGCTGCAAGCAAGATTTTTAATTATTTGAGACGTCTGAGAGTCTGGTAATAAGAACAATTACAGGCCACAGACTGCAGATCTCTCACAGCCACTGTTTAACACACTTTCTTTTGAAGCGTACCCCCCTTTTTAAATGGAACAATTTGTGACTGAATCTACATTGATGGTTAAGGTAGAATTGGTGGCATTAGAGGGCAGGATATCCCTTACTTCTTAGACACTGCATCTGATCATGGTCATAGCAGTTATTTCTTCCACTCCTACAACAAAATCTGTCTCTAGAAGCTGCTCCTGGTGCTGTGTGACTTGCAAGGGATGCAGACAGCCACAACAAGGACAGACAGCTCAAGGAATATGAGGCAGGACAGAAGATGCTGCAGCAGAAATTCAGGTAAATTTGGCTGGAAATTTCTCAGTGTTTCCTGCCATAGCACTGCTTCCAGCTGAACTCTTTTTTTTTTTCCCCTTAAGTGCAACCTCTCCTTTTAATAAAGCACATATCATACAGCAAATTTAGTTGTTTGTTAAAAAAGCAACAACAAAACCCCCACATTAGCTCAATTTCAGGCATCCCTGCTAGGTGTCAGAATGTCTCCTGCTCTCCAGCCTCTATGTTTATTGAAAAATAATGCAAGGCAAATAGGGTCTCCCTCTTCTGACCTTCTTCGCAAAGCTCTGCCCATGTAGAAATGTTATGAAAATTAAAAATTAAAAAGGGGGGGGGGAGTACTTTCAAATTTAAAAAAAGAAATCCTTTTAAAAAGTTGGCCTAGAAATATCTCAACTAAATCCAAACTGTCTTCAACTGATGTGCCTCAAGCACATTTCCCTAGTAATCTGGCTGCCAAATCCTATTCTCATTGCTATCTTCTCTTTGCCTCAACAGTGAGGTGTTCTCCACTGGGCAAAAGTGCAGAATAAACAGGTGATTTTTTAATAAAATTATCTACTAAGCATTAAACCAAAAATTCCTGCTAGTCACTGTCTGCCATAGCTGTCAGAATTGACCACCAAAGCCAGCATCTCAGTTTGTCTTCAGTCCTACTGCTACCCACATAATGTTAACAATTCTGCAGCATGATGATGCAAAATTCAAACTCTAGAGATTAGTCACAGATCATATCATGCTAAGAGTCACCCTGGCTCCAGTTTAATCTAAGTATTTGTCTAATATTTTTCTTTTAAAGTCCCAAGTAGATATGAGGGCTCCATCATGCTGTGCACAAAAATAGGACCTGCTTAAAAAAGTTCATATGAAATGAACCCTTTTTCAAAAAGAAGATTAACAGGAAATGCTTCAGGAAATATTTATAAATAATGAACAAGTCATTAGTATTTTGCCTTAGGTTCATGGGGGAGGTAAAAGGAGAAAAATTCAATTTTTGGAATTTGGGGGTTGGACTAGATGACCTTTAAAGGTCCCTTGCAACCCAAACTATTCTATGATTCTGTATTTCTCCAAGGAAGAGCTCTGAAAAGTAGTAAAAGGACATATAGATGGAGTGACCTGATCTAAAGCTTTACACTATATAAAAAAATCAATGTCAGGATGCAGATTTTTTCACTCACGATTTTCAGTCCAATCTGCAGGTGAAGCCATATCTGATTGAATGATATGGTCAACATAGATAAAGTCCTCTGCAGGAAGTAAAAAAAAAAAAGAAATAACTTAGCCCACATATATTATAAAAAGAATAGGATTCCAACTGCTCATTATGCAATATTCTGTGTTTTAATTTATTAATAATTATGGAAAAATAAAGGCCCACTTCATCCATAAAACTGCAGGGAACTTAAAATTTGCACTTCACTCAATTTCAAAAAATATCTGAATAATATTCATATAAAAAGCAGGCTGCAAATGAACATCATTAAATCTTTTCTGAGAACAGAAACCTGCACGACATAACAGATGTAATTGCACTTCATATTAATTAACTAAGAATTTTAGGCAAAATTAATTAGCATCCTATTGGGCACATAAGGTTAGGTAAAGCATGGCTATAAAAACGGATTTTAATGATAGTGAACAGAGAGGAATTTTAATGCCCTGCACTGTCCCCAAAGACAAGAGTTTTGCTAGATTATACTAGATTCACAAAAATTGGAATGTAATCTGCTTTTTTTTTTAGTCCTTTTTGCAACAACTAAAAGAAAAAAATATAGATAGGGACTCTTTGAACTCCGTTCTCATCTGTAGATTAATTATTGAGTCCTTTCACTTCACATTTTATGCCAAGACTTCTTTTTGGGCATGAGCAGGCAGTCCACTATTGTAGGTCCAGTGAGCTGAGTTACAGAGCAGGACAAGTCAACAGCAGGGAATGCGAAGACCTCCGATTTCCACTTCATCTTTTTTCATCTCTTGATCTTCAGTACCCTCCTAGTTTCACCTGGTTATTCTAAGACTCTGTCATAAAGATGAATCTCATAAAAACCATTATTTGAGGCTATCAGCCTGCCATTCTGAGCAATACAAAAGCAGCCTTTTGACATGACCTCAAGGCTCATTTTGCATACATTATTCAGAAGAATCAAAGGGACATGGCGTAAAAATAGATTCCAGATTGTTTGTCACATGGTAAGGATCCCACATGGCTGGGTGAATTGGTATTGGATACCCTTTCACACCACAGCCACAGAAAGTTACAGTCACTCATCTAGTTGACCAAGAAAAGCCAGTAGATGTGGCAGTTTTGGATTTTAGCAAAGTTTTTGATATTGTCTGTCACAGTATTCTTCTGGACAAAATGTCCAGCATAGACCTAGACAAGTCCAGAATATGTTGGGTTAGCAATTAGCTGATGGGTCAGGCTCAAAGGGTTACAGTAAATGGGGTTACATCAGGCTGGTGGGAAGCCGTCAGTGGGGTTTTGAGATTAGGGCCAGTGCTCTTCAACGTTTTTATAAGTTATCTGGACGCAGGAATTGAATGTACACTAAGTAAGTTTGCCAGTGATACTAAATTAGGAGGAGCTGTGGATTCCCTGGCGGACAGAAAGGCCTTACAGAGAGATCTGGATAGACTATAGAGCTCGGTAATCACCAACTGCATGAAATTTAACAAGAGTAAGTGCTGGAATCTCCACTGGGGATGAGGTAATCCTGTTTATACATGCAAATTAGGGGACAAGAGACTGGAGAGCAGCCTGTGGAAGGAGAGCGGGGGGTTTCAGTTGACAGTAAGTTGAATGTGAGTCAACAGTGTGCCCTGGCAGCCACAAGAAACAATCGTGTCCTGGGGTGCATCAAGCACAGGACAGCTAGCCAGTTGAGGCAGGTGATTCTCCCAATTTACCCTGCACTGGTGCAGCCCCACCTTGAGGACTGCGTGCAGTTTTGGGCACCTCAATACAGGAAGGACATGAAACTATTAGAGAGTGTGCAGAGGAGGGTGACCAAGATGATGTAAGGTCTTGAGGGCAAGGCTGAGGTCACTGAGCAGGTCACTTGAGGGCAAAACTGAGGTCACTGAGCAAGACTGAGCAGCTGAGGTCACTTGGTTTGTTCAGCTTGGAGAAGAGAAGGCTAAGGGATGACCTCGTCACAGTCTGCAGCTTTCTCAAGGGGAGCAGTGGAGGGGGAGATGTTGATCTCCTCTCTCTGGTGAACAGAGATAAAACATGGGGAAATGGAATGCAGCTGCATCAGGGGAAGTTTATGTTGGATATTAAGAAAAAGTTCTTCACTGAGAGGGTTCCCTGTGGAACAGGCTTCCCAGGGAAATGAACATGACACCAAGCCTGGGAGAATTCAAGGAGCACCTGGACAATACTTTTAGTCATATGGTAGTTGGATGAGGAGCAGGGAGTTTGACTCGATGATCCTTATGGGTCCCTTCCAACTTGAAATACTCTATGATTCTGTGATTTTGGTATTCTGTATTTTACCCATTGACTGATAGGCATAAAATGCCTAAAGGGCCACAGCGAGAGATACAATCTTCCCAGGACAGGGTATTGCTAATGAGGCTACAAAGCTATATCCATTCCAGTCTGGGGTGCAGACTTTGATCACTTCTACCTCCCCTTAATTTTTTCTCTGATTTTGTTGGAATCTCCACTCTTTCCACTGCAGAAATATTAATAAGTTGGAAGGTCACTATGAAGAAATTTCAAAATCACAAAGAAAGAAAATGGTGAGCCACAAACTAAACTGCTACTAATTCAGCTGCATCAAATTTTCTTTTCTCTCATTGTCTGGTTGATTATGCTCATGTTTTCAGTCATCCCAGGTTCTTGGAAACATTACTTTTTCTTGAACAGTTTTGTCTGCGGTTTTGTCAAATCCTATGGCACAATGCAAATAAGTAGGGAGGGGGATCATTTGAACATACATACATATATTTGCTGATATGCTAATGCACACAATCTTTCAAAAAATTAAAGGTGGATTGAATGTGCAGATTACTGTTGCTTTCATATTTTGATAAATGTTTGAAGAAAAAAATAGGACTGTATTCTTGAAAATTTAATTTGCTTAGACATGAAGAAATACATAGAATAAAATACAAAAAGAGGAAGTTGTGTCTATATCTGCAGCCTTTATGGTGGACTGTATTTACAACCCATGATGTCCCCAATATATTACTTGAAAACATACTTGATTTGGATGAAATTCTGTTATACTCCTAGGAAGACAGAGATATCCATATCATAATAACACAGAGCAGCTGTAGGTGGTTTAAAATCTACATTTCCACACGCTGTAAACCCTTGGAAGCTCTCATCTCCAGTGGGAATATCAGTGAAGACTTGGGGGGAAAAAAGGTAAAGAACAATGAATTTCTGCAGGTTTGATTCCCAGTCCCAGTATCCATTAGCTACAGTCACAATTTGAAGTATGGGTCACTTGAGGAGAGAATTTTCAACTACTATTGTAAAACAGTTTCTAGTGGTATCTAAGAAAGGTTTGACCTGGAAGTACAATAAATCATAGGATCATAGGATCATAGAATCTTAGAACAGTTTGGGTTGGAAAGGACCTTAAGGATCATCTAGTTCCAAGCCCCTGCCATGGGCAGGGACACCTCCCACTAGACCAGGTTGCTCAAAGCCTCATCCAGCCTGGCCTTGGACAATTCCAGGGATGGAGCATCCACAACCTCTCTGGGTAACCTGTTCCAGTGCCTCACCACCCTCACAGTAAAGAATTTCTTCCTAATATCAAATCTGCATCTCCCCTCGTTCAGTTTAAAACCGTTACCCCTCATCCTATCATTCCACTCCCTGATAAAGGGTCCCTCTCCATCTTTCCTGTAGGCCCCCTTCAGGTAATGGAAGGCTGCTATAACGTCTCCCCAGGGCCTTCTCTTCCCCAGGCTGAACAACCCCAACTCTCTCAGCCTGTCATAGCATAGGTGCCCCAGCCCTCTGATCATCTCCGTGGCCCTCCACTGGACCCCCTCCAACAGGTCCATGTCCTTCTTGTGCTGAGGGCTCCAGAGCTGCACGCAGTACTCCAGGTGGGGTCTCACCAGAGTGCAGTAGAGGGGCAGAATCACCTCCCTCGACCTGCTAGCTATGCTTCTTTTGATGTAGCCCAACATATGGTTGGCTTTCTGGGCTGCAAGTGTGCATTGCCGGCTTATGTTGAGCTTCTCATCCACCAGCATCCCCAAGTCCTTCTCCTCAGGGCTGCTCTGAAGCCATTCTCCGCCCAGCATGTACTTGTGCCTGGGATTGCCATGACCTACATGCAATACGTTGCACTTGGCCTGGTTGAACTTCATGACGTTCACACAGGCCCACCTCTGAAGCTTGTCCGGGACCCTCTGGATGGCATCCCTTCCCTCTGGCATGTTGACCATGCCACACAGCTTGGTGTCATCAGCAAAATTGCTGAGGGTGCACTCAATCCCATTGTCCATGTCTCCAACAGAGATGTTAAACAGCACCAGTCCCAGTACAGACCCCTGAGGAACACCACTCATCACTGGTTTCCACTTGGACATTAAACCATTGACTGCAACCCTTTGAGTGTGGCCATCTAGCCAGTTCCTTATCCACTGATTGGTCCATCCATCAAATCTATGCCTTTCCAATTTAGAGACCAGGATGTCAGGTGGGACAGTGTCAAAATCACAAGCCATGGGTCTGTGCTGGGCATTGGGGGATATTCAGCACAGTTCTCTGCAACCAGGTACTGGACTAACAATAATTAGCAGTGCAAAGGGAAATTCACAAGAGATTGAGGGAATAGGAAATAATTTCTTCTACAAAAACTTTAGGCAGAGTGTCTAGGTTGCATTGTGGGACTTGTTAGGGTGGATATTCTCTGTAGACATGAGCCTTGGAGGGTAACTCCACAGAGCTATTGAAAAGGGGGTGCAGGGAGTCTTTTCATTGACAGCTTCAGGTCTCCCAACTGTAAATTCAAGAGTGCTTTTCAGTAGCTATGTTCCATTCAGCAGCTGGGGTGGTTAATGTAGAGCAGAACAGAAGTGGGCATCTCTGCCCACCACCCACTTGCAGCTGTGGCACACATGTGGCACCTCTACCCACATAGCTACTCAGGTCAAAACAGAGAGAGGGGTTGTTCTGTCCCTAACACCCCTGAACAGGAACTGGTTCAAGGGCCACAGTAAAAATTTACTTTCTCACTGGGTCCTGGCTTTGTAACAGTGAATGCCTTTTGCAGGTCTATAAGCAGGCTGAGAAGAAGGTTGGTGCCTCACAAGGGATTAATATGGTCATTATTAGGAATTAATGTACTTTGTAAATCTGAAGCCAGTACAGTGACTTTTTCAGCAACATCCTTTTTTATTTCATAATTCCAAGCAGGGTATATATAATTGTGATGGCTGAAATTTGTTTAAGATTTGATTTAATAATCTAGTAGCCCTCTTCAATGGATAAGATATTTCTTTCTCCAAATACACACCTAAATCACACATCCATATCTGCACATTCATACGTGAATACAGGCATATGCTTCTCATGTCAGTCATAGCAGAGGTTAGGCTAAATCTACTGAAGTACTGAGGCTAAAAAGCCTGTGTGTGCTGATTCCTGTGGTTCATTTCCATTCCACTTAAAATATAGACAATATTGAGCCACATGTTTCCCTCCAAGCAGGCAAAACAAAATTGCTATGAATCCGGTCCTGAATAGTTTGATTAATTTAATTTGATTTTTGAGTTTTTTTTTGTTATTTATTTCTGTCAAAACTGAATAAAAATTTCTTTATCATTATGTCAACATAGACATAGCTGTAGGTACTTAGCTTGTTCTCACAGTATTACTACTTGTATCAAAGCTGAGCAAGTGCACGAACTGTTACGTTAAATAATAACTATTTTCTGAGGAAAAGGAATCTTCAACCTATCCTGTAATGCAGTTTGTCCCTAGAAATCCTACAAGATCTCAAAGTCCATGTAAGAATAAAGCATGACTGCTGGATCAGAACTTACTGTATCAGAAATGGGGATAAAATTTTGTGTGGATGTCTTTTACAGAACAATGAACATGCCGAAGATTTCTGGTATATTTCATCTTTGTAAAGAATTACAGTCAAAACTTAGAATCAAATGAATGCTGTTGTAGAGTTACAGAGAGAAACTGGAATTAAAAATCCGCAGTGAAAAACTTTATACTTTCATATGCAGCTTAACCTTAAACTCCAGAAAGTGTGTTACACCATTTTGCTTCCATGTGTGAAGATCTCTAGCTCTTTTAAAGGTTCAAGTCAGTTCTTAAACTCTGGCCCCTCAGGAAAGTAAGCTTAACTCTGTAGAATGGAGTCCTGGCACATCAAGTTGTGTTGTCCATGTAAAAAAGTAATTGAGATAAGCCCTAAACAGGAATAATTTTTCATTATGTGAGATCTACAGGATTGACAATTTGGGAAAGAAACTCATTCCACTCACGCTTCCCTTACCTACCTTGTTCAGTCCTACAGACAACCTAAACTACTATTTCTTACACCTGGATGATTCATTCTGAGCTCTGTTGAATCTTCTGGTGTCTGTTAAGCTCCTGTAGTTACTGCTTATAGTGCTGTTCTACTTGTTATCTACAAGGAAAACCTAAAACTACAGAGACTACTTTCAAAACCTGTTGTCCATTGAAATTGGTTTCCATCCACTGATGGAGCAATGACTCATTATCAGCTTCCATCTCACTGACATGTAAATCTAGATGCATTGATGTCTCCACACAAAATGTTAAAAAATAATCTAATGCATAGAGTAACAAACAGGAAGGAAAGCTGCATTTCTATTCAGTTAAACAGTCTGATGAAGCTTTGAAAAACTGATCGAATGTAATGTTGCAAAGTCTATTTTATGCTCAGTGGAGGCAGTCTTGATTAGCTGAACTTAGTATAGCTCTATTATCTGTATACATGTATACATTTTGTATATATGTTAGACATAATCTTTGTTATCAACACTATAAAACCAACTCTTCTATAACTGGCTGAATGCATTATCGGTTGTACACTCTATATGTACAATGAATATGCCTGAATGCGTAACAGAGCAAACCTGAGCAGCATACATCACTCTGTGCAGAGGTCGCTGCACAATCTTGAGTACTCTGGTTAGAAAACCACTTAGTACACAGTTCATGGCACTGATTGATGGTATTGTAAAGGAGGAGAACACCCCACTGTAGTCATTGGCACTTTGGGGAAAAAGCTGGGCAGTCAATTTTCTATATTGTTGCAATAATAATGTTAGGGTATTCTCTGGTGTAAAAAAGCAAGTTCAAACTTAATTATGTAAGTTGTTCAGAGTAAGGTTTCTAGAATCAGATCTTCCACGTACATAACATATATGACATGAAAATTAACAGGTACTTAAAAAGTCTATGGATGGTAATTAACCTACAAAAGGAAAAGAGATCTGTGTTGTGATGGTCAAAGTTAGTTTAATAGGTAGTGAACCTTTCTGGATTTTGCTTTAAACTTGGCTCCTCAGGACTCCCTTGATCCACACCCTCACACTAGTACCTTATTTCTGATCTACTAACCTCTTCAGCTATGGACTTAAAAATGAATGCTGCCTTAGCCCGAAGCCTCACTTGCTCACTGCACCAGAGCTGAGCTGCAAATATGGTTCATGGGCCATTCCTGGTCGAAACTCAAATCTAGCTACGGCTCTGCCTCAGTTTTTTTCTTACTCTACTGATTCCTTCCAGCCCTGACAACAGAAAGGCAGGTAAATCTTCTGGCACTTCCAGCATGGCTGTGCCAATGGAGCCTCCTTTCCACAGTGACAAGGGCATTCTTTATCAGGATAAACATAAGCACTTCTCATAGGCCTCATTCTTTTAGTCTTAAACCCTGCAAAGTTGTTGCTGCCTTAGGTACCATAAACCTAAACCATAGCCCAATGATCCCCACAGATACATCTCTAAACTTAGCCTGAACAAGAGTGTTTATATATATGTACTTACCTGTGCTTTATGAAAATGTTTTCAATTTTAACTTATAATCATGATTTCCAACTCTAAATTTGGTAAAATGTTTTTAGTGACAAGAAAAACTTTTCTCTTTCAACCCTTTTTTCTAAAAATCTCTTGCTAAACAAGCTATTAAAATACATTTGCTAGGATGAAAAAGTACCATTTAAAACTTCAAAGGTAGAGGTGCAACTAATGTTAACAAGAACTTCTGCCGAACACTAATGGATATTTTAAAGCTGATTCTGCAGAAAAGTTACAGTGAGCTCTACCTTTTCCTGTGAGATTGCTTGAAAATATTTGAGAGGATTATGGTATAAAACCACAGAAATACTATAAGCAACACACATAAAAGTAGATGTGGTGATTACTATGTTAAGGAGATATTGTGGTATGGTATAAAAAGTTTTCAACAATGCTATCTGCACAGAAAGATTAGGCCTTTTGTGTTGTCATCTTGGAAAATTTAGATTGCACTTCATTATATTATATAATGTATGATAACAGGATTCTGGTATTATCACTCCACTAATCCTGTCACTTTGGATTCTCATTTCTGGATTTATGATCTATTTATTGGAGCATAATCAAACCCATTTCTTTTGAGAAACAGTCTTCATGCAAAAGGAATACTCATATTATATTTGGGAGCACCAAATTTTTTTACAGAAATGCTCGTTGCACCTTTGCATATTCTGTGAATCAGAATGCTCTGATTTACACTATAAAGATTAAATGAGACACATTCTCAGATCCTTTCAGCTTTTGTGACACTTAAGCTCTTCCGTCCTGAGATTAATTTTAAGAATAGGACCTGTCTTTGCAGCTCTAATAGGTGATGGAGAGAAAAACACAGCAGATGGGTTCTTGCCAGGTGGCATCATTGTCTTTATGGTCCATATTTCACATGTGACAAACTGAGGGCGGCTACAGGTCCCATGTGAGGACTCCACAGGCAGTCTTCAGCCTCCTGGTTGCTTTTGTTAAGTTCTTCTCCCCAGACTGGAGAAGACATGATGTTTTATGGGTACACACTTACAGTATGACGGATGGAGGAATAATTCTGATTTTGCTGTTGCTGGGCTGGGGAGATGGGAAGTCTTTAGAAAGGCTATGTCTAGGAAGACCAGGGCTGCAAACTGCCTGCTGAGGAGCATCTCTTTCCACTGCCTCCACAAGAAACCTAACTCACCTACTTCTAAAATTAATCATTGTTAACATCTCCCCGAAGCACAGCAGTAGATTCTACTATAAGCTACAAAAATAATATTTAGAATTCTTCAAAATAGAAGTGATGGTTGGGGCAACCTTCTGTTTCAGATTATTCTATTTATTTTATTTTACTAGACAATGTTTTTACAATTAATACCAGTGGTAAATCCTACCATGGGTATTAATGGGTAAATCCTACATGTATAGCAGTCTTTGAAACTGTAGAATTCATCTCTCTTCTATATTAGTCCCACACATGTTCAATAAATAAATGGCATGAAAGTGCAAGATTGTACTTTGAAAGTAGGTGTAACTATTTGCATTTGAGGATCTAAATTTCGTTAAGTTACAGGCCATTACAACTTGACAAGTGACTAACTCCAGAAATGAGTGTGAAATTGTGTGTAGAGGGATTCTATAATCAGTGATGTATAGAAACAGTCACTGAGACAGCTCCCCACACTTGCAAGTCAAAGTTTTTTACTAACTGGATGAGGAAAGAGATAGTAGACTACAATGCATATGCACATCTTTGTAAAATTCCCAAGGCCCGTGTAAATTCCACTAATATGAAGGATCCCTAATGTCTCTTCCGGACAAACTCTGTCCTATTATAACCTGGTCTCTTTAAGACTTTTGAAAAATTGTAAGACTCTTCTACTAAGTAAGTTATCTTTTGGGTTTTTGGTGGAATTGCATGAATCCTTCTCCTTCAGCAAGTCCTCCACGAGCATGGATGCATGTCCATAATTAGGTGGGAGCAAAACTGGATTGAAGATCAATCCAGAACGTAAAAGTAATAGAAAAAAGGAAATAACTATATGTGAGGTGCATTCTGGTAACTCAAACATGTGAACCAGCTTTTGCTTAAACACGTTTACATGCAAGTGGCTCTTGATCTAAAGAGATATTTGTCATGAAAATTTTTGATTCACTTTACAACACTATGACTTAGGCCTCGGGTAGCCGTGTTAAGTTAAAAAGCAACTTAGTAAGATATTTGCATCTTATGTTACGGTTTTCCAGTTTGGGTGTGTATTTGGTTTTTTAAGAAAAAAAAAAAGACTTTTCTGATGCGGATTTTTAATAAACTGTTTCTGAAAGCGTCTTTTTTCATCGGCATTGCAAAAACAAAAAAAGTAAAACCCCATGTCAGACGGAATCAGTGTCAGTTTATGCTATGGATCTGCTCTCTGATTCCTTGTTAGAATAGAAAGTACTTTAGGATGTTTAAGGCCCTTCTTTCCTGTAAGTGCGATCAAACATTAATTACATTGTGGTACACTCTATATGTAATTAAATTAAATTAACTTGGAACACCTGAATTTGAGTACTAAACCAGGAACTTCAGTGATACTGAGGCAACGTTCAGATATGTGAATACTACTCAGATGCCTGACTGGATGCCTGCATTGGAAGAAGGTCTCACGAAAGAGAAGACAGGTCACACTGCCACATCCAGGCACCTGTTCTTGGAAGTTGCTGAGGGACTGTATTTAACAAAGAGGTTCTCTGCTCTTCTGGCACATAGTGTTTACATCAATGTTACATAATCCTAGAAATACAGAGCTTTTGAGGCAGTAACATAGAGGTCTGCTTCTTTGACCACCCTCATCAACTTGGTGGCTGTGTGTCTGAGCAGTAAACGTAGTACTTCTGCTCAAAACAGACAAAACATTCACAGTATTCCTCACTGACAAATCAGTCTCAACTCTTATTCTCAGTTTAGTTTATAGCAATAAAATACAATGAATTCTATAAAGTACACTGAGAAATTATCCAAATTGGATTGTTAGTTTCAAACAATGAGGCAGTGTTTATTAAAAATTATTTATATGAATTCTTTGATCACAGCAATTAGTAAAAGCAAAACTGGCACTAATTACTTCACTTTACACATCAATGGTGTTCCAAGGTGATCTTAAAATAAAACTACTGAAGATATTTGAGGATTTAACACAGTGTCAATTGGTTTTTTTAAAAGAAATACTTGACAGGAGTATGTATATATCTTTGCTTTAAACTCACTCACTGCCTCAGTAAGAGCAAAATCAGTTGTTCTATTATAATCTCCAGGGTGTTAGAAAAACACATTGTGGACTGCCTGTAATAGTCTTTTAAGTACATGTAGTGGCTTAGCCTCAGACAGCAACAAAGAACCACGTGCCGCTCGCTCGGATCTTCCCAATACAGGAAGAATCAGAAGAAAAAGGCAAAACTCTTGGGTTGAGACAAAGGCAGTTTAATAGAACAGCAGATGGAACAAGAAGAACAGCAACAATAACACGAATAGAGGAATTACAAACACGATTACGGAACCGCCGCTCCCGGCCGCGCACCGAATGGACCCACGATGCCCCAGCCCGCTCCAAGCGGTGACTTCCTGCCCCCTCCCCCGGCAGCTCAGGCTGGGCATGGCTCACATGGCACGGAATACCTGTGTCTTGGGGAGAATTAACCCTATCCCCGCCGGAACCAGGACAGTACATAAAAAGAACAATGCTTGCTCACCACTTTAATTCTGCATGGGTAAACAGCCTGAAGTCTCCTGTGGATGCTTAGTTGTTCAGGTCCTGTTTTCCTCTAAAATAAGCTTCTTCTGCATTGTCCTGGTTCCGGTGGGGATAGGGTTAATTCTCCCCAGGACACAGGTATTCCATGCCATGTGAGCCATGCCCGCCCTGAGCTGCCGGGGGAGGGGGCAGGAAGTCACCGCTTGGAGCAGGTTGGGGCATCCCGGGTCCGTTCGGTGCGCGGCGGGGAATGGTGGTTCCGTAATCATGTTTGTATATTCCTGTTTGTATATTCCTCTATCCATGTTATTGTTGCTGTTTTTTCATTGTTCCCTCTGCTGTTCTGTTAAACTGCCTTTGTCTCAACCCAAGAGTTTTGCCTATTTCTTCTGATCCTTCCCATATTGGGAAGATCCGAGCGAGTGGCACGTGGTTCTTTGTTGCTGTGTGAGGCTAAACCACGACATGCATGAACTTTATGGGCAAATAATTGAAAGTAACTAAGTTACCACAGCGTAATGACATGCCACGGTCAACTGAACCAAAATAGCTCACCATGTCTATGTCCTACCTATCTGCAAGTAAGAAATAAAGTGTGTTTGCTCATTCCGTCATTTTCTTCATTAGTTTAATCCACCATTGTTTCACAGTCACCACCATGGCTTTTTTATAAGTGATAATCTGGGTTCAAAATCTCATAGAATGAATTCTTGATCTAAAAAAAAAAAATAAAATTAAGTGTCTGTACCCATTTAATTTCATATGCTGGTTCCTAATACTTGTGTGTGGGTTATGGATATCTTGGGACAGTTATGTTTTTACCCATTTTCACAGGTGCTAAAAAAATTGGCTGTGCGTTCACAACATCATCTGCTGAGGGAAGACATGTTATGAGATGTAATGAATATATAAAAGATGCTTAGAAAAGAAGAATACACTAATGTAAATATTTGAAGAAGAGACTGTAAAAATAAATTTTATTTACAATGTGTTACATGAATATATCAGTGCTGGAGAATGTATTCCTTAACAATTTAAAAGCAGTAGTTTTACTTTTCAGTCATCTGCTTTATTTCAAACCACCTAATTAGTTAGAATCAGTATCCTCTGAATAATAACAATAACAACAACAATAATAATAATAATGGCTGTTATTAAAAATTACATATAAGAACACAAGCATCCTTCAGGAACATAGCAGAATATTGCACAGTTCTATCAACAGAATAGAAGCAATGTTTTTGTATAACTGGATAAAGGTTTGTAAGCCCAGAACCTGTTTGTCTTTCTTTGTCCAAGTGTATCATTGGCTTAGTGCGAGTTATTGACTGTCCCTGCAAATATTTTGTGATGATAAGAGATCTGCAAGACTCAGTCCTCTATCATGAAAATTAATAACTAATGATGGATATTGGAATTGCAGTAATGTTTTTGAGATATGAATCGGTGACTCACTAGATCCTACTTAACCTCACAAAATATTAGTCTTGTTATAATGAAAGAACAACTCAGGCAGGGATCAGTGCTATGCTGTACAAAAAAGATGAAAAGACAGGACATGGTCTAAAGAGATATTAATTTGGAAGTTTTTCTAGTGGAAAATTACCCCCAAAAATGTTACACAGCTGTTGGGCAAGATGGGGAACCAGGGAAAAACAGACGACATAATGGTCTTCCATAGGTAGAAGAGATCGTACAGACACTTTATAAAGATCAGATGCTAACAACAGTGTTGTGGCAATTTTACTCTTTTTTTATTGTAGCACTAAATGATCCCATGTATTCCCTTGAGTAAGCTGTGTCTAGTGAATCCCCACTTGATAAACTTAACAGAAATGCCAACTCAAGTGCATCTTTTATCTTTCTGCTGCTTGAGAATTATCAGTCTGGTGGTACTGCCTGAGACTGTAAGGCTTTATGGCTTGAGTTATCAAAGAAGATAGGAATAAAGATGAGTTACTTTTTTTTTTTTTTTTTTTAAATCTGTCAACACCATCATGGTGAGTACTGCTGTCTGAAGACAAGAAGGCTTGGTATCTGTAGCAGACAAAAGGATGACTGCCCCTTGTGCGATTATCCACTGGCTAATTTTGAGCAGCAGTGGTATCAAATTCATTGCAAGGGGTAGGTCCTAGTCAGATATTTGTACAGATGGGCAGCCTCACCCATACTACATGTGATCCCAGCTATGTGCTTGTTGGCATGTGAGCTAGCTGACTTGAAGCAGCAGTCTTACTTTTCATTGCTTGGGAGCATGAGTTTGTGGTTGAGAGCATTGTGAGGTATATAGCAGTGCCAGTATCAAAGGCTAATCCCAATTGCAAACACAGTTCTCCAAATCTGCAGACTGTAGTGGAGACTCTTTGATAATTTATATTTTTTTCTCAAAACTTTCAAAGTCTAGAAAATATATATATTGGCTGACACAGTGCTGGTCTGCATGTGATCTAGGGCATGAAGCGTTAAGGTTTTTCCTCCTTTCTTTCTGTCATGAAGTCCTTAATGCTAAGATGGGATCCCAATGCTGCAGCACCAATTTACTGCAGAAAGTTGATTGAACCAACTGAAAGGGCGCTTCTCACCTTGGTCACAACCCAGGCATCACCAAATATGTGAGAAATTTTCCACCACCTTCAAAGATTATTGGAACATGCCCTTACAGTGATTTTTAAAACACTATTGTAAAACCGTTGACTTCAGCTGGACAAAGTGTACACATGAGGAAAAGCAAATTCTCTATATTCTGGCAAAACTGAAGGAGGAACTTCTGGGTGCACATCCGAAACCCTAATAAGGATTTCGGACAAATGTAAAAGTGATTCTGTCGGTGAAGTTCCGAGCTGATATTAGGTTTTATGAGCCTTCATAGGAGGAAAGGAAAAAACAAACAGCAGTTTTCTGGTGTTGTTTTTTGGTGTGTTTTTGTTTGGTTGGTTTTTTTATTCACTAATAAACTGAGTGTTTTGTGGTTGTGTAGATCAATTCTGACCAAACTCCAGAAGTTAAGAATCTGCACCTTTTTTACATTATAATTGTTATCTTTGAGAGGTTTGCATCTAAATCCCAGAATGCATATAATGTGAAATGGACTAAAAAAATGTAGGAGGTGCCTGCAGGGCTCAGAAAATTTGCTACAGCGCACTTTCCAAGATAATTGGGCTTATTGTGTTTGTAAAGCAAAGTAGAATCACATCTCTAGATGTGACTTATTAGAGCTGTAGGTGGTAGATTATTATCCTCCTACTAATTCAGTGGGCAGCATGGCAAGATGTTAGAAAAAGACTGCAGCAGTTTTATACTCATCACTTTAAAGCAATATGCATTCCTCCCGTATTGAAAGTAATTCAAGGGCAGTTTCAGTCAGTAGCCTCCATTCCCACCAAAACAGTTGTTTGTGTCCAATATCTCTTCTAAAGCCTGCCATAGTTTTTCTATCCATTACAGCTTCTCAGTCATCCACCCACCCCTTTCTTCCCCAAACTAATGCATGTTTTAAATAAGAAAATTAAGCCATTCCAAAAGAGTAACACTATTTAACATAGAATCATAGAATCATTTAGGTTGGAAAAGACCCTTGGGATCATCGAGTCCAACCACCAACTCCACTCTACGAAGTTCTCCCTTACACCATATCCCCTAACACCACATCTAAATGACTCTTAAACACATTCAGGGACGGAGACTGCACCACCTCCCTGGGCAGCCTATTCCAGTGTCTGACCACTCTTTCTGTGAAGAATTTTTTCCTAATGTCCAGCCTAAACCTACCCTGCTGCATCTTTAACCCATTCCCTCTTGTTCTATCGCCAATTACCTGTGAGAAGAGACCAGCACCAACCTCTCTACAATGTCCTTTCGAGTAGTTGTAGAGAGTGATGAGGTCTCCTCTCAGCCTTCTCTTCCTCAAACTAAACAGTCCCAGCTCCCTCAACCGCTCCTCATAAGATTTATTCTCCAGGCCCTTCACCAGCTTCGTTGCCCTCCTCTGCACTCACTCCAGCACCTCAATATCTCTCTCATATTGAGGTGCCCAGAACTGGACACAATACTCAAGGTGTGGCCTCACCAATGCTGAGTACAGGGGGACAATCACCTCCCTACTTCTGCTGATCACACTATTTCTAATACAAGCCAGGATGCCATTGGCTTTCTTGGCCACCTGGGCACACTGCTGGCTCATATTCAGCCGCTTGTCAATTAGAACCCCCAGGTTCTTTTCTGCCAGGCAGCTTTCCAGCCACACTTCCCCAAGCCTGTAGCGATGCATGGGGTTGTTGTGGCCCAAGTGCAGGACCCGGCACTTGGCCTTGTTGAAGTACATTCCATTAGCATTGGCCCATCGGTCCGATCTATCCAAGTCTCTCTGTAGAGCCTCCCTACCCTCATGCAGATCAACGCTCCCGCTTAACTTGGTGTCATCTGCAAACTTAGTGATGATACACCCAATGTCCTTATCAAGGTCATCAATAAAGATGTTAAACAGAAATGGTCCCAACACTGAGCCCTGAGGGACACCATTTGCGACCGGCTGCCAGCTGGATTTAACTCCATTGACCACCACTCTTTGGGACCGCCCATCCAGCCAGTGCTTGATCCAGCAGATCATATGCTCATCCAGGCCAGGAGCAGTTTTTCCATGAGAATTCGATGGGGAACAATGTCAAATGCTTTTCGAAAGTCTAGGTAGACAATGTCCACAGCCTTTCCCTCATCCAATAATTGGGTCATCTCGTCATAGAAGGAGATCAGGTTTGTCAGGCAGGACCTGCCTTTCGTAAACCCATGCTGACTAGGCCTGATCCCCTGCTTGTCCATTATATGAATTGTAATGGCACTCAAGATGATCTGCTCCATGACCTTCCCTGGTACCAAGGTCAGACTGACAGGTCTATAGTTTCCCGGATCCTCCTTTCTGCCTTTTTTGTAGATGGGTGCTACATTTGCTGCCCTCCAGTCCGTTGGGACCTCCCCAGTTAGCCATGACTTCAGGTAGATAATGGAAAGTGGCTTGGCGAGCACGTCTGCCAACTCTTTCAGCACTCTTGGATGTAACCCATCCGGTCCCATAGACTTGTGCTCATCCAAGCGGTGTAGCAGGTCACTGATCCCTTCCTCTTTAATTGTGATGACCTCATTCAGCTTCCCCTCCCTGTCCCCTAGCTCATGAGGCCGGGTGCCCAGGGAACAGCTAGCTCCACTGCTAAAGACTGAGGCAAAGTAGGCGTTGAGCACCTCAGCCTTTTCCTCATCCTTTGTGACTGTGTTTCCCTCTGCATCCAGTAAGGGAGGGAGATTTTCCCTAACCCTCCTTTTGTTGTTAATGAATTTATAGAAACACTTTTTGTTATCCTTAACAGCTGTAGCTAGGTTGAGCTCTAGCTGCGCTTTGGCTCTCCTAATTTTCTCCCTGCATAGCTTCGCTATATCCTTATAGTCTTCAGGAGAGACCTGCCCGCTTTTCCAAAGGTCATAGACTCTCCTTTTGTTCTTGAGGTCCAGCCAAAGGTCCCTATTTAGCCAGGCCTGTCTCCTTCCCTGCCTACTTGTGTTTCGGCACAGGGGGACAGCCTCCTCCTGTGCCTTTAAGACTTCTCTCTTGAAGTATGTCCAGCCTTCCTGGGCTCCTATATCCTTCAGGGCAGCCTCCCAAGGGATTTTGTCCAGCAGTCTTCTGAATAGGTCAAAGTTTGCCCTCCGGAAGTCTAAGGTGGCAGTTTTACTAACCCCTCTCCTTGTTTCTCCAAGAATCAAAAACTCGATCATCTCATGATCACTGTGCCCTAGACGGCCTCCAACCTTTACTTTCCCCACAAGTTCTTCCCTGTTCACAAGAAGCAGGTCCAGGAGGGCACCTTCCCCGGTCGGCTCACTTATCAGCTGTGTGAGGAAGATATCTTCCACACATTCCAGGAACCTCCTGGATTGCTCCCTCTCTGCTGTGTTGTATTATTCCCAGGAGATATCCGGGAGGTTAAAGTCCCCCACAAGAACAACGGCAAGGGACCTCGAGATTTCCCCCAGCTGCTTATAGAAAGCTTCATCCGCCTCACTGCTTTGGTTGGGAGGTCTGTAGCAGACTCCCACAGCAATATCAGCTTTATCGGCCCTTAACCGAATCCAAACACTCTCCACCCCATCATCAGTATACTTGATTTCTGTGCTCTCATAGCATTCTCTAACATACAGGGCCACTCCACCGCCTCTCCTTTCCTGTCTGTCCCTCCTGAAGAGCTTGTAGCCATCGATTGTGGCACTCCAGTCATGTGAGGCATCCCACCACATTTCTGTGATAGCCACTATGTCGTAGTTTTCCTGGTGCATCATGGCTTCAAGCTCCCCCTGTTTGTTGCTCATACTGCGTGCATTGGTATAGATGCGCTTCAGATGCACTAACGATTCCAACACCTTTTTGTGAGTGTGGGCCCCATTTCCTACCAGATGCCTCTCAGGTGCTTCCATGATTTCTAAATGTCTGTCCCTTCTCTCAAATGAAATGGCAGAGCGAGAGTCCTCACTGGTCAACCATCCTTCAAGCCCTGGCATTCCTCCCTTGGGTTTATTCCTGAGGGGCCCAGTTATCTCCCCTGCCCCGCTCTGTTTGACTTCTCTTTGACTTCTGTAGGCTTCTGCTTGACTATTTTTCACTTCCTTAGGAATAAGCAGTATTCTAAGATCACTTTTGCAAAACTGCAAATACAAAATATAAAACAAAATAACAAGCCTGTCCCTCCTTTATGCCCCAAGTTGTAAAGAGCTATGGCTATTACAGAGGACTGAAATCCCAGTCATATTAGTCCCTCTCTGGCCCACAACGCCTTGGTGTGCTTGCTTTCAAGGAAACAATAAAATTATCATTTAGAGTTGAACTGCTAATCCTTCCCAGATCTTAGTCATCTGAATCAGTCTTGTACAAAGGCATCTCCATCCACTACAGACCAATTATTTAGGATTAACAAAATGGGCGAAGGGGGTGGGGGAGTGTTTTTTGGAGGTTTTTTGATGGTTTTTTTTTTTGAAACATTAGAAAAGAAATCTTTCTAAAGACAGAATGAATCTTAGGCTTTTGAAAAAAACAACTGCTGGTGATAGTAATTGCCTTTTTCCCAACAAACTACTTGTAAAAGCACTCAGCTAGAAGACAGAAATTTTTCTTGGCCTCCATAGTTTGAAGGGATTTAAATCTACATCACCCCCTCTCTATAACACTGTGATTTCCAGGGTTTTGGATCGCCAAAATCCACAGGGATCCCCATCCCTTTTTGTTGAATTTGTGGCATAGCAAAAGACAGAAGTTAAAATTCATAAAGCAAAATAAAAAGAGCAATTTGGAGCACTCAGCTGGGAATGAAAAGTCCTGGGCTTTGAATCCTGCTTTCAGGTCTACATCTTATTTACAATAAATAAACAGTCAGACTATATTTAATTAATTAAATATGGGGAAAAAAAACCTCAAAACTTTCACTGCTAACTTATCTCTTCCTCTAGCAACCACACTTCTGGATGTAGATTAAAGTATTCATCAAAACATAGCTGCAGCCATAATGAATCAGCCCAGAGGTTGACGGATCTGATCACCAATATCCAAGCCCCAGCATCAGCCAAATGAAGATGCCCAGGAAAGAGAAGAAGAGCTGAGCCAGCAGAGAAAATGCTTCTCTGTGTATTCTCCCAGTCTTCTATTATTCACAGTGGTAGGGTATGGTTTGTATGTCTTCATTAATCTTGAAAATAACTCCTAAAATTCACCCCAGTTATGTTTAGGTACCTAAATTCTTCTGTGGCTCTGGTCCTAGATATCCAGCTGGGTCCATCTGTATTACCAAGTCAGTGCATGAGACAAGCTGTTCTTTTTGGTGTGAATTTTGCTTATCTCTCTGCTTGGAGTCTTATGGAATGCCTTGGCTTGCTCCAGGGGTGACCCTGAATGGGTTTTGCTCTGGGTAGAAGCAGGCTGGAGCTGTGCACCCAGGACACCAACTAGAACACGCCCCATGCAATGTTGATGCACTTATTGATCTGCACATCCACATCACACATCTAGGACCCAGAAATGGCATGAGCATCATTGCTGGCAAAGATAGGATGGATGTGTCCTTCCTTGTGTGCACCATTCCAAATGACAGTGACCTTCTAACAGAGGAATTACAGAAGGCCAGGAAAAAGAGGGGAAAGTGCAATTAATTATAGTAAAAGCTATAATTGCAGAAAAGCCTAAGCAAGTAAAAAAAAGAATGTAATTAATTAGATTAGTTTCAATTAAAGTTTTAATATTAGACTACTGAGAAAGTATTATGATAAAGGCATTTTTAGAGATGTGTAAAGACTAAACCATCTGCAGATTCAAACAATCCATTTGAATTATCTTATTTTAGAAAAGGCTAAATGGATGCTAAAGAAAAAAAAAAGAAAATAATCCCAGTCTCCAGATGGATCAGTAAATATTAAGGGACTGCTCCCTTTAGGGTTCACACTGGTTAAAAACTGATTACTGTAAACAGGTGCTCTAGTTAGTAAGAGCAGAAATAAGCATGTGGTTGGGGGCTGAGTCATAAAAATGTATGTCAGTTGGAACTAACTTTTCTTTCAGCTGAGCCAGGGTAACCCAACTAAGCACCAATCCCAGCATAAATTAAACCCAGATTTCTCAAACTGCCCTCAGGATAGTAAGATATAACATTCATAAAACAACACATTAGCAGCATTTATCTTGTGATGTACTTACAAAAGAACTTGGTATAACTCAGTCCCCATTGTCCCTTTGCATTTGCATTATGTTAATGTAATAAACTGAATTAACATTTCAGTTCCCATTTTAACATTTGTCCAGCAATTATCTAACATCTTCCAAAAACTTTTCTATTTCAGAGGCTTTTACTGTTTCAGTCTCAGCCTTAGTACGCAAACAGGATGAAAACACTCCTTAGGAACGATGTCTTCCTATCAGATACCAGATAAATGCTATCCCTCAGTATTTCATATTTAAGTCATAAGTAGTGACCTTTGTCAGCATAGTAGCCTCAACAACTTGTTCTCCAATATTTTTTTACTTTCTTGATAGTTATTTTGAGGTCATAAGAACAATATGAATTAACGAGCAATCTTTGCCAATCAAAGACAGTAAAGACCACCTTTTAAGGACCCATAATGACACTTCAATTTACCTGCAGGCTATATATAATAGAGTAAATCTCAGGGGGTAAGCTGCGGAGCATCAACCAGGCAATCACAGAGCTGTGGAAAATGTACATAAGTCAGTAAGTACAAAAAGTAAGAGAAGTTAATTTTACGTTTTAGAAAAGATTAAAAAAAATATGCATATGTATTTACTCAGGTATATACACACACCCTTGTATTTTGAAAAGGATACATGAAAAAGTCTCCAAGCCAATGATCTAGAATAAGTTAGCTGTTCTGTGGGAAGTCTACAGAATGCGATGTCTTTTGTTAACAAGCCTGTTAAAATAAAATAATTACGTAAGTAACCTACAGTTAATACCTGAGGATTTGTATGTAACACTGTGAACAAGTCCTTTAAAAGGTATTTTAGCTGAGTAATTAACATGAAAAAGCTGATTTCTTTTGGTTATCTTCCATGTTTAGTTTGTTTGGTTTTGTTTGGTTTTTTTTTTTTTTTTTATCAGGTTTGAGTTGCAGCAAAGGCTTTGTTTCTGTAGTTTAGGAAAACAGTGTAGTGCTGTGCAGTGCAGCTGCGCTGAGTGTTGGTGAGCCTCTTGACACTGAGTAGGAAGAGACATGTATCCTAGAAGCAAACGCAGACTTGCCTGCAGAGCGCTGCAAACCATAGAGCAAATATCTTAAGGAGTTTCTTCTGTTGCTTGCTCAGTTCTCTCCTCCCCAGAGAGGTACAAGAAACCTGCATGCCTCCTAAAATAAGCAAGTCAAAGGCAGTTATGGACTGTAACCTTTTATGTATTAAGGAGGGCTGTAGGTATAAGGTATTACCCTGAGCTCTCAGCAGCATCATGGATTGGATGTATGTATAGAAATGAAAGCTATTAAATGGGCCCATCCAGAGTCAGTAGATGCTGAAACTATTAACCATAAGAAGGGCTCGTCCTATATGCACACTTAGGCAAGACCATCATTGCCAGGATAAGAACATCCTATGCCACATTAACAGTTATGCAGGAGTAAATCTACTCAACCTTTATAGCTGGGCATAGTAATTTGCTTTCATGCCTTTGTCTGACTGCCACAGCTCCCCCAGTACCTTAAGAGCAACACTTCTTCTGCAGGTACAGGCAGCTGAGAATGCACAGCAGGTCACTCAAATAGGCCAGACAATGGTCCTGGTAGAGAGTCTATGTGCACATAAAAATCTAGTTGTCCTTCTGCAAGTGACAGTGTCATTCTACCTACTCAGCATGCATGCTCCAGTCTACACTTGTCCAATAAAAGTGGTCTAGCCTATGAGCCAAATTCACCACAAAGCACATTGACATGTCTGGTCCAGGGATCTCTTCTTCACAAATTCACCAGAATCAATGTTTCCAAGTTTGATCAATCATACATTAATGACAGGGATTCACTGAAGTTTGATAAGGATTTCTATTTTCACATACCTTTGAGAAGGTTGGTTTAAAAAGGCAGCATTAGGACATTAACATATTTTGAGATTTTAAAAGTATGTGATGAAATTATATAAATCCAGCAATTTCCACAGATCCATCAGTCCAAAGTCCAAGTTTGTGGGGTGCTTTACACTGGTGCTTTCAGTAACGATCTCTTTTTCCAGGCTACCTGCAGCTGCCAAATGCAATTTCAATTGTTGACTCTGAAAAGAAATGTTCAAGAGCACTACTTTGAATGATATACTGAAATAATTCCCACTTGTTTTGCAGTTATTAATCGCTCCCTGTTTTACCCTTTCATGATGGCAACCCACAAAACTGTTATCTAAGTCTGTAGTCTAACTCAGTTGCCTTCAGCCATGAATCAAGCCTGTGGTTCTGGCTTGTTTCCGCCATGCTGATGCTAGGCATCCCAAACAAGCTACCTGACTACTAAGCCATCATCTCTGATGATAAGCAATGTTCTAACGTATGACACAGTGATTCTATGTATTTACCTTTACCTTTATGTACTCACTTCTCACTATAACTGTATTTTTCACTCTCATTGCATTCACAAAGCCATGTAGAGGATGCAATGGCTTTTTCATCAAATCAGCCAAGGCTTTCAGTTTGCTAACTTCCCTTATCTTCTGAAACAGCCTGTGGTTGTTCAGACTAGGCCTTATCTGAAAAACACATAACCAGTTACTTACAGACAGATGATTTATCTCCCTTTTAGGTCTTCTATTGTTCTCCCATAGCTTCTTCCCTGCAAGTCATTATCACCAGAGAAATTTTAGCCCTGAATTTATTGTTCTAGTCCATGCTGTTCTTCAGGTTTAAAGAAATAACTTAGGATAGGTCTGACCCCATGCTACTGCCCCTGCTGATAGCTGTGCTCCAGCTCTGGGGAGTGGGGTGAAGCAGCAAACCCCTGTGGATTGCTTATTCCACACTAGGTTTTGTTGTTCTGTTGTCCTTTTCCAATGCATTCTATTCAGCAGACAATCACGGAGGAATTTTGATGACTTTATTTTTTTTCTTTTCTAAGAAACTAAAAAAGACATCTACATGCAGTGCAACATGTTTGCCTTTCTAAGACACATCAGACTCTGGCTAGAATAGAAAAATATCCAAATTCTGATTATCTCTACAAGGTACAAATGAAGGAGTCAGAAGAACAAGACTTTTACAACCCCAAATACTTTTACTACAAACTGATGTGGACTGGGGAAAGACTTGCCCGTGAAAATTTCCAAGCTCATAAATGATTGTGGGAGCTGCTAAATATTTTGCCGAGTAAAATCATCATGGAAGCACAAACCAGGCCAAAAATGTATATGGGTTCTATGCTTTATACCCTTCTGCACCAAGAGGCACCACTTCATATGTCGCTTCAGCCAATCACAAAATTGAAGCCTGAAAACACATTCTTTTCCAAAGAGAACCCATTCAAAAAGCCCTATAAATACATTTCAATATAGAATTTAGAGACAATGAAGGTAGAAAGCAAAAAGTCTGAAACCTTACCTTGATGCCAGTTTCACACCAAATTCAGATGGGAAAATATTCAAACTTCAGAAAGTCAGAATAGAGTTTTGGCTATGAGACTATAATGCAGGCCAAGTGAAAATAAAACTCAGGTATAGTCAACAGTATGCAAGAGAAAGCGTACAAGAAAGTATCTGGTTTACAATCCAAACCATTGCATGATAAATCAGATTTATTTTTCTAAAAAAAAGTTGTTCTGTAATTACAATATATCTGCTAATGGACCCTCTGAATCACCAGTTATCGCGAATTAAAATTTATTTTAATTTCTACTATCTGTGATAGCTCTCCTTGCTGTCAATTTCGTGTTATAATAATATTTCCATGAGCAGACGAAGTATTATTTGAGTGCATGGGCTAAAGTCTTTTACAGTCTATTTTTGTTGCTTTGCTTTGAGGCTGGACCAAAGAAAATCTGGACTTGTTCCACAAATCGTCAATGGAAATAAAGATTACAAATCATACAAATTAAGTTAACATAGTGCAAGGTTAATAATGGACTACAGCTAAGAGACGTTTGTTACAGAAACTGAGTCGATGCAAAAGATAAAAGGTAAACACTAGGATAAATATTTATTCTTAACTAAATTCCAGAATACTTTTATCCCTAGACGTTAATAGTGTTTGAGATATTTACTGAAATGTAATGCTCACTGTCACCAGATTAGCTTTGAGAAATCCCATCCGTTTGTGCATGTTTACATATGAAAGTATACCTTTTCATTCATTGTTTGCTGCTGTCAAAATATTCTTTTATACATACATAACTTCTGTTTCAGTGGAGCTTAAACTATTTCTTTTCACATACAAAGGGATATAGTGACATGTCATTTTCTTATCTGCTGTATTATTGTAATAATTTGCTCATAGACAGTACAAATATATATATTAAAGGTTTTTTTTTTTTTAAATTGAAAATAAAAGCCAAGATGAAACAAGTCAAAAAAGCCTACTTTCAGTGTGAAGAGTGCGGATTTTTTTCCCTTATGCTTACTGTACATTTTCCTGCAGAAGTTTTAAATATGAGTGAAAAACCGTCACACTGGAAGCACACATTTTGCAGCCACTGTTAAACATAGTACCCTGTTTTCACATACTGTCTCCATCCCGCTGTCTCCTCAGACTGCATGAGCTGGAGGTGAAGGTGCAGCAGGCTGACAAGGTTGGTATTGTGGTTAGTCTCCTTGTGACTACAGAGACGTAGCTGTTGCCTCTCCAGCCTTTGCCCCATTACTTGCCTTCAGTAGTCCCATAAAGTTGCATCTACTAGCTGCATCTACTCTTTAGCTTAACACAGTCTCTGCTGTACAGCTCTCACCATTTTATTCCATAACATTTTTTGTCCAGATCTTCAATATTCATGATGTTGTCCATCTGGGACAGCTATACATTACAAAGCATCTTTCCTTCATCTGTCCACAGATACCTTTTGTCTTTACCTTGAAGTGTTCTTCATGACTCATTGGCAACTCTACTTCTGCCCTTATTTTCTCAGATATGCTCATTTACTTTCCTGCTCCTCCATTTGCCCTTCTTTCCCCACTCCCCCCTGCTTTGGAAGGCTTCCGCATTATTCCAACTACAGCATAATTAAGCAAATGATATATGACTACCTTACACGTCTTGTTTTTTGTTGATTCATCTTCCCAAGGCATTCCTTTCCACACTACCATCTGATCTGCCTGTTCTGTCCCGTGTGATTAGATTAGACAAATGTCCTTCTCTTCTGCCTGTTTGTCTTCCTGTAATTCAGTTTTTCCCTGAAACTTGCTTGCTTATCCGCCTCTCATTCTGAATATGGAAATACCCCATTGTCTCCAAAGTTAAAACAAGTTCAGTATAACCAAACAGAAATCACTGCCAGTTAAAAATCCAGCTATGTCAGAACTATTTATTTGAAAATGTTCACTACTTCTGGATATACTGAAATCCTTCTTTCCACAGTGTCCCCAACATATTTGAAAACATTCTGTTGAAAATAGTTCTAAAATTAACATGCACACCCAAAACAGCATGCATGAAAAAGATTGGTTTCATATGACAACAAAATTGAAAGATCAGCACAAAATAAATAAAATCAATTTAAGCATAAAATCAGTGATGCTTACTTGTTTCAAATGACTCCTATTTCATAGAATCATAGAATTGTAAGGGTTGGAAGGGACCAACCCATGGGCAGGGACATCTCCCACTAGCTCAGGTTGCCCAGAGCCCCATCCAGCCTGGCCTTAAAAAATTCCAGGGATGGGGCTTCCACCACCTCTCTGGGCAACCTGTTCCAGTGTCTCACCACCCTCATGGTGAAGAACTTCGTCCTAATATCCAGTCTGAATCGTCCCATCTCTAGTTTTAGTCCATTCCCTCTAGTCCTACCATTACCCAACATCCTAAAAAGAAATCCCTCACCAGCTTTCTTGTAGGCCCCCTTAAGATACTGGTAGGCCACTATGTCGTCTCCTCAGAGCCTTCTTTTCTCCAGACTGAACAACTCTCTCAGTCTGTCCTCATAGGAGAAGTGCTCCAGCCCTCTGATCATCCTCATGGCCCTTCTCTGGACATGTTCCAGCATGTCCATATCTCTCTTGTAGTAGGGGCTCCAGAATTGGACGCAGTACTCCAGGTGGGGTGTCATGAGAGTGGAGTGGAGGGGGAGCATCACCTCCCTCGACCTGCTGGCCACGCTTCTCCTGATGCAGCCCAGGATACGATTGGCTTTCTGGGCTGCTAGTGCACACTGACGGCTCATGTTGAGCCTCTCGTCTACCAGCACCCCCAAGTCCTTTTCTTCAGGGCTGCTCTCAAGCCAGTTGCTGCCCAGCCTATATTGGTGCTTGGGATTGCCCTGACCCAGATGGAGGACCTTGCATTTGGTCTTGTTGAACTTCATGAGGTTGGCATGGGCCCATCTCTCCAGCCTGTCAAGGTCCCTCTGGATGGCATCCCTTCCCTCCAGCATATCAGCTGCCCCACACAGCTTGGTGTCATTGGCAAACTTGCTGAGGGTGCACTCAATGCCACTGTCCCTGTCGCTGATGAAGATGTTAAACAAGACCAGTCCCAGTACTGATCCTTGAGGGACTCCACTTGTCACTGGCCTCCACTTGGACATGGACCCATTGACAGCCACTCTTTGGGTGCAGCCGTCAAGCCAGTTCTTTATCCAGTGAATTGTCAGTCCATCAAAGCCATATTTTATCAGCTTGGAGACCAGGATGTCATGCAGGACAGTGTCAAAGGCTTTGCTCAGGTCCAGGCAAATGACATCAGTTGCTCTCCCCCTGTCTACTGATGTTGTGACCTTCTCATAGAAGGCCACCAGGTTTGTCAGGCATGATTTGGCCTTGGTGAAGCCGTGTTGATTGTACCCAATCACCTCTTCGTTATTCTTCTGCCTTAGCATTGCCTCCAGGAGGATCTGCTCCACAATCTTACCAGGCATGGAGGTGGGACTGACTGGCCTATAATTCCCTGGTTCCTCCTTCTTTCCCTTTTTGAAAATGGGGATTATGTTTCCTCTTTTCCAGTCAGTGGGGGCTTCACCAGACTGCCCTAACTTTCGGAATATATATAATAGAGAGTGGTTTAGCAACCTCATCCATCAGTTCCTTCAGTACCCATGGATGTATCCCATCAGGTCCCATGGACTTGTTCACTTTCAGGTTCATCAGATGGTCACAAACCTGATCTTCACTTACGATGGGCAGTTCTGTCCAACCCCTGCCATTGCCTTCTGTGACTCCAGGAGTGTGGCTGGAGCCCTTGCCAGTGAAGACTGAGGAAAAGAAGTCATTGAGAACCTCAGCCTTCTCCATATCACTTGTGACCATCTCCCCCGTTTCCTTTCAAAGGGGGCCCACACCCTCCCTAGTCTTCTTCTTACCATTAATGTACCTATAGAAATTTTTGCTGTTTCCCTTGATCTCCATGGCTAGATTTAATTCTAACTGAGCTTTAGCTTTTCTCACCAGGTCTCTTGCTGTTAGGACAACTTCCTTATATGCCCTCCATTCTAGCTGTCCTTTCTTCCACTCCTTATAAAGTTTCTTTTTGTGTGACAGTGTGTCCCGGAGCTCCCTGTTCATCCAGGCAGGTCTCCTAGCATTCTTTCCTGCCTTCCTCTTTGTCGGTATAGTTTGCTCCTGGACAGGGAGAAGGTGATCCTTGAATACTGACCAGCTGTCCTGGGCCCCCCTTCCCTCTAGAGCTTTGTCCCACAGCACTTGGGCCAGCAGATCCCTGAAGCGATCAAAGTCTGCATGCCTAAAGTCCAGGGTTGTAAGCTTGGACTATATCCTCCTAGTTGACCTGAGGATCTTAAATTCTATTGCTTTGTGGTCACTGCAGCCAAGGTTATCCCTGAGCCTCACACTGGTCACCAGCCCTTCCCTGTTGGTGAGAACGAGGTCCAGCATAGCATCTTTTCTTGTTGGCTCCTCTACCATTTGGAGGAGGAAGTTGTCATCTATGCATTCCAGGAACATCCTAGGTTGCTGGTGCCTTGCTGTGTTCTCCCTCCAGCAGATGTCAGGGTGGTTGAAATCCCCCCTGAGGACCAGGGCCTGTGAACGTGAACCCACTTCTATCTGCCTATGGAGGGCCTCATCTGCTTGGCTCTGCTGGCCTCTCAGGTGGCCTGTAGCAGACCCCTACTGTAACATCAACTTCCCCTATCTTCCCTTTAATCTTAACCCATACATTCTCAACGAGCTCCTCGTCCTTCCCCATGTGGAGCTCCATGGATTCTAGCTGGTCACTGATGTAGAGGGCAACACCTCCTCCTCTCCTACCCTGCCTGTCCTTCCTAAAGACCTTGTATCTGTCTATCCCTACATCCCAGCCATGAGAATCATCCCACTAAGTTTCAGTAATGGCCACTATGTCATGGCTTTCCAGCAGCATAGTGGCTCTTAATTCATCCTGTTTATTGCCCAAGCTGCATGCGTTCGTGTAGAGGCAATTCATCTGGGCTGGCCGTGTCACCCTCTTGTGTGAATCCCCCTTGATTCCCTTGGGGTGTCCTGGTGCATTGTCTCTGGCTTGCCTTAGGGCAACAAGTTGAGAGCCCTTGCTAGGACTCCATCCCTCTGCCGGTGATGTGCTGCCCCACTGTTTGTCACAGGCAAGCATGAAATTATTGACCCCTTCCCCCTTCAAATCTAGTTTAAAGCCCTATCAATGAGGCCTGCCAACTCCTGCCTCAGAATTCTTTTTCCCTTCTGGGGTAAGTGCATTCCATTAGCTGCTCGCAGCTCTGGTGCCTCATATACCAAGCCCTGATCATAAAACCCAAAGCCCTGTCTACAACACCAGGCCGGGAGCCATGAATTGACCTGTTGACTCCTCCTATATATTCCCTTGTCCATTGCTGATGTCAGAGGGATGGAGGAGAACACAACCTGAGCTCCTGATCCCTTTACCAATTGCCCTAAGGCCCTGAAATCTTTTTTAAATTACTGTGAGCCTCTCATTGCTACCTCATCACTTCCCACCTGAAAGACCAGAAGTGGGTAATAACCTGAAGGGCTTACAAGGGTGGGGACTTTACCTACAATGTCCTTTACCCGGGCACCAGGGAGACAGCAGACCTCTCTATGAAGTGGGTTCAGTCTGCATATCGGGCCCTCTTCTCCCCTTAGCAGGCAGTCACCTACAACAATGACCCTTCGATTTTTCTTTTCAGGGTCAGTTTTGATGGCTGGCCTGGGGCAAGTTGGCCTTGGTGGCTCTTCAGGCCTTTGAGAACCCTCTTCCTTGCTTGCAACCAGTTCCTCCTGCAGAGCCCCATACCTGTTCTGCAAGGGCACTATAGGTGGTGCACTTCTTAAAGGAACCTGCTTGCTCTGTTTCTTTCTTTTGTTCCCTTGGACAGAGACCTGTTGCCATTGACCCTGCTCATGCGGGTTACCATGGGATGGCTGCGGGGCTTGCTGGTGAAAGGATACGCAATCCTCTGGTCCACTAAGAGTTACTTCCTGTTCCATTTTTGTAGAGGGCCGTTTGTGGAAATGGTCAATTTCCCTCTCACAGTCTCTGATGTTCCTCAGTCTACTCACCCCTTCTCTGAACTGCATCACTTCATCTTGGACCTGTGCCACCCGGCTGAGCAGGTCATCAACCTGCTCACATTGCACACAGCTGTGCCCACTGCCAGTGAAAGGCTGTAGCATTGCCCACAGCCCCTGCCTGGATACCAATATCCAATTTATTTCCATCTCCAATGAAAATAAATTATTAGCCTAGGTGGACTCTCTCCTCAGCACCTCTGGCCCATGGAGCCAGCATCCCCCTGCCTGCCTTTCCTTCATATGAAATGTTGTGCGCAGTTTGATGGTCTGGTAGTGTTTTCCTCATTCTCAAGGAGGTGTTTGTGAATTTCTCTGAGAAATTACCTAATGACCAAGAAGCACTTACTAATACAGACTGAAGCAGTACTTCTGTTACTAGTGAAATAATATCTTTTGGAGACACAGGATGATCAGGTGTAACAACCTAGCCTCTGTAGTGCAGGTGAGAGCACGTTGTGTAATCTACCACTAACTGCAATTAGATTTAACACATCCTCATACTGGATTACTCTGCATGTATATGTGTATTTATAAATTTTGTATATACACCGTTAGAGAAAAATCATATCCTGCTGGATCCAAGAATCTGCGAGAGGCAAGGCTGCTCAGCTCCACATCACTGGGTCCAACCAGCAGCAAGGCTGGAGACATGTTTCCAGCAGGCAGACACACACCGAGCACACCTACATATCACATACATACCTATACACGCATCCAGCCACATGGGTCAGACAGGCACCCGGAGCACTCATGGAAACACAGGCAGCACCAAGGGCCTCACCCTTCTCCCCTCTCCTTCCCTAAACATCCCATAATAAATCCTATGCAATCCCAAAATGTTCTTCCACTGCATCCCCTGTGTCCCCCACCCCTGTGCAACAGCCCACCCCTCACTCTGACATGTGATCTGGGGGCTACTCCCAATGACTGGTGGTGGTGGGTTTTACACTGGGCAGAGGGCCTGAGGCTCTCCTGGAACAGCCCTGTGAGGGGCCCATAGAAGGTGTGGGTGTCTGTAATTTGGGTTCCCACCTGCTGTTGTGTCCCAGTGCTTCTCTGGCCTTCTGCAGATGGGCTTGTAAAGGGCTGATGGCTTCAGGGATGGGCCTGGGAGTAGCCTAGAAGGGTATTGTTCCAGTGCCCCACCATCACCATTGTTCATCTGTGCTCCCTGGTGAGTGTTCAGACAAGCTTTGACACATAATCTAATGTACATATAAAAAGATATATATACACACACATACAGACACACACACATATGTACACGTGTCTACATTATTTCTTATACTTTTCATGCACTTTGGAGTTCACATCCTGCAAATTCTATAATGCCAAGCAATGCTTGTCACGTTGCTCAATCAGAGGTCGGTCCATCCTCCTTGCCCCAAAGGCTGACAGAAAACACAGGTTTAATGAGGCAGCTCGCAAGTGATCTGATCTCAGGCCAATGGTGACTTGTGGATGGGTCTCCCAATTATAATCAAAGGACAAGTCAAAACAGATCACTGTTCTCTCATGTCTTAGCACTTCCTTTTTCTGCTTGTATATTCCTATACATCATAGAAAGATCTAGAGATCAAGAATTGTGGAAGGTTTAAAGAGGGACAGGATATTTCCACTGCTAGAGAGACTATCCAGATTTAGAGCAAAAGTTTGAAACAAAAATAAACCATGTGATTCATAATACATTATGTAAGTTAGAAAGACAAATTGGAGACATGAGGCTGAGTAAACATGCAGATTCTCTCACATCTAAATATGAAATTTCACACCTTCTCTCCTAGACCATCTAGCATTGGCATCTTTTTGGGGCAGAACACTGAACAGATGTGATGCTGCATGGCTAGGGATGTGTTAAGGTGATGAGGGAGCAGAAAAAACAAATTAATTTCTAAAATTTGGTAATGAATTCATCAGTGAACCAAGTCAAGGAATTCTGTGGGACTTAAGCATGCTGTTTTTAAAAATTGAAATCTAGGGCAAAGTGCTAGGTTTTATTTAATTTTTTTTTGTGTGAGTATCTCTGCCATTTGATTATATTCTTACAGGATTCTGAATCCCTGGCATACTACTGAGTTCTCCATGTTTGCAAACAGTTGTGTACCCATACTGACCTAGAAATGCTGGCACAAGTCTGTACTGCCTCAGGCTGTTTAGCTTAGTGCTGTTTCTCTCCATGTCATTACATGTTTCCGCCATTCACATTTCAAGATTTGCAACTTGCAGTCCAAGATGATGTGAAAAGCAAACTTTAAATATGTGTTTCTGAGGCAGAGTTTTTTCTTGTCTCACACTCTCTATCAAGTCATATGCTGCCCTGCTACTCAGAAAATAACAAGTCACCTCCTAGTTTATTTACAGCCAGTAGTAGTACCCTGTGGAACCAAGACCAAGGAGTTATTTTTAATACTTCAAGAAAAGTATTTCACAACACAAGAAAATCACTTATGGTTAAAGTGACACTTGAAAAGCTTATTGAGATATCTTTTCTGACATCTGTTTCATTAGAAGCTTAAGCAACCATTCAAAACCACCCACATCTTTGTACAAAAGATTGGTTTTGCAGCAAGTTTTCTTTTGAATTGTGGATTAAAATTCTTCTCTGTTCTCTTTATCATACACATAAATTTTTAGCATGCACCCACATAGAGGATTTCTTAGAAAGAAGAGCCCATGGACGGGACGCAGTTGCCACAGCAATATCTTTGTATTCTGAAATGTTATCATACTACATTTTTTTTATCTTGAGCTTTTGTAGGCTACAAATGCCATCTTTCCTTATTCAAGCTGTCAGGTCATCCCTCAAGATTTGTTCAGGATTACTTTCATTTTGTGATGGAATTCCTTAGCATTAAATTATGGGCTACTTTACTGTTACCATAATTCAAAAAATGGTTGCAAGTGTCAGGCACTCAGAAGTTGGCTTCAGCTTCATTATAAACTCATTTGCCTTCAAATATTGGTATTTTCTACTGATACCGATACAGGTTCAGAAACATTTCTCCTGATTCTGAAATAGACTTCCAAATAAACTTAAGCAGATCTCTGAACTTTCTTATCCCAGCACATCTATAAAGTATGAACAGTGGAGGGGAGTCTTGAGAGATTTTGAAGTATTTTAGGAGGTTGTTATTTTCATCTTCACTTACTAATCTGCTTTAACAGTGTAATTCTATCGAGTTAATATGTTGAAGCAATGAAATTGTTTTCAGCAGCTGTAATAAGCCTTGATTCTGTGTTAAGTTGCCTTTCTCAGCTCCCTCTGCAGCAGTAGTAGTGAAGCCTCCAGACAGTAACGCAGGCTGCAGTAACACTCACCAGAAGAAATCATCAGACCCTGGCAGGGCAGAAATGAAAAGCGTGAGGAATAGCTGGGTAAAAGAATAACAACAGAATGATTAAACCATAGTGTGGATTAGATCTATGCTCTGCATTTTTTCTTTTTTTCATGACTGTTCTGTCTGAGGTTCAACAGCACAAAATCTTGTGGTCCATGACGTTTTCTGCTGGAACTTCATGTTCTCCTGGCTCTGGCTTCTTCACCAGCTTCACGCAGCTGGCAGTTACCAGAGGAAGAAGAATGGTAATCTTGGGCTCCATGTATCTGTGTGTGGGGAAATGATATACCCACTGGGACTGTAGGCATGGGATAGTATCTCTGAGGTCACTGAATACAGAAGCTAGGAGCTTGTGTTTTGTTCCAGACTTCTGCAGAATGACCTTATGGTACCAGAGAGGCTGAGTGATACACCAGGACCAGACTGCCAGACATGGGAGTGACAGGAATACCTCAGGATATAACTGGTCATCTCACAGGAAGAATGTACAGGGCAGATCTTTTTAGGTGGTCATCATCATTTGTTTTTGAGGAATAACTGCAAGTGAACCTGTAATATTTCTCCTGCCTAGGACCAGCTTTTGCTTTTCTTTTTTTGTTTGCTTGTTTGAACACTAAAAAGATAAAGGAGGAAGGTCTTACAGATGTTGGGGTTAAAATGGAATGATTAAAAATCAGTGGTCTTGTGAAACAGGTCAGTGCTAGACTGCAGCACACTTAAAGTCTTATAGAGATGAGCCAGGGGCTCCTGAGGTAATAGGAGACAAGAGGGAAACACCAGTGAAATACCTCAAAGGAATTAAGGGGTGTACTTCTAAGAAGGTGACATGGCCCACAGCTGAGCTGAAGTGCCTCTACACCAGTGCATGCAGCATGGGCAACAAACAGGAGGAACTGGAAGCCACCATGCTGCTAGAAACTATGATCTAGTTGCCATTACTGAAATTTGGTGGGACAAATCCATGACTGGAATGCAGCCATCAATGGCTACAGGTTGTTCAGAACGGAAAGGCAACAGGAAATGTTGCCGTCTACATCAAGAACTGGATAGAGTGTGAAGAGATGTCTCTGAAGAATAGCCATCAGCAGGTCAAAAGCCTATGGGTTAGAATTAGAGACCAAGGCAACAGAGGGAACCTTGTGGTTATGTCTATACAGCCACCCAATCAAGGAGAGGCTGTTGATGAATTCTTCTTAGTCCAGCTACAGGAGACATTACACTTGCAGGATGTCATCCTGCTGGGAGACTTCAACCACCCCCAAGTCTGCTGGAAAAGTAGCATGGTGAGCTGTAGGCAATCCAGGAGACTCCTGGAGTGCATTGGGGATAATTTCTTAACCCAGGTAATAGACAGCAATACCAGAAGGGTATCCCTGTGGGAGTCTGCTATAGACCTCCCAACCAAAGCAGTAAGGTGGATGAAGCTTTCTATAAGCAGATGGGAGAAATCTTGCAGTCACTTGCCATTGTTCTTGTGGGGGACTTTAACCTCCCGGATATCTCCTGGGAATAATACAACACAGCAGAGAGGGAACAATCCAGGAGGCTCCTGGAATGTGTGGAGGATATCTTCCTCACACAGCTGATAAGTGAGCCGACCGGGGAAGGTGCCCTCCTGGACCTGCTTCTTGTGAACAGGGAAGAACTTGTGGGGAAAGTAAAGGTTGGAGGCCGTCTAGGGCACAGTGATCATGAGATGATCGAGTTTTTGATTCTTGGAGAAACAAGGAGAGGGGTTAGTAAAACTGCCACCTTAGACTTCCGGAGGGCAAACTTTGACCTATTCAGAAGACTGCTGGACAAAATCCCTTGGGAGGCTGCCCTGAAGGATATAGGAGCCCAGGAAGGCTGGACATACTTCAAGAGAGAAGTCTTAAAGGCACAGGAGGAGGCTGTCCCCCTGTGCCGAAACACAAGTAGGCAGGGAAGGAGACAGGCCTGGCTAAATAGGGACCTTTGGCTGGACCTCAAGAACAAAAGGAGAGTCTATGACCTTTGGAAAAAGCGGGCAGGTCTCTCCTGAAGACTATAAGGATATAGCGAAGCTATGCAGGGAGAAAATTAGGAGAGCCAAAGCGCAGCTAGAGCTCAACCTAGCTACAGCTGTTAAGGATAACAAAAAGTGTTTCTATAAATTCATTAACAACAAAAGGAGGGTTAGGGAAAATCTCCCTCCCTTACTGGATGCAGAGGGAAACACAGTCACAAAGGATGAGGAAAAGGCTGAGGTGCTCAACGCCTACTTTGCCTCAGTCTTTAGCAGTGGAGCTAGCTGTTCCCTGGGCACCCGGCCTCATGAGCTAGGGGACAGGGAGGGGAAGCTGAATGAGGTCATCACAATTAAAGAGGAAGGGATCAGTGACCTGCTACACCGCTTGGATGAGCACAAGTCTATGGGACCGGATGGGTTACATCCAAGAGTGCTGAAAGAGTTGGCAGACGTGCTCGCCAAGCCACTTTCCATTATCTACCTGAAGTCATGGCTAACTGGGGAGGTCCCAACGGACTGGAGGGTAGCAATGTAGCACCCATCTACAAAAAAGGCAGAAAGGAGGATCCGGGAAACTATAGACCTGTCAGTCTGACCTTGGTACCAGGGAAGGTCATGGAGCAGATCATCTTGAGTGCCATTACAATTCATATAATGGACAAGCAGGGGATCAGGCCTAGTCAGCATGGGTTTACGAAAGGCAGGTCCTGCCTGACAAACCTGATCTCCTTCTATGACGAGATGACCAATTATTGGATGAGGGAAAGGCTGTGGACATTGTCTACCTAGACTTTCGAAAAGCATTTGACATTGTTCCCCATCGAATTCTCATGGAAAAACTGCTCCTGGCCTGGATGAGCATATGATCTGCTGGATCAAGCACTGGCTGGATGGGCGGTCCCAAAGAGTGGTGGTCAATGGAGTTAAATCCAGCTGGCAGCCAGTCGCAAATGGTGTCCCTCAGGGCTCAGTGTTGGGACCATTTCTGTTTAACATCTTTATTGATGACCTTGATAAGGACATTGGGTGTATCATCACTAAGTTTGCAGATGACACCAAGGTTAAGCGGGAGCGTTGATCTGCATGAGGGTAGGGAGGCTCTACAGAGAGACTTGGATAGATCGGACCGATGGGCCAATGCTAATGGAATGTACTTCAACAAGGCCAAGTGCCGGGTCCTGCACTTGGGCCACAACAACCCCATGCATCGCTACAGGCTTGGGGAAGTGTGGCTGGAAAGCTGCCTGGCAGAAAAGAACCTGGGGGTTCTAATTGACAAGCGGCTGAATATGAGCCAGCAGTGTGCCCAGGTGGCCAAGAAAGCCAATGGCATCCTGGCTTGTATTAGAAATAGTGTGATCAGCAGAAGTAGGGAGGTGATTGTCCCCCTGTACTCAGCATTGGTGAGGCCACACCTTGAGTATTGTGTCCAGTTCTGGGCACTTCATATGAGAGAGATATTGAGGTGCTGGAGTGAGTGCAGAGGAGGGCAACGAAGCTGGTGAAGGGCCTGGAGAATAAATCTTATGAGGAGCGGTTGAGGGAGCTGGGACTGTTTAGTTTGAGGAAGAGAAGGCTGAGAGGAGACCTCATCACTCTCTACAACTACTTGAAAGGACATTGTAGAGAGGTTGGTGCTGGTCTCTTCTCACAGGTAATTGGCGATAGAACAAGAGGGAATGGGTTAAAGCTGCAGCAGGGTACGTTTAGGCTGGACATTAGGAAAAATTCTTCACAGAAGAGTGGTCAGACACTGGAATAGGCTGCCCAGGGAGGTGGTGCAGTCTCCGTCCCTGAATGTGTTTAAGAGTCATTTAGATGTGGTGTTAGGGGATATGGTGTAAGGGAGAACTTCGTAGAGTGGCGTTGATGGTTGGACTCGATGATCCCAAGGGTCTTTTCCAACCTAAATGATTCTATGATTCTAAGGGATGCAATACCAGACCTGTTGGTCACCAGTGCAAATGAACTAATAAGTGGTGTCAAGATTGGAAGTAACGTGGGCTGCAGTAATCACGCACCAGTGGAATTTGCAGTCCTGAGGGATATGGGTAAGGCAAAGAGTAAAGTCAGGACCCTGAATTTTAGGAAACCAAATTTGCAGCTCTTCAAGGAGTTAGTTAATAGGACCCCCTAGGAAACTGCCCTCAGAGACAAGAAAGCAGAACAGAGCTGGCAGATCTTTAAGGATGCTTTCCACACAGCACAAGAGCTCTTGATCCCCAGGGGTAAGAAATCAGGAAAGGAAGGCAAGAGAAGGAAGGCATGGCTGAGTCAAGACCTGCTGGTCAAAGTAAAGTGCAAGAAGGAAATGGCAGTGGAAGCTGGAACAGGTATCCTGGTGTTGTGGTTTAGCCTCAGACGGCAACAAAGAACCACGTGCCACTCACTCAGATCTTCCCAATACGGGACAAAACAGAAGAAAAAGGCAAAGCTCTTGGGTTGAGACAAAGGCAGTTTAACAGAACAACAGAGGGAACAAGGAAAACAGCAACAATAACACAAATAAAGGAATATACAACCCAATTACAGAACCGCCGCTCCCCAACCACCCAGCCCAGGACGCCCCAGCCCGCTTATAAGAGGTGACTTCCTGACCCCTCCCCCGGCAGCTCAGTGAGGGCATGGCTCACATGGCATGGAATACTGTCTCTTGGGGAGAATGAACCCTATCCCCACCAGAACCAGGACACCTGGGAAGGGTATAGGGATGTTGCCTGGCTGTGTAGGGATGGCAGGATGAAGGGATGTAGGGATGATAGGGATGAAGGCCAAGGTGCAGCTGGAGCTGAATTTGGCAAAGGATGCAAAGAAAAATAAGGGCATCTCTAGGTCTGTCAGCCAGAACAGGAAAGTCAAAGAAAGTATACCCTCCCTGATGAGCAAGACTGGCAAAGTGGTAACTGGACAAGGAGAAGGCTGAGTACTCAACAACTTTTTTGCCTCAGTCTTCACTGCCATCCCTCTCAAGTGGATGGATGGCAAGACAGAGACTGGGCGAGCAAAGTCCCTCCCACTGTAAAAGAAGACCTGGTTCATGACCAGCTAAGGAACCTGAATATACAGAAGTCTATGCAACCTGACGAGATGCACCGCAGAGTCCTGAGTGAATTGGCCGATGTAGTTGCCAAGCCACTCTCCTTGATATTTGAAATGTGGCAGTCAGGTGAAGTCCCCGGTCACTGGAAAAAGGAACGTCGCACCCATTTTAAAAAAGGGCAGAAAAAAGGACCCTGGGAACTACTAACCTGTCAGCCTCACCTCTGTGTCTGGGAAGATCATGGAACAGATCTTACTAGAAGCTATGCTAAGGTATATGGGGGACAGGGAGGTGGTTCATGACAGCCAGCATGGCTTCACAAAGGGTAAGTGCTACCTGACCAACTTAGTGGCTTTCCATGATGGAGTGATTGCATCAGTGGATAATGGAAGAGCTACAGATATCATCTAGCTGGACTTCTCTAAGGCCTTTGACATGGTCCGCCTGAACATCCTTGTCTTTAAATTGGAGAGATTTGGATTTGATGCATGGGCTTTTCGGCAGATGAGGAATTCGTTGGATGGTAGTATCCGAAGGGTAGTGGTCAACAGCTCAATGTCCAGATGGAGACTGGTGATGAGTGGTGTCCCTCAGGGGTCTGCACTGGGACCAGTACTGTTTAATATCTTCATCAATGACATAGACAGTGGGATTGAGTGCACTCTCAGGAAGTTTGCAGATGACACCAAGCTGAATGGTGCAGTCAACATGGCCGAGGGACAGGACTGAGAGACCTGGGTAAGCTCAAGAATTGTGCCTTTATGAACCTCATGAGGTTCAACAATGCCAAGGGAAAGGTCCTGCACTTGGGATGGGGCAACCCTCAGTAGCAATACAGGCTAGGGAATGAAGGGATTGAGAGCAGCCCTGTAGAGGACTTTAGGTTACTGGTGGATGAAAAGCTGGACATGAGCTGGCAATGAGCACTTGCAGCCCAGAAAGCCAACCATATCCTGGGCTGCATCAAAGAAGTGTGGCCAGCAGGTCGAGGGAAGTGATTCTGCCCCTCTACTCTGCTCTGGTGAGACTCCATCTGGAGTACTGCATCCAGCTCTGGGGTCCTCAGTACAGGAAAGATATGGACTTGTTGGAATGGGTCCAGAGGAGGGCCATGAAGATGATCAGAGGTATGAAACACTTCTCCTATGAGGACAGGTTGAGACAGCTGGGGTTATTCAGCCTGGAGAAAAGAAGGTTCCAGGCAGACCTTATTGTGGTCTTTCAATACTTAAATGGAGCTTACAGGAAGGGTGGGGGACAAACATTTTAGTAGGGCCTATTGCAATAGGACAAGGGGTAATAGTTTTAAACTAAAAAAGGGTAGATTTAGACTAGACATAAGGAAGAAATTTTTTACAGTGAGGGTGGTAAAACACTGGAACAGGTTGCCCAGAGAGGTGGGAGATGCCCCATTCCTGGAAACATTCAAGGTCAAGTTGGACAGGGCTCTGATCACCTGATCTCCTTGAAGATGTTCCTGCTTATTGCAGCACATTTAGACTAGATCATCTTAAAGGTCCCTTCCAACCCCAAACCATTCTGATTCTATGATTCTATACAGCTTAGTCAGTGCATATATAAAAAATGCAGAACTCCCACAAAGGCATTTGATTTTCATATGCTAGTGGCTTGCTGAAAGCTTAGCAGTTCTTCTGAACTGCTGTCCAATCAATTGGGATCTTTAAATTTCTCTCCCACAGAACACATGCACTATTAATCTGCAGTATACTTGTCACGTCCCTAGCCTTTGTACCATCTACACAGATTTTTAAATAAGGGTTCTTTCCATTACTAATACTGCTCTGAAAGTCTAAGCCACAATACCTAAAATAATCAAGAGTATATTATGTTCTTTAAAAATTACATTTAGAATTAAATGCAGATTTTAGTATTCAAAGATCATTAGGAAAAGTGATCAATACCAGATAAATTACATATGCAATACTAGGCATTAGATTTTTAATAAATACTGGAGGTAAGATTTCCTCACTTTCTCTCTTCCTTAAATTCTGAGATATTCACCGAGAAAAAAGCTTGATCCATCAGAATTTTTCATATCCAAGGGCTGGGTCTTGGATGCATCAACATGCCAAAGGGCTAGCAGTGTCCAGAAATGAACATCTCAAATTCCAGTCCCTCCATCAACAGAACACCTTTGCCTAAGGCTTTGGGAATATCCCTTTTATTAGTACTGGTTAATGAATGGTTGAAGAGACCCTACATTAGGGGGCGTGAGGGGGGTTGAGAAAACTGGAGTGAAATCTTTAGAGTCCTCAAAACATTGTTTTCTTTTGAAAGTTATTTCACTTGCTGAGATGAAAAGCAGTGAAAGTTATTTTTCCTTATGCAGTCTTTGGATCATTTTCTACTATTAAAACACTAATAGTGTCCTGTGTTAGTACTAATGCTAGTGGGAGGGCTTGCAAGAACAGGGTCGTGCTGCTGTCTAATGTATATGTCAGCAGAAGTTAACCATGCCACTACTATGGAAATTAAAAGCAGTGATGAAAGTCCGAGAAAAATTACTATTATTTTACAAAGAATCTGATCTGGAAAAAAATGTCACAGTTAAGACATCTGTAAATAGTAGTTTTGAGGACGTGGCTTGCTACCTATTTATGTGAAGTGTTAATGGTTTTTTCACGGTCCCTCCTTGTTGACTTCAGAGAATTGCCACTGAAGACTGCAGTGTAGTTTGTGGATACAAACCAATTCTTATCCACTTTGTGTTAAATAAATGTTCATCCAGTCACAAGTGGTGTTCCCCAGAGCCTGGTACTGGGGCCAGTTCTCTCTAATATCTTTATCAATTATATGGACAAGGGGATTGAGTGCACCCTCACTAAGTTTGCAGATGGCACCAAGTTAGCTGGGAGTGTCGACCTGGTTGAGGGTAGAAAGGCTTTGCAGAGGTACCTGGACAGGCTGGATTGATGGGCCAAGGCCAATGGAATGTGCTTCAACAAGGCCAAGTGCCGGGTCCTGCACTTGGGTCACAACAACCCCATGCAGCACTACAGGCTTTGGGAAGAGTGGCAGGAGAGCTGCCCATCAGAAAAGGACCTGGAGGTGTTGGTGGAATATGAGCCGGCAGTGTGCCCAGGTGGTCAAGAAGGCCAACAGCATCCTGGCCTGTATCAGGAACAGTGCGGCCATCAGGACAAGGGAAGTGATTTTCCCCCTGTACTCCACACTGGTGAGGCCACATCTCAAATACTGTGTCCAGTTTTGGGCCCCTCACTACGGGAAACACATTAAGGTGCTGCAGCATGTAGGCAACGAAGCTGGTGAGGGGTCTGGAGAACAAGTCTTATGCGGAGTGGCTGAGGGAGCTGGAATTGTTTAGCCTAGAGAAAAGGAGGCTGAGGGGAGACCTCATTGCTCTCTCCAGTACCTGAAAGGAGGTTGTAGAGAGGTGAGGGTCCTGTCTCTTCTCCCAAGTAACAAGTGATAGGACAAGAGGAAATGTCCTCAAGTTGCATGAGGAAGGTTTAAATTAGATACTAGGAAAAATTTTCTACACCAAAAGGGTTATCAAGCACTGGAACAGGCTGCCCAAGGAAGTGGTAGAATCGTCATCCCTGGAGGTATTTAAAAGGCGTGGTGCTTAGGGACATGGTTTATCGATAGTTTTTGTCAATGTTACGTTGATGGTTGGACGCGATGATCTAAAAGGGACCTTCCAACCTAGACAGTTCTATGATTCTATGATCCACATGCAGACACAACCAACCAAACCCTTCAGAATTATGCATTGTTTGGAATATTCTCTAATAAAAGGTTACAACCATTTTCCTGACTTCAAACAGAACAGAAGCTGAAAGCATCTCTAATTGGAAAGAGAGAAAGAATCAAAGATATCTCTGGCTGTACACCTAGGAGATCACACAGATTTTTCAAGCATCAGAAGGGATTTAATTGAGGAATTACAGTGCATTAGATGTGTAGCAAAAACTTAGTATCTCACCTTTTTTTGCAAGCAAGCAAACAGGGGACCTTTTCCACATTATTTTGCTATCCATATGGAGAAATTGTAAAGATATTAAGCAAAGTGAAATTCTGTCTGGTAACATGTTATGATTAATACATTTCACTTTCAGCAAAACTAGGAAAATGTATGCATCTCTTCGTTTTGAAAGATTAAATGGAAAACTGAATGATTTATGAGTTATAAATGAATCTTTAACTCATTTCATCATACAGAAGGACTATGACAACATTTCTTGACTATGGTGAGATATATAAACATGCATTTTCCTTTTTTAAAAAAATATAATTAAAAATATTTTAAAAAATCACCTAAGACAGGGCTACTTACTTAAACTCAGCTGACTTTCTAATGAATCCTTCCTGGAAAAACAAATCAAAGGTAGTAAGATGAATGTGGAAAATCTTCAAAATATTCCACATACGGGTTCTTTTGACTTTATTGATTTAGCTGAGGAATACTTCCATTAACACTTCCATACTTGCAAGAGAATACGACATTAACTGCAGTACAACTGTGATTTACAGAAAGCATCGGAAGGATCTGTGTCTTTCAATAAAAAAAGGGGAAATTGATCAAGACAGTGAAAAATGGCAGATCTTATTACTGTCCAGAAAGAGAATTTGTGGTTAACTGAAAATGATGCAAGTCTTTGTTAGCAAAGCAAGGAGAAGTTATAGTTTATACAATATTACAATAGAATGACCAAAGAGAGTGCATATAGGTGCTGCAGGATATAATTTTATTATAGTGACACATACATGATCTGCCAGGCAAACTCATTAGTAAAGAGTCCTTGGACTTATTTAAATAAAGAATGTAAAATCAAGGTAGAGGAGGAAAGAATAAGGTGATTTGTCTGCATTCATACATGATGATATGTATTTTTACTGTTGTTTATTTTTAATTACAAGGTTTAAACTTTTCTAATTTGTCATCTGAGCTTAGTTCATATTTTCAACTTTTCTGCCAACCATTAATGTCCAGAACTTAAATTTTTAAATGACCATGGATAGTCTGGCTATTGCAAAATAAATAATCTTCCACTTTAAGAAGTTTTTCTTGCTATATTGTGAAAGACCTGTTAAAAAGATATGACTGGAAATCTAACAGTTATTTTCATCATTGTGACTTGACAGTTCAAGTAGGTAGCAGAGATAGTATGCAGGAGAGGCTCCTGGAATCTTGCAGTAAAAGGAAAATGAAGTAGGGTTAAATTAATATTCTTTTCAAGAAATCCCTGGATGTTCTCATCGCTGAAGTCTTTACCATTTTCAAACAAAAAATATTTTCCATATTAATTCATAGCATAATAATGTTTATATAACATAAACCAATGTGGAAGATATTCAGGAAATACATTCAATAGCCTTCTAACAGTGGAAAACAGACATTTTTCTGGACATACCAATGGCCAGAATAGACATACAAACGGCCGGTAATTGTCATGTAAGCTTTTCAAAATGCAAAAAGCTCTAACTAGCAGCTGAAAGCAGAGCATAATACACAACACTTTGCAAAGGAGGTGCACTCTGCTGTATGTCAGGCAAATACCTTGACAACTTACTGCTAGTTCATAGTAATGTTGCATCCCATTGTTTCAGACCAGAGTCTACATCCAAATAATAAAATGACTTTCTAGGTTAATCTTAAATGTGCTTTCCATGTAGCCTGCTTATTTGTTCCTACATAACTTACCATGAGGAGAGGCTGCTGAATCAACATTTTTTCATGTAGGAAGCTTTGAAATTTATCAGCTTGCAAGATCCTAGTGTCCCAACAGCAGAAGGATGTGGTTGCATATCTCTCCATGCAGATACCAATGTTCTTCTGTTTATACCTATATACAGTAGGTAACCTCTGTTACATCACTAAACAAGTCGCTATTATCCCAGGCTGACAGAAATCTTACAAGGAGGATCGGAGTTTAGTGAGGTGATCAATCTGACTGCTTCATATGATGTCTTGGTAGAAAGACAGATTCCTTCTGAAATTTCTCTTTCCAATTCCTCCCTTCCTTGGGGAGGGATTGAATTAATAAATTAATATTTTTTTAACAATTTTCCATAATGCTTTTGCTTAATGTCTTTTTTTTTTCCTACTGAAAGCACAGTGTTGTTAGCCTTTTATTACTTATTATATTTCTATTTTAAAAATATAGCTCATCTGCATGCATTTGTGTTGATAGACAGTGGCTCTATAATAGGGAGCTGACTGCCCCAAAATGAATGGGTGGGATCCTACTGGTGACAGATTACTGTAATCAAGAGCTATATGACTAGCTCTACAGCCCAAAATTTAGTTAAGAATTGCTATTTTATACTGAGTATCTAATACAGAATTACCAAAAATGTAAACAACCAAATCCATGTGCTATGTTTGCAAAATATCAACTGTACCAAGCAGGAAAAAAATCTTCAAACTTTCCATCACAATCAATATGTATAAACTTGTCGGAAAATATTTTAGAGAATATTTTATGTAACTATTGGACAGTCCAGTGAAAGCACAGATCTGTGATTTTTTAATATAAAGTTTATTTTTTCACTTTTTCAAGTTTTATTTTGTATTAGTTTGTTTATGCCAGATGTGAGGTTATTCTGAACATTGAAAAGAAAAACAAATATAAAAATATGCAAGGGCAGTGCTCCAGAAGGGAAATACAGAAAAACTGCTGGACACACAACAAAAGAAAACAAAACAAACAAACTAAAAAAAAAAAAAACAACAAACAAACAACAGAGAGAGACAAAAGAAAATCTGACCTGTTGTAAAAAACAGAGACTTAGAACTACGCATGCTATATGTCAGTACAATATGAAAAAGGAAACCATAAGCATGACATACATAGCACTATCTAAGAACTGCAAACTAAATACTTTTTTTTTCCCATATGGCATGTTTGAAGTCATCAGCTGAAATCCTAGTTGATAACTCTGAAGGCTTATTGCATAACAGGAACTGATTTGTTGATGAAAGCCAAGAAGAGATTAAGCAGAGACTTTCAGGGTCAACCCATGTCACATCCATTCAGATTTGATGTAATTTCAAATGCTTTCTTTGCAGATCTACAGCAGATAGCTATGGCTAAGCTTTAAATATGGTAAGGGATTAGACAAAACAGTATTCTGTTGCTGTTGCTATATCCAGGTCTTTGCCTGAAGTACTCTCATACTCTCACTGAAATTGCAGGATCAAGAATTATATTTTTGTAGGCAGTTGGTGAGTCTAATAATTAAAATGAGATTTTTGTCAGTTAGAGATAATCCATGAACATTCAACTTCCAGCTAGCAATTTATATGAAATACTCTTTGCTCTAAGGGAAATTCTCATACTTTTATGGAATATTTTGCAGTAGATTAAATGTCTTCCTGGTTCTGGTACTAAATTATATGAAACAACATTTGCATATCTCAAAGGTAAAAATTCGCATGTATATAAACAAACTATGGAACTGTAGCCATTGATGTAATCTTTGTGCAAAAGTAGTATTTGCTTATGCATGTGAAGCTGGGCAAAAATACCTCTTAGTGAGTCATACAGCCTAAAAAAACCTTCAGTTCAAAACAATTAAAAGTAACACTAGGTTTTTCTGAACAGTTTCAGTGGTAAAAAAAGCTACAGAAGGTCTCGGTAAATGTTGAAGGTTCATCATTTTTGTTCTTGTGAGGTAACTCGTATAAAGACGACAAACTTACTGGTGGTAAAATAGCCTAAAATATATACATATAAAATACATATTTTAAAAGTGTAAATACATATAAAATATTTTTTTATATTTTATATATATTAAAAAATGTGGTTTTCAAGTTAGAATTCTGACCATATATGGATATGACAGATATGTATGTATCATATGTATATATGAATGAAGTATCACAAAATTGTTAAATATTATAAATGCCATATATATGTGAAACTCTAACTTTGAAAATCTGCTATTTAGGCCTTTAAAATTTATTTCTTGGCTTATTATCCCCATTCTGCTTTTATTAATGAGACAGTAGTAAAGTATCTGTTCTCCAGCATGCACTATACACTTCAGCCCCAACGTATGAGAAATTAGTAATTCAGACCCTACAGAGAGCATAGATTCTGGCCTTTCCTATACCTGTGAGATGGTCCAAGGTGTGCCTGTGGGAATTTGAACAATGTCTGAAGTTACTTCCTGCCATTCTTTTAGAAGGGAAAAAAATCAGAGGGTCCTGGGCTGGACTATATCCAGACAAACACCTGAAAGGCAAAAGGATCCAAAGCTTATTAGCTGTGCCTTAGGATTTCATCTTTTGTGATGCGCTAGAGTCATATGTGGCTTTCTGGAAAGAGCATCTGAAATTCTGACCCGAAAATGGGCCCTCCATTTTGTGGGAACTCCACCCAGTCAACATGTTCCTCACAGCCTACTCCTGAACATTAAAAGAAGAGCTTTCATAAACAAAAATTTCCACTGCAAATACAAAATACTAGGAAATTTCCCAAGGCAACGTCAATTAATTCCTCACAGTAATTAAAGTAGAGCAGGCACACATTGAAAAGAACTGGAACGGGGCATTATAACACTTCAGATGCATATACTGGCACTTACTGGAGAAAGGGAACAATGCTCTTAGAAGGTAATTCTAAGTTTCTCTTTTACTAATATGTGTACATACATTGCATCGTGTCTCCATACAATTTGAACCACAGTCTTCAAATACTTTTAATTTCAGCTACAAGAGCAATTTGCAGTAAAAGTAGGCTACAGTCCTACTTTCATATCAGCTTCTTCAGGAAGATCATAAGACTGAACTAACTTGGTGTACGGTTTTCTGTATTCAGCTCCTGCCTCCAGTCCCTAAATGCACTGTACTCTCTGAAAATTATCCAGATTTCAGGTACCTCTGGTGATGCTTCCAAATCACTAGGCAGAGACGAAAACCCTAGTGTTATTGAACTTCCTTGTTTTGTGCAAAGAGCAGTAATAAAATAAAAGTGTTGAAACATATCACCCTGGAGAGCTACCAGCGTATTTCTTTATTGAAAAGTAGAAGAGCTCGTTAAAAGAAACATTCTATTTTCCATCCACAGTCATTCATTTTGTTTCAAGATTAATTATCTTCTTGGATAATTTTTAATCCTCCAAAATATTACATGTGGGAGAACAATCCACCACCTATGTGAAGACATCAAAGCTTTACAGCTTTAATACTGAAACAAATTCCCATGGCCCATCTTTCATCTTATAGAATTCATTTGATATACAAGCATTTTTATATCAAGGCCCTTTTGCACTGAGGGGTGAGCTGTACACTACACAGTGAAAACATAGTGATAACATTTTTTTCTCCTTGTACTTTACAGTCATTGTAGATACAGACAATGTGACAATGAAGTCACAGTTGAATTACAGAAAAACTTTCAAACAGCTATTGTGAAACATCTGTTACCTCAAACCAGTTTAAAACAATTTTCTGTTCTATGTGTACTGAAGTGGAACCAAAACCAACAAATCTTGCCTCACTGCAAAGCAGACTAAAATCTTGACCCACTGCACCCTGAGAGCAGAAGAGAGCTGCAAATGGAAATGACAGAGCTCTGGGCATCAATTTTTAAGATTTTTTGGAAACAAGAGTAGACAAAAAAGAATCACCTTCTATGAAAGCTTTTGAGTATCTATCTTCAAAATAACCCAAATCACTTACAGGGCCCATCTGGAGATTTTCTAGATACCTCAGCTATTCAGAAATAAGTGAGAAATCAATCAATACATGACCAAAGTGACTGATACCTTCTGTCAATGTATCACTGAAATTAGGAGTTAACATTAGAAAAACTAAAGGTCATTCACCTGAATGATGTTAAGGTACCAGCTCATAAAACGTTTTCTGAAAACAGACGCTGTTGTTTCATCTTATATTATTACTGGAGATTAGTTCTACAGTACAGAAGGTAGGGAAAATGTGGAGAAACTGACTGCATATCATTTTCTGAACCATGTTTATCTTTCTCCTTAAGGAATCCTCTATTTACAGTTAGTGGGCTTTTTTATTCTTCCTTGTTAGCCAAATAGTAGCACTACCAATATAAGTGTTGTTTTGCACCACAATTGCTATATTGCATCATACAAAAATTTTAGCTAGCTCGGTATGCAATCCACCACTGGCTTAGGATGCTCTCAGAAAACATATAAGAGCGTGGCAAGCACCCAGGATACTTTCTCAGTGTTGTCCTATCAGCTTCCAAGCAGTGTCAGATTCAGGTTTTCCTGAACTAGATGAACTCATATCTTTGTGCTAAATAATGTATGCTAGACTTTCATTGATTTGTCTAATGTATTTTGTCATCTATAATATCCTATAGTAATGAGTTTCACCTTTTAATTATACCTTATGAGAATACAATCTTCCTGTTTGATTCCTCTTACTGGATGATTTTGTTGGTGGCTTCTAGTTTCTACATTAAAAAACCCCAGTAGTTAATTATTTCTTGTTCTCTTTCTGAATGATACTAATAACTCTGTATCTCTTTATCATAACTGTCCCAAAATAACCTCTTTTTCAAGAAGATTTTTAATCCTTTTAGAGTCTTACTGAACAGAAGCCATTCACATAGTTTTCTACAATGCTGTTGCTTTGCTTTGGATTTGCTGAATATTAGATTTTCAGATAGTGCAGTGAAAGTTGCATGTAGTGTTCAGGATGGGAGATGGACCATTGTCATACCCCAGGTCAGATATGTTGGTTTTTGATCATCTGATGGAATTACAACAGAATAACTCATGTTCAAGTTTTATCTCAACATGAAAGGAATGAAGCATTCTTCTCAAAATCCAAAGTAATTTAATTGATTTTTAAAAACAGAAAAATTTTTTGCTCAGAGTTGACCCCCTTGGAGAAGCTGCTATTTCAATCTATAGATATAATAAGACTGTCAAAATGAGGATATTTAAGTCAGGACGTGAGGTATGATTATAACAGGAAGTGATGTCTTGGAAGTCACACACAGAATCCTCACTAGCTAGCTGTTCTGACTGTGCAATGATTTGCATAGACCTACAAAAAGCTCTGTTGGGATAGTCTGTCTGTAGACCTTTTGTGTTTTATTCTTATATTCCAGTTCATCTCTGCATAACTTGTGATTACTTTTCCCACAAAGTAGAAAGATTTAAAAATTATTATTTATGAAGTACAGTTTAGTTCACAGGTATTTTTTTCTATCAACACCTTTTCTATGAAATCTCATATGTAAAAGAATTTTGGAACGCCATAGTAAAGTTAACGATGCTTAGCACAGTAGGCAAGAGAAACCCTGCATGAAAAGGACTCAAAAAATAAACTGGTACAAACCACTAACACCTAGTATATAATGAAAAAATAAAAATGCAACTAAGTAGGAATGCTGCAAAATGTATTCCGACTTGGTGCTTACACCACCATTATGCTTATTATGACTTTTTAAAAATTCCTTTTTCGTCTTTACCTTTTTCTCACAGTTTACTTTTTTGGACTGTTGGCTCTTGTTCATGTGTAGTTTGAGACCAGGAACTTTCTTACATTTACATGTCATCCAGGATACAGAAACTATCCTTATGAAAAATACCCCAAATCCTGATGATTGACAAAGCTATCAAACATTCAGGATGTGTTTTTACATGGAACTTTTATGCATAATTCTACATAAAATGTGATTAATCTTCTGGACTATGCGGTCATTGACTTCAAGGGAATCAAATAATTTTATACTGTAAAAATAGTGATCTATGCCAAGCTATTAAAGGAAACTTAATACTCCTTTGGAGGTGCATTGAATTAGTGAGTCATAGAATCATAGAATCACAGAATGGTTTGGGTTGGAAGGGACCTCAAAGATCACCTAGTTCCAACCCCCTGCCATGGGCTGGGACACCTCCCACTAGACCAGGTTGCTCAAAGCCCCATCCAGCCTGACCTGATCACACAGACTGCGTGCATGAGTGTATGTGTACACCTACATATGCACCTCTGTAGAAAAAGAACACAGTGTGTCATTATAGTCTGCTGCTAAGAAATTCGGATCCCAAAGTCAGGCACAAAAACAGAGACAGACCTGCAATTTCAGTAGGAACATCAGTTCTGCACTTCTTATATTACAGTGTGTCATAATACATACTTGATTACATTTGCATATAAATATGCATATTCAGTATAAAAATTTCAGATTTAATTTTTGTTTGGCTCTAAAATGACTGAGGATTTCTTGACTTTATATAAAAATTAGAAGTTTATTTCTTCTCATAGCAAAGCTAACCTAAATCACATGTAATTTTCAACATTTTTCCATACAAGGTATGCATCCTTCAATATAAGAGGCCTTTTACCTCATTTTATCTTTTAGAAACTAAGCACTACTGCTATTTGAATTTATTTTTGTGAGACAGGAAGGAAGAAAAACCAAATCTTTTTTGTCCAGTACAGTTCATAGATAACTACTAACTTACTGTTATGGTGGCAATTTCTGCGTTGTGACACATCAGTGTTGTCATTTCTGGTTTGTGTGAAGTGATGATCATCTGCAAAGGTCACTGTAGCACTCGAGGCAAAAACAGTTGATTGAGGCATTTACACTTTAGAAACAGCTTTAGGAAATCTGTCTTCCCCCATGTGGAATTAACCAACTTGGCCATTGTCGTCATCCAAGGCTTCATATATTTTTATGTTTTATATACACACACCACCCCCACACACATGCATGCTGCCAGCAAGGCAGAGTGAAACACACTGCTGAGAGGGGTGATGCTCCTGTTAAACAAAAGTTTAACAATTTGTCTAGAGATCACAGAGATGGCTGTAATTTATATTACAGCACTCCTTCCAAAAGATAAAGAATACATCACTGTATCTAGTACAGCTAGCTGTAGCTAGCTCTATCTAGCTGTACCTAGGATGGTTGCATGTTCTTTGTATTACTTTTGACGTTAATTAGAAAGATTTCAGGTAGGTAGAAAAAACATGGTTAGTTCTTGGCTCAGATCAAACAACATTTGAAGGCTGAAGAAGAAAAGGGAAAGTTGTACTAAACCTTCTAAAGCTTTCCTTCTGACAATACTTAGCACTTTGTACCCTACAATGCAAACATTTCTCAAACATATAAGCTGCTCGTATAGTTAATACACTGTCTAATAGTAAGGACTGACAAAGAAAAACTGAAGACTTGCGCATGTTCATAAGTGAGGTAAGATATGCACTGATCCGGAAGGATTTTGTAACAACATAATACACGCAAACACACCGAGTACTCTTCTGATGATGTTTCTGCTTATTACTTTTCAAGTTAAACTCTTCAGCTTCCACAGCATGTATGTTAAACCAGTTCACATGAATTATGTCTGCATTCTCAGATGTAATTACATCATCAGCCTTTGAATCCTTCCTAGAATTTGGGTTCTTTCAGCACTCCCTGTTCTTCCAAACAAGGGACACAGGCCTTATGAAACCTGGTGACTGTTGCTTGCATTTCAAATTACAATAATACGTTGCCTAGATGAGCATAGCAGACAGTGTGATGTTGATAATCTGTAGGAAGGTGGAGAAATTAAGAGCCGTGCAAGGTATGCTTAGTAAACTCAAACTATTTGAAGGAATGACAATGGTTCATGAAAGTTTGGTGAGACAAAAAGAGAGTCTGAATCAAACCATGCACAGCCAAGAGGGTATTAAGCTCAAACTGATTTGATATATAGGTTTATATTTGGCTCCAGTACTTCCCTTGTGAATAACTCTGCTAATACTTTCTCAAAGGTACAGTGTCAAAGTGGCAAATTTCTCTGTAGGTGCCACAGTACAGCTTTTATATGATTACATTACTTCCCTAGGTGTTTTCATAGAGAAACCAGGACACACATAGATACCAGGAGAGGTATGTTAGGAAGGGCATGCAGTTTGCAGCAACACATTAGCTACTCAGAGTTAAGAATAAGGACTCAAGAAAGACTTTTCAGCAATTAAGGGTGTTTAGTGGCACAATTGCAGTGATAGGTTCACTAGTACTGTAATGATACCTTCTCAAGGATATTTCTTAGAAATACACTTTACATTCTCCAATACTATCAGTAGATAAAACATCAAAATGAAAAGAACAATAATATATGGTGTAGTTTACAAGAGTGAACAATAAATAGGCATTCTAAATGACATAATGAAACAAATCACAAACTGCTGCAGGCTAAATTTGCACAGTCTTTGCATTTGTAGTAAAAGTAATTGTCTTTTACTACGGCCAGTTTTAAGAGAGCAAACAAACTTCTTGACAACCTTATTTTTTCAACTTCAAGTGAAACTTGGGAGTATCTAATTGCTCTTTCTGCACCCTTGGCATAGCTAGCAAAGCCTTAGTTATTTAAATTTTGAGAGATGCAAAGAGGAACTTCAGGGGACACCTCAGTTGACAGAGCACCCACCACACACATCCATTCCTTTTTGGTTAGCTTGTAACTGAAAGTCAGCTGAAGCCTTCTCAACAAACATGTTGTAGGGTCTGCAGGCACTTAGAGAGTCAAATGTAAGTTCAGGTCTTACACCTGAGCTTATACTGCAGTCAACTTTACAACAGAACTGTATGCTCCTGTTTGACATGGTCATTTGCCTTTGCCCTGACCAACTGACTCCAGAAATTATTCTGGACTCTGTAGTCACCCCCTCTTTGCAAGACTCATGGCTTTCCTTAAACACCAAGGGACACAATTTGAAATTTTTCCAATGTGTTTTGTGGAACAACAAACATTGTGCACAGGCAGTGTACTTACCCTGTCTTGTACAAGATGACGTGGAAGTGAAGGGAGAGGACAGGCACAGAGGCAGAAAAAATAATGAAGTCATTCTATTAAAAATGAATTCATAATGAATACTGGAAGTGACTGAAGAAGTGAAAGCTGGAAAAATTTCATTCATTTGTGGCAACAGCCCTGTAAAGCACCATCTAAATTGTTCAGGAGATACATGGGCTTTCCACTGACATTAACTATGCTGACACATCAGAAACTGACATATCAAAGTAAAGATGACAGATAGCTCTGATGCCTCTTTACCTTTAAAACAAGTTCACTTAATAAACAATATATAAAAGAAATAATTCTTAAAGCAAATTAAACACATTTCTTATTTTAGAAGAAATGTCAGGCAGTTACTTAGGTAACAAGTACAATCTAACAAACACTGCTTCAGAAGCATGGAAGGTGTTAAATTATCATATGTAACACTCAGATGTATTATGTCTATTTAAAGGGAATAAGAAAGCCCTTTACTATTGTGAGAAATAAGCTCCGGTCCGAATGAAATAGGCTCAGGCAGAATCCTCTGTGAAGCACCTTTTTATTCGCGTTCTTGCAAGAGCGGGTGACCTAGCAAGTAGGCACACTTTCAGTTCTTGAAACACACCTTTTTATTTCCTAATCCCGGCTGAATTTTTCCCTCCCCTGTTTCCCATTGGTTAGGTACTCCAGGGTTCACAGTCTGTCCGAGGCGCCTAAAATTCTTCCCGGATGTCTTGCCTCTGTTTACTTCTCTTTGTGCTACACCTAAAGGGATTATCTGACTAGTTTATTTCTTTCCTTTTTGGTAAAAAATTGCTCAATGTCATTAGCCCTGGTTAAATGTTTGACTACCCTTCTAGGCACTAATCCAGTATGCAACAGTTTGTCCTGTTGTCTGTGTGATAAGAGATGTTCTACAAGCCTTTGCTGGAGCCTCTTTGTCTTAGTCATTCTCTTATCATGTCATCTCTGATGGAAACGGCTTTCCTCCTCTGCAAAAGCAATAGCTGCCTTTCTTACACTATATACTTAAGCATTTCAGTGTTGTTGTTTTTTTCCTACTGCTAACATAGCATAATACATCACATGGTAACACAAGAAATACACATTATATCACAAGTGTTGGGTATAAATTAATAAATACGGAAATACTTTAAGTGCCAAGGGTGGGATGAGAACAGATGCACACTAACAGCTAACTTGTTTATATCGTAGACCACAAAAGAGACTGACAAGGTGTTTTTTGCTGTGATACTTCTATAAAAAAATGCCAAACTGGTAAACTGAAAAAAAAAACCAGAACCACAAGGAAAGAGTCTGAACCAGCAGAGCTCTTCTCTGGAAGATTTCTTCAGTCCAGGCAAAATTAATGGTCAAACTCAGAAGGTAATTACATATAATATGAGGAAGCAAAGAGGGTAAATATACCTCTCCTTCAACTCACACAATCGTTCATGCTTAATTACCTATATAATATGCAGCAAGAAATAAAAAAAGCAAAACTTCAAAATGTTTCAGCTCTGTTGAGTAACTAACTCACAATCTGCTCAATGTCTAGCAAAAATGGGATTTCCCTCTAGTGCCTGTTCAGCATAGAGGGATTATGCTCCTTTGGGCCACATAAAAATCCTTTTATTCTGTTCTATATTCTTCGCCCTGTCTTTCTAAATATACACTTGGTTTATTGAGAGTAAAATTAGAAGCTACAAGGATTCTGTATTTTATTATATTCAGCAGCTCTGAAGAGGCTATCATTATCTATCCAATTGTTCTGAAGCCTCAGATGTGCATGAACACAAAGTCTGAATGCAGACATCCTCAGCTTTGCTTGTTATTTCTGAATGACAGTCACACTTTAGTTCCTTTCTCCTTCTTTCACAAGAAAGCCTGATTAGGTGCTTAAAAATTTCTTATTTAAATGGAAATTTTGGCGACTCTAAAAAAAAAAATCAGCACTAAAACCTTTGACAAAGAACCATTTTCACAGTATGAAAAGCTTGAAAATGGTCCCAAAGCAACACTACCGTTCATGGTGACTTCACTGATTACTCAGTGGAATTAATCAAAATGAAAGGATTTTATCCTCCACCTTTCCTACTAATAATATCTGGTTGCATTTCATTGTGCTGCCACTACTATGGTTAATCCTATGACTAACTAGAGGTTTCTCTCATAACTTGCAGCTGAGAGAAAATATCACGTAATTCAGTGGAAGTATTCACAGTAAAAGTATGTGCGTTTTTTTGGCCAGATCAGTATTACTACTCCAGAAGCTCTACCTCTACCCTATCCACTCACAGAAGTCCAAATTATGGAGTCAGTTCCTGTGAGCAAAGGCAAGAATTTAGGCACGAATTCATTATGCTTCCAGCAAACTCTCAGTGCACAGCTAAATCAAGGCTTTTGCCATGTCTTAAAAAATAGAAAATTTTTAGCTACTTTACCATTTGTTTTCAAACTATTAATCTGTCCTCCTTTGTGACAGAAAAGTGACTTAAAGAAATATTATGAGCAATTTTTTTAGATACACAATGGTATCATCTCATGGCTCCAGGTGCTAGCACTGTATGCTCTAAGAGGGTGGTATGGACAGAGGTAGCTGTGGTTTGTAAACAGTGTTGGCAAGTTCATTTTTAAAATACTGTGATCAACTACAAGGTCTTCTTCTGACAAAGAATGCAGACCTAATACTGGTATTCAAGGAAGGGTCACAAACATGAAAATATCTGTGTAAAACTGAGGAATACAAACAATCCCTGACTTCAACTGGTGTTTTAAGTGTAATCACAGTGATTTACAAGTTACTGAATTATGCCACCTGCTTTCTGGGATCTTTTCCTCTATTAATGTTCCTAGTAGATAATATTTAATTGCATTTTCTAACTCCTCAGTAAAGGCTTGTCTGGCAAAGCATGCCATGCTTTAATTGCAAGAGAGTAATTATTTCCCTGGATTTACTTTATTTTTAATTGTTTTAGTAATCTTAATTAAGTATGCAATGGTTGAGTCCAGTAGTCTGCATGTGGCAAACCCTTTGAAAAGAATGTTGCTTTCCTGGACATAAACAGCTAGATGACTGAACTTGTGCTTCTGAGCATCTTCATGAAATGCTGTGTGGAGTAATTCATCACTGAAATACTAATGTTTGAAGACAAATATTGGTGGTTCAGTGTCCAAATAATTCTAACTCTCCCAGCAATAAAATGGGTTCAAAATACCATATAATATGTCACAGATGAATATTGTGTCAAGCAACATGCACTTAAGAGATTTAAGTGTAAGACATATTCACAAACAAGAAAACAATCAGAATCGCACACAGAGACACATGTAACAAATGCCCTGTACAAAAGACGAGGAAGGAGACACTAGTAACCTATAGAGTCAGTAAAAAAGCTCACTGCATCAGACTGAGTAAGGTTTTATTCTTATGAGACCAATACCAGCTTCTCTTGGTTATTTACTGCAGCTGGTGATGCCTTAACTTTAGTTAAGTACTGGCTGTTGTGGTTTAGCCTCAGATGGTGACAAAGAACCACGTGCCACTCGCTCGGGTCTACCCCTGTCAGCTCCAAGCAGCAACTTCCTGCCCCCTCCCCCGGCAGCTCAGGGTGGGCATGGCTCACATGGCATGGAATACCTGTGTCCTGGGGAGAATTAACCCTATCCCTGCCGGAACCAGGACACTGGCTTAAACAAAATAATAGCCACAGGACTTTTCTCTTTAGTAAGATTTTTTTATTTATGCATCAGGTAAAAGCTGACAAAAAGTAAATGAAAAAAAGCTGCTCTTCAGAGATTGCACCACTAACACAAAAAGGCAATATCAGGAAGTTGATCCATTCTAACATTTCTGTCAATGCCTTGCTTGTCTCCTAAGAGATTCAGGTGAGTCCACATTTGATAAAATGAAGACTTGTTCCTGTGATAAAAGCACTGGACTGAAAGAGCTCTCTCTACCACAGAATCAGTGTATAGCCTTAGGCAAAAGTGCGCGTTTCAGTCCCACTTGTGAAACTAGACTAGCATTTATTTTATCCATCCTTTTTAGCCAGCAAATGTCAATGCACATTTGTTTGTTGCTTAATACATAAAGAGTATTTCTAAAGTGCCATTACTCCCCAAGTTTAATGGTAGTTTCTCTAAAAGGCCCCAAACTCCATTCTCACAACAACGGCAAAGGCAAGGGTTCCGTTTTTATGTAGTCATTACAGTTATTTACAGCATGCGCCTGCATGGCAAAAGAACCATAGCAACTCTATGCAGGAGGAAAAGCACATCTTGGTGCTGATGTTGCCACCTGTTTTAACTATTAAACCACAGTGTTTGTCCCACTAGCCTACAGAGAGATGCACAGAAACCTTCCTCTGGGGCACAGCACCAGGGTGTGACCTGACAGATGTTTTTTGACTGGAGGGCAAACAGGACAAGTCCAAACCTTAAAACTTGGTCAAGTGCATTTCCATTTCAGTAAAGGTACATGCTGAACCGATCCAAATTGTTTCAGCCCTCTGGCATCTATTTATCTCATATTTTTGTTTCACAAAATAAAACATTTGAACTTTCTGGTAAGCTCTGCATGAAAAGGTCATAATATTAAGGAGTTTCATGATCTGGAAATAAGTTTTGACATGTGCCGTTCTAGACAAAGCCTCGACTTTTCTTCCACCATGATGCATCTATTTCCATTCCATTCCATTTCCCAGAACTGGAGGTAAACAAAACCACATTAGAACAATGTTTTCAGAGGGAAGGATGTTTTCAGTAGCATTGAACATCAAGCTTTTGTGCAGTTCGACTTTCTGAACCATGCATTGTTTTTCTAGCACTTTGGGTTTTTTCTAAGTCTTGGTGATCATGAAAATATATCTTCTCCCTCTTTTATCACAAAAATTGCTCAGGGTCTGAGGACTGACATTCTCAGTTCTCTAATTACAGATGAGCTGAATACAGTTAAGAGATTTCAGTTTTTTTAAGCACTTCTGATTTTGTTCTCATAGTTGAGTAATACAGACATCTGTGAAAAGAATAGTAATAATGGAAAAAACAGAATAGAACATTAAAATCTTTCTAAGATGCAATTCAACTGAAATATGGCCAAATCTTAGCAAAATTATGCATCATTCTATGTTTATCAATGTAGTGATATCAAACATTCAGTTTTGATTTAATCAGCTTCACTTCCCAGTCTTGTTACACCCATTATATACTTAATTCAAGGAGAATCACAATGTTTTCTTGAATTAATTTATGGGCCTTGACCCCCAAGTTTCTTTCTGGTTTTGATCAGTCCATCAGGTTTCAGAATGTATTTTTGCATAATTTAACATGCAAAGGTCACATTAGAAAAAACACACTTTGTAACTCCTGCCTAACAATAAAAAGAATTAGATATCTGTAAGAAAGCATTAGGACAAGGTTGATTTACTCTGTAGCGGATAGGAGGTTTCCATCACATATCTATCTGATATGTCTGCCAAATCTTTCATGAACTTAAATATACAACCTTCTTGACTAAAAAAGAAGCAGCAAAGTAATGCACATGCTTAATTACTGACATTAGTGTTGTATTTTTTATAATCAGATCTTGCTTCATTTGATTTATAATGGGCTGAAAATATTAAATACAAAGGCAGAATTTTTACTCTACCTTGATCATCAAACCCAAAGCAAGAGTAAATATTTAGTTTACAAGATTAATTGAACATATGTAATTTCTTTTTCTAGCCAGGATTCATTAATAAGCAAAAAGGACTCATTATTAAATAACTTCCTTCAATGTCAGTTGCCAAGAGGCATTGCAGAACTGATTTGCCTGCCTATATGTAGTAGAGGTAAAGCAAAGATATAGTTATTCATCTGCCATTACTGTTCTCAGTTTCAGAATTGTGCCTGTTCAGAAGCACTGAAAAGTCTGACTCACAGCAGCTCAGATCAAAAGTCCACCCCCGCCCGTACAGTCTCCACCACTGGTCAAGGGCAGATGTTGAACAACAGCAGGACAGCCAAATGCTGACATTGCGCCTGTATACACTTGCATCTACTAGTGATCTACAGCTCAGGGATGTTGTAAAATATGAATAATGTCTTTATGTTCAATAGCTCTGGACACATTTTTCTTCTGTGTGTGCATGATTTTGTGAATCTGATAGAGTCATGCACATCAATAGGCTGAAATATCAGAGGACAGATCATGTCCCAAGTACAAGACAGGTAAGGGGAAAAAAATAATTCCTACTTTTCATGTTTAAATTTAAGTGTCATCAACATTGTTTTGAAGATACCAGCATCTTGAATATGATCACTGTGAGAAAGTGTAGGGGTATTCTAGAATTTAAGATGTCTTTTTAAAAACCTTTAAGTACCAATCCTGAAAACTGACAAGATGTTCAGCTTTAGGAAAATGGAAGTGAAGTGGATGAAGGCATCTACAAAAAATATTTTCAACAAATAGATCACAAGTGTAGTGGCTTGCTACCGAAAATCTTACATAAGTACCACTGCATGTGTGAAGAGGAAAATAAAAAAGGAAAAATTAAAACCCCAAAACATCCTCTTCCTTAGGCCCAGATAAAGAATTGCCTGCCATATAAAGAGAAAAAACCTTAAAGCCAAGTGATGATATTTCCATCTGATGTTGAACTGAAAAACAAGAGTAGGGGTTGCTACTTCACTCTTGTAGAGCTGTCATTCATTTTTTGGACAATTGTAAATTCCCAGCAGTCTGTTCAAATACAAACTTGATCCTGTACTGAAACAAAGGCTGGTTATGAAGGAACATTTTTAAAAATATCCATTACAGACAATTTGGTTGCACAAGTTTGTCTTTTTGTACTAATTTAGGTCGTGACACATTACTTTAAGAACTGCATTAGTCTGAGCTTTAGCTGTGAGCTCCTTCTGCTTGTAAGTATGAGTACAGAGGTGGTAATTTACTCTGCTTCTGCAACTAATATGCTTCTGTTTTGCATTTTCAATTACTGTGAGGCATCATTGCCAAGACTAGAAGCTATTATTAGTTTAAAAGTGAGCAAAATAAGAATGAGGAAATGTCTATAAACCCTGTGCCCTTACCCTGCAGAAGTTAAAGAGTTCTCTGCTTCCACCTGTTGGTAAAAAAAAAAACCAAACAAAAACTCCTCCACGAAGCTACCCTGGCTGCATGCTTATCTACAGAAGTGCTCAGGAAGTAAAACACCTAATTTGCGGTCACACAGTTGCTGAAGGTTTGTCACACACTCTGTACCTTCCTGAGGAAGATTTCACAAAGTGGAAGTGCTGCCCACAGCAAAAGAGCTGGGTTAACTGGTGATGGCCCTCATCTATCAGTGGCAGTAGCTGCATTAGTCTGTGGAGCCTCATGACAAGAGTAAGCACTGCTTCAATCACAAGTATGAAGCTATGAGAAAAGGTGACTAGACACTGTGTCCCTACATAAGGGTCTCTTCCACGTCAGGAGGGACAGACTTTGCCAAAATCTGTATGATGGAGAAAAATAGCACAAACCACAGTCAACACTCATGGTGATAAGTCTCATAAGTCCCTTTGATTTTCAGATTATTTCCCAAAACAGTGAAGATAACATTAAGATGAAATTTGTTAATGTATTTTTAATAGCAAATATCGTCTTTTATCCAAGGCTCTTACTTATTCGTTACTTTGCCCTGTTGTACAACATACGCATCCTCAAAATGCAAAATGCTTACACTTACTACCCTCCTTAAGCAGTTATTACACAAAAGCAACACACACTCAGTGCCCCAGAAATTAGTGGGAATTTGGTTATTCCAGACCAGTTTGAGCCCCGCTTTGTAGTGTGAAACTGCCATGTCATCCCTGAGAGGATGTCAAGGGTTTCCTTTGCCTGTGTCCATGTTCCAGACCTCCTGTTTGCTATTACAAATATTTTTGCTCTGCAGAGCGTGTCTAGCTTTTACAAGTATCATTGTCCTCTACAGGACCTAATATGCTCAAGTTTACTTCAGGGAGGAGGAAACAGTCAAGAGGAGATAATGTATGTTGCACTGTTTATCCAACATTTTTTCTTATACACTGAAGTCAATGCAAGTGTCCTCTGCTAACAGTGTTTCAAGCCACTGGCCTTTAACTATGTATTTTAAGATGTCGAAAACACATTCATGCATGCTGAATCAGCAAGCTCAGTTAAAGGCAAAAAACCCCCTTTCGACTATGACAGTTAAAATGGTAAGCAGTTACAACTTTCTGAGCTTTAGAAAGGAGATTGGCTACTCAGTTAAACTGGTAGTCTTTTTTAGCTTGCATTCCTTGTATGTTTTCAACAAGTTGTTGATAGTTCTTTGGTTATCTGCAATTGATAGTGGTGCTTTCAGTTACAACCCTCAGGCTCGCTGTTTTCTTGAGCAACTCTGTCTTTACAAAGTGCCTCACTGAATCTTATTTTTCTATTCAAAAATGTTTAGGCTGTTCTTCCCTTTCAATCTATTCTCCATTTTCTTCTCACGTCTTCATATTTTTCCAGGTTATTAAAGATGCTCCTCCTGCATTTTGACCTTACATATTTCCCCTCCCCCTGTCTTCTTTTACTTCCTTTCAAGTGCTACTCATCTGTTCATCTTCCATTTTTTTGTCTCTGAACACTTTTTCCTTTCTATGATTCATACTTCTGTACAATAAAACACTGTTTAACATTAAATACTTCATGAAGTGCAAAGGTGACGAACCCAGTAGTTTTTAACCAGATTCCTAATTTTATGACAAAAGTTTAAGTTTTCCTCCCGTCAAGTCAGAGACAAAATTAACAGTCATATTTTCCACTAAACTCTCAAGCTTCACAGTTCACATAGAAATTCCAAGCATCTTTTTCTCCTCTTCCTCCACAGTTCATTGCTAATTTCCCCTAAAATTTCAGCACACAGTTTCTAATGAGTTTCCATGCTAATATATAAGCATGATATAAATTGAAGAACTAGTAATAAATGTAGGAGAAATAAGAAACAAGATTGCTATAGTAGGATACTGTTCTGCACTCTGTATAAGGGACATGACTATTACAACAACTTCATTTAGGCAAATATGAAGCACACTAACTATTGTGTAAGTACTGTTTTTCTCTTTATTAAGCACACCTGAATACTTTGCCTTCAATTCCTAGAACATGAACTAGGTTTTGGTAATCTATTCTTTGCCCAGTCCACTTTGACCTTACTGCTAAGATTTGGTACATTTGACTTTTGGCACAAAACCATTCAGTCATTTCTGAAAAGATCAGGAAAGGATCATTATTTGGTAAGAGCTCAGACAGCTTGAGCTGAGCTCACGGCTAAAAGAAAAGTGTGTACAGCCTGTTATCACTCTTAGGCGTGTTGAAAGCCTACAAATTATTATATCTTTTTCTCACATTTAATGATATCTTGTTTTGTCCATCAAATCGCAGCTGAAATGAAAAATCCTTTTAAACTGTCGTGTTGCATAGGTATTGTGTACTGTTTTGCTAAGGGAATCTCTGCAACAAAAGCCTGTAGCTCGACAATTTGTTAAAATCTGTGTTTATAAGGAAGTACAGATGACCAAAACTTGAAGGGTGCCCAATTAACCTTCAAGTAGAGGTTCCATATAATTTGTGCAGTATGTATCATTCTAGTAACACTTAAGTGGCAGAGAGTTTGTGGATTTTCAGTTCAGAGCTGAAGTCCTCCTAAGCAAAATGTTTTTATAAAAGATTCCATGAATATACGAAAGCTCATTTTGTAATGGATAAAGTGGCTGGATGGCCAATGTCTTCCATTTTTTAAAAGAACAGAGCCTACATAACAGGAACATGAAGGTTTTATTTCTAGACAAGTTTCGGCATGTGTAATTGAGCATTATATGAGCTTTCCAAGTCAGCTAACAGCAGGAGTTTCCTTTCATGCCAAAAATGGCTTTTCCTTAATGAAAGTTGCATGCTGTAGTGCAGAGGAAGCATGGAAACTAATCAAAGTAGGGTAGTCTGAAAAGTGTTAGATTAAAAGACCTGGCAGCACTTTGAAAGAAAGGAAGCCCTGTAAATAGATATTCAGCTGGTGAACAGACAGTTCAAATGGATGACTAAGAAAGGCAGCATAGCTCCTCATTTTGCCAGCTAGACCCAACTGTATAATTGCTAATGTTTTTCACAATCTGCTTACCTAAGAAAGACAATAGAAGAGTTTCATGCATGAAACATTAACTGCCAAAAACATGCTGAAACTACCCATATGCTGAATTATTTATGAAGATATTTGACTAACTGTGCTAGCAACATGAAAATACAAATTACTCTTCAGACTGCAAGCTTTTTTTCTTACTCTTCCTGGATAATTTTCAGAACTACTTTGAAAGACTGAGAGATCAATGCATTTGTTGTGTACATCTCAACATTTTAACTGGGAATATTTGTGAATGGTTAGCTGAAGAAATTTCATGCTGTGAACGGGCAAAACATTATACCTGACTCTTGAAAATCCACTGTCAGAGAGCAGGAGGCAACTTTCCCTATTATGATTTAAATCAAGCTGATAACAAAGATTTACCAGTTAGTATGCTATTTAAATTGCAGCCAGGCCCAGAGGCAACAACTGTACTGGACGTCATATAAATTTATGTAAGAACATGGTGTTTGTCCAAAGTCTGAATTAAGTGGGAAAAAAAATGTCTATCTTGGCCTGAGATCTCAGACTCTTCCCCCGCCCCCCCCCCCCCCTCCCCATTTTCTTATAAGAACTCACTCAATCACATTAAAATATGTATACTTCATGACCTTCATCACTTAACCAAAAACTATTTTGTGTGTCTTGGAGATGTGAATATCTAAGGCTATCTAAATAAATGTATTTCAGGTCAAGTAGGAAAAGATTCTCCCCCTGAGACTTCACCACTTCAGACCCGTCCTTTATCGTCAGTCAAGATAGACCCAGTTTATTTAGGGAGGAATTATTTGCCTGCCAGGTTGCATAGGAAGTAAAGCTTAAATAAAATCACACACACTGATCTTCAGACAAACCACACTCTACAGATACTGTTTGTGTAGCCTGAATAACACAGCTTGTGACAGATTTAGTTGTTTGAGAACTAATGGTGCAAACACTGAGTAAGAAAAAAATTCTAATTTTATTTATTTATTTAATACTCATCTATATTTTTCCTGGACCAATTTGAAGGTCTGAAAATACAATAACCAATGGCAGTAATGCCCATTTTTTCTAGGAAAGAAATGACCTCTGAGGAGGTTGAATTCTGTTTTATATCCTTGGGGTGTAAGAGCACTTATGCCACTCTTAGAGTCGCTGCTGGAAACAATGAAATTTGACAGGTAGGACAAACATTATAGTGTCTGCCTGACATTTAGTCTGATTATGGAATGAGTTTTGGAGAATTGAGGATCAGCAGCACAGCATTGCACATTACTTTAGTGGAGAAGAGTAGAGGACATTAACAATATGAAGACATTGCAAAATGTGCAGACTCCAACTACTGCATGCTGGTTTTGAGAAACATTAAACATGGCAGACACTGGATCAATAAGACACACCTGAAGTCTAATGCTATAATGCCGTGGATCGTAATGCTTTCAAATAGTATCAGCTAGGTGGAAAACATCACAATGACAATTTAAGTCTCTATGTGGGTGAAAGGTTCTATGTAAGGAAGTGGTGGAAAAGGGGAGAAACAGGTATTTTTTAATATCAGCAATCTGGCATCTGATTTGACTTAAATAATAGTCAAACTGTTAAGATGGAACTAGCTAATGGACCAATTTAAAAGCAGTTGTCTTCTTAACTACAAAAATTAACAGTCAGGAAGTTTTTTGGCTCATAAACTCATGTTCATTTCAGTTTGTATTATTTACATTATTTGTCCTCAAAGAGAGAGGTTTATACTAAACTAGTACTAGGTTTGCATAGCTACTGCCTGTAGTGCATACAGGAATACTTACACATCTTGTCATTAAAAGCACAGAATTCACAAGCCAGAAAGGCCCACACTTCTAATTCAGAACTTTTTTCTCCATACAACAGAGTTTGTGCTGTGGAATCTACCACCTGGTGCTGGCATCACACAGAGCTAGGATGGCAAAAGCTTTCTATCCCATTAGCAAAAATGAGAGTTTCACTGATGATAATTTCATACTCAGAAACAAATTTTCAGATACCCTTGTAAGATGAAGACTCAAGTCAATCATGATTTCTTTTGTCTATCAAACGCCCAGTGTCTGTTCTTGTATATACTTTCATTTGACCATAAGGTAGTAAATGACACTAGCCATCACTCACATTTGCAGTAGAACACCATGTTAGTAGTAAAATAAAAGAAACAAAATTGAGCCATTAGGCTCAGGAGTGATGGATGTTACCCTGCCAAAGCCTGTGCCAATCTCCTTGCTAATGCCAGATGGTTTCCTTAGGAGGCTGCTCAGTAGTCTCAGAAATCACGTCAGAGGTTTACTGTCAATTATCCCAAATTTTATTTTGCATTTTCATCCCATTATTTCTATGTATAGTTTTATACTCATGTACTATGTGGAAGTTTAAGAAGAAGTCCCTTCTGAGTGTCTAACTTCATGCGTTACTAATGGTCTGCTTTAAACATGCAACCTGATTCTAGACATTTTTCATATTGCATTGCATCATTTAAACAAGGGATATTTAAATCACATATTCAGTCAAGGATTTCAGCTTGGGCTAAGTAAAGTTAACCTATTTCTTCCAATAGTACTCAGAATCAGCAAGTCAGCCTGCAGACCCCTAAATGACCTCTGACATCCCAGTGCTTCCATATTTAGGAAATGGACTGAGAATGAGATTGAGCACTGATTTTGCAGTGTAACAACTGTCTCAACTCATGCCTCTCTCATTTACTTAGTGGTTTTGAAACTCTAGTGCATTTATCAAGACTGCTAATAAACCCTAGCTCTATATCAGGGAGCTAGAATATTTAACAGTGGCAGAAATTAAAACTAAGTCACAATTTTCTTTCATATAACTATTTTTGATCAAACAGTTTCCAATGTGTGCATGAAAAATCTGTCATTTACCACATGTATTAGCCACGTGCTTTTTTTTTCCTGAAGGATTCTTTGTTGTAAGGGTCTTCTGCATCTTCACTATTTTTCACAGACACCCATGCAGTCTTCTTACCCCAAATGTTACAGCAAACACAGTAGCATGAACATCATTTAGTGTATTTTCAGTGGTGCGCAATAGGTAAGAACAATGCAAAGGAAAGAGTTTTCGAGGACATGTCCTGGAAATGCAAAATGAAGGACTGCTGAGTGGGGACCTAGTCTGTTAGATAAATTACGAATAAGTTAGGAATCCTTATGGCTGCAACACATACAACTGAACTGTCCCACCAACTCCCTTCTCTATTGAAAATGTGGAACCAGAACTCACTGTATGTCCAGAAGTTGAAGAAGACTATACAGAAACAGTTTCAATCTCAAACCAAGTCTTGTGTCTTGGGCCTTTCTCCACTTTGGATGCGCTGTCTAAGCATTGTTTCATCCCATCGGTGTAATTATTACCTGAATCTCTTTCTCCCGGCTATTGATGCTCCGCTGTCAGCATGAAGCAGCATTCTGTCAGGACTTTGGTAACACCACCATAGCCCTCTGTGCATTTCCATACATGCTGATTATTAAATACTCCGTACTTTCACAAAATCTGAAGGAAAAAATGAAGTTTAAACTTAGCTTAGGAGTTCTGTTATCTGATAAGTTGTTTGGCAGGGGTAAAGAAATTAACACACTTGGGAAACAGGGATTATCTTTTTCATTGCGGCAGGCAGGAAATTTAGAGAAGTAGGTGGTCCCTTGAGATTTCCTTTGACATAATGCAGGTGACATACGAGCATACACAGCAAATACTTTGAATTCAAGAGACATCATTTCTATGTGTCATTTTCTGCTACACAATCATTTGTTCTGGTTCAAAAAATGTTTGTAAAACGTCAAATAGAGAGATACCATTTCCTTGCTTGCATCCCAGTACATGTTATCTGGACAACATTTCCTCTGTGCCACAGAGGAGCTCTTGTCAATTCAAAATGTACCTCTCTCTAGGTCCACCATACCTTCATTTATTGAAACCCATAGCCGAGAAAAGCTGATATTAATGAAAATTTCAGATTAGTGGCACTTTTGTTGATTCATAGTTGCTTCTATTACGACTCATAATTAAAATTGGATACACACTCATTATTCTACTACTTGTACAGGCAGATACAAAACCACACTTGTGTTAGAAAAGGAGCAATTGTTGTTCTTATAAACTATACACGGCATCAGTGAGGGTGGTTGTGACTGCGTATGCACATCGCTTTATGTTGAAGTAAAGGTATCATAAGATAAATTAATTTGAACAATCTCCTAGAAGGCAGAAAGCTACCTGCTTTGTGAAATAACAGTCCACTACCAAAATTACAGTTTCGCTTTACTGAGGAAAAAAGAATTAAGAACAAAGACAATCTAAAAGGACTGAATTTGCAAATTTTTTTTTTTGCATGGAACTGGAACATACATCACCAGGAAAACTTTAACCAAGTTTTAGGATTCTTTTCTCATGTTTTAATACATAACTTTCTGGATGATAGCATAAATAGCAGCTTTTATTGCACAAAGCAGTAAAGCTATGTCAGAGCTACAGAAATTTCCAAAACACTTGAACTATTTAGGCAAGTTCTGTTATTTGTGATTCAAACAGCTGTAAAACAGCTAAGTCACGGGATGCACTAGCTAAGAGTTTCCTGCAAGCTTCCTTCAGGTAAGAAAACCCTGGGTCTATTATTTGTTTCACAGGCAGTAACTTCACTTGTTGTTTTCCAGGTTTCTGTCAGAAATACTATTCACTATGTTATTATAGTGCCAAAAGGGTAATTAAAAATTGGTTAGCGTAACAATCAAATTTTCTCCAAAGCAATGGCAAAAGATCAAGTCAAGTTCTTGATTTCTTGTTTGTGAATTTAAACAGCAGAAATATAAACCAGAGATTGTTATGCATCTAGAGCAAATCTTCTAAATATCCTACATGGAACTTTGTTTGCAGTAGAACTGTGCTAAGTCAGTTAGTTAAACAGTGTGTTATTTTGCCGTTGAAACCAAAGGAAGAGGTAGCATTTCATTCAAAAAGGCAGTAACAGTCTATGCTGCCAGAGGCATGTGCAGTATATAAAACCTCTGCTGAGGCAATTACACAATTCTTTCCAGGCTTATGGAAATATCACCAAGTATAGTTCTTTTTCTCAACCAGGAGTCTTTGATGTCTGCAGGAAAAGATCAATTAAGAAATTTTCTTACTATACAGGAGCTTATTTTATGGATACTATCAAATCACAAAAACATACCATTTAAAAAATTATGATTGGTGTTGCTAAATTTCAAAACAGATACAATGTCTTTCACTTGTCTGGCATTTATTTAAGTAATATATTACATCATAATAGATCTGCTGTCAGAAAGCAAATTGATTTATAGTGGTTTTTTGCTGGGTGGAACACAGACATTTACTACACGATTGCTACAAAATACTTTAAAACATGTGATAGGTTCATTCTTCTTGCACTACCCACTCCCATAGCAGTATTTTCTAAAAGGACGCAATGTAGGAGTCAAGTTTTTGCCTTTTTTAAGGTAGGTGCCTAAAGACGCGGTAACATTTTCTAACATGAGTTCCACCTCTAATGTCAAGGTATAGAACAAGAGAAGTCAGGGCTCAGTTTAGTACCCCAGAAATGTTTTTTCAGTATTACCTCTTCAATTTTGTATCCACTCTGACTGACTACAGTAGTACTGAAATTTGTGAAACTAAAAAAAAAAAAAAAATTGATCAGCCTAAGAATTTGTTTGGATTTGGGCTGACGTATTATTTTAGGTGTCTAAGACAAAAAAAGAAATCCTGTAACAGAAAATTCTGGCCAGTAAGAGAAGCATGACTAATACTACTGGCTCAGAATCCTGAAATAAAACCCGACAGATGAAAGGCAATTAATTATCATCTATTGATGTGTTGCTGAGTTCATTATTATAGCACAGAGGTATTTTTAAAATCCCTTCAATGACTTGTCCAAACAATGTTCCTGGGACACAGTGTCTCGCTAGGATGAGGAATACATGATTAAGAAAAACCATTACATTTCCATTTATTTTCAGAAGCGTGACTGTTGTCAGAGGCATTGCTGTCAATGGTAATTTTAGCGTTCATTACTCAGCAGGGCTCCATGTGGTTTGCCACAGCACTGTAGGAAGGCAATAACAATACCTTGTTTCCCCCACGCTTTCTATATGCAGTTTTAAAGAAAATACCAGAACTGTCTCCTGTGTGAGCCAGTGTTTCTTCTATGTTATTTTCAGCCAGCTGACTAGCTTTACAGTCAGTAAGCCAAGTTCACACCACCTGTTTATACCAATCCCACTGCTTTCCGAATCATTGTTGCAGCCTGATGATACCCATTCTGAAAGAGGTTAGCAAGGCAGTCACTGACTAAAACACAGAAATCATACTTTAAATGACTGAGGGGCACTGAATTTCCATTTTAAGAACTGAATTTGCTATTAGATATGAACTATTTGAATCTAATAGATGGCATCATTTTTCATAGTTGAATACTGAGAAACGAAGGTTCTTCATTGCTAACTAAAAGACACAAAAGGTGAATAAACCTTTCACAAAAAGGACGGTATTACTTCAGTTTTATTACAAAAAGAAACACTCCCTTAGGGTTTATCTTAACATTTCTCCTTTGATTTCAGGCTAAGGCTTTTGTTCCTTGCTGTTCTTTTTATTTGAAGACTAGGATTTTTTCCCTGCTACAGTGGTGTTGTATCATTAACTTACTGCTACATGAACAACAGTGCCAATCTGCTTGTTGGAAAACAATTGGGTTTACCCCTTGATAAGCCAAACAATAGAATCATAAGAAACATAAAACACCCCAGTAAATCCAGAGGTTTTGGTTGGAAATGCATACTTAGGTGCTTCATCTATTGTCAGTCTTTTGCTTCATGGTAGTGATAATGATGTTGGGGTCATGATAGACTAGGAAAGGTATAGTTTGTGGATGTAGACAGTTATTTCTAAGCTGTGTACATTCAACAGCACATGCATGTTTTTTCCAGACAAACTGTCTCTATCATTAAGCTGTACTTGCTTTTACTTGCAAACCTTCTGCATTGCATCTGCATTCTTTCTCGCACAAGCAATGATACCCTCTTCCTTATGGCTGGGACCCCTTCAGGTTCCAGTTAGAAGGAGGTTACAATGTCTACTATTCTCCCATCTCCCCCTTATTTTTTTCTTTCTCCCCCCCACCCCGCCCCGTACCCTGATATTAGAGCCAATACAGACATCAGACAGTGACAATATTAAAAGTAGCACGCTAACCAGGCTGCAGTTTGTATCCTTTAGCACTTAAACTGATAAAAAGAATGGATCCAGCAGCTGTAGTGCACTTAACATCTCCCTTTGATCAGTGGATCAAAACTTTTTCCTGGAACTATTACATCAAACACATCAGGACAGGAAAACATCTGTCATCCCACAATGACAACACACAATCAGCAGGAATGAGGAGTGTTGGTCCCACTGCACTTATATAATCCTTAGTTTTCCCCTGAGAAGACAAATAAAGATATCAAGTGGGTTGTTTCATTTTCTCCATTTTGTTTGGAGTGTTGGAGAGATTTGGGTTTTTTTCTCTTACTGCTCCTGTGTGTCCATGAACTGCAGTGTAATTCTTAGCCAATTTTGCTTCAAGTTGTCGCTGCGAGTGAATACTGTCAATCTGGTGCATACAGGCTGGTGTGAGAATCTAAATTAGGTATAAACTGGGAGGCTAAATTCAAAAAAAGCAAAGCTCTGCCTGGAATTGGTACAGCTCATCTAAATTAGGATCCCATTAGGAGTTACCTTCTGGAAGAATATCCTTCTCTGCAGACAAGGGAATCAAAGTTACTTCCCCCATGTATATGGCTACAACTCATTGCCAGCTTAATTGCTGCTCTTTCTTAAATAAAAGCTGTCCGTTGCTAAAAACAAAAGAGCAAAAGAAAAGGAATAATCTCCTACGTGGTATGTTTTTCTACACTGATAATTCTATCAATTATTTTACTTCACTATTAACCAGACCATATATTCTCTACAGCATTTTTACAGGAAGAAAACTTCACTATCAAGTTCGTCCAGTTTGATAATGCTAATCTCATGGAAGTGAAATCTAAGAGCTATCTGTGTGAGAGGATCTATATCCCCTGGATAGCACCACCCTGCCCCTACCCCAACAGCAACAACTTCTCCCACCACTCCAAGGTTACATACAGTGATGGGGAGGAATACCTGCAGGCAGGTAGCTGGTCTGAAAGATCCCACTGCCTTGAGCAGTAAATGCAAAGGGGTTTATTGTAAGAAAAATGCAATAAAAAAACATTAAATAAATCCTGACTGGAGGATTATCCCACAGGATTGAAATGCATTGGTTGGAAATGCATACTTAGGTGCTTCATCTATTGTCAGTCTTTTGCTTCATGGTAGTGGTAATGATGTTGAGGTCATGATAGACTACGAAAGGGGCTACAAAGATCCTGATGTGGCAGGAAGACAAAAAGAAACATACAGCTTTGGTTTGTATCTCTTTGTGTCTCTTTGATTTGTGTACCCTCTGAAATGATCCATCCGTGGCAATGGCATTGCAGGACCCTCACAGTACACAGCCTTGTGCAAGATTACTTCTGAGAAATCAAACTTGACCTCAAAGGAGCAACGCAAATGGTCAAAAGCTATGGTTCCCTGTAAGACATCCTGCAATGAGAACCAAGAATGACTTGCAGGTAGCATCCAACTGCTGAATCTGTCTGCCCACGTAGCTGGTTCCTATAAAGCACACTTACTGCAGCAAATACCATTTTTTGTCTTCATGATGAATACTGCATTTATTCTTTATTTCTCCAGAAGAGGGAGGGCTGGAGAAAAAAAAAAAAAAAAAAAAAAAAAAGAAAAAAGAAGAAAAAAAGAGGGAAAAAACCCACAACAACAACAACAAAACTAACCCAAATCAACAACAAAACCCAGTAGTTTGTAGATGAAAAAAACAACTGCAGTATGCTTTGGAAAAAGAGTTCCCAGCAATGAAAGTCAATCAAGCCTGTATTGCAATAATGTAGCTGATCTTGCAGATTGAATTTCAGCAACTCCCCTGCAACACCAAACTTTCAGGAACTGCACCTTCACTTATGAAAAGTGCCTCAATCATTGAACTGGGTCAGTTTATTTTTGCCTAAAGACAGTCATGATTTATGGCACAGTGTCTCACCAGTATGAAATCCAAACTGCTGCACACATCAAAGAATGCTGAAACACACAAGTCAGTTCTTACCTTCTCTGAGGAAGATTCCAGCCCTTCTCAGTGCTACAGATATGATTACTGCTATTAGAAACAGGAAAATCTACCTCACTTTTTCAGAGATTGTTGCCTTTGAACTTTTATGTAACGGAATGAATAACTTGGAGCACAACTAGTACTGCAATGCTAACCTAAAAATTCCTACCAAGAACAGGCGGTGTTCCTTTGCTTTGTGGCCATCTCTATAAACAAACCACAATCTGACTGGATAGATTCCATCTCTAAGCCTCAGTTTGTTTATCTGTGGATAAAGGATGCTACTTCAGCTGGCAGAAGGAAACCCATCACAGCCTGTTCAAAGGAACAAGTATGCAATTGTGTCAGAGGGCAGTAACACTCAAGTCAACATTTTTCTTATCCCCTCTTCTGCCCACTATCACCAGATACCCCCATGATTTTGAGGTACTCAGAACTGCCCCAAAATACCTTATGAAGAACAGCAGTGAGCGAGCAGTACCTGCACTGCTACATCAGCTAGCTGTAACAAATATTGACATTTTAATAGCACCTTTTGCAGAGTACAAAACCAAAATTATTAAATATTCTAAGTGCACGGATTTAAATTCCTGATACTGTTCCAGTATTTCAAAGGAGACAATAGATTTTTAGAAATGCTTTGTCATTGAAGTTTAGTCAGAAGGAAAAACAAATATGCAGATACACTAGCTAACTGGCATCATCGGACCTCTTGGGAGCTCCCCATTAAATTTGTATTCTGATCATAAAATGAGCTAAAATAAAGAAGGGGACAGCTCTACAGGATTAAGTTTTCAGTTTGAGTTGAAGATTTTCCTTGGAAAACTACAGGAGTGGGAAAAAAAGAAGCATGAATGTAAGCAAAAAAGACACCCAAGACAGAGACTTACATGCAAGAGCAAATTTAAAACAAAATAAATAGTTACTTTTATTTTCTTTTTATGGTGTTAGTGCAGCAAGTTTATACATCAAACCCAAGAAGAGAAAGGAAAGTAGGAAAACAAATACAGAAGTAGCTTGTTATTATTAGAGAGATTCCTCTTTTGCTTTAAGCATTTGTGCTATAAATCCTGTTGTGACTTGAAATCTAAGGTGCTTTCTCTTTGTTTAAAAACAGTCAGTCTCACGCTTCTTCAACAGACCTCATGTACCTGCATGTGAATTCCTTTTAACCTTCTATTTGTAGGGACATCAGCCATAAGGAAAAGGCTGTGAGCATGAAGGCTTCCGTAGAAGTCTTTTAAGGAACAGGGGAGAAAACAAAAATAAAATGAAGCTGCAGTGCAGTGCTCCCATTCCATTCTTGGTCATGCCATTCAAAGAGCCATATCTAATAAGGAAACACCTTCAGAGTAAACTTGTCTACTGATTGTAAACAAGGTGATTTGTGCGTAGCAATTTCTTTTGAGACCCTTCGTATGAACTTCTTTGTAGGTGCCCCCAAAATGCTGACTGACCTAAATGGCTACAGGAAAACAAACAAATAAAAAGTGCAACATTCTTTGCTTTCTGTAAAATCAGATTAGAAAAGTTCATATTTACCAAATCAAAAAAAAAAAAAAATATATATATATATAAAGATCTGGTGTGAAGCACAAAGCTTGGAAATGACAGGCTTAAGGGTGGTATAGACAGTCCCTGCCTCATGGGGGGTACACAGGGGAAGAGCTGGAGCAATACAGAGAATTATGGAAAGGAACCATCCCATGGGGAAGAGAGGTGAACACAGCTTGAGGAACCAGGGTTCTGAATTTATTCATATTTATAAAGATTTTCTAGCAGCAAGAGCCACAGAAAGCACCTAAGGAAATTCCACGGTTATTCCAGTGTTATTCCATGGCTGACCAAAAGTTAAAGCCCAGCATGAAGGGCATTGTCCACATGACGCTTTAAGGCACTGTCTAGCATGGAGCATCAACCACCTCTCTAGGGAGCCTGTTCCAGTGTTTGACCATCCTCTCAGTAAAGAAGTGGTTTGTAATATCTAGCCTGAATGCAGCTTTGAACCATTCCCACGTGTCCTGTCACTGGAACCAAGGAGGAGAGATCAGCACCTCCTTCTCCTCTTCCCCTCCTCAGGAAGCTGTAGAGAGCAATGAGGTTGCCCCTCAGCCTCCTTTTCGCCAAACTAGACAAACCCAGTGTCCTCAGCTACTTGGCAGCCATCTGCTGAGCATCTGCTGAAGATGGGTCCTTTCCAAGCAGAGGAGAAGAAATGCCAGTGCCAAGGCTGGATCTGGACAAGTGGGAAGAAAGCCTGTGCTTGAGGGCAGCAGCAAGGTCACCTTGCCCTGGCTGCTTTCCAGATGGGCAGCCTGCTGCTTGTACTTGTGCCTGGCATTGTCCCTCCCCAGCTGCAGGACTTTGTTGAACGTCTTGGGGCTCCTGCCTTGGCAGGGTACAACCGTGTGCTGATGCAGAGAGGAGCACCAAGTCATGACTCCGCATAGAATGGAGGATTTGGGCACCACCGTAGCGAGGCTGCACCAGGCAGTGCAGGCTGGTAGGAGAGCAGAGCCCCAGGACGTGCGGGCAGGGGGTGTGGGGAGGAGGAGGCCAGGCGTGGGTGATGGCGACGGGGCACGGGCTGGCCCTGGAAAGCCCCCGGCTGGAAACATTTGCCCCGGGACCAGCTGCAGAGATGCAGGCCTGGAGCTGGGCAGCACTTGCCTCTGGGGAAATGGTGAGGTAGTACCTGGCACACATAGAGGGACCTGTCAGCGTTAACATCCCACCTCTCCCAGAAAAAAGCAAAAAAGGGCAAGGATAGCAATGGCACCTGCACTGTTGGTAACACTGAGTGCATGCCCCGGCTGATGGCCCAGTCCTGGTCTGCCTGACTCTGCAGGCACCCTCCATGGTCACCGACATGGTGCTGGCCTCTTCTTGTCTGGAGAGTCCTCAGAGCTGTCAGTCCTCCTCTTTTGGGGTCGCCGTGGCCCCACGGGGAAGCGTTCATTGCCCTGGCTGGAAATGGAGGGCCCAGGCACAGCCTCCCCTGCCTCTTCCTGGGGCTCTTCTTGCTCCACAGAAATGGCAACAGGAGGAGAGGGGTGGCTGCTGGGACCCCCACCCGTGACAGCAGGTGAGGTGCCAGGGAGCTCATCCGTGATGGATCTTGCAGGGCTGCCAGCGTTGGCTGGGCCAGGCCCGGGAGACCCTCCCTGGGAGGCAGCGCGGCCAGAGGCACTCGTAGGGCTGCCCTCCTGTTCCCTGGCAACTTGAGCATTCTGCTGGCCCAGCAGCTGGTGGGCCTCCCTGCTGCACCATTGCACAGCGGCATGGATAAGCTGTCGCACAAATGTCACTGTTTAGCAGGGAGAACTTTAGCATATGGACCAGCAACTCTTCATCCATCCCGTGGTCAGTCAGGATGGCCACAATGGTGTCCTCCACCCTGGGTGCCTCCACATGGTTGTTGCCAAAGATCTGCCTCAGCCTCAGTTGGATCCAGGGCAGCAGGGTCTTGAGGAGCATTGGGTGGTACCGGAATAGGATCGCCCATTCCTCAGGCAGAAGGTCACCCACAGAACGCCTGGGCAACTCTTCCGCTGCCCACCATTGGGCTGCTCCAGGGTGATGGGGGCTGTGGGCAGCTGGGTGCCTGGGAGCTCGTCCCACCTGGCAGACAACAACGGAGGGTGTGAGGACGTTCTCCTCAAAGTCATCATCTGCCCGCACAGAGTGCAAGGTGGAAAGGATCCTCCTCTCGCAGAGGGGGCGCTCGGGCTTGCTCTCAGCCCACCACAGGATGCATGGATAACAGAACTGGTGGAGGCATGGCATCACAAACCTGGCCTCCTCCCACCTGTCCAGGCAGATGGGACAGCGGTCTTCCAGCTCTGTGGCCATGGTCTCCAAGTGCTGCGGTGGGCTGGAGGGAGGTGGGGATGTTGAGCTGCAGCAGCCGGTGTCACGCTAGAAAAGGAAGAGAGGCCACAGTCACTGGCTGGCCCTGGGGAGGGGTGGAAGAAATGCCCAGGTCCCCTGAGAAAGAAACCCCTCCATCTCCCCAGGGTGAGGTTTTCCCTCCCAGCTGTGAGTGCACCTCCTGGGTGCCCCGGCTGCCTGAAACTATCAGGGCCGGGGAACGTCTTCTGAGGGCTCTGGGGTCAGGCACAGAGAACTGCAAGGAACAGCTCCCCGAGCACACCACCAGCACCAAACATCTCTCTCAACACGCCAACCTTGCAAACTGCTCAGCTGGCGTGCAGGCAGAAGCTGGCTGGGTGAGACAGCACCCGTATATACGCAGCGAGGGATGTGTGGTCACAATCAGTCACTCCGTCATGTCACAGTCTGTCACTTGGAGACATCTCAGTTCATCCCTTGGTCACAGCAGAACCCATCACTCGGCAACTCGGTGGCATCGGAACCCATACCTCAGGGACATCACAACGGGCCATCTGCACCCATGGCGTTTGCCCCAGCCGCGCTGCGCCCCCAGCACACGTGTCTGGGGTTACTGCAGCACCACTGCCCACTCCATCCCCCCATCTCTTGTCTTGTGCTTGGTGTCAGTGTTTCACACCAGTCACCAAGGCCTCAGCTGTGTCCCCACAGGGCCCCCTCAGGTCATTCTGGCCATAGCAGATGTCTCCAAGCACATACATCAAGAGGGTTCATTCAGTAACACCTTGTGCATCCCTGGGAGGCTGCAGGACAAAAGTCCCACAGGCTCTCCCCACACCCCAGCACTGCTGGCCAGCCCTGTGGGCTCCTCTGGTCCATCCCACAGGGGTCAAAGGCAGCACTTGTCTCACTCCGGCAGGTTTTCTCCTATCTTTCTCCCCTAGCCAGAAGGCAGAAGGGTAGTCCCCTCTGCTCAGCACCAATCAGGCCTCATCCAGGCACTCGGGCCTCTTTGGGGTCCTAGAGACAGGTTGACAAACCGGAGGGGCTCAGGGGAGGCAAGGAGGGTCTGTGGGGCTGGGGCTGGTTCAAGGCTGGAGCAGAGGTGTTGGGGCACCTCACAGCACACTCTGGTGCCTGTGGGGACGGCATCAAGGGGATGGGGATAGGCACTTCCCAGCACTGCCTGGTAGGAGGGTGAGAGACAGTGGCATCTCCTGAAAATAGAGAGGTTCAGGCTGGAGATAAGGAAGAAAAAAACAAAAACCAATCTGAGGTTGCGGGATCCCTGAGCCTGGAGGTCTTCAAGACGTGAGTGGCCACAACCCAGAGCACAACTGTCATAAGCCCGTGAAGGGATGCTTGCTGAAGCCCCGCATTAGAAAGTACTGCCAGTGAGAAATACAGCAAAGGTTTCCAAAGGTGCAACAGCTTCCAGAAGGTTTTGACTTTCTGGTTTCCTTTGGTTCAGCAGCTTTGACAAACATTTGTTTAGGACAGGACAGGATAGCATAGCATAACATAGCATAGCATCGCATCGCATAGCATAGCATAGCATAGCATAGTTGGAAGGGACCTATAACAATCATCTAGTCCAACTGCCTGATCATTCCATGGCTGACCAAAAGTTAAAGTCCAGCATGAAGAGCATTGTCCAACAGTCTAACAGATTAATAACACAAGCCATCAGATCAAATTTATTTCCACCATTGCTACTTATTTCCAGTGCATTTTCTCCCTGTTTCTCGAATTCGTTGCAACACAGAAACCAAGCAATCTGAAGAACAGTGTCTCTTTAATACACTAGGCTCATCTACTGCTTTCTCTTCCTCTTCTATTTCAAATTTCATTCTCTGTCCTTTAGAAATGCCTTTGAAGCAAATACCTTTGATGCAGATCAAACTGAAGAGTGTTGCACAAGTCTCAGAACTATTTGGTCCCCAGTGTTCGTTCTCCATTTTTGCAGGTTTTTACAGAGCTTCAATCAATGATATTTTTGCTGAAGCCAGAGAAACTTCATATTTACAGGTATATGGAGAGGAAAAAAGCATGTTACGCATGGTAATTGGCACAAACCATAGTTTTCCACGTCTATTTCACACTACAGCATTTCAATTAAATCATCATTCTTCAAGCATTCACTACAATTGCCTTCTGCTTTTTCCAGGGACTTGTGCACATACTTCTTTCAGATTGAGAGAGGTGATTCTCCCCCCCTACTTTGCTCTCGTGAGGACCCACCTGGAGTAGTGGGTCCAGCTCTGGACACGGACCTGTTGGAGGGGGTCCAGGGGAGGGCCACAAAGATGATCAAAGGGCTGGAGCAGCTCTCCTATGAAGACAGGCTGAGAGAGTTGGGGTTGTTCAGCCTGGAGAAGAGAAGGCTCCGGGGAGACTTTATAGCAGCCTTCCAGCACCTGAAGGGGCCCTACAAGAGAGCTGTGGAGGGGCTGTTTGCCAGGGCATGTAGCGATAGGACAAGGGGCAATGGTTTTAAACTAGAGCAAGTTAGGTTTAAATTAGACATTAGGATGACGTTCTTTACAATGAGGGTGGTGAGACACTGGAACAGGTTGCCCAGAGAGGTGGTGGAGGCCCCATCCCTGGAGACATTCAAGGCCAGGCTTGATGCTCTGAGCAATCTGATCTAGTTAAAGATGTCCCTGCTTACTGCAGGGGGATTGAACTAAATGACCTTTAAGGGTCCCTTCCAACTCAACACATTCTATGATTCTATGATTCTCTCCTATTATCATCACAGGTCTGTTTCCTGAATGATGAAGTTAGTGCAGTCTTCTGGAAGGCTACATTCTCCTTTATGTTACCACATATTAATGAAGTCGTCATTAAAGTTCAGCGGTTTCTACTGCTTTGAAGGAATCAGTAGATTGCACAGTGATGTTATACAGAATTTAATGTAGGAAAAAGTGAGGAAGGAAAGATAAACCATGACAAACCAAGGTAATGCAGTATCTTCCACAGAATACGTGGTACACGCAATGCGTGAGTTAAGGAAAATGATTTAACACGAGATTTGTTTGGAGACCCTGAAGGATATAAGGAGACTTTAAGCCAAGTAAGAAACCAAGACTGCATCCTGAAGATGACCTTATCAACTGGTCACCCAGAAATAAAGAACTGGGCAGTACTGCAGCAGCTTTGCTTGTTATGCTACTGTAGGATATGTAACTCCCAGGCAGCTGTCATGCTGAAGCAACTTCTTACAGTTATTGACAAACTCATGGTTCTCATTATGCTCACATAACTCTCTATGTTTAATCCTTCACATAACAAGGGAAAGGTCTTCATTTTCATTATATTTAAAATGTATTTTGAAGTCTTGCCTCATGTTGCAGGATTACCTGAAACCACAGCTTCTGCAAGGTGGTCTTCAGTTCAGAGGATGTTAGCTCAGATACCAATAAATTTATTTGCAGAAGCTTCGCCTGTTAGCATTGCATGACTTCCAGCATACAAAGCAAAGAGGAAAGAACAAAATGCTTCTTTCTAAAGATAAAGGATGGTGGAAATACATGCATATCTATGCTGCTCTTCACATCCCAGCAGTGCTGGGAATCTGGGCAGCCATCTGCTGCTTCCCTCCACCTGCTCCTACTCCACGGCTGAGTGCCTGCTATGACTGAGTTCACTGCTTACAGGGTTTCAGCCGCCCAGAAATTTCCACAGTCTCATGCAGTGCTGCCCCAACAAAGCTCCTTGGCTGTTCCCTCTTTTTTAGAGAAATAAGATCCAGAGATTCTCCTTTAATACAGAACTCCTCCATCTCAGGGCCATCCTGAACTAGTTGAGCTCATGAACGAGCCTTTTCTGGGGTCCTAATTCTACCCACCAACATCAAACTCTGTCTAAGCCAGGCCACTCACTTTTCTCTTTCCCTAGGTCATGAAAAGCTTTCACCTTCACAAGCTGTCATCCTAATGAACTAGCCTCAGAGCTCATTAACTCATTAATTGTGTTTAATAGGTTGTATCTAGTGTACTTCCTGCACCATTTGAGACAACAAAAATGAAAAAATACCCTGTCTTTTCCACTGTTTTAAAGGATGATTTAAAAAATGTGGAAATGAGATGACCTCTCTATTTTCCCCCTCAGTGTATGCATTTTCAGCAAAACATTCACTTTATTTAGAACAGAATGTTAGAGTTCTTGTTTTTAACCTATATTTTATTGTTGCCGTTAGAAAACCAGATATTTTTTTTTCTGACAAGCTTTATTCCAGGCTGTCTGTTGAAGTACACAACAGATACTGCCCACACAGTACCTCTTCAGCAAGAAAATGAAGGCAATAGCTTGTAATAGCTTGCCTGACTACGAAAGCACATGGTCTGTCTGGACTAAAATAAAGTTCCTCTTAAACACTTGACACATTATAGTTAAATCCGAAATTGATAGCTCCATTAAAAGGAAGGCTAGGCTTTAATGGTATTTAAACATCAAAAATTAAAACAAAAAGTAGCACAGTACACACAAAGACACACAGTCCTTTTCCATATACACAAATGGAAAAATAGCACCCAGAAATTTTGCTCAGTGTTTGCAACCAACAGTTTCTAATCTAATTTCTAGTTTTAAAACACACAGGTCTATAACATTTTCAGCAGTGTAATCTTTTTTCATCCCATTCTGCCCCTTGATCAGCTACAAACAGATAAGGCCACTAATGAGCAGCCAGGTCTGCTTCTTTGCTGCAGAGACTCTTTACTGCATCAGAATCAACTGAAATCTTGATCTGAAATCCACACTTAAAGCCACATTAACCAGTTCAGACTGCTTTTAAAACTGGTACTTGCCGTTAACCTCGATCCTTTTCAGTGCAACAGGTACTAAATGCTCTCAGAGATGCTCCAAGTGATGTGAAAACTCTGTCTCCTACAAGGGTTCAGCCTGGGTCTTGGCCAGCAGCATGAAGACGCACCATTAAAAAGCATAATTGAGCTTTTTCTGAACCTCAGGGTATGATCGAGGTTAGTTCAGATCTCACCTGAATCCTACTTATCTATCAGAAATAAAAACTGGTTTCACTGTCCTCAATTTCATGCAGCTCTGGTTATAAATATTTTTTTCCCTATAGTTATGATCAACGTGTTTGTAAGGAGAAAATACGCTAGTAAAGGAAAATTTGGGGATTTTAGGAAAGGCTGGCTGTTACTTCAACTGATTAGTTTCATTGTTAGGGTTATTTATATCCTTCACTTTGCACTGGGAGGTGTTTTATTTCTTAGTGCAGTATTGAGATGTAAGCCCATATTTAAGTGCCAATTGAAATGCCAAACCAAACCAAGGTTTATGGGGCTTTAGTTTTGCTGCCAGTTTTTTCTGTGCTTTTTTCATAATAACACAATTCTGGAAAATATTTCAGTTGTTCCTCCAGGATGGTTCGAGTAAACAAACCCCATTGGAAATGAGGATAGTACGAGTGAAAACAAGTCACACACATAAGCATACCTCCTAGAAGCACAAGAAATGCCATGCTGAAACAGATTACCATCCATTCTGGAGTAGTCAGGAGAGAGCAGTAGCTTATAAAAAGACAAGAAGCATACCTGATTGACATATATTATCCCACTGTCTGTACCTTAGAAAAAGATAAATCCTCCTGAAGGTTTTCCTCAGCTCACCATTAGTGAACGTGTTTTAAAATTCAAGAATGGACAAACCTGTCCTTTCACCTCAAAAAATAAATAGAGGAATATTCACTACTTTCCATTTCTGTCCCTTTTTACATGCTCAAAGCTTTACAGTAAATGTAAATATTTCATTTATCCTTAAGCAAAAGATATTTAAAATTTCAGTTTCATCTGGTCAGTTTCTGGGTTTACTGGTTACACTCTATTTCAGTAAATACTCTATTCCGCTTCAAAATTCCCTTTTTAGTAAGATGGTCTCTTCAGCAGCAGTCTGTGGAATTCAATATCCTGCAGCAGTCATTTATGAGACACAGATCTTTCATTTAATGGGTACTAAAAGTGGAATGACTGAGTCTAACCACGAGGCTCACTGATCAGGTGTTAATGACAGAGCAGCTCCAGGGAACCCAGCAAGTCTGAATATTGCAACACGTGGCTCATTACAAAGCTACGGGCTAGTAGCCTTAGGCACTCCATTCAAAATACAGAAGGTAAATCACATGACTGGTTCTCAGTGTTTTCAGTTTAATTTCACTGAAAATTCCCAGGTTTGAATAAAAATCAGAAAGTCTTTGCTAGTCTCCATGTATCTTTTATCTCTCAATGTTAAAGTTTCACAAACCCTCTTCGTGCTTCTAAGTTCTGACATAAGCTGAGCTGGTTCCTGATAAACTAACAGTCAGGAGACCAGACAAGCATCATGCTGCCCTTGATCTTTTTCTCTGACAAAAACGGTAAAGAGTAAAAGAAAATGCGGTAAGAGAGAGGTTTTCTCTTCTTGCTTTTGCTACTACTGTAGTGACATCTGCTGTTCTATTCTGTCTAAGACCATTATAAAAGTGGTAGCCTCAGAATGTAAGAACCTTCAGATAATAATTCTAGTTAATTGTAATGATATTTCCACAAAGTACATTACACAGTCTGTCTCACTCAGCTGCCACGTTTTCAGGTTTCCTATCCAGACTAAGAAACTGTTGGGGAAGTTCAATAGCAGACTGCTTTCCCTGCCTACCTAGATGCTATGGTTATGACATTCAACTGCTATGATCATGGCAGACACCTGCACTGAGAGAGTATTAAAATGAAAAGTACTGTTCCACACAGATGCAATAAATAGCTCAGTTCCTCATCACGCTTGCTATGACATTAGCCACAACAAGATCCTCAAGAGTTTGCTTCTTCTGCCTCCTAAACTGAGTTAATATTCCCTTAACAACCACTTTTATTGCAGAGCCCCAATAGCACTTAATGGTAAAAAACATGTATATAAATTTTCTCAGACTGGAGTACAGAATAGAGTGAAGCAGTGGCCATATTAAAAAAAAAAAAAAGTGCTGTATGAAGCTCAGTGTTAGCCTAATGAACCTATATATCTTAACAGAAAACCAAAACCCAAGATCTCTACCAGTTTGACAAAACGAGAAGCTTTTGACTCCTCCTCAAGCAACATAATATTATGTGCTATCTGCATTTTTAAAGTCTCTGTGGCCTGATCACCACTTTTACATATCCCTAAATCAGACTTGTTGAGTTGGCAATTCAGGCTGTAATGCCAGTTGAAGTCATCTCTATTTTCCACATACCAGTGGCAATATACTGCCACCTTCTACACTTAAGTACATTAAGAAAAATTTTAATTGTTTTTAGAGAGCAGAAGATTAAAAAAAAAAAACAACCAACAACAACAACAACAACAAAAAAAACCAAAACAAAAAAAAAAGCACCTCCCATGGGCAAGATAAATCCTCACCACCTTGTCTCATTTAATAAAAGGCTCCACTTCCAGCCATAAAGTGAGTGGGGAAAGGAGCAGACTGTTCTCCAGTGTGGTAGCATGCAATTGGTAGATATGCTGTGAGCAGACTGGTAATCTACTAGAAGAGGAAGTGCGCAAGCACAGAAACTGAAGTGAGAGAAGAAGTGAAGAAAGACACACAGAGCTGAAGTGAGAAAAACACCTCATGTCCTTCAGCAACGGGGAAACCAAGGCAAAGAAGAGCATCCCTGCCAGTAGGACCCTGCCAGATCTCTGGAGAACTGAAGTTCTATCAAAATAAACTAAACTAAACTAAACTAAACTAAACTAAACTAAACTAAACTAAACTAAACTAAAAAAAAATAAAATAAAATAAAATAAAATAAAATAAAATAAATCAGCAACTGATGCTCAGTTTGAGACTTGCCAAGAGCAGAAGCAGAAGCCTGCCTGGGGCTATCACTGTAATGGACTGTGTCCTTGAAGTCAGGCAGTCTCAGCAGAATTTAACGATGAAACCACGCAACATTTACAGTGAAACACCTCCTGTAGTCTCCGCCATCCCAGGCAGAAGTATATGCCTCCGTACAGCTGCGTTCTATGCTGACACCTGGTGGCTCTAGGCAAACTAACATCAAGCTCAAAACGTGCAGTAATGGACACCTCACCCGACCAGCCGCTCAAAAAAACCCTCCTCGGGGTTTTTTTAGCTGTCCTTGCCCACTCTAGCAAAAGACATGCTGCAGACACAAGTATAGACATATAAAGTTGAGGTAACTGCCAGCTTATCCTGTAATGTGAGATTTAAAACAAGTGAATGACCACGATTTTAAAAATGGGTGATTATTCAGGATTTCATAGAATGTGATAAAGCTGTTCAGGTAGATATTTGATTCGTACAAAGCCCAAGACACGTTTTCATACCCATGATGAAGCAAGTTCACCATTCTCAGCTCTATACTGAGTGGAATGAACAGCAACAGCTAATAAGCTAAATAATGCCCTGGGTTAGCAAAGAATCCAACACTGAAAGGACTAAGTCTTAAAATTTGAGATATTACTGAAATCTTACTGACCCAAATTTGAAAGAAAGTTTGTGTTGTACTTTTTCTGAAAATTAATAAGATTAATAAATTCAATTATTTGCAATTCTAGTGCAGTATCTTTTTTGAATACGGAGTAGTGTCTTGTATGGCCTTATCTGACCTGAGGTTTCAGTGCAAGAGAATAAGAAATTAATCACTGGGAAGAAACACATCAACAGGACTGTAGAAATAAGTTAATGAGAAGAATAAAAAACACACTAAAAAAGTCACTGAAAGCATTATAACTGTTAACCTGCAACAATTAATGCTGCCTGAATATAAAATCTGATGTTCAGGCATTAATTTTATACTTTTAAAATTTCGCTTTCCAAATTGTTTCTTTAATAAATACCCAGCCATACAGATACATCAGTATTAACCAATAAACAACTGAGATATTTTAAAGATATCCTACAATGCACTTGTATTTCATTGGGATATCTTTAAAATTGGAATAGATGTTAAAAAAACCAGAGAGACAAAGTCCAGTGCCATGCATAGGGCACCTCGATCCTGACAGTGACAGTATTAATACACTGAAATGCATTACTGAAAAACAGATGTGCCACCACCACTATTTTAACCTTCTGAAGTATCTTTACAACACATGCAGTAGTTGTCAAATTTCATCAGGAAGTGTAGATGTTCTTTAAATGAGATCACAGCTACCTTAAAGACTCATCTTTAGAAGGATGTGCTTTTTTTAATAGCGTAGAATATTTATTCTCCAGAGGATAATGTCCTTTGCCTGCAGAATGCTATCCACATACGAAGAGATGTATTCTCCATTTGCATGAGAATAACAAATGCTGAAAACCAAGGCTGATGAAAGTCTTTTTCTTTGTGAGGTGTTGCATCCGCTGTGCCTGAACTCTCTCAGCAAATAAATTTCTTGGCTCTTTGAACTCCTTTTAATTAAGTAGAATTCCCAGCAGTTTGGTACATACTGAGACAAGCAGAACTCTCATTTACATATGTTGCCAAATCTCTGTATAGGCCATAAAACCACAGAAAGTTTGTGAAGACAACAGTGAATCCTACAGCTAGAACTTAGATTTTCAGAGCATTATATGACACTGATGTTTTTATTCACAGTAAGTGGGAAAGTAATATTTATTCTCGTTTCACAGATAATTTAAAAGTTCCTCTAGTTGTATCCAAAGAATGAGTAACATGCTATGGCACAAAACCCCATATCAAGTTAGAGAATGAGGAGGCTTATTCTTACGGACATACCCCATCAAGATATTTGCTACCAAGCCCATCATCTGCACTAATGTGTTGCATGTGATCTCTATAGAAAGCTGGTGACACAGAGATCATGAGCTTAACAGAAACTATATATACAGTGTCATATGCAGAGGTAAACATAAATATATTAGTAGCTTTGGGGAATACTAGACTGGGCAAAGGCATAATCTGTTAAAAGAAAATATTGTAAAAACCCAGAGACCCATGTGAAAAGGAGGTAGTAACATCATTTGTATAGCTCACATCTGCTGACTAATTTTGAAGTGAAAGGGGAGAGGCAACTAGCTCCCAAAGTATTTCACTTCTAGCAGAACCAGCAAATCATCTGCATCTGTATACAAAACAGTACGAGGAGGTAAGTGGAAATAGTGACTGTTCAGAACTTAGGGTAATGCTTGTAGGTACTGCTGCAAACTGTAAGTCTGCTGTTAGCTATAAAGTAGAACTTTATGCTTCTTCTGTTTATTTCTAATCCTTTAAGTAAAAGCTTAACCTTAAAAGGCCTTCAGAACTGTTACTTCAGAAGTTTTTCCTTCAGCAATGTTCAACCTATCAGAAGCCAGGAGATGAGTTGAATCAGGTGAAACTGAAAATGCTCTCTCCTTCTTTCCATCTCTGCACAGGCACTGGATTCAACCACTATGTTCTTTCTCAGCAACTTGTCTTTCTGGGTTTAGGGAGCACCCAGCTAAATCCACAACCACAAATTAGCATTCTGGGGGTTTGCCTTGGACAACACAGAGTCTGGATGCCCCAATAAGCACAAATTAGTACTACTTTTGTAAGAAGCAAAGGTAACAAACAACCTACAGGTCTGGGGAGACTCTCTTTATAACACATACCAGAGGAAATAGGTTCCTGGGTCTTTTCTCACCCTTTTGCAGTAGCACAGGTGTCTCCTTTGTAATCCTGTTGGCAATCACGTAGCAACTTTGTCAACTGCAGCAATTTTGAAGCCATCAAAATAAGGGTAAAAATTGTGTCTAGATTTCCCAACTATGGAACAATCTTTCAGAAGAGATCAAGGAAATTCAAAGTCTGATGGTCAAACATCTTCTTTGAGAAAGCATTTCTAATGATACAAACATGAATTTCTGTTCTCAAATCTCCACAGATCTTCTCATGCCAGCATCCAAACAATGGAAACATAAACCTAGATTTTTACCTGTTGATGAAACACCAGAAGCTCTGGGGTCCAGAGCAGACTTTTGTAAGCAGAATGAGTGCAATTACTTTTTAGTAAGAGCCTTACCCTTACAGCCTGGCATATCAACAGGTTCTTCTCATCTATTTCTGTTCTTTTCAGTGTGATATATTTAGTCTTTCACGTTTAAAAATGTTACATCCAACCTTTGTTCACCTCCGCCCATCCAGAAAAAAAAAAAAAAAACAAAACAAAAACCAGAAAACTGTAGGAACAGGAGTACCTAGGCATCTACACCCTACTGAAATAATGCTAGTTCAGTGACTATAAACTCTTGTGAGTCTGACCTTCTTCTCATTTCTCCTTTCATCCACAGCTGAAAACGAACCTGGGTGCAAAGGGATAAAGAGATGAAAGACAAAATTTCTGATCTGAATGATGGTGAAAGAACTTGATCTCTACAGAAAATCATAAGTCTTGGGAACTCAGGGGAGTTTGACAACCAGGGTAGACCTGGTAGGTACTAACCCTCCTCAGTTTGCCATACAAGAGCATACTTGATATGGAAATTATATGAAAAGTTGTGGCAAAGGTGGCTGTTCTTAGGCTAAGCAACCTACTCACTCTCTTCCTTTCTTGGTATCAGTTCAAGGGGAGCCACGTCTTTACAAATAGAAATAGATTAATATAGAAAAAAGTTGTATCAGCAAGAAGTACCCGTTTTTCTTCATATTCTTCATGGGGAAGCCAAGAAACTGGAGTGGCATTTTTAGGGACACCTAGTAGGAATTGAAATGTATGCCAGGCAGTTGACTTCCTATCTTCAGGAATCCATTAGGCTAGGTTACTTTTCCTGAAGAGCAGAAAAAGCCCTAAATAACTAGCACACTACACATCTGACTCCTGGGGAATATCGCTGGGGTTCATTACTTTTATCTAAAGGCAGCAACAAGAAAGTACAATAACAAAGGTGAGTAGTGTCAGAGTGTACAATCAGGGCTTCAGTGCTGACCCCTTACACCACAGGTATAAAACTCAGACTAGTGTAAGACCTGCTTTATGCTCTTCACCTTCTCTATGCCGCTGTAAGACATGCAGGCAGTGTATCTCAAGCCAGTCAACAGCAACACAGTCCTACTCTCACAGCAATAATTGAATAACATGCAGAATAGGAAAAGCCATGTGACAAGGGGGATAGATGCTGAGAAAAGAGGAATACAAACATCATGGAAAGCTTCACAGGAGCACCAGGACAGGATGAGCTCAGGAGTCATCTGGAACCTCAGAGTCTGGCAGAAACAACTTAGTGCCTGAGACATACAAGCATGTTATGTGTAATGCCAGCTCTGCCAACAACCTTGTTTGAGCCACGGAAAGGTACAGGTCCCCAAAATTTCTTTCCTTTGATAAATTAAATGCTTAACAAAACAAGATCATTGATACACTGAAACGACCTAACAATAGCAAGAAGAAAGACAAAGCACAAATTCCCACACAAATTTTCTACTGCCAAAGTTGTAGCCATAAGTTAGAACAATTCAACAAAAGTAATATTAATGCAACTGAAAGGAAAGCCTACCACGTGCTCTGTATTTCCCAAGGAAATGTAGGCTGATGTTATTAGTTCTGAGCAAAGCTCCAAGTGGAGGGAAAAGAAACAACTGAACAGATTTAGAATACATAAGATGACAAAAGAGTGCCTTGATCCACTGAAGGGAGGAAAAATCTTTTATATATGTAGCAATAAAGAGCCTATCCAGAGGCTCCTTACTTCACTTTTTTAGAATTTACTTCTAAATTAGTCTGTGATAATTAATCAAATTATAAACCTGTTTTCAGACTTTGTGAATCCTCTTCCATGGTGTCACCCACAGCTTGTTGAAGCTACCCAACATCTAGGAAGGAGAACCAACCTGCTATGTCCCATCCTCACTAGTCATCAGCTGCAGCTGAGGTTGGAAGAGTGATGGACAGTACACCTAGTCAATTTCTCTCTTTTTTCCACATCAGAAAAGTAATGATACCAATATTTTCTGTGTTTCAGTTCTTTAGCAAAACATGAAAGTGCTGGTGCGCATCAAAATCTTGAATTTCTCATTTCAGTTGTTTACCACTACATAGACCTTCCCATTAGTACCTCCTGCAGAAATGTCAATTTCAGCAATTTTGTCGGAAAAAATGTGAGCAGAAAAGTTTTTAAACAAGTTAAAAAGAACTGATTAGGGCTTCAAGCTGTTTCCTACACAAGCTGAAATTTGTACATTGCCAAGCTCGTCCTTTCCTGATTTCACAGAGAGTCCTCTTTGTGCTTCTCCAGTCAATTAGTGTTTTCTCTTCCAGACATTTCCACGTAGAATCTCCATATTACTTCTGTATTCCTCCCACAGAGCCAGAGTATCTGGCAGAGTGGACATCAATCCTTTTTTATCTAACTCTCATGAATTTCCATTAAAAATTATAGGGTAGTTAGCCAAAGAGGTCCTTTGATCTCTTGCTCTATCAGCTACCTACCAAAGAGCCTTACTTTGGCAGTAGGGCATCAAGTGATTTGTCGAGTATTATTTTACTGTTTGGTCTACATCAGCAATAAAGGAATGTACAAAGTTAACAATCAGTTCTATGACAGACACTTTTGCAGTAAGGCTTCTCTGCCTTAGGAGTGAAAAATATTTAAAACACATTTTGGCTAGGAAATATTCACTTCCGTAATATAAAGAATAAAACAGAATTGGTGCCAACTTTCCAATGTAAAATGAAGATCTGACTAGAACAACTATAATTTTTAAATACACTTTGGTTTTATAAAGGTTTCAAAAGGAATTAACATCTGCTGTAAGGAGGGGAATGGATGACATTTTTTAAAATATTCATCTGGATTTTCAACTCTGAAACACCAATGCAATATAGATATTTTCAATTAATCAAAACAAGGATATTTTGTAGGCTTTAAAAAGGCACGTCTGAAGTATGGCTAGAGATGTCAAATACCTAAGCTACAACGTAGACTGAGAATAGAGAGATCTCAAAGCGAGGCAGCTGGAAAATACTGTGCTGAGCAAACACTGTTTCCTGACTTCATGTTCTCACAACAGTTCTGTAGCGCCTAGTAGTACCCAGAAATGTAATTACTGCTGGGAAGACAGTTTTTTTCTGGGAACCTGAACCACACACTGTTCAGTCAGCAACATTTCAGAGAGTAGCCTGAAAAAAAAAATCACTGCTAAGATATTATCAGCAGAGAAATAGTCATCCTCCTGGAGCACTGATGCAATTATTACAGCTTCTGGAAACAGGTGAAGAGAATGGATGTTTTCTGGAAGCCATCTGGGACAGATTCAAGCTCTGCTGCCAGCATTATTACTATGAAAGATTTTCTGTAAACAACCATGCATTCAGATTAATAAGAAAGTTCTAACCAATAAAATGATTAATGATGTACCATTTATGTTTTGGGTTTGGTAGAAGGGACTAAATATTCTCAGGGATTTGTCATTGCATGCACTGTCTCATTTTTATCCAACTTGTAGAAAAATGTTTGCTATGGGCTCCTAAAATGTCTATGTGACATGAATGACTTCACTGTAGCTTATACCCTAAATACCAGGCAACTGTAGCATAACATGCACTATAATAAATGACACCATTGTTTTTTGTGGGGTGAACATCCTTTCCTCTCCTGCATGCATTTTTCAGGTACACAAATATTTTGGTAGTACTCTCATCTTTTTCACATACTTAACATCAGCTGTTTTCCATCGGATTTATACCTCAGAGCAATGGCAACAAAAAGTACACGCACAAAATGCACCAAGATGCTGTATTATCAGCAGTTTCATGCCAAAATACTTGATTTCCTTCTGGCTATCCACTTTTCCTCATTGTTTGTTATTTCTCAAGCTAAAAATCTCCATTTGTGACCTTAGAAAGCATTTACCTCCAACTGCAACAGGTAATCAGAAACAAACATCAGTAACAGGGTTCAACCTTTAAAGACACTGACATAGCCAATATGGAGAGTAAGATTGCTCATCAGAGGCCTGAATTTCTTAAGGATGGGGATAAGGAATAACCGACAGATGGTCACGCCGTGTAGAGTGTCAGCTTCAAATGTGTCATGCAAGTACTTCTATTATGAGTCAGCAAATACATTAGCATAATTTCATCCTTCAGAGCCCTATAACAGAAAAAATTCCTCTTTTATGAAGAATAACACACCATCTGACATGAAAAGCTGTATCCAGACACTGATTGTTTCTGTCTGTAAGGCTCTTACAGGAAAATAGTAACTGATGAGTAAAGATGGTGAAGAAAAAAAGTTCAGTGGTGCTTCTTGTGCTATAGAAGTTCTTGCTTTAATGAATACTGCCCAATTGCGCATCTCCCTAAACTGCTATCTTTTTTTACCTCTGTTAGTTAAGTCTGTAAGTAGATTTCACCTTGTAGTTTCTTGCAGATATTTTTATACTTCTGTGAAATAAAACTATAGGAGGTGATGGGAATGTCCCCTTTAATCTGTAGGACATAAAGCATATCATGGCATAACTGATGAAGACTGTACCAGCAGGAGGATACAAAGCTGAAGTGGAACAGGCCAGTCTTTCCTTCTTTCTCTCACCACATTCCCAAATTTTTAACACTAAAGAAAATAGTTTAGGATTGCAGTGTAAGAGTATTTAAAGAACTAATGACACACCATGTTCAGGGTTTCCTACTCATTTGGCTGTCTCACCTGAGATAGATCAGGTTTGGGTTTTCAGATGCACTTGTATGTATCATCCTTTGACTTTTCAGTTTTGATAGTTTTTGAAAGGTAACATCCCAGATATCAAGTGAGGCACCTAGAAAGCATAAATAAACCCATGGGACACAACGTGAGAAGTGCTGAGGACTACCAACCCAGGATTACCCTCAGATGCTCAATATCTCAGAGACTTCCAAGCCCTCTTTCCTCACCTCCCTTATCTTGCTCACAGTGGTGACTCCTCATTCAGTTCCTCAGAAAAAACCCTGAATTGCATACAGGCAGAAAATTTGGTGAAGAAATGTAAGTTTTACTCTCTCGTTCTCTTTAGATTAAATATTCAAAGAAAAGCAGTGCTGGAGTACTCCTTAATCACAAAGATCTCCACAGAAGAAATTTATTTTAATCCCAGAAGCAAAAGCTAGCAACGGCTTATGTAAAACAACTTTCTGCCACTAGATGGCAGAAAAGCTCAAATGTTAACCTACATTTTGTTCTTTTGCTATAAAATAGGCAGTAACTTGCTAATAAAATGCAATATTCTTTTTAAATGCATTTTTCAGTGTGTGCATACTCAATGGATGCTAATTTCTCTCATATTGTTTGCTCTCAGTTCAAACAGATGAGTGAAGAGTATTCATTTACAGTGACATCTTATTTAAATTTCTGAGAAAGTGCCTGTCAGTGACAGAAACCAAGGTAGCTGAAAGAAACCAACAGCAGTGAGATACAGTGGACTGTTTCACAGAATAGCTAGGAAATTGCAAAATCCACCAGTTCATTATGAATCTGATGAAGGTAGTGTTTTCACTGTTAAATAACTTAGGAAAAGATTTATAGAATCATAGAATCATAGAACGGTTCAGGTTGGCAATTAAAGATCATCTAGTTCCAACTCCCCTGCCATGGGCTGGGACACCTCCCACTAGACTAAGCTGCTCAAAGCCTCATCCAGCCTGATCTTGAACACTCCCAGGGATGTGGCATCCACAACTTTCCTGGGTAACCTGTTCCAGTGCCTCACCACCCCCACAGTGAAGAATTTCTTCCTAATATCTAATCTAAATCTACCCTCTTCCAGTTTGAAACCATTACCCCTTGTCCTATCATTACACTCCCTGATAAAGAGTCCCTCCCCATCTTTCCTGTAGGCCCCCTTTAGGTACTGGAAGGCTGCTATAAGGTCTTCCTCTTCTCCATGCTGAGCAACCCCAACTCTCTCAGCCTGTCCTCATAGCATAGGTACTCCAGCCCTCTGATCATCTTTGTGACCCTCTTCTGGATCTGTTCCAACAGGTCCACGTCCTTCTTGTGCTGAGGACTCCAGAGCTGGATGCAGTACTCCAGGTGGGGTCTCACCAGAGTGCAGTAGAGGGGCAGAATCACCTCCCTCGACCTGCTGGCCATAGTTCTTTTGATGCAGTCCAAAATGTGGTTGGCTTCCTGGGCTGCAAGCGCACATTGCCAGCTCATGTTGAGCTTCTCATCCACCAGCATCCCCAAGTCCTTCTCCTCGGGGCTGCTCTCAAGCCATTCTCCACCCAGTCTGTATTTGTGCATGGGATTGCCATGACCCAGGTGCAGGACCTTGCACTTGGCCTGGTTGAACTTCATGAGGTTCACACGGGCCCATCTCTCAAGCCTGTCCAGGTCCCTCTGGATGGCATCCCTTCCCTCTGGCGTGTTGACTGCGCCACACAGCTTGGTGTCATCGGCAACCTTGCTGAGGGTGCACTAAATCCCACTGTCCATGTTGCTGAAAAAACAGTAGTGGTCCTAGTACTGACCCCTGAGGAACACCACTCGTCACTGGTTTCCACTTGGACATTGAGCCGTTGACGAGTGTGGCCATTTGACTGTGGCCACACTCAACCCTTTGAGTGCAGCCATCTGGCCAGCTCCTTATGCACTGAGTGGTCCATCCATCACATTCATGCCTTTCCAATTCAGAGACCAGGATGTCATGCAGGAGGACAGTGTCAAATGCTTTGCATAACTCCAGGTAGATGACGTCGGTTGCTCTCCCCTTATCTGCCAAAGCTGTGGCAACACCATAGAAGGCCACCAAATTTGTCAGGTAAGATTTGCCTTTTGTGAAGCCATGTTGGCTGTCACCAATCACCTCCTTATTTTCCATGTGCCTTAGCAGAGATTGTCATGTTATGATTGTGTACCAGTATTGTAACAGAGTTTAGAGGCAATACAAAGTCCCAGTGTCCCTGTGTAGCTTTACAGAAATGTTTCCACATCTCCCAAGATCTGATGTAAGTATAAAATGCGATTCAGAAAGTATGTAATTGAATTCACCACAGGTAATACCTATACCTACACACAAAAATAACCAAAAAGCTTATCTCACAACCTTACGTGTCTCTTCGCACTCTAGTCTCCAGATTTAATCCCTTCTTATGGTGTGATTAGTAGACTACTAAACTTTCCAAATGTAGAAGCCTACCTCTCCCACAGTGCCTGTCATAGCTGAGCTCTTTGTTAGTAATCCTCTTCCCTTTTGGCAACAATAAAAGCCACTGCTAATGATACTCCCATCTCGTATTTCCCCAGCTCTCTACAAGCTGAGCCCTTCAGCATAGGATGTAAAAACCTTCAGCAAGAGCCATAGCAGGTCTCCTGCTTACCTTGCATATCACAGTAAACAAACCTCAATTCTAGGAACACAGTGTAACTGTGATCATAGAAACCTTGGGGCACAGTATGACCAAAACCTGCAAAGGGTTTTCCCTAGGCTAGTGGTGAATGATAAGTGGTAATGATGGAGGGAAGGGGATGGGCCATTCACAAAACAGCAGTCCCAAAAGACCTAAGACCAAAAAGCTGTAGCCACAGAGGCCTCTGAAACACTTTGTTTTCATTTTGTCTAAACATTTCTAAGAGAAAGGTCTAAACATTAATAAATGTTCATGTTAGGAGACATAATACTCATATCTGTGGCTAGCAGTGAATAATGTATGTCCTTTCTAGAATACTGCCTTTTTATTGAGTCAAATGGTTCACAGAGCCAGGCATACCCAGGATTTTGTGGGGCGCTTCATGAGTGGAAGTAGATAGAGAGGTCCCTGATTTATTCAAGTGCACAGCCACCCCCCAGCAGTGCTACCGGATCACAACTCTTGGTCCCGGTGGCCAGTCCACGGACCCCACCAAGCTGCAGACAGAGCCAAGGATTGTCCCCTGATTCCCTTGCTACCTGGGAAGGGAGCCAGAAGGTGGGGTAGTCCACCACAGCCTAAGCCCCCAGCCACTTGCTGGAGCCAGGCAGCTGCCATGTGGCTGGGGAGACAGGCAGGGTTTTGACCAGGCACAGCAATATGCTTGGGAGTGGAGTGAAGAAAAAGGGAAGACAAACACACACACACAGAGGTAATATTTAGAAATTCAGGAAAAATTAAAGTTAATAAGATATGCTTGATTAGGTGTCAGTACAGAATAGAACTGAGAAAATTATTCAGAATGCTCAATTTGCTCTGCAGTTTTCACTGCCTTCCTGTTTGTGGAAAAAGCTCAGAGCATCATTTACAGTTAGATCTTTCACAACTAAATGACTATGAATACTGAAAGAATTCATATGAAGTGATGGATTTTTCTTTGTATCAATTGATTAAATAAGTTCTGTAAATTGCAGCCTGAATTTTGAATTACAAATTCCACAACTAAAAAGTAAATTGAAATGTGCTTAATTTCAAGTTTGCTTTGAAGCTTTGAAATCTGCTTTTTGTGACTTAAGTTTAATTTTTCATAAACATTTCTTCTAAAAAAGCATCTTTGCTTCAACATATACATTGCAAATTAACCTAGAGATGAGCAAGTATAGATGATAAAGACCCCATCTTTTTTCTTCCACCTTGAACATGAAGCATGCCTGAGTCACCAGTCAATATTGTGGACATATCTGTGCACATTAATCTTAAAGGGCAGTCTTAAAGAGCAATACAAAACTCTTTCTGCAGATTTTTAGCAGGCTTCAGGTAAAAATAATTTTTCTGTAGCAATATATTTTGCTTCTACCATACTTAATCCTCTCAATTTGACTCATAAAGTGTGTTCTTTAGTAACTGTGATATACTGCAGTAGTAGTGGGGATCATAAATTGGGGTGAGAGAAGTGCCAGTGAGGGGGTACTGCAAGGGCAATACACAAGGGCTAGAAAGGGAAGCAGACGAATGCATAAAGGACGGTGTCCCAAGTACCGAACCCCTTTACTACAGCCATGTCAGCCACCCAGGGCTGTCAGCAGGCAGCCAGAAGGGAAAACACAGACAGGCCAGTGCAGCCACCCTGCACCTGCCAGCACAAATTTCTTCCACGCTACCACTCTGCACTAGCTGGAAAGCAGCTCGTAGAGTTTAATAGCATCAGGAACCTTTTGCTGCTGTATGCACCTTGAACAATGTTTCTGCCTTTTACGGTGAGCAGATTGCCTTCGGGTACCATCATCACCAGTTTGCTTTCTGCTGTGGAAAGAGCTTAGAGGAGGTTTTGAAAAGGAACTGCAGTCCTGGATTATACTCTGACTACCTCTGCTAAAAAGGCCAAACTGCCCACATTATCTGAAAATTATTACCAAAATTACTGTCAGACCCCCCCTACTCACTGGTATGCAAAGAGGGAGAACTGCTTTTATAAAGATTTTTTACTGGTTGCTGCCTTAAAATGTGTAGATATAGATAATTTGTCAAGCTATCAGTAGCCTGCAATACAAACCATAGCATAAACCATTGTACACTGTCCTCTGAAATATTTTCTGCTATGTGTTTATCTACATTTGTTTACTTTTCTCTACTTTAGTGTTATTTCTCTGTGTTGTGATCATGATGTTGTTACATACTGTAGCTGAAGGATTTAAAACAATAGAAGGTGGAGGAGAAGAAAGCATCTCAGATGGAAGAGCCAAGCCCATTAAAAGTGTTTTTCTAAGACATCTGCATGATGCTGATCAGTATGAGGTTAGGTGGCCTCTTCTGAAAGCACTTCAATATTCACACGAAAAAAAACCCAAGCAATGATAAGTGTGGAACAAATAGATAATTACCTGGGAACTTCAGCATTTTCCCTCAAGAATAATTGGAATAGATATAAAATTGTTACCAAAATTTACAGTTCACCAGGAGAAATCTGTGCATGAGTCAAATGCTCACAGCTCCTTGTCAAAAGAACTGACATCACACTTTTGCAGAATGATAAAGCTATGCAGAACTCTCAAAAGATTAACTTTCTTTTCATACTGGCCAAATATTTGCTGCCAATTATACTAGTGTGAATGAAAGGAAAATTGCTGCCCTTTTAGAAGTTATGTCACATTAGTCATGGTGAAGCTCCTATGATGGCTCTTCTTTACTGACTCTTTAGCACCTTTGATTCCATAATGAACAAAATTTCTGTAAATTCAGTCAATTTTTCTAGGTCTTGTAACTGAGGCGTATTAATGGCTGTGTGTTTTGTAAAATGAAAGTCAAAACAGAGGGAAGAGGGAAGAGATTTCTTTAGGCAAGCAAAGTGCAGCTGGCACCAATGGGGGAGAGGCCCTGAACTATTCCTGTTCATTTTGAGGATAGTTTCCTTGGCTACTTGAAAGAATGCAACAAGTTTTCTGGGCATATGCAACCAGCAAAGTGTCATTCCAATTAGAAACCAAGCTCTTCCACCAACTGAAAACAGTGTCCTAAGAAATGGAAACACTGCTGCTTGTTTGAGATATCAAACTTTACTAAATGTTAAACCAGGGTATACAGTGAGGTAATCCTCTTGCCCCAAAGGCATCTAAGATGGTTGGTGTTCACATGAACTCCTTGAAAGTGCCTAATATTATTTGCAAGCAAATACTTCCACCAAATATGTGATCCACTTGGTTTAGGTGCTCTGGATCATCCTGCCCCTCCTATAGAGTTCCCAGCAGTTGCTTGATGGTGATCAAAATGAAGTTTGCAAATGTTCACTGTTCAACTCACTAGCTGCTGCCTTTTCCAGACCATTCCGCATCTTTTTTTTTCTATTCAATAGAACATAGGAGGCAAAAAGGCACAACTATTCAACAGACAGGAAGGAGGGAGGATTGTAGTACAAGGCTACAGGCACAGACATGTGCCTTCTACTGGAGTCAATCTGATTGCAAGATCTACTTGTATTGGCTGCAGCTCAACAGCCCCAGCTTTTATCTTTCTACAGGAGACATGAATGAGGGATGGGATGTTGCTTCATTGCAGATCAGAACACGCAAGCTGCTTTTGCCCCATGGATTAATGCAGCAGAAAGGTGTAAATGGTGTTACCAGTCACTCAGGTGCAACCCTGACTGCAGCTGCAAGTCCTGACTTTAGAAGCCCACTCCTACGTTACTATCACACACGCTTTTAAGGCTCCAGTTGTCTGGCCATTTATGAACAATATAATTAGATTCATTACCCCAGTCTACTGCATCACATCAAATCAGTCCTGCAGAGAAATGAAGTCTATTTATGCAAAATGAAGGCATAAGGATTGTTTTATCAATTTCACTTTGAAACGTACTGTATGTACTCTATCCACATCCATACAAAGAAAAGCAATGCAACTTAGAGTTTTGCACTGACTTAGCTATCTCCTTTTAGAAATAAACTTAGCTGAGTCTATGCAGATGCCAGGTTTGTCTTGGCATTACATTGGTGTATAAAATAGTTAGGTATCAGGAAAACATATGCCGAAGATTAAGTCTTTTGTCATCTGTTCAGAAAACAATAGTGGTCTCTGAGACACAAGATGATACACAAATATTCCATATACCAGCACTTAGGTAGCAAAAATATCTGTGTGGAAAGGAATTTCAAGCATAAACAGGCTGCCCATCTTGCAGCAGCCCAAAGCACGCGCTAATTTTGCCTGTTTGTATTCACTGGTTCTGTAGTTTGAGCAACGAGAGGGAGAAACACCTACTGGAAGAAAACAGAATTAAAGCTAGAGGGAAAGTCTTCTCCACTCTAGTGCGTGGACATTTCACTTTTTCAAAATGTACCTGGTGGTTCAGCATGAGAAACCAGTGACTCATGAGCCAGACCTGAGCTAGCAAAGACAGTGGAGCCTGCTTTCCTTGGATGCTGCCTTTCTGCATTCCCCTGAGACAGCCTGATGTGCAAGCCTCTCTGGGTATTATTGTTGTGAGTCATTCAAGCAGTCACTGCGTGTCATTCAGTGCACCAGCTGTCGCTGCACAATAGCATTCATTCCACTGAACAATAAATTAAATCTCTTCCGAGTGCTAGCTGTAGTCTGCTCTGAGGCTTACGATCATTTAACACGTGTTACTCCATACTCCACACACTGCACGCAGGAATTCAGGGCTGGCAAAACAGACACAAGGATTCTCACTTGAAATCCCTCATAATGCAGGTTTCCCTTTTTTTTCCCTTTACATACCAAACCTATAAGACTCCTTACCAAAGGATGAGCTCACAGGTAGGTGGAGGGAGAGATGCAGAGCAAAGGTAACTCTGTTGGTAGTTCTTGCTGAAACTGCTCTGCAGGAGGTGGTGACTGGCAGCTCTGTGCTGTCTGTTCTTCCTGGGGCCCTGTTACAAAAGCAGTCACATTTTGGTGGAGAAGCAATAGAGGCATATTTTCACCTCTTTTATTCATATTTAGCATGGTTTGAAGATACCCGTGATCAGAAATTTGTTATAAGGCATCATCCAAAATTGGGAAACAGAAGACAACCACCAGGTAGCAATAGTCCTTTTAAGATACGAAAAAAAGGTTGAGAACTTTAAATTTTGGGGGAAAAAAAAGTCAGAAGACCTACTGTTTTCAACTTTTTTTTTGTCTCAAAACAACAGAGATTGAAATAGCCAACATTCCTGTGGGATGCAAGTACTGTTTCTGATCAGCTCTGCAAGCCAGCAACCAGCAGGAGCAACTACACTGACTGTCAACAGGCCTTGGAAGAACAGGACTGTGTTCAGTTTCCTGCAAATTGTATTCTTTTAGGAGGCTTTGCTTAGCTTTCTGTGTCTGCTAGCCTTGAACTCAGGCTCCTCAAGAGCAACAAAACCAGTCTCCTTTGTTCAGCACTTTACACTGTTTACTGGCTACTGTCCCAAACAATAACCAGAACGCTGGAATCATTAAGGTCATTGGTAAGTACTTGTAAAATTACCGCAGACCACTGTGCAAGTGATCATGGGCTGAAATACGAGCTTTCCATGCATGCTTGCATATCTGATTAAAGACAAAACATGTTCAAGTAGGGCATGTTGTGGTCTTGCAAAAACACAACTCCTTGAGTTTGTGAAAACCAAAACAAAAATAAACTAATCTGGGAATGTTCATCTCTCTGTTTCCTCTTATTCAAAACATAATACCTGAGTTTAAGTTTTGGGGACTGGTTATTTCAGTTTGTAATAAGCATTTGGAAGACCAAGGCCGATAAACTATTAATGATATTAGACAGATCTGTTATCTAATTGTCTGCAGGCATTTTGCTAGCTCTGCTGGTTAATAAAATATTTAACATGAAGCAATCCCTAACAAGAGATAGAAACATACAGTAAATGAATCTGTTATTTCCAGCTGGTTTAAACTATGAGGGGGAAAGTAGGCAATTTTTCAAAGACCCCGTATTTTATGTTTAAATTAACTGTTACATGTAGGTCAGATCAATTTATTTTGCTGTAATGGAAAGCTGGCCTCTAGCACCAGAAGCAAAAACTGTTTCTGGGCTTTGTATTTGTAAACCTGTTAAATCTTTTCAATATGATATCTTGTATTATCCAATCCTTTTGAATTACTCTATCTCAGCTTCCTGCACATCCTGCTCTGCTGACTACCACCAGAAGAATAAACCAGTATATTCTGGCGAGTTCAAGGGCACAGATTTTAGGCCTTTTTTTCCCTTTCCCTTTCTGTGGACAGTGCAAGAGAGAGACTGTTAAAAATACAGTAAAAAGAAAAGAAAAAAAAAGAAAAAGGAAGTGGATTATAGTTTCATTATATTTAATCAGTGTACTAAAATTTCACCTGAAGTTAAATATTGTTCGGTCCATTGTGAGTTTAACAAGAGTAAAGGTTTCAAAGATACAGAAAAAAGACTGAGATGCTCAGGATGATTTAGCTGGAAAAGAGATGAACTGGAGGTCATATCAAGGGCATATAGTTGAGAAATGTTTTCAAGGCAGTAATCCTTTTCCTATTTCTGTAGGAAAATAGGGTAGATAGATAGAGGGACAGAGAAGACTTATGTGCAGAGGGCTGCTCTGTCTAGCTGAAACCACAGGCCCCAGGCAAATCCTTTTTTCTAGCAGCCAAACAGTGCCAAGGTAAAGGAGATCTCTCATTCTCTTTAGTTTTGACCAGAAATTTCTCATGGCACTTGAGAGACTTGTTCTGCTAAAACTGCCATGCCCCTTCCCCCACAAAAAGAAAGAGTTTTTACAGACTGATGGTGGGTGTCATGATTTTTGCTTCAAAAATTTCCTGACCAAATCTAGTAAGAACAAAATAGAGAAAGACACATCACTGAACTTAAGAAAGGAATATGCTTAAAGGAAAATATTTCATTTGCATAATAAATTATTAGCCAAGAAAATTCTGTAAATACTTTCATGATCAAGAGCTAAGGGGAAAGATGGTATCCCCACTGACATGACTTGTATGAGTTCCAGGATATCAGAAATTAATGTAACATCTCCTCTACTCTCATGTACTCGAGAGCTGCAGTGCTAAAACAGCTTATAAGCAGCTTGGTGTCAGAGGTTTGTAACTGAAGCACCTTTCCATGTCAAAAACCGAATTTTTACACTTATTTAGAACTGGCTTCTTCCCTCACTAAGTTTTTCTTGCATACTAACTTCTGTGAGACAGATTGCACTCAGTTGCACCACAGGCAAAGCTACATAATTAATACACTAGAAAATTAATTAACGTAGTACTCAGTGAAGAGATTTGCTCTCGGTAACATGATTCTGAATAATCACTTATCTCTTGCTTTCATTGAGTGAACAGTTTGCAAGCATCAGCAGCTATTGCAGGCAGTTACATCACTGATCTGTCATTCTTTCACGGCCATACCATATGGACAATAATAACTTAAATGGAGCCTAGCAGATGTTAAGGACACAGTGTATGGCTGGGAATACACAGATAGGCCCAGTGTGTTTGCATTAATTGAGATGTTTTATGCTAAGATTTTTATCTAATAATAAAAAAATATTTGTATATAGCAACATATATGTAGTGAAAATCTGCATTTATATTTAGTTAGAGTGATGAAGAAAGCAGATGGCAGTACAAAACTATATTTCTAAGGAGTTAATTGATTTTCTGAGGCTGCCTTTCTAAAAAGCTGGGAGAAAAAATTGTAAAAGATCATTGTTTTAATTAGTGAGATTGGCAAAAGGTTTTGTGTGTAGACAATCAATAATGGGGAACAGATACTGTCTAAACTCAAAGTACACAAAAATTAGAATCTTTATTTTCCTGACCTTTGCAAAATACATTCCACCATTTGTTTAGGGAACAGAAGAGACACTGCTCCACTGCTCAAGAAATATACACTGAGAAGAACAAGAAACTAACAACATTTTTAATCGCTGTTTTTTCAGTATTAGCATGCATGAGGAAGAGTGCCTGAGCACACCCTTTGTGGCACTGTCTCTAAATAGCACCCTCTCCTTTGCTTTCCAGGGTCCTGGGAGCAAGGGAAGTGACACAAGAAATCCCGGGTCCACAGATCATCTCTTTGGTAACAGCACAAACACTACTGTCCCTCTTTTCCCCTTGCTTACTCTATGAAATGCAAAAAAATATAATGGTGGCTGGGTGATTCATAAAAGGAAGTGAAAACTTTCAAAAACAAACAGGAAACTTCATGCTGCAATGAAGACAGCACAATTTTACTTGCACACACACACACACATACACATGCACACACACAAGTATCTTTCACGGCTCTCAGAGACTAGTGGTGGTCTAACTTGACCTTTGGGCTGGCTCAGTACCTCTGTTTTTGTGAATAATGCAAACTCAGGAGCATTCTCTAAATTTTGAGAAAATTCCTGTCCCTGTGAACTTCTCCTCCTGGGCTAAAGTACTCTGTACACTTACTTCATAGCATCAGGGTTTTGAGGGTTACTCTTCTTCCTCACAAAGTTAAAAGGAGTTAGGGTAATTGCTCTATTTTCCACCTGCAAGCTCATTTTTACACTAGTTTCACCTGTTTCTCTTAATATTGAGAGCAGTGAAAAAAGCTTTTTTCTACTAAAACTGAACTTGATCATACAACCTGAAGTCAGTATAATAACCAATGGAGAATCATAAATTCCATATGTTAGTCAAAATAGAAAAAATTGCTGTATTGAACCAGTGAAACTTTCACAATAAAATTAAATGCTGAACTGTTCATCATGCAAAACATAAGGTCACATTGTGTGAAACAACTCAGAAGAATTCAAGAACTCAAAGAAGAGAAGGAAGGGAGGAAGGGAGGAAGGAAGGAAGGAAGGAAAAGAGAGAAACAAAAAAAAGAAAGAAAGAGAGAGAGAAAGAGAAAGAAAGAGAGAAAGAGAGAAAGAGAGAAAGAGAGAAAAAGAGAAAGAGAGAAGAAGAGTGAGAGAGAAAGAGAAAGAGAGAAAGAGAGAGAGAAAGAAAAAAGCTACCACACTAAAACTGTTCCAAGATAATGCAAGTAGGAGGGAAAGCAAGAGTTGCCAAGGTTGCAAATGTGGGGAGAAGGACTGCTAGCCACTCTGTTGATATAAGTGGGCTCTACATATTTTTGGGTTGGGTAAAATACTAAAAACAGAGAAGTAGATGATTTCTGAAATGGGTGGGGAGATGGGCCAGGTGGAAAGCAATGACTTCATGTATTTTAAGTGAAGGAACTACTGAAAGCTGTTGAATGTGTATTTTTTCTGAGTTTTTGTATTGGTTCTAAAACCCTAAAACCTCAAAATACCCCGCTGCTTTGCAACACAGGGAAAATTCAGTACTTTTAAGAAAGATTTCTTGCACTTGTGGACAGACCTTGAGAGCACAAGCAATTGACTTCCCAACACCAGAACACAAGCAAAATGGGACTGTCTTTAACAGTAGCACTGTTGCCTAACATTTGCCAATTTCTCTCCCCTCAAATATAGTCAAAATATCAGTTCTCCCCAGAAAACCTTCCCCTCTTTGGAAGGAAACGTCATCATTCTAGGATCCTGAAGGCATGTGCACATGAGGTCAACAGTATAGTAATGTGTGCTTCCCATCATAGCTTCAGCTTTGAGATAAACTCAACAAATGCATATATACCAAAACACAACTTTATCATTCCATCTCCACAGAAGCCAAAATAAACAGAAGGATATGCTGCTGAAACCCCCAAGCACTATCAATATACACATATATTGCAGCACACACGAATATACATATACAAGCAGCCAATGTGTTGCCTAAATATAGTAGAAATGGTGCACAGAAGCTTCCCACAAATAAGCCAGCCAATATGCCTTGAGCAAAAATTCACAAATGTTTCACCCTGCCTTGTGAAAATACATGTAACAAATCACTTTGTGACTTGCAAGTCAGGGACAATGAGTGATTATCTACAAAGTACTGGCCTCAGGCCCTGAGCACTTTTACCTCTGAAAATAGGCAGAGCACTCACTTCCCACGTCCCCAGTCCGTAACCCATCTATACAGGACGAGCTTCGGCTGTATTTTTTTCACAGAAAGGCCTCCTAATTGCTTACTACTGCTATCAACTTGCTACAGCTCCATAAAGAATTACAACACAAACATCATTTTGAGCAAAACTGAAAAAGCTCTTCTCACTTTTCTACTTCCTCCCCAGATTGCAGTAGATATGTTCAGACCAAATCTATCCTTTCTCATTGTATCTTTGCCCTTTTCCACTGATTAAGAAAGTAGGGGTACTCAGGCATTCAGCTGAAGTCAGGAAGAGCATAGCATGGTTAATTTTTTCCAAAGGGAGGACAAGAAGAGGAGTGGAAGGAGGCTTGCCCCCTTATGTCTCTGTCACACCACTGCCCTGGAGCAGCATGACTAAGGGGCTGTGCGGGAGAACAGCAAAATGATGCTGCTGGCTTCACCCCTGTTCATGTTGTCTTCTTCGTTTTCCACCTGGTGACTTGGAAGCTGCAATTTTGTGAGCAATATGGGTGTTCCCATCGCTCCCCTCCATGTACTTTCAGGGTAATTAGTCAGCTGTTCCAGCCTTTCCTCTTCCCGGAGGATTAACACCACCTAATGAGCTAAAATGGAGGCAGAATACTGCACTAATGACATTTGCTGAGGATTTTAAGCAGAGAGGAGTTAAGGAGGAGAAATGAGATCATGAAAACACTTACAGAGGCCAAGTGTAAGTCATCATGACTAACAGTACCTAGCTGAAAGAGCAGTGGAAAGTTAAGACACAAAAAAAAGATTATTTTCAGGTCAGAATTTTTCCCACTTGCAGCAAACAAACAGATGGGAAGGCAAGAGGCTACCACTGATTTTAATTAGTGGTTCGATTATAACCATCAGGCCTGTAATAAACGAAACAGAAAGGCTGCTGCCTGCCTGAGCAGATCTGTACTCTGTGCATCAAGAACACAGTTTAGTGCTTTCAGAAGAACTCAGCTTGTTGAGGACTGAGCTATTTTTGAAGAAAAGAAAAAAAATAAAAGATCTAACAGCTGTAACTAGGGCTGCTGAAGTTATTGCATGGTTTAGAAAATGTCCTACAACTCATCAAAGTTGTGCAAGTTTTAACAGAGAGCAGAGGAGAAGCCGCCAGTCTGTGACTCTTTCAAAGGACGCTGCTGCCTCTCCATGCCAGTCCACCTCCACAGAAGCAGGCCACAGACCTGCTCACCCTGTTTCCGCTTAAAGCAGAAACTGAAAGCGGATCTGTTATAAAGGCCTGAGTCCAACCCCACAGAAAAACATGATCTCAATATTTTCCCCTTTCCAATATGCATCATGTTACATAAAGACTCATAGAGAATGTTAATTACACTAGAAAGTACTGTCTCTATTAAATTTTCTTAACTAAAGCATATATGCAAAGAAGGAAAACATGGTTTTAAAACTGGCCAGACCGGGAGGTGGGGGATGGTAAAGAAACAGTGTAGCGATGTGGTAAGGGCCTCCAGTTTTCACCAGTATCTCTAGAAGCATGATGAACTTTTTTTTACTTCATTTTGGGTACTGGGAACTTCACAGACTCAGAAGAGTTCAAAGCTCACTCAGAACCACATTTCTGTGCAATTGACTCAAATAGCTGGTAATGTCATTAAAAAAAGAAGCAACCAAAAGGCCACAAAATGCTCACAATACCTATGGCACATGGCTATATCACTATTATCAGTTCCAGGCCCTTCATTTTGTGAGTGTGTAGCTGAAGATACATGCACTATCTATTAGTTCTGTCTCTTTTAGTTTCTACTTCGTCTGAGTCACATGAATTACTAATTATCTAGTTGCCGGGACACCTTTAAAAAAAATAGATTATTTTCAGAGCTAGTTATGATTTTTCAAATGGCATGATAGACATTTTTTAGCACAGCTCACGTTAAGAGACTTTGTCTAACTCTATGTAGATGTTTGGAAAGTGTTTAAACAAGCAAACGTACTCATAATCTGCAAGATCTCAGTAGGATGAAACATTCCAAGAAGCCTTGCTGTCGTGGTTTGGGCTGGATTGGCCGATCAGAATGACAGATGCTCCCCTCCTCCCCATCTTCAAAGAGAGGAGAGGAAGAGATAAAGGGATTAATGAGTTTAGAAAAAAAAACTAAATTACTTTAATGAAAATATTAATAAATTAATAACATAATTAAAATTAAAAAATTAAATATATACAATATATACTAAGCTGTATTAAGCTCCCAGGATGATGATTGTGTCACCAACAGGCACAGGGAAAGTCCCAGACTGGACTTACCGATGGATAGGAGCTGGATTCCAGATCTAGAGTCGGGAATGCTCGGATCGGGATCAAAGGCAGACAAACAGACCAAGTCCTCCTTGGATGCCGGCCATTGAAGAAAGAGAACTGACCCTTTGACCCCTCAGCTTTTATACTGAGCATGATGCAGATGGGATGGAATACCCTGTTGGTTGGTCTTGGGTCTCCTGTCCTGTCCCATCCTCCCCGCAGGTGTGACCCCTCTATGCTTTTCGACTTCCGACCATCTAACGGGGCAGATAACAAAGTTAGCTGACCTTGGCTGTTATAGCAATAACTGTAAGCAAGAGCCTCTCTGCATACCATTCCTTGACATTAACCATAAACACAGGTCTTATCACTCTGAGAGTGAACAGGTTCTGCACAATATGATGCTAATTTCAGAGTTTAGTTAGTTAGAAGAGGCATAGCTAAAAAGTAAAATTATTGAACAGAAAATTGGTTCTGTTTTACCTCAAACTAGGGCACTTGCTTACAGCTAACAACTTCAGAGGATTAAAGAAAGCTTTTGGGAACAGGAAACAGATTTATAAGTTAGGTCTTACTTCCCCTGCTGTATAGGACAGGGAGATCAAAGTTAGTAAACAAACAAAAAAACATTCCTACTTGACAGATTCTGTATTAAACTAACTTTTCCCACATGTTTGGAGATTAATCAAGTAGTACAGACTGATTTAGAAGGTGTAATCTTACATCTGCAAATCCCTTAAAAACATAGCATTCAAAGGTTAAGTATATGGGTTATATCATTATTTTGCAGCTGTAACGCTGTAGCAGAATATGGGCCTCTTGATTCAGGGTGCCAACATGTTAAAACATTTGCACGCAGTCAGGTGACAAGCTTTTTCCAATACAAATTCAATCCAAGAGTTTTCTGACTTTTGCAAGAAAGACTATGAGGCCACAGTTATGGGAAATACGAGCATGTGTCCAGGTGATGCAGAGTATGGGGAAAGCTGTAGTGTCTAGCCATGTCCATGGACAAGAGCTACAGACATCGCTGCCTTCAGGACTTGCACGATCCAGAAGGGAGCTCAAAGGCAAACCTGAAAATTAGCAAACTGCAACTTACTAAACAGAAAGTTAAAAAATGCACTTCCAAAGAGTAAATCTTAGTCACAGCTGAAAACCCAAAATATGAAGGGGCCACATTTTACAACCATAATCCTGAAAATGGAAATTCTGCACAGCACTCCACTGGAAAATTACATGGCTGATGTTAGAAGAAAAGTCTCTCTTTTGCCTGTAGGTCTTTTCATATGAGATCCTTCCTTTTAACCTTACTAAAACTATTCAGTCAGCAGCATTGCACAGTATATCCCACAGATTTCTCATAGAAGGCCAAACTCCGCGAATTTGGAAAAGCCTGAAGGTATTTAGCCTGTGGTCTCTCATCAAAGCTAGGGAAGAGACTTCAATCCTTCCTTGTCATGAACTGGCCATTCTGCTCCTTCGCCAAGTACAGACTGGACTAGCAGTTTAATATTTCTACCATTCAGGCTCTATAGATCCAGCCCCACACTCAGGGAGTGGAATGTCTGACCAGCGGTTCTTGCCATCGTGTGATACAAAATGGCTGCCTTTCCCTCTGTTTATTTTCAAGAAGTGTTTTGTGGTTTTCTGTTTATTTGCAGAAGAGAACAATGAGATTTTATTGCTAGTGAAAATAATTTCACAAGCTGTATCCCTTCATTGACAGGAAAGTTAAGAGCAATGGAGGAGGCCACAAGCACAGAACATGCTGGCTTAAAATATCAAATGGTCAGTTCCCATACAGCTACAACAACGCATCTACTGCTACAGACATGAAGGTAATGTCACAAGGAAGATCTACAAACTTACACAGCAGTACAGGAAACCTCAGTGACTCACTGAACACCTTTGCTAGTTAAGACCATGTGAATTATTAGCAAGCCTTATCATCCCGGACGGGAGAAGGAAGAGGTGGGGAGCTATCCTTCAACAAGGCTCCTTCCCAAGGCACCTGCCACTGCTACAAGGTGCCAAATCCAAGTTACACATTCCCTGAATACTTGAACTTGGACACTGAGTAAGGGTGTCCCCTGCTAGAGCCCCTGACCCTGTCACTACTGAAAAAGCTGCTCAGAGTTGCCTTCCAGCAACTCTCTGATGCTGGATCTGGGCAGCAAGCACCTCATTGCCCTTCACAGCTGGCTAGTGTAGTCTCCAGCTAACACACATGGGTCTGACCCTGCTGCAGTCACATCTTTGCTCTGTACAACAGGTGTGGGCGATGTCACTTCCCAGAACAACTAGCAGGCAGTTTTTAAGAACTTAAGGGATTTTTAACGTCTTAGGAATTTTTTAAGAACAATACACTTGCCCTTCATAGTGTTTATGGGACTTGGCTACTTGCCTTAATTTCTAAAAAAAAAAAAAAAAAAAAAAAAAAAGACAACTCTGAATTTGTTGGGTTATTTTTAATATTGTGAACAAGGCAGAAATTTCATCCAATTAGATTTCTATCATAAAAGTCAATGTGGGAAAGTCAAAGTGCTCACCTTTTCCCTTATCCCTGTAAATATTTATTATGCTTTAATAAATGTCAAGACTGGAAAATGGAGTGAGATCATGAGACTTTTATTTCAAACCTGTTTTAAGAGCTACTGATTTCCCATTCATGCTAAAATCTCACTCTAGCCATCGAATTTGGACCCTGATTCTGCAAACACATAAGCACAACTGTAATATTGTGCAAACAAGGATCTCCATCTTATGCAGTACAGTCATCAGTCCCACTGCTTGCTGGACTGCAGACTTATTTTGCAAGTCAACACCACCACTTTAGAGACCTGGTTTTGCTGAAGATTTCTCATGAGCACATCACACATGGGTTCCCTGTGCATGCCAGATGTGCACCCTTTTAGAAGGGCAAATCCTACTTGTTTTTCCAGCCTGTTTGTGTACAACCTAATTCTCACAGGTAACAGCCAGACTGGATAATGTGCCAGATTTTTTTAATGATACACATTAAAAGAGAAAATCAGCTAATACCTAAAAAGTGCTTTGAAGATATTAGTACATAAGTATTAACTAATATTTGTGTGGAATGCAAATAGAAAGGATGCTATAGTACTCAGACTCCTATTTCAGGTAAATATAAACTTTAGCTCTACACAATGATCCTGAACTGTACTTTCATTGGGAAGGGAGAGCTCCAAAATCTGTCCAGAGCTGGCCTTCAGCAGCTAGTCTGAAGTACACGGGTATCATTCTGCTGGATAAGCCTTAAAAGTGTACAAGGTGCTGTTGAGATCAGCATCTAAACTTTCTGGTGATTCTTTGAAACCTACCCAAACTTTTTGAGATTATGCAACTAGGTTGGAAACAGAGTAGCTGCATACCTTTTTGTGTGTTTTTCTGTTTATTTCCACTTCAGGCTAGACCAAAAATCCACGAAAACAACAATTATCTCAGGGAAGCCTGCCAAGTTTTCTGTTTCTCCCAGGAGTTTGCTGGTTTTGCCGCTTTATATGGATCTAGTGGAAACCCCAGCCACATGCTGCTGCTTCTAATGACAGGCTTTACAATTGGCATGGGAGGGCGGATGCAGCCGTGATTCCACACGTGATCAGATAATGATTTCTGTGCTCTGGAAAACAGCAATACCACACCTCAACAGTCAAAGAGCTGCTGTCAGGTTCAAAATGGTCAAATTATTAAGAAATAGAACTTTTTATTTAATGGATGTGAAACTGATTACTTTATGATTCTGCAAATACTGTGCTTTTCTAAGCATTCAAACCATTGTTTCAGTGGTTTATCCATATTTCTGACTCCAATGTCTCTGTGGGAAAGCTCCACATGATTATTTATTAAAATAGGAAAATAGGAAAATTGACAAGCAATTGCAAGCCAAGGAAGACAAAGGTCAACACAGAGGCAGCACAGAGCATCTGGTGACAAAGACCTTCTGCTTTAAAATAAATAATTATTTAAACATTCTCTCATCTCAATGCTTCTTTTATTTCCAACCACATATAAGGCAAAACAAGAGGCAGATAAATGTTGTTTGGTTTTGCTACTTCTTTTTCATTCTAAGTGAATCTCTGAGATGGTCAGCTGACCAAACATAGTGTTAATGTTTTACCTCTGGTCAGCCTGGGAAAGCCAACGCCCTGAAATTTTGATGTTGTCTGTTTGCTTTTAACTAGTGCTTGACTGAGGTTGAGAAGCCTAAATATGTGTAAAATACTATATTTCTGTATTTCTGCACCATGTGTCCTGAGAATACCATGTGTCTTTTTGAAAATCACTGGGTTTTGACCTGACTGTTGCCAAGCCTTTGCAAAAACCAGGACTTCCCTTTCCCCAGCCAGCCATTTTCTCCTAAGTGCAAGGATTGTGCTTGTAGCCAGCTTTGTGGAAAGACCTGGGGTAGTGGTCTAGGCACTTTGTGTTCTTTGGATGAGTATTTAAAGCTAGACTCAGTCTAGTTCAACTAAATTGTTAATTTTGCTAAATTCTTGATTCTTACTTGAGCTTTTAACGCCCTTGCTAACATCATATCCATATGCAACACTTGCAATGTCACCACTTGTTGCAGCAATGGAAACTGCTGTGTAGGCAGGTCTCTGGATGTTCACCTCTGTGCCATTTTGTCTTACTCATAATAGTAAGAATGACCAAAACCACACTATCCTGCAGCAGTCTGTAGAGCAACAGCTAAAAAAAATTCTGGTATAGATGTCGCCTGTCAAGGAGGCTCCCAGGAATCAGCTTTCCTAATATTATATTAAAAATATGTATGCTAGGTTATGGGTGTACAACCAAACATAGTTTAGCCGATGATTTAAATATTGAGTGGGTTGGTTACGAGATAATTGCTTCAATCTCCCTCTTTAAAATCAAGGTGAAAATGTTTTGATTCACAGCTGGTGTGTGCATGACAATAGCAACATGCAGTAAGTCATTAAGCTACAGATACTTGGTTGTATTGATTGCCTGCATCCTGCTGCTCAGAGTCTGTACAGAGAATCAGTGAGATAGGGGAGTTTGCAGTATGCTAGTTGGTTGCTCTGCAGTTTCCCAGTAGCATAGAATCACAGAATCATAGAATGGTTAGAGTTGGAAGGGACCTTAAAGATAATCTAGTTCCAACCCCCTGCCATGGGCAGGGACACCTCCCACTAGATCAGGTTGCTCAAAGTCCCATCCAACCTGGCCTTGAATGCTTCGAGGGATGGGGTATCCACAACTTCCCTAGGGCAATCTGTTCCAGTGTCTCACCACCCTCACAGTAAACAATTTCTTCCTATTATCACTCCCTGATAAAGAGTCCCTCCCCACCTTTCCTGTAGGCCCCCTTTAAGTACTGACAGGCCACCATTAGGTCTCCTCAGAGCCTTCTCTTCTTCAGGCTGAACAGCCCCAACTCTCTCAGCCTTTCTTCATAGGAGAGATGCTCCACCCGCTGATCATCTTCGTGATCCTCCTCTGGACTCACTCCAACAGGTCCATGTCCTTCTTATGTTGGGAGCCCCAGAGCTGGACGCAGTACTCCAGGTGGGGTCTCACCAGAGTGCAGTAGAGGGGCAGAATCACCTCCTTCCACCTGCTGGCCACGCTTCTTTTGATGCAGCCCAGGATGCGGTTGGCTTTCCAGGCTGCGAGCGCACATTGCCAGCTCATGTTGAGCTTCTCATTCACCAGCACCCCCAAGTCCTTTTCCTCGGGGCTGCTCTCAATCCATTCTCTGCCCAGCCTGCATTTGTGCTTGGGCCTGGCCTGACTCAGGTGCAGGACCTTGTACTTGGCCTTGTTGAATTTCATGAGGTTATAGGTATATATAGTGACTACTGTGCCTGAAGTTTTCAAGGTGTAGAGAACTACTTCACACGAAGGCACGTTTACAGTGCCTTAGTAGCATCTGTGAGTGGTGTCAGAAGAGAATAGCTAAAAATATTCATGGTCTAGTATACTTACATCGCTTCACTTAGGAAAGGCTTCACACACTAAATTAGTGACAGTCTGTTGTTCGGGATGCAGGGTAGATAAATATCATGTTCATATGAACAATCTGAAAAATCCCCCATGATCATAGCTGATATTAAGCATTACCCATAGGCAATATCTCAGTGAGATGCATGTAATATAGCTGCATTAATACTGATTCTTTTCTTGCATTACAAGCAAAGCATATTGTGGAAGGATTTTTGGTACAAAATGGACACCCTGCGAACATTCCGAGCACCGAAGATTTGTTAACAACAGTGTAGGCTGTAACAGGCCTTGAAGGTTATGAGCGGAACATTGTTGCGATTTGAGAATGCTGAGACAAACAAGATATGGGGAAGCAAGTGATGGGAAAAGCCGAGCTAAAAGCAGGATAAAGGAGGGGGAAACGTTTGTGTGTGCAAATGTTTTTAACCAATTATATTGTACCATGTATAGTTTGCTTAACACGAGTAACCAATCAAGAATTTGTCAACGTGTAATACGGAACCAGAATACCTATAATAACTGAGCTATCTGCGCAACAAAGGGGCATTAACCTGATCATATTGGTCGTTGTGTTGTTGTCCGAGCCTTCCGCGTCAACACCATATCATGCATACATAATTATCCTTAGGTTTTGATTGTGGATAAGAATGGCCAGACTCCTACCATTTTAATTTGTACAATGTATTCTCCTCTTTTGATTCCATATAGTATGAAAGCAGCTGAAGTATCAAATTTTAGTAATGTGCATTTGTTCCAACTCTCCCAGAAATTAATGAGCTTTTGTTCAAGATTAGTCTGTCACTAATGCATATAAAATTGCATTGGAACATGGGTCTTACACAGTTATATCCTCAGGTAGTGCAGAATGGTTTGGCTTTGAAAGGATACAATATAATCCTTCAGGAAAATGAGCTGAGTGTGAAACTCAGCTCAGTGTGTAGGCTTCAACCATCCTCCTTCTGCTTCTCTGGTGTTTGTCCTCCTCACTTAACCGTGCACTGATTCTGCATTCCTCGAGTGCAAGGACTGCATTTTTATCCAGTCATACCTTCAGGCTAAGGAAAGGGAATATTTATTCTATATGCTCACATTCATTTTAATATTTGTATACGATAATGATAATCTTTCTCTGAACAAATATTTGTAAATCTACCAGAGTACAAGCTTATAATTTAGCCTTACAAATGAGGATGGGCAGGCAGACGGGTACATAGTTACTCCAGAGGAAGCTTGTCCTTAGCATTATCAACATCTGCTCTTTTCGTAGAAAACAACCCCCATACAATAAGAGCTCTAGCTCGCCTGCCTTGGCTCACCAAGATCAACACAAATTCAGATGAGTAGGAGCTGCTATATTTAAGGAGCAAGGAGCAGTGACAAGGCAACATGTAACAGCATGGAGCATCAACTTGCGTATCTTCTCTAAGTGAACAGAGAGAGTCCAGTCTCCATTATATTCAGTCCAGTGATTTTCAAGTCTATATAATGTACCTTTGGATGAAAAAATATCATGAAGATATGCCCATTAAATTTTTTTTTGAAGTGTAATACTTTTTTTGCTAACACACACTGTGCCCCATTGCACTTAAGTATTGGATGTTTGCTTTTTGAGCATCAGCTGAGTATGTCAAAGTCATTGTTCCCCAAATGTGTTTTCCTTTACTGAGTTTTTATATATTTTGATAATACTGCCTCTGTGGTCAAGGGAAGTATTTATGTACTCCCACAGTGTATTGAGCAGCTTCCTGATGAATTACTTTCCTCCTTTGCTTTGAAACTCCAAAGAATGATTATGACAGCACCAGGAAGGTGATGAATTCATTTTATCCTTTGTGTTCAAGGCTGCACAGTAAGTTGTGGTACAGTTAGTCAACATAGTGGGGAGCTGGCAAGCACATGAGGATTTTATGCAATTACTACCTCTCTTTCATTGTACTTCATATCCTCTGAATGTCAGTTCACTGTCTATTCAAAAGAATTGACTCCTTTTTTAATTACTTCCATCACTTCCTCTTCTTTTCACACTGATGAAACTACTTTGCGCTGATCATTTGTATTTAGCATAGATTACACAGGCCCAGCATTATGACAGGAGGGGTTTGTAATTAACCATACTGTTAGTTGTATAGTTTCATGTTTCTCTAAAAGATCCTTTTATGCAGGATCATTACCTATAAATCTCTGCAAAATAATCATAAAAAGATTTTATTCTGTCATAGCAGAGAATGGGAACTCTTAAATTTTTAACAATCATGCTGGTATTTAACCTAAATATGAAGTAATCAGGTTAAGCAGCTGAGATGATAACACTTACTAGAAATTGCTTCATACACAAGCAATTCCTACATCAGTTTTTAGTGACTTGCTTTTACTCTAGCCTGCCTCTTCCTTTAGTCCTGTAACAACTCCAGGTAGTAACACTTTAAAAGTGGTGTGCTAGGATGCAAGCTCCTTGTAGTTTCCAGAACAACCGAGAAACCATAGTAGGTCGCAGCATTCATGAATAAATGGGACCCAGCTGACATTGGCTACTATGGCCAAGTCTAAGACACGGGCAATAGCCTCAACTCATATGGAATAAAAATAATGATGAAGATGGTGATGGTGATGATGATGATGATGATGATGCCTAGTTCGTCTAGAGGAGTAAATTCACAATTAAAATCCCAAACCATTCATGGCAACAGGCTAATAAATCAAATTATACTGCAGAAAAGTGCATCCCAGCAGCATAGTACAGCTCAGTGCAGATGAACACGAAGTAATGACCGTTGATTTGCAAATATATTGCAGGGTTTCCTACCTGAACTTCCCACTTTTGCAGCTGTGCTACCAACTGAAGTTCAATCAAGGAGAAGATACAGCACAGTGACTTTTTGCATATGTGAAACCTGCTGTGACTGGGAATAATGACTGAAGATTAGAGGTCATTATGGGAAGATGCTGAATTGGATGACATTGCATCACATTCATAATCCAAATTTATATTGTGGAGGCAGAGTATCAGAAGAAGGTACTAACCCAAACCAAAAAACTCAATTCTGTAGTAAACACTTAAAAGATCTAAAAAGGAACTGTAGAAGTCTATCTCTTATTAGTGAACCTTTGAGGTAGACAAAGTTACATTACTGAAAGCTACGTAATATGTGCATGTTATTAATGATCAGTATTAAATGCAAGGTGAGAAAAAAAAGGGTCAGTGAACCAAAGTTAGTTGCTGAGCCAAGTTCACATATCAATATCCAGACATACTTACATGGTCACTCAGACTCACATTTTTATCTCAGTGTTTTCCCTTAACACTGAAATCTTGCTTACTCCTTTAATTCTATATTCAGTTTAAAAACTGGAATCACATATTTTTTGTAATATGTGCGTACGTTACATGTACCTATAAGCTGGTTAACTATGGAATGTATGTGTTCAAAGTACATTGGAGAAGCTATGCAATGAGGATGAGTTCTTTTGTATCTGACTTTTACTTTTGCAATACTAAAATTGCAGTCTCATTTATGTTGAAAATCAACTGTCCAAACCAGTCCGTAACACCAATATGTTCTAGGTTTTTTTTCTTTATGATAGAATTTCATTAAGTTTTCTGAGCAATTAAGCCAAGTTTAGATACCTCGTGATGTTACACTAATCCTTGCTTAACTACAAAGATGGTAATACGTACTTCTGTTTGCAATATAAGTGGTTCAGCTAGCATTCTCAGTAAAGTAGAAATGTTGACTTTCTCTCTGTTAGAGAACTAGGTGGGAAGTTCTGTTTGGAAACGAAAGCATACCTTGCCTAAAGTTATGCTATGCCCTAAAGTGACCTTGTTTATTTGAATTACAAGAGCATCTGGAGACAGGAACAAGGAATAGTATGCTAGTTTCACAGCAGGCAGGGCCACTACACAATTTACTGCCTAGATTTTGCCAAGAGCAGCAAGGAAACGAGGCTCATTGTTGGCTGAAGTACAGTGAAATTTTGACAAAGTACGTTCTCAGAGGGCCTTATCCCAGCACAAGCAGTTATCGGCCTTTCAGTGTTTTACAAACTTCTGCAAAAGTGATTCTACAGGTGCGAATAAGTGGAAAGGTAGGTTACAACTCCATCATCAGATATAGTTTCTCTTATTTTTGCAGCAGCCTAAGAGAAAGCAAGGGAAGGTGTTTGTATGCCAAGTCTCTCTGATATGAAGGTATTGCAGCCTGCCCATTTCATTCGTGCAAGGAGTTTTTGTTGCAGTGATAACTGATGAAGGGTTGTGGCAATGAACAAATGGCTTGGCTCCTTTAATGATGTATTTGAGGCTCTTTCAGAACTGAGGGCTTCTCTCAGGTTCAAAATCTGTGCAGTATAGTTTGTATATTAGAAAAATCTCACTGGAAACACCCTTGCCCTGTCTTCCCATTGATTTCCTTGAGAGCTCAGGTAGAGTCATCAGTCAGATAAAACATCGTACTAGAAGTCTTCCAATGGACTCTGGAAAGCTTAACATGGTAAGTTAATTCCAAAATAAAGTACTTCAGATTTTCCTTTGGATGTTTTTGAAAGTAAATATATTCCTACCTGGAATCATTGGTTTCATAATAAGTGATTTTCTGGGGCTTAATACATTTTCCTATTTTTTCTGCCTTCACAGTTAAGCTTTACATGTATACAGGTAGGGTAAAGGAGCCAGCACATATGCTTGGGTATATCCAATGTCTGAACTATTCTAGCTGATGTATACAGTTCATATTTTCTAAGATCCTGTTTGTCAAATAGTGACATTCACAAAAATGTTGCATGAATCCATAGTCTTACTATTTCTTTATTATGAAAAATAAGTCACTAGAGAAAAAAATGGAAGGTTTTGATTTGTATGGGGGAGCATGGCTGTAAATTCTTTCTCTGAAATCATAAAAGATGTTTTCATATTTATTTTTCTTTCTGGATCAATTTCAGAGAAATTGGAGGAGAAAGACAGCAAGGAGATCATACTACTATAAATGAGGGTTCAGAAAGTACTGCTAGGAAATATATATATATTAAGTCAAGCTGGGGAAAAGGAGAGGACAACATCAATTGAGTTCAGGTGCTAGGTTTCACTAATGCTAAAGGCAGTTGCAACTGTGACACAAACACAATGACAGTGCTTTGCAGGTAGCATCAGCAACCCTATGTATTTTGTCAAAACACTGCTGTATTGAAAATGCTCAAATCTCAAGTAAAAAATATACTTTTTGAGTTGACATCATTCCTGAAAATATTTACACCTTGCTGCTTTGAATGTGTACAGACCACAGGGAACAAGCTCTCCCCAGCTCACTCTCAGATCCCATCAAGGGTAACCTCCACTGAGGAGAATGAACATATTTTCAAGTTTAAAGGTCTGCCACATTTGTAGTGACAGATTTCACAGCCAGCAACGAGTCATACAAAAACAGAAGTAAAACTTACTTGGTTAGGGGTTATTTTAAGTCTTTTTAGATACTTGTACTCATTGGTCTCAAATTCAGTAGCACGCTTTACATGCTTTGGAGCAAAACTTTCTTCCAGTATTGCAGAGTTGGATCTTAAAAGGGGCAAACTCTGTGGTGCTCAGTACTAAAAGTCACTGTCCTGTCTTAAGCGTATGGCTGCATAAACCTAGAGAAACAGCTTTACGATGCTCCTGGATTTTTCCCATTCTGATCCAATTGCTATCTAAAGCAGGGCTAGTGCAGCCCTGTATGCAGCAGAGAGCTCACGGTGTGCTCCACAGGAGGACATTCACCCACTGCTGCACTGTGAAGATGTTGGGGCATGAATCTCCTGGATCTCAATGTTATGTCCAGGCATTTTTTGAAGTCCAAGTTACTGAAGAGAGGACCCAGATCATTCCTGAGAAGACAGGTGGGCATGGAAAATTACAGCAGGTCCGATTTCATTCAAGGGAAAGGGCCTGTAGTGAAGAGCAGCGAGATTATTGCAGGTCACCCACTTGGGTTCCCAGCTCAAATGTCAGGAATGAGGCTGGGGCCTCTGATAAACAGAAGTGATACACTATTGCTATTTTCCCAAATGAATTTTTCAGAATTACACTGCTTACTGCTCCACTCTACAAAGGTAACATGCATGAAAATTACTCGGAGAACCAATAGAGAAAATGTAAGAAAAAAGTATGTTTGGAATCTCTTCCAAGCCATATAGCATGAACTTAGTATTTTTGTGTTTGAAGAATTAAGACAGATAGAAATTCTTTCCACAATTAGGATGTTCAGTTTGAGAAGGTGTTACTTTAGTATTTGGTAATTGCAAGAGAAGCTAACTGCTTTAAATAAATGATAGCACAGCATGTGGTTATATAGCAGAGGGATAGCAATATGCTGTTGCCAAAAAGGCTGGACAGGTCTGGGAATACTCAGACCATTTAAAGACTAGTGTTGTTCCTATGGCCTTGACAACGTGGGAAGAGGCTGATAGGAGTTTGCTTTGGTAGAGAATTCAAAAGTATCCTCCAAAACCAATGCTTAGAAAATGTGTCGGATTTTTGAGTATGGTAAACAGTGATCTGGGTGCGACTGATCATCTAGGAAGGGAGCAGATGGCACTGGGGAATCTTGGCAGACACAAAATCACATGCTAATGAGTCTTTTAAAAACAAGAAGGGGACTGGGAACAGGCAGATGGAACAGTATAAAGGCTGGGAGTAATATGGGCAAAGGGGGCTTCATTTTAATTACTGATTTTTTTATTGAGAGTATTACAAACATGAATCAGGTGGGACTGGGCAGCTGTGAAAGGACATCTGGGACAGAATAAAGGGTGGCAGAGATTTGGGTAGAAAAAGAGGGGGACTGCTTTGTAAGGGTGTTTGACAGCACTGCGTCATATCTGCCCAGGCCTAGAAGCCAGCTTCTCTGCCTTGAAGACACTTCGTTTATCCCCTGGGTGAGCATCCTGGGCCAAGGGTAGATAGTGCCACTCAGACAATGTTTCTCTTCTGCATGTGTCATGGAGCAGTCAGTGCCATCCTCTGTGCAAATGCTGCACACGTGTTTTCTGTGCATTGCAGCCTCTGAGAAAAGTAAGCACAGGAGAAGAGGTGAAGTTAGGATCACGTTCTCTTTATGCTTTTCAATTACTCATGTTATCCAAATATTGCATTCCGAATGTTATTTAAACATTTGAAAATGTTCTATGTTAACACCTTGTTTAATACTCAGTAGAAATAATATGTCACTATTTATGTAGTACCTTTACTTGGCATGTTTATTTAGAGTTTTGAGCATTTAAAATCAAATATAGTGATCTGCTATGTCAGCCACACTCACAGACATTAAAAATGAAACTTGCCATACACTTTAAAAAACTGTAGGTTTATTTTACTTGTGACTAGAGAATAATCTTCTTAAAAGATAGAAAGTGAATCAGATCAAAATATGCTGGCCATCATGGACAACAAAGGGCTTTAATGTGATCTTTCACAAGTCCGTAATTGAAATGTAGATGTCTCTAAAAATCAAGAAGCTTGCTGACCATTAGCGTATTTCTGTAGAGTTACACTTTGCTGCTCATTTAAAGAGTGTAAAATAAACACATTTTAAAGATGGTGAATAATGGTGTTGTTTTTTTCTTAACCATATTATTTTTCTCATTTATCATAGTAAGTTTAAAATCAGAATAAGGTGACTTTTAGAACATCATTCTAACATGATTTCCATGAAGCAACTTGTAGGCAGAGACTTCAGAACTCTGCAGTCAGTAGCAGTCATGCTGCTGACGGGTACTGTGCACAGACTGATGCATCTACAGATTTTTATAGACATATATAGATATGTACAAAGAGAAAGTAAAAGAGATTAATCAGTAACTGTTACTGTCACCTTCTGAAGGGAGCCTTATGAATCAGCTAAGACCACTTAAGCTGAAATTTTGGCACAGGCAATTCCTTTTGCACCCACACAGCATTTTCAGCCAGTGATGCTGATCCTTTGAATATCAATAATAGTTTATTTCAGCCAGGGACCATGCCTATTGTTGATACTGTCACCTTGGGCACTAAAAGAACTTCTCTTTATTTAAAAAAATTTACATTTATAACATATGCAGTACGAAGAAGTGATTCAGTTGCTGCAAGGTGACACAGAGTTTGTGTCCTCACCTGAAATGCCTTTATAAAATATTTAAGCAGTTGCACTTAAGAGGGATAAATTCTTGGCCTCATTAAGGAGAGATTTGTAAATTAATCCTGCAAGGTCAAGATTTGCTCAGAACCTACCATCTGAACCGTATGGTCAAATACATGCCATAAATTCTCTGCTCTTCAGTTTTGACTGAGTGTTGCCATCTTGCCGTTCCATCGCTTTCCAGCCCATTAAAACCACGATGTTATAAGGACTGTGAAAAGAAAAAGTGAGAAATATAAAAGTTGCTGTCCAGATTTCTCTGGATTTTATAGTTTATTTTGTGAAATGGACAATGGAAGCAATGCTTTCTAATAATTCCTGTTCCATCTTGACCCCCAAAGCACAAACTTTGAAAACGAAACATAAAACAGCTAAGGACAGTTTTATTCGCATACATGCAGAGTACATGTGGTCCTGGAAGAAGTGACACAGGCAGGAGCTCATGTGCTCTCTAATCTCTTCTAGCTGGCTGTGGAATCCTGCCTGCATCCTTTGTCTTACACAAACACGCAAGGCATGCTGTCACCCCAGTAGGATTCATGCCTAGTTAGGTCCTATGGCTTAACTGCAGTTTTCAGAAAGGGTCATAAAAATTCAGGTGGCAGCCATAATATCAGTACCTGAGATGGGAGTGCAACAGTCTTTTGGTCCTGATGCTATAGGATAGACCACCAACTACAATGGAAATCACGTTTTTGTACAAGTCCTTCACCAATTACTCATACTATTTACGAATCTATGAATTTTTCTGGACTCAAGTACCAGTTATTGCAAATAAAAATGCAAATATGTCTACAATATACAAAAAAAATATGTTTTCTTCCCTAAGGTCACTCTTCATCAAAATGTTTCAAAAAAACCTAAGATTGTTTTCAAACCATCATTAAAAAGAGAGCATCAGAAGTCTTCTGCTCACAGCAGCACCAGCTATACTAATTTTATTCCCGATTGGTGTTTATCTGACATGTTCTTTAAAGAAATACAATGATACAGATTTCATATCCTTCATATTCTAACCTTCCACTTAAGGTTTTTAACTTAAGTTTTTCTTCTAACCTAAATATCCCTTTTTAAGTTTAATAGCAGCCGCCTCTCCAGACCAAACTAATCGAAACGTATCATTCATTTTCTGGTTTTTGTATTTTTGGATGATTTATGATTCTCTCCATTAGATTTCTGTATTAGTCCATATATTTCTTGAAATTCAGTATACAAAACTCGAGAGTACAGTTGTCAGGACCTCCCAGATTGCAATCACAGAAAACGTACTGGATGAATGCCTCATTCCATCATTAAAATCATACATGAAAATCTTAACAGTAGCAGAGCCAACACAGATCTCTGAAATACCACCTGATCCATTCATTTAGCAATTATTTTCTCTCCCCAACACCTCTGTTTTGGTTATGATGGTCCAAGTACTTCTGCACTTAACTGGAGTTCTCTGCAGATCGTAACTCTCTAGCTTGCCTTTGGGTTATTATGTGAGATAGTGTCAAAACCTGTAGCTAAAGTCTGTCACAGCTATCAGTTCACACAAGTGCACAAGCCCAGTTACAAGTCATAATTTTGAAAATTTCATTCTGTCTATTATTTATGACTTTGTTATGTTGTAGGTATTCCCACACTATTATTTGTTCTACTGCTTTTCAGAAAAAAAACTTCTCTGGAAGTCTAGCCTTCAGTTTGTAAAGAACACTTTTAAATTGCCTCTTACGGTTATAATAGTTAATATAAGAATATTGAATATGCAAAACTTGCAAGACAATCAGTGGAAGGTTTATGGAAAACTAAGAGCAAATCATAATTTTACAGTGTTAGGCTGTTCAAAAATAGGGGATGCTCATAACTCCTGCTAAGGATTAATTTCTTCAAAGCAGTCATGTTATTTTTGTTTATATTACAGAAATTGGCTTAATTGTTATTTTTTTTTCAGGCACAGACCAAGTTTACTGTTGCAATTACACAGCTGCAAGCATAGCCTTCCTTTGGTTAGAAAACCATTTTTAGAACTGGATTTTATATGAAGCTGTTCGGGTTTTTTCATGGTAATAGTTCTGTGTTCCTATTTTGAGCCAAATTTACTGTGCTAACCAAAGAAAGACCTCATCCATATGAATTAAGAGTCACATCTGAGATGTTATAAGGTTAAAGAACATTAACTTTTATTGACAGGGAAAAGCAAAATACTCAGAGCAGCTACGGAAGGCCAATATGGACTTTGGACTGCTTTTACAAAAATTTTTTTCTCTAAACAGGTGACAATACAAGAAATATCCACATCCTATCAAGGTCACATAAGGTGAAGGGTTTGGTCAGTCAAGCTCCACATCCCAAGTGAAGCAATAAAGTGGAAATTCAATAAACCTCTTTTTGACAAGGCTGAATTAACGTTGCCCTGACCACAAACTCTGCATTTTGGGGCAAAAGAATTCCAATCTCAGCAGCATTAAGCAAAAATGCATTATGAATTCAAAACCTTCCAAGACAAATTAAAAGTTGTCTTTTGTAGACAAAAAGGGAAAAAGCAGGACTGGTATTATTTGGTTAAATTTCACTGGAAGTAATTCCTTTTTACTTCACTGCTCTCTGCCACTTACCTACATTCTAGCCAAGGATTTACACTGACTGCAGTGAGAGTCCTTGTCTGATTTGTCTCCTAGGGGCTTTATGTGTTTTTTCCATCTTCATCTCCTTTCCTCCATTCTATCCTCCATTCTATGACTATATTTCTTCTACAGTATAATGCCATGCACCATAGCAATACAGTAATCAAGCTGCACAGTTTAGACCACTGTTTCTACTGAACCAGAGCACTGCTTGGCTGAAGACTCCAGGAAATCCTGAATCCTGATATTTTCTTGGTAGTAAATTTTTACAGTGGGCTTTTTTAGACATCAGTTATTTTAGTCCTGCTCTTCTCTGTCCTTCTCTCCTGGATGCTTAGCCTTAAGGTAGAATGCAGTTCATTCTCTGGCTGTTTGGTTTTTTTGCAGGCTGCAGAGGGGACCCCTGCTAGGACTGGTAGTGTTTTCCCTGAGGGAATAGGCTGTGCTTGTGCGCAGTTTTCAGAAATGCCACAGAAGACTGAACAGAGAGCATTGTGCCTCCTCCCCTACCAGGAACTGAGATTCTCTTTCACAAGAAGAGTACTAAGTGTGTTCCCTCACTTTCTGGCCCAGACACACAGCAGAACCAAACAAGAGGTTATGCTGCAGTCAACAGTCTAGAGGCACAGCTGTTTAATGCTAAACCATGTTTTTCTTGCTTTGCATTTTCAGCACAGTTCTTGTGGAAGAGTTCTCAGTTGTGTCCTGGGACCTGTTTACCTTATCATATAACAGATGCATGAAATTGCATGGATTAATGTGACTAATTAGTGCTTTGGTTTTCTATATCTGTAATGTTTGGTACATGCAGTACAATTCTGAAGACAGTGAAAGAGAAAACTGAGAGTGGTAAATGGGAACACCATGCTCCAGGAGAGAGAAGGAGCAAAAAAGGCAATGGAAAGGAAACCAGTATTTATCTGGCACCAAGTGCTGAATTCTGGTTGATAGCTAACAACTTTAATGACCATTGCCTTTAACTGTTGAAGACTAACACGATATTTTCATATCGTCTCAAACAGCAAAATGCATGAAAAGGACTGAACTGAGAAACTTGTCAGTGCCTTATTTAACCATCAACATTAGCATTACTTAAATTATTTAACCTATTTTTAGATCCTGTGTAATATTAGTAATATCAAACGCATGAAAATTGTGACTGCAAATAAGATTTAAAAAAACAAAAAGGGTTTGTAAGAATAAGACAAGTTTGGCTTTAGCATAACTGATAACCGCTGGCATACAGCTCTTCGGCCATTCACACTTGCCTGTCTTAAATCATTTCTCTATGATGGCTACGAAAGCATTAGTAATACATCACTGAAAACAGTCTTTTGGAAATGTCACGCTGGGCCCTGATACACTATGTATTATTGGCAAGTACTCACCAGTCATCAAACATATGTAAACTTTCTCTTTCAAGTGCAATTGTAATACATCTAAGTAATTCAAAGAACCTAAACATCAGAGCAGGCAACTTGAAATGTCCTACCAAAGCCTCACTTGCAGAAATCCAGAGTGTATTGTGCAGAGCCATATATTCATTAATTCGGCTAACGTCTCAGCTGCACTCATGCCAGGTTCAACAGTAACTCCACTACACATTAATGGGAATTTACTATGACTTATCATATAACTTGTGTTAAGGAGTTAATCGCAATTATGCTGGGAGGGCAATCAGTTTCTACAAGCCAGAAAACAATGCAGACCTTTACTTACAGCAAATCAAAGGTGGTCATCTGTAATAGATAAACATGTTTGTGGGATTTAATAAGCACTGAAATAAAAGTTCATCTTAAGTCTCTCTAAACCAGGTGAAAGACAAGACATCTGGTTACTCATCTTAAAATAGAAAATGCCTATGAACCAGTTAAATATTATCACAGCACAAATAGTATCTCTCACACCAAGCAGAGAATGGTCCCGATGCACAAGGGAGGCTGCCACCTCCACCTCCTTCTTGCTCAGAGTCCATTGTAACACACTCCTGACACACACCATGGCCTTTTTAGGGGTCACAAGTTTGCAAAGTGCTAAATTCCTGCTGCTGTAACTTGGTTTTGACACTGCCAGCCTGTTGATATACAATACCTGCTCCGGTACACTAGCTAGTCAGCATGGCACCGTCCTTATCATTGGTTGTTTACTATAACCCCAGGGCAGGGTTTAGCTGGTTGCAAACATTTGTCTTCATAAAACATTGGGCCGATATGTCTGCCTCTCTGTATCCTTCCCTCTTAGTTTTTGGATGTAAATGCTCCCTCCCTGAAAATTCAATTTATGAGTGACTTAGAGTTTTTCTTGCTTGATATGTCAAATAGGGTAGTTTCAGTTTCTCATTTTTCAGGCTTTAAGTCTCATGAAACTTAAAGATAGGTAATAATTTAAAGTTTATCTCTGCATGAAAAGACTCCTGGAATATATCAGCTGACCTGAATTAACTCACTCTCAGACACATGGTGGGGAATCTCACTTCCGGTAACACTATACAGAGGGATGCATGAAAACGTGGCAACATGACTTTCAGTTTAATTTTAGTACAAAAGATGACTTTATTGCATTACTAATGTCCAAGTATATCTAACTGACAAGCAAAAGCTTCACACACAGTCATATATTTGACTAAGAAGATTGTAATTTATAAAATAATATTAATCCTGTGCCTTTAAGGTTTCTTCAGGTCCTCTCTTTTTGCTGCCAGTGCTCAAATACCCCTGAAATGTCTGTGGTGGGATGATTTGTTATGCTTTGGCAGAGCAGGAAGAAAATTTAAAGAAGGCTATTTGGCACAGATTCAAAATAAAAGTATGTTTCTTATATGTGGTATCTCAATTCCCTGAATGATTAAGAAACCACATTTAGCATATGCTTCTGATGCTTTGAATATCTTTCCAAAGATGTGGTCATAACATTTTTTGTGCTCTTAGGAAATAATGAAGGAATTAAATCTAGTGCAAACTGCTGTATTAGATTCTTTAACTTTCAACAAGATCGAACCTGGACCCTTGAAATTTTGGTTGTCTTGGAAAATGTAATTATGGCAATGTATCTGACAATAAGGCAAGAAATTCCAAGGGAAATATTACTAATAGTATTGTGTAAAATTTGCAGTTTTATTTTCAGTCATATTAAATATTGTAATAAAGGAAATCATACATAATACACCAGGATTTTTACTTTTAAAAGAGTGTGACTTCAGATCCAGCTACGTATAAACATAAAGGAGGAAAAAATATTTCAAAACTTTGCGTATATGTAGATCCCAAAGCTGGGGGATTTTTCCCCCTGTAAACTCCCCTTGGTAGGTATTAAATAGACTCAAGGATGTGCAAACCTTATATTTAGCTCATCAGCTATCACAACAGCTGAACTGCTCCATAGAGGGGCAGGTGCCATTGATGGTATACACATTTCTGTGCTCAGAGCTATGCCTGTGGAAAGCATGTACTGTACATTCCAGCTTCATGATGACACAGCTGTACCCCAGAATACGCATTTCTGCACTGCGGATGTTTCTCATCTGCCAGGACTGCTGATGCCTGTGAGCCCTGGTTAGAGCTGGTGTTGCCTCCGGCAGAAATGCAAGATGGGGCGCCACGTTCCCTTACAGGGGACTGGTGTTTCTAAGTACACAGTCTCACCATTCCTGACAAACAGCCAGTCATAAAATCCATAAATGAATGGATAAAGTTCATAGACATGTCTAGAAATTTCTTCTATGACCGTGGCATGAATTACAACAACTTTTCACAGGCAGTTAGCCAAGCCTGCTGATTCTCTCTGCTGCTTAGGCTTGCCTTGTCTAAACCAGAAGAGAAAAACATAAGTCATTTTATACAGGAAGAAGTGTATGGAGAAACAAGGATAATTTTGGATTGGAGCCAGCATGAGGGCAGGAGGAAAAGGCACAGAAGCTCTGACATAGCAGAGCACGAGTGACACACGTCAGCTGGGCACCTCTGAACTGGCAGATGTCATCAGCATATCATCACCATCATGACTGCTGCTCCACAGATATCTGGATTAATCTCATCCTGGGTCTTCCAGCACTTCAGGGACCGAGTCATCTAGATAAAGGGTACACTCTTTCACAATGAGTCATCTCACATGCCCATGCCTAGCCTTCAGCTTCTCAATTTGTCTTTTGACTTAGAGCTGAGCACTTGTCTTTGAGTAAGGTTGGTTTTGCCCACCATATTCCCCAGGAAGAGGATTCCGTTGTGCAGGAGTGTCTATCAGGAATTTAGGTCAACACATCTCCACTAGGACTGGTTCCCCTGCCAGAGCATGCCTCTTGGGCTTGCCACCTTGCAGGGAAGGCACTCAGCTCTTTGCCGTAGTAGTCTTTTCAGTTTCCAACCACCAGAGGGAAAGGTAAATTCCATTCTAAAAAGTGTTTCATGACATCTGCCATGGCTGGTCATGGCTTCTTTCTCATGTAGGCTAAGTAAGAGTCTTCTCCACTTAGCACTCCAAAATTATATCAGAGGAACATATTCAATAGATAAAAAACAGCAGCAGAAAGTTTTAAAGAGGCCATGGGTAACCCAGCACATGGAGAAGAGAAAAGGCCTTTTGGGCTAATTATTGCTCAGACCCTCAGCTGTTAGAGCAGATAGCACAGAGGGAATGCTGCATGTGAGGAGGCCATCCTCATCACAGAGCCAGCACTCAGTAGCAGGAAAAGGACCAGTCTTGCCTGCTGAAGCAGGATAGCCAGGGGACAGAAACTCTGGAACCGCTTTACCGCTGAACCCATTGCTACAAAGAACTTGATGTTCCTCACCCTGGCTCCAGTATATTAAACTAGTTTTACAGCTGTATTAAAAGGACACTGACAACACCTGAGTATTGGAAAAAGACAATGTTGGTCATGGATGTTAGGGAAGAAAAGGGTGAAATACATGAAATTGTGGCTCCCCAGGTGGCTCCAGCACAGAGCACCCATGCAATGCTGTTCTCAAGCATAGCTGGTCTGAGCAGCAGCTGCAAAGTTGCACTGCCCCAGGAGCTGGAACAGGCTCCAAGGATGGAATAGTTAACATAGGAAACGTTCAGTAGGAGAGCTGAAGCACCTTTTTTATTTTCCTTTTATTATATATTTGGAGGAAGTGGAGAGTGTCTGGTACTGAATGACCTCCACAGACCACTTAAACTGCCCAAGGTCTCCTCTAACAGTCAGATTTGTTCTTCTTTGCTTTGGCTTGATGTCTCAAAGGTTTAGGGTGCTTTTTCTTCCATTACAGCTTCTGGCAATATCACACTCATCTAACAAAAGGGAAAAGAGTTCAAGGCACTGTACCTGGGTTTAGTTTACATGTTTGACATCAGACACTGAAATGGAAGAGAATAACCATGAACTTAGAAACTGGCTGTCAAGAATGCAAATGTATTTAGAAGGCTCCAGCTTGCACAAACACCTGAGCCTGGTGCTGGAAATTTAAACATCAAAACATTTTTTTATTGTAGGATTGGTGTTGAATCTTTATTGCTCCTGTAAAAATACCTCTTATAATCTAACATTTAGTGAAATGTGGCCCAGCTGCAGGTAGTTTATCTTGTAGGTGAAATGAATAAATCATATAGATGTGTCTGTAGCACATTACCTATGGGAAAGAATCTACTTTTCAAATAAGACATTTATTCTTTTTTGGTAATCAAAAAATAAGTTTCTGACCACACACTTATTGAATTCAATGACACATCAAGATGGTGACTGTGCTATTGAGTGCAAGATGTCATGGAGACTGGAGCAAGAAAAGGTGTTATATCATTATATGATTCTATGATTTTACTGCTGAGACAACTTTAGGTAACTGCAATCCAACAGTGTAACATAGCTGAACTTCACAAGGGAATCATAGGAAGGTATTTCAGACAGAATTTTCCTTTTCTATAAGTTTTTTTTTTCTTAAAACAAAGCTATATCTTTGTTCTTAATACTCAGAAAAGGATCCTTTAAATACCTATGAAGGAATTTGTCAGGTGAAAATATAAACTTTTTAGAATCTGAACTCTACTGTACACATGGGTCACATTTTAGTTGTCTCTTCACACTGCTTACCCCAGTAGCAGCGCAACTGTGCCCTACGTTAAAGTACAAAACTGACATTTGCTAAACTTTAGGGGTTTTTATGGCCATTTTTTAGTTTTTATTGGAGGAAATTTTGAAATTTATTCATTTTTCACTGATTCCATCCTTCCTCACTTTTTGATTTCATTCAACTCAAGCTGTTTCCTAGATCCTAGAACCAAAGTCGAACAAAGTCTTCCCATTGCTGTTAATGGGTGCTGCACCTGACTCTGATAATCTAGCAGTCAGCAAAGCAGGTGAGGACAGCCAAGGAAAGGGGAAGTCCTTCCTCCTTTGGTAGCCCTTGGGCACATGGTGAGGTTCCCATTCTGCAGCATAGCGCCCTGGAAAGGCTGTTGGATCTCTGCGGGAGCACTAGGCAGCCCAAGCCTGGCCGAGGCTGGTGAGCTCAGGCTGTTCAGGAGGGCAACAGCAGCAGGGAATGAGGTTTGCTGCCTCGCTGCATCGCTGGTGGAGCCACATGGCAGCAGGGTGCAAGTCCCCTTTGAGACAAGGATTGGGAATGGACTACCTATGCAATCAAACACAGCTACAGTTCTATTTACCCAAATGTTAAGGATTTTTTCTCTGATGTGTATTGCATCTTATTTCTTTCCTAAATGCAATTGCTGGATGACTCTTACCAAGTGTTCCTCTTGCTGTTGCCATATAATTTCACAAAAATATTCATTTATTTTAAATTGCCAAAATAAAATAATCCACGGCGTGCTTTTCTTTAAATATAGGCATAATACACCTGCACATACTTATATAAACACAGTCCCAACAATTCCTTCACTCCACCTGAAGAACTTTGAACCCACTATAATTAATCTGTTCTGGGCTTTGGATTAGCACTATGGTACAAATTACAACACCAGCCTATTCTCAGCAAGGTCCATAACCACTTTCAAAGAAGTTGTACATGTGTTGTGTATGTCATGCTTTTTAAATTATAGAGCAATTAAAAATGGAATAGTGAACATCCTGGACAATTGTTGATTTTCCATGCATGTGTTGACAGAATAACTTGCACTGGAAGAGCTAATAGGAAAATAGTTGATTCTACAGGGCTTAGTGGTTTACTATTTTTTGGGAGCAAGAGATGTTTAAGTTAGATCAATGTTTCAGAATACTCTTTGCAGATTTATTTTATCTTTTAGTTTGAGTTTGAGACTGCAGAAAAAGAAGGCTGCTAGTTGTATGCTTTGGAAGATATTGTTTCAGAGGATCAGTTTTGGCCAAAGCAGTAATACTTGACACATTAAAACAACGCCTAACCACTAAGCAGCTGGCTTTTCTGTAAATTCAGTTATTGATCCCTTTGTTTTAACAAACTAGAACACCTGTTGCAACAGCGGAATTGCAACATAAGTACTGCTGTGGTACGTGCTACCAAAGCTTCTTTGCTCCACGCTTAATTTTTATTAAGTAAACTGATGCTTATGCAAGTTGTTGTCAAGTGCAAAATATTGGAAAATTATTTTTAGCCATGCCGACCTCCAGCAAAATTCTTAGGCATACACCTAACTATAAGCATTTGAATAGTCTCACTGATTCCAATAAAGGGAGTTACTCAGTGAGCCTGAAGAACACTGTGGACCCATTCTGTAGCTCATGATAGGTATGAAACTACTATGGGTCCTATACTGCTGACAGTATATCACAAATCAGAAATGAAGGGTCTGTGTACAAGAGGAAAATGGTATCTTACTTCTGTGTCAGTTAGGCATGGCAGCTGCTATATGATCTCCAACATTTCACTGCACATTGGATAGGAACTTCAAACACACATGCACATACACCTCTATACTGTGTTGGTGGCACAGGACCTGCATTTGCTTTCCTCCAAAAAAACAGATTCAGAGGACAAGACTAGGACAGACTGAGAATGACCGTGTCCTTCAAGATTTCCCTGCAGGCTGACTTGAGGCAGAATTACTCTACTTAGGAACAAGTCATGAAATACGTGCAGTATACTCCAGAAATGATTTAAAACAGTTCACTGACATTTCAAGAGGGTTTGGGTGTTCAGAAGACACCTGCCCAAATGTTATGACCATTATTGCTGTAAAGAGCAAAGGTCCCACTCAGTGTAAACATTCTTGCTGCAAAGACCTTGCATAAAGGCAAGACACATCTGGGAGTGTAGCAAGAGAAGGACAAACAAGTAGGAGCACAGTGATAATACCACAGTATCAGAGAAAAACAGCGGTAGAAACATGCTCATAGGTCACACTGCTATTCTTCCCCTCCCTCTGTCCCAAGGCTGTCCCAATTACATGTAGACTATTCCTCACTGCTGTTTGTCCAACTTTTCTGTAAAACCTCCAGTGATGAAGACATCACAGCTTCCCAAAGTGAGTTATTGGAGAGCTGTACTGTCCCGGACAGGGAAGACAGTCTGTTCCCTTGTTTTTTACAGCAGCCTTTTACGTATTTCAAGACCAGTTACATGTATTAGATTAGCCAAGAACCTTGATTCTGTCTGAGCTAATGGTTGGTTTATATTTCAAGCAGATATTGATCGCTGGCTTACGTCCTGTTCATTTTCAAACACTCTCCTATCTTCTTTTAACATAACGTGCTCCCTGAGTGTAGCCAAGGGTTCAGGACTAGCATATTCAACTCACCCAATTGCTCACACCCTCCTGTTCTCCCAAATACGCACATTCAGGCAGGAGCAGCAGTGCTTGTGGAGCCTGACAGATGTTGGTACAGAGGATCCACAGGCGTTCTCATCACCCATGGAGGGTCCAGAGGAAATACAGCTCAACTTCAGACACCCATCCATATACACTGGTGGCTTTTCTTTTTCCCTAAGCAATCCCACTGCAATGGGAATCTTGGGAAATAGTCAATCTCCTTCTTGAAAGCCTGTAGAAAATTTGACCACCACTTGGGCTACACCAACATCCGTATGAAGTTGCTGTGACACGGTAAGAGCATTGACACTGTTGGTAGGGTGCCAGAGCACCAAGACATTGGGATGCAAATAGGGAAAGCTGGACCAGTTGCAAGCCCCAGCTGCAGCTCAGTCTTGGGGCTCCACCTTTCATGTGCAGCTGCCAGGTTTACTGTTGAAGAGAAAAGGGGAAAAAGTGTATCGTCTTAAAACATCTTAGGAAACAGTGATTTTGTGCAACATTCAGTAAAATGTAGAGTACCCCAGAGTTATGAAACTTTATTGTTAAGGTTAGGCACATAAGCACATTCAAGGCCCTGTCTGGCTGAAACCATGACAATGACACATTCAATCACTTAAGCAAATCTTTTTACCCCAGGGAAACGAACAGAAAAAAGAAAAAAACAAACCCAAAATGTTAAAATAAAGTTGGGTAAGAATTCCCAATACGCTGACATTTCCTTACCTTCAAACATCGAAGCGAAGAACCCTACATAGCAGCTTTCGGGTTTTTTAGGCGGTTTAGATATATATTGTATTTGTAAAAAGCTGCATTACAAAGGTTACACAGTTACAAAGTCTACTGCTGCGTGATGTTTCCTAACTGAACTTCTCCAGACTCTGCTGGAACAACATTTCACTTGTCAGATGATTGTTTTTAATAACATCAAGAATTTTCCAGCGGAGGCTGATAATCTTCAGATACATTGCTGTCCAAAACCAGATCCTAGAGCAAAATACAATTAATGGCAAATTTTCTAGCAGTCTTATCAAGACTCATCTCTTGAATTTCAGGCCCCAGACGGGGAGTGTGCACCTGCCATTGTGTAGGCACATGCGAAACCTCAGATCATCATCTACTGACTCCTGCTTCCCTTCCGTTAAGAGCAACGCATTCCACAAGCCACTCCCACTTCTGCGGTCTCTTGCCTTCCTCCTTTCCCAGGACTCATACCCATCTACACCATCAGGAAACTTCCTCCTCTTCCTTAAAGGCAGCACCAGCAGAGGTGAACTTAGAGCGTGGAGACACAGGACTTGCTGTCCTGTCCTCCTGGAGCAGGAGGACCTGTTCCAGTCATGCCTTCCACCCATAATAAGGAATCACAACTTGAAGCTTGTGGCCAGTATAATTCTTTCAAAAATTCATTAGCCAAACTAATCTCCACCACGTGGCTAAGCTTGGGAAAAAACTAGAGCAGACCTCATGAGATGCCTCCCTGACATGAAGGGGGCCCTCGCTTTCACATAACAAATCTCTCCTCCAGTGTCTTGTCTACACTGGTAAGATTTTTACTCTAATTTCTATGTGGAAAAATATACCTTTCCCATCTTATTCTTGGGAACAGCAGCAACATTTTCAGTTGGAAATTATCTGAAAAGGAATCCAAACTCATTAAGGCACCTGCTTTGGAAAAGTCACTCCTTTCAACCAGAAATTGTGCAGACCCTAAAATTTCAATCCAAGGCTTGGCAAAACCATGGCGTTTCATGAAAGCAGCATGGACAGCCTCCCACATAGATGAAGATTAGATTGTAATGGCACCCATTATTTCAAGCAAAAGCCAGAAGAGAAGCCTGTTATTCTGCAGAACCCTGGCTTCAGCACTCAGGGTGGTTTTATGTATCTATTATGTGTGCAGAAGATCTTTAGATGGTTTAAAAAGTTATTTGGATCATCACTTCTTCTTCCTATATGTTAGCCTGAGTGACCAACCAGGTGGTAGTGATTTGCCACAGAAAACAGCAAACACAACCCAGGTAATCATTTTATGTGATCCTTCAAGAATTGAGAGTGTAGAAACAAATAGAAAGCTATTTCCTTGCTTGCAGTTTCTATGTTCACCACCTGAGTAGCTCAAAGCCGACCAGGGATGGCACATCTCTCTGCTCACACTCACCATCAGCTGCTACTTTTGCCATCTGTCTGGTTTCTAACCCTCACCCTCTTGCATCCTGCAAGCTTGCTGCTTTCAGTCCCCACTATGTCACAGTCAGTCAGTGCTCTGACCTTTCCATTGCGACCAAGATGCTATTGAGCAGAAATGGTGGCTACCAGAGTTCTCACTTATTATTACATAAAAGGGGATAATTTGTTGCTTTACTTCAGCCTCCTTCAATGGAATAGTCTATTGTAAAGAGATCTATATGTGTCAAATGAATGAAAACCACTAGGGCCTTACAGGATGATAATATTATAAAAGTTACTAAATACAAGGTATAAAGGTCTATATTATCAACACAGGAAAATGATCAGTCTTCAGAAAACCTGAATTACTGTATTTGGAAATTAAATACCTAAAAAACATGACAGGGACTAAAATGTTGTATGCAGTTGCTTTGGTCCTCTCTACAAAGTAAGTATGAGTATGCCTTCTACATGCAATTGTTCTATATTTATGTGCAGCAAATAGAGAACACAGGAATAGAGAAACTCCTATTACTGTGCAAAAAATAGTCTGAAAAATGAATAAAGGTATTAGTTGTTCTAAACTGAATACAAAGCTCTTACATTTTTACAGCTGCCTTGCTTAATGTATAGAATTGGCTTTTAATGTAGCTGTTAGCCGAAGTCAGGGGTATTTTGATGCATTCAGGAAGTTAAATATCCATTTCCTTAAATGGTATGTTTACCCAACTATAGCTATCTCCTCAAGTTCCTTTTAAAGCCATGTATTCTTTATTTCTCTCTTTTTTACTGAATTATTTAAAATGCTGTGCATTGTGAGGTGCACAAACCAAAGAAGACTTCCCGCTCACTCATATGCTGGAGCTGATAGGAGCTAAGATTTTCAAAAGGAAGTTCTTTGATTTGGACCTGATACAGGTGTCTTTTTTTGCTATGGTGGCCTCCAACAGTTACTAGGAGAAAGAAGAACTGTCAGCTGAGTTCTTTGCAGTGAAGTTTGCTCCAAGGCTAGCTGTCCACATGCATACAGAACAACTCCAAGCTTGGCTGACATGCTTCTCTTTCTTCTATATTGTTTTGTACAAGCGTGTTCTGGGATGCATATTACTTTGCTTTGCTATGTAGGACAAATGTTGCCTAACCTGGCACAACATTGGGTCAAGTTTGCTATGCCAGCCGGCTTCCATTTCCAATGCTTGAATTAATGGTTCTTTAAATATTGACTGAGAGAACTAGTGCAGGAAGGAATATTTAACTCTATGGAGCAGCACATTATTATCATATGAATGCTACCAGCTCAGTTCATCACTGCATAGAATATGTCTATATAATGCAGCTAGCACTGACAAGATATTCTTTCAAAGGCAAACCTTAAATCACTCCAGTACAATGAACTAAAAAGAAATTTAGTGAATAAATTATAAACCACCTTAAGAAACTATCCTCCTGAAATGTGCAGAAAAATGTTAAAAATACAGATGGAGAATACTTGAATCTTGACACAAACTGGACAAGTGGCAAACGTGTAATATTCATTACATAGAATTACAATGACATTCTTCTTCCCTGAAAATCTGTAAGCCAGGCATGCATAACAAGACACAAGAAAGAAAGGGTGGGTACAGAAAATATAAACCCAGGAAATTAGCTTTGATAATTCATATATATCTATGGTGTTACATCATTATGGAACAACCAATTCCTTAAATAGCTCCAAGTTTCAGGAGCACTCTGTTGTGCCATCACTGTCAGCTCCCAGGAAAAAATGTGGTCTCAGGAAAGTGGGAGGTGAATGGCTGAGGCAGGCTGGATATCAGAGTAATCAAAAGAGCCTAGATATAATACGTGGCTTATTCCCAACTGCCTTTAGTTTGACTGAAGGGTATATTTTTAATGGATGTGCAAGAACGTAGTAATTTATCTTTGCAGGCCATCTGGATGAACAGAGTTACATTGTCATTTAAAATGTTCTTTAAAATCGATTGTAATACCAATAAGTTACATCAGTACAAGGGGATATTTTACTAGTACTAGTAATCATCTGGAGATTTGGTGGGGGAAGAGAAAGCAGCCCAGTTCTTCTCTACCTTAAATTGATTTAAAATAGCAATAACCCATCAAAATCAAGTGGTGGTGTAAAAGTGGTGTAAATAAAATGTAAGAACATGTAGTCACTACTAGCAGGACATAGGAAATCCATTTTGCTTAGGACTGTCATTCAACAGCAGGAAAAATAGAGCAGAAAGGAACATTGTAACCAAAATTGTTAAGATAATCACCCTGTTATCACAGAAAATGCCTCCAAGCAGCTTAAGTGAAGAATGAAAATTAAATATCCAATCTCGAAGGTGCTGTAACATCTTGGCAATTTAAGATCCTCCTGTCCTGGGGGGCTGGTACAACAGGTAAGAGAGGTGCCTTCCTCCTGTGGGAATATCCCCTCCTGCCCCAGAAGCTCTCTTGCCTGTAGCAGCCTCCCCCTCGCCAGCCTTGGCACCAGCAGCTGCTGGGAAGCCTCATGCCCTGGGAACGCACGAGCGTTTCCCAGGCTGGATTGACTAGGAGAGCCTGAGGAGCAGGAGGCGGCGGCAGGGGCTGGCCTGTCTGTGCAGGGGCCACCTGGCATATCCGAAGGGTGAGTCCCAGCTGGGGCAGGTGGCCACCCACCTCCAGCTTTCAAAAAATTTGGGATGGGGTTCAGCAAGGTGCGGTGAGGAGGGCGGGAAGGAGCGGGGCCTGCGAGCACGAAAATAGGAGGTTGTGCAAGGTGAAGGTCAGTGTCGGGTGCCGTGCAGCGGGGAAGCACCCATAGAGGCAGTGGGGCACAGGCCAGTTGATTTTCCCTGAGAAGTTCAGAAGGAAATGCATTATCACAGGCTGAGTCAGGAGAAGAGCTGACAGCCAGGAGAAGAAAGCAGCTCTGGAGAGAAATCCCCAACTAGATGACTTGCAAAACCTTCATCCATCCTATGGCAGGGTGAGTAGCACCAAGAGAATGGTGAGGGGGGAGGGAAAATTGTCGGTGGGGTGCAGCACAGAAGTGGAAGACCTGCCTCAGTCAAGCACAGCAAGCCTCGGTGCCCTGGGGAGCAGGGAGGGCCTCTGCCGTCAAAGAAAGGCATTGCATAAAGCAAAGTGACATGAAGACAGAATTTAGGCCCTGATGTATAAGGGAGATTTGATGGTGAGGGCAGGTTAGCTTTAAATAAACCTATCCCTGAAAGAGGTGTCCCAAAGGGAATGTTTCAATATTAAAAAAATTGCCAGGTCACATTTCCCACGATTGGAGCTGGAGGCAGTGGAAGCTGGGGAAGGGAGCTGGATGCTTCAGAGGCGCCTGCACTGTTCTTGGGGAAACTGGCGCTGCCGGCTGCAGCGGGGACCACGGGTGTCCCAACACACTGAGCATCCCCATGGCAAAGCTGGAAGCACATGGAGCATCACACGCATGACACATGCTTAGGAACAAAACACTGACACAGCCACACATACCTCTCCAGACCTGTGAGACTGTGGATTGATATTTGAAGCACAAAACTAGTCCTAAGAGATGTGATTTCCAAACAAGTGAATATTTTGTTAAGCAATGTATGATGAAAGCATTTCCAAAGTGGAATTAGGACAGTACATGCTTGCTTTCAGATAGTTTTTCTGGTTTTCAGTTACTTTAATTTTATAACTACTTTCTGCTTTCTGAAGTGTTGCTAAAATATATCAGCATTCAACCTTTAAGACTTTATCTGCTTTTAACACCTGTGTTTCTGTGGCTGTGTGCGCTTCACAGTAACACAGTTATCAGCATGCGCTCCGGTGTACACGCTGTGACCATAAAACCACCCTGTTCTCTTCCTTCTGCAGAGGGGCAGAGTGCCTAGCCAGCCAGCACAGATTCCTGCATCTCCCAGTGGGGCACCAGAATGTGGCAGGCAAGAAACCACCCAGAAATTAATGCAGAAATACTTCCCAGTACCTGAGCAAGAGCATGTGCGCTGGGCATCTCTCCATGATTCTGAAGGGATCGTGCCACTGCAGTATCAACTAGACTTCAAACAGTGGCCAACATTGGGCTTAGACTACACCACAGGCATTCATTTACTGTAAAATGGAGTGAAAAGCTGGCATAAATGCATTTTATTGCTTTCTTAACAGTGTTACACTAACACTGATAAAAATATCAAACCATTAATCTGAACAGGCAAACCAGTAAACCATTAAAAGAGGGAACTCAGCCTCTGTAGAGACATGTTCCCTCTACCCCAGCCCTTTACGTGCCCCACCAAGCGGGGACTAAAATTTTCAGAACAATGACGACAAAGAATTTCAAGCTCTGTATCCATTTTTATTTAGCAATTACTTACCGAATTATTTCAGATATTTTGAAGAGGCATTTTTGTTTTCCTTTTTAGCAGACAACTTGAAAAACCTACTAGTATAAATGTAGTTATCAGTAATTTGCTACACCAGAAAATGGTAAAAGTAAGCATAGAACTGATGCAATTGTCTTAATAAAATCTATGTAAGTATCTATATTTGTTTTCTTCATAACCTGAAGAAACGGGACTAGGGCCTACAGAAAGATGAACCACATCTGATTTACACAAAATAGCATTCCAAGATTGTCCTGGTTCCGGCGGGGATAGGGTTAATTCTCCCCAGGACACAGGTATTCCATGCCATGTGAGCTATGCCCACCCTGAGCTGCCGGGGGAGGGGGCAGAAAGTCGCTGCTTGGAGCAGGCGGGGGCGTCCCGGGTCCGGTCAGGGAGCGGCGGTTCCGTAATCATGTTTGTATATTCCTCTAGCCGTGTTATTGTTCCTGTTTTCTCTTGTTCCCTGTGCTGTTCTGTTAAACTGCCTTTGTCTCAGCCCAAGAGTATTGCCTTTTTTCTTCTGATTCTTCCCGTATTGGGAAGACTCGAGCAAGCGGCACGTGGTTCTTTGTCACTGTCTGAGGCCAAACCACAATGAAGATTTTTATTTCTAGACCAAAACATTCATTTATGATGATATGTTGCAGTCTCCATAGCTCAAGTTACTAAAAAATACTTCTAGACTAGAGAATATGACTACTTGTATCAAAAACATTCTGATGGCAGAGCTGACAGTTGCAGACTATGCTGTAGTGTGCCTATGAAGGACTTTATCAGAGATATCCTCTGAGAAACGAAGCAATAGAAATTGAAACAAAGGATTTATTTCCTTTGCATATTCTGGACACATTTTTTTCACAAAGGGAGAAACAACGTTGGCTTGTGGAGACATAGATAGATTCTGCATTGTCTTCCAAGACAGTTTTCCTCTTCTGAACATATCAATCCTAACTTAGAATTACTGGGGACAGAATATTTTATTATAGTTAGCATATTTTTTCCCAAGGCTGTAGCTACACAGTTTTTGATTTTTTATATCAAACAATAGAGTTTTCCAGAACTCTATTGGAGCAGAGCCATGATTCTAAATAAATAATACTTGGCAAGCAGCACTTGCCACATACACACTGGCTTCCCTGTTGTATAATCTGTATTCTTAATACAAAAGTTGTTAATTTTCAGTGGACAAAAGCCATATGTTTTCATATCCCAGTGAACATAAATCTAAAGAGATTATTTTGGATGTTGCACACTGGCACATTGCTAAAATAAGACTGGATTCAGACTCATGGCAGGAATACATGTTTACATATCCAAAATGTGTTACATGTGAATATTCTCAAATTTGTTTAGAATGCATTCTTCCCATTAGCAAACTTGTTTGTTAGAATATTTGCAATGATAGTACATAAAAGGAAGGCAAACACAGCCTATTTTTATATGATCAAATATTCATGGAAATTTTCTGCTGTGTTAATGAAAACCGCTTTATCCTGTTCTGAGAGGATTTTCTGGATACACGCATATTATTTCTGTCAAGTCATGTTGTGTGTGCCTGTAATATGGCAGTTTGGAGGAAGCAGAAGAAAAGTGACGTTATATGCAGTTTTGGAGTGACTCGGACAGATCTCCAAGGTAAGGTACCATTCCTCTACAGCTCAGCTTTGTACAAGTAATAAACGTTTACCAACGACAAATTATGACAGACACATATTTTGATAAATTATTAGATTTTCTAATAAAAAAATACGTTCCAAAATCTATTCTAGACATCATCAGCACTCAGTATAGATCCACACAGGAAAGCATTGAAGCTGGAGATGATGAAAATTAACAGTTACTATAAAGGTGAAAAAGCAGCTGGTTTTAGAAGACATGACAATGGGAAAGGTTTCAAGGAGAATGGCAATGCTGGAATCCCTTAAGGATCTTGGCACCACTCTTGTTTGAAACTTTCAGCAATGATCATTTACAAAAACTAGGACTGTGTGGAGGAAATCTGATGATGACATAAGTTGATGCAACGAGGTATGCTGTGATGATGACAGAGCCAGAAGGCATTGTCAAGGCAGGACAGAACCAGGATACCACACAGAAAGAACTCTCAGAACAAAACATTATAACAGCAGGATGAAATTCAATAGCTGAAAATGGGGAGTCATACACAGGGGATTAATGACAGCATTCTGCTACAAGGTAAAGACCTTTTGTTGGAAGTGATTTTCTGAACGTGGGTACATCTTAGCCCATGGGAATCATAGAATCATAGAACTGTTTATGTTGGAAAAGACCTTTAAGATCCATAAGGCCAAGTGCCAAATCCTGCACTTGGGTCACAACAACCCCATGCAACGATACAAGCTTGGGCAACAGTGTCTGGAGAGCTGCCTGGTGGCAAAGGACCTGGGGGTGTTGGTTGACAGCTGGCTGAATATGAGCTGGTTGGAGAAGTGGTGTCTGCCTGTATATTCAACTGGTGAACAGCAGGATGCTGGATGGATGGATCCAACCCATAGACTGTGTTGGGTTATCGTACTGTCACAGTACAATCCATATAACCACTTCATACCCTTTACTGTGTTGTGTGGCTTTCATATGGGAGGAATCACTTGCATGAATAAAGCAAAAACCTAAGAAGAAAATACACATAGCAAGGAATTAATATCTAAGAAATAGAAGAGAAAATGTACAGTTGATCAGCAATGTCTGTTGTAGTGAGTCAGTGGAAATGTCATGAAGTATCAGCTTCTGACCATTGGTATATGAAACCACAGACCATGTGCATGTCTTGCCCATTACAGCCATCCCGGTTTCAATGGCAAAATGCCTCTGCCCTCTCCCAGCTTCGTTGTCCCATGCCCCGTTGTCACCTCTCTGAATAGCACTAACAATGTCACTCCAGCAGCTTGGGAGGCTCCAGAGCCTTCCGTCTTCCCAGAAAGCAGAAAAGTCAGGCAGCAAAGCTGGAAGAGCAGTTCTCCAGTGGAGGGAACCATGGCCAGGCATGAAGCCAGGCAGAAGGGTGCCTCAGCAGCATGGGACTGGGACAGGGTCTCAGGAGAACAGGCGACAGTGGTGCACAGGAAGCTCTTCATGCCTATGCTCTTCACTGCTGTGTGGCTCACTCTTGCCATACTGCTTTTATTTTACCAGGAGAGGCATTTTGCCAGAGCTGCTTCATTCTTTAAGAGACTATGATTTGTAAGCACTCCTGCACTCAAGAGAAAAAAAAAATCTGGGAAAAGTAAGTTACCTTCTCCTTTGCCACATATTTAAAGTTGTCGAAAACATGAGGACGGGATTCTGATAATCCATAATCAGGACACAGGCAAAATGTTGGATGTTTTCTGGAAAGAGATCCATGTGGCATATCCTTCACCCCTGGGATGTCACTGAGCCAGTAGAGCTGTCAGTTGGCTAACACAGGACAAATTAACACGTGTTATAGCCCCAAAAGATGGCATCCCGCACTAATCCTATCTCCACAGTGGGTTTTTTAAGATGACAGCTCACACGCTCCAGGTTGTCACAAAAAGCTCCAGTTGCAAAAGTAATGCAAGAATCAGGTAGCTGGCAGCAGGTTCATCCCTCAGAGGCTCGAGAATGAGAAATAGGTATAATTATGGACTGTGTTTACAAGAGGCAGGCAATGGCTAACAGCTTTTGCATGCTGGCAGGGCTGAAAGGTAAGCCTTTATACCTCCAGTCAGTAATTACACCCAGTCCTTGCTTTCTTGCCATGAAGAAACTGAGCCACAGCCAGCTCAGATTTCACCACATAAACTAAAATGTATTTTCAAAAAGGTTTGAGAAGCAACATTACTTCTTTAAACTGCCTTATCTTCTACCTTACCTCTACCCACCTGTAGAGGATGGTGCTGCCTATATTTTTGGCTTTGCCCTCTTAGCCTCACAAGGCCCTCGAGTGTTGTGCCATTCACACAACACACTCTGTGCAGCTTTTGCTGAAAAGCCAAGCTGAAGCTTTTTCCAGTCCAATTTTCAGACCTCTTTTGGAATAGAGTGGGAGAAGTCCTTAAGGGAAAATTTTCAAATTTTCCTCAACACTTAAAAAGCCCTCCACATTTGTAAATACGAGCATGGAGATACTAGAGCATGTGGCTTTCCAGGCACACATCACACAAATGTAGGTACTTCTGTCAGTGTTGTGCATACAGCTACCATTTACAAACCAGGTTAGGCATCAGACACATAACATGTAGGATATAATTTTAGGGAGAGGTTTTGAACCCTTGTCCTAAAAAAGAGCTGATGAATCAGTAAGAGCTTTACAGAAAGCAGTACCAAAAAGAAGCTTTCTCAGAGCTCTTAAAAGTCACCCATGTCAGGGAATTCTGTCACAGATTTCTCTAAACTGCCTTCCTAAAAGCTCCTTGAAAAACTTAATTTTCCCCTCCTTTCTCCATTTCTCAGTTACTTATATATATTTTATTCAAACATATTTTTCTTAATGATATGCCATTTCGTTAACACAAAGAAGTTTTGCAACTTTGCATTAATATTGATGATCAGTGAAATCCTTTTCTGACTCCATGATATAATTTCCAGAGGGGAAAAAAAAACACATGTGCCTGAACTATTTTGTCAAAAACTAGAACTGAAGCTAATGTAAAAATCTCAAAAATCATTCCAAACTGCTCTTCTCAGGCAAGCTTCAGCAATTTCTCCAGCTCCCATCACCGCAGCATCCACAAAAATCACTCCACAGAGATTCGGCTTTGCAAACAGATGAAAGAAGCTGAACTAGGTCACAGTTAGCAGCTCACCACCTTGCCAGCATCTCTTTATATTTATATTTAGTCACTCAAGTCCCACATCTAACTTCTCACAACTACGAGAGTTTATTTACATAAAGTCAACAAACAGTATCTCCATCAGTGGTACACATGAAGCCATGCCACTCATAAATGACTGTAAGGTGGAGAAGTTGTCATGTTTGCTTGAGAATAAGCATCACACTAATTATAGATGCTTTCAGGGGAACAAAATATAAGCCACGGTGACTGAACTAAGCAGTGTCTGCCCCTGTTGCTTACGAGTCCCTAGGGCAAAACTAAATGAAGTATAATTAATATGCCTGGGAACCCATAAACAAACAAGAGGGGCAGGGTGGGAAATGAGATTTCTGCATCCTTTACATGTAGGTTTATCTGAGTTGATAGCTAATAAATACTTTTGGGAGTGCTTATCTGTTGAAAATTATTTTCTTTCTGGAGCAATGTTTCTCTAGAGACAAGTTGTGCCATTCAAGAAGCAGAAGGATCTTTTTTTTCTCAAAAGCAGTCATGCCAAAAGTATACTACCACAGATGTTTTTTAAGTTAAAGCTGGGGAAGTTTATTGACTAAAGACTGAATGTGTCTGAAATGGAGATGTCCTTTGTACTGAAGTCCTCCCAATGGTGGTTATAGCATCTATCAGTGCTGGGATCATGGGGAGATATTAAGAAGCACAGTACAACATTAAATATATATATAAAATAAGAACTAGTGCACAGCACTCAGATTTACAAGCCAATAAAATATTCATGAAGACTAATCCACATCTGAACTGGAGCCTAACAAAGACAAACTATAACTTCATTTCTCATCTCCATCACCGGCAAAGGGATAGCGATGAGCAAGGTTTTCCTATCCAGTCTCTCACTTTGTATTTCAAAACAAACATGAAGGCTCTTTCTTTTAAATCATAACATTTAGATAGCAGATTGGTAATTAATATTATTGTGGTGCTAATAACATTTTACTAAAGACACTAACTGAATATGAGAAAAGTAACAGTGTGTCCTATATTGACTGAAAGTAGTATGATCAATTAAATAATTTTCCTAGCAGAATACTTGCTTTTACCATCCAAGCTAGGATCCCACTTAAAACCAAAATGCAATCAAGTTGAATGACAAGCATTGGTGGTGGGAGAGGGAAGAAACGTAGGGATAAAAGACAGCTGAGTTGTCTCAGCTCAATAAAAAAACCCTCCATTTTTAGGGTCCAGGAATTGTTCCAAATATTTCTTTGAAGTTTGAGATTGGATGTTGGTTGGCATAAAAGGCCTTCTCACTGCTAATGAAACATAAAAGAATTTTATCTTTCAGTGTTACTTATTGCAAGTTTAATTAAACATCATTCACCTGTGGTACTGCCTAACTCCCCTGTGTCTCAGCTCTGACAGTAGTATGACAAAAATACCATTGTATCAGCATCAAGCAGAAGACAGTGTAGCAGCACCAAAACTTCAGAAGAAAGGAATAACGGTGTCTAGTTTGTTCTATTTAACCTGAGAAGTACCAGGACTGATCCTGCATCTCCTGAGACTTGTACAATCATAGAGTCATAGAATGGTTTGGGTTGGAAGGCACCTTAAAGATCATCTAGTTCCAGCCCCCCCTGCCATGGACAGGGACACCTCCCACTAGACCAGGCTGCTCAAAGCCCCATAAAGCCTGGCCTTGAACACCTCCAGGGATGGGGCATCCACAACTTCTCTGGGCAACTTGTTCCAGTGCCTCACCACCCTGACAGTAAAGATTGTCTTCCTATCATCTAATCTTAATCTACCCTCTTTCAGTCTAAAAATATTACCCCTCGTCCTGTCCCTACTTAAGGAACAAAATGTTCCAGGGACTGTGAGTACAGGTCTGTGTCATCCCTGGTCCATCAACCTTTGAGACACGTGCCCTTCCCTCTGCAGAAGGTCCTGTTCGGCCACTGTAAGCCACTGCCACATGAGTGACTCAGGAGAGTGATATGAGATGCTAAACATGGAGTCCTTAAACACTGCCAGCCAGGAACTCCTTACAAAGACACCTAATCCTTTTTCTGTCATGGATGTGAGCTACAAATTCAAGGCCTCAGGAAGCAGCCTTGCTGATTCCCAGCAAATCCATGTCTATTTGGAATAAGAGTGATGGTGGAAACCACAAGGAAGAAGAAGCTGTCCTGTTTCTCCATGGGTGCATACCATCATATGTAGAGCAAGCCCCAGCTTGTCTAATGACTGACACCAGTGTCTTTACAATTTCTTCTGTCTCAAAATGCTGTGGGAAAGTCAAGATTTACCTGAGCCAAACATCACCCTCCAGGGCTCAGACAAGCAGAGGTTGAAGATGAATAGAAAAAAAAGCAGCGTTAAAGAACACATTTGCAAACATTTTTACCAGTCGCCTGAGCAATACAGAGAGAATGCACAGAGGAGACAGTGCAAAACAGGGAAAGGGATCTTCCTCAAAGGTGAGGTGAGAGGAAACAGTGGAGGACCCCCTTATTCTGCCCAGCACACACATAACAGGGACCAGCTGGATCAGCCTTTCAGCCTACACAGACCAGTATGGAAAGATGGCAAAAGAGATCCTCTGAGTTTGCTGAATATGATGCCCTGCATGCAAAAACAGGGTATTTAATTGCATGATGCCAGAGGGCATTTATTTTCAGTGCTTTTTTTTCTGCCACATAACCTAAATCAGCTATGGTCCCACCATGTTGGGCTGCCACTGAGGGGACAGGAGCCTGGCAGACAGTTCAATGGGCAGCACTGCTCTGTGTGCCGGTACTGGGTCCAGCCTAAGGCTGATGGCAGGGATTTAGGCTACTGACAAAAAAAAAAGCATTTCTGCTTCAGCGAGTTCTTCCTGAAAGATAAGGACTTCAAGATTCACCCTTCAAGTCTTTGTTTCTTAGATGTATAGCTGTGCAAGACTAGGAGCACTATTAGAAAATTATGGAGAAATGTTATGTATCTGCACCTTTCCTTTTTAACCTAAACAATGTCTCTTTTCATGCACACAAAAAGTGTCCATATATGTTTAAAGAACAAAAAAGGAACTCAGAAAATTATGTGCAAAAGCAAAGGAAATAGAAGAAAAATTCTGCAACAATAAACAGCATGTCCACAGATTACCAATGGCAAATAGCCAATTTCCATTTACAGTATCTGCGCATAAAGAGGTGAAATAGTAGCAAAGGCAGAATAAATAAATAATGGAACATTGCAGAGGAATGAAAACCACCTTTGTTTATTCAAGCAGCTTGCCAAGGCCAGTCCCACATTTATATTCTGGAAGACACACTCAGCTGTTTGAAGCAGCAGTTTTTCCTGAGAAAATATCTAAATCAGTTATTTTGATCATAAGCTAAAACTTCTGGCTGGGTGCTTCAGTCAGAGGAGAAAGCGCTACACGGGCATGATGCTGTTATAAGATGATATTACGTATGGCTTGTGACACCTGTGGCCTGAAAGTTGAAGGCCTATTTCAGAAGAACATGTTATTTGCTATGTACTCTCCCAATAGGAACGTTAAGAAGAGAGTTTTGTGGTTATCAAAATTTCATTTGTATCCTGCAGACTCTTGCACCTACTTTCCTAATAAATTCCACAGAAACCTATTTAGCTTTAAATTGTGATGTATTGTTCAAAGAAAGGGTATCGTATGTTCTTTCCCTTAAGCTTGCTATCTTCAGTACAACAGAGAATAGATACATCAAAAATTTGCTTCTCATGAAATTGAACTAATAAATCAATTATTTGTAAACATACACCACAGTCTCACTGCAAAGAGTAATCTGTCATGTATTTTGCAGTACCAAGCTATCTCATTTGCCATTTGCTCAAGTGCATTGAAAGTGAGTGTGACCATACTTTTTAATAAGAATTAATGGTAATGTGTTGTCTTTATATTCTGGTACTATTTTCCTGTAATGTACGCATTCTATACTAGTAAATGGTGCAGAGGGAAAAATCTGTATTTCTTACAAGACAAATTTTCCTATTTCTTGCCCTTCGGGGAATATAAGATGGTGGTTTTCTCACCCAAGAGTAGCTATCGCAATACTCATTAAGAATTTTTAAAGGCAGTTCAAGAAAGATGGGATTGGTCCTTTAATTTGTTTCATTCATTCTGTTTCATTTGCTTTTCTGATAAATACTATGATTTTCCTAGAGTTACTGCATGCACTCATTTCCTGGTCAGCTATGCTTTCTGCAGGCTTTTTGTCTCAATGAACGTACACCAAACCTAGCGCTTATTAGAGTAATACATACATAGTTGAACATGTTGTTTTCAGTGGTTGTTAGGCACCTAAATACCTTTGGAAATTTAAACTAGTAACTAAATCTCACACAAGTCTCTGACTGTGCCTACGTCGCACAATGAAAGTGGTGGATCTTCTGCATTACCGTACTGATAAAAACAGCTTGTACATGCATAACTATGCAAGCTTGCCAGAACAGGTCCAGCTGCAAAGAAGCTATGCTTAGGAGATGTGGTGCCCAAGCCAACAGGCTGTGCAAAAGAGATTGTGCGAACACAGATACCCTGCTTCTACATCTGGGCAAGCTCTGTTCAACAACAAGACCTTTTTCATCCTATCGGTGGCTCTGATATCATGAAAGGAATGAGACCTGCCTATAAAACCAGATGCAGGGCATTTGCTTTTCCCGTGTTGACACCCTAATGCAGACAAGGAGGAATATATGTCCTGAGGGCTGAAATTTTGATCCTGAAAACCTAGCCTCTACTGTTCCCCTACGCTGGGTGCATTCATCTGTTTGACTCAAAATTCCCCAGGCACCAAGGACATCTGGGGAGAAAAACAGCTCTGACCAGCTCTTTGTCTATCTCCTATTCAACTTCAATGAAGAACCAAACCCCCAAGCAGTTGTCCTTTAAGGCTTCCAGGTAAGCCTTAAACACAACTCTTGCACACCCACCAACGTGGACTCTTCACAAAGTAGAATACGATTTTACAGAAAAAAAATAGAGATTATGTGATTCTGATCTTATAATTAATGGTACAATACTTAGATTACTTGCAAAACTCCCTTGCCCCAGACAAACAGCCTAACCATTGGGCTAAATAATCAGGCTCTCAGTTTGCCAGCCCGGTTATTCTTGCGTTCTTGCTGCAGAAGGACATTATTTCAGCAGAAAGGATCTCTCTAAACAAAAATGTCCCATCACCTGATAGTTTGAACACTATCCTGTCTGGAGAGAAGATCAATGCAGTTTTGAAATGTTCCTTACTGTCTTCAGTAAGGAAGAAAGTCGGCATCTGGTCTTTGACAACAGTCAGAAGAAGGTGCTTGTGGGGAAAGAAGGAGCAAAACATGTATGGGGCTTCCCCCACATGCTCTCCTAGCCCCCAACACTGTGTGGCTTGGGCATTTATTGAAATAGAGCTGTTTTCCACATATTTAGTAACCTTTAGTGGATTCCCCTTCCATAAGCTCCTTCAGTAAGGATGCCACGTAATACAAACCAAAGCACTATATGGCTAGTGAAGAACATTCATGTGTTTTAAAGAGTCCAGAAAGCCCTACTCTTCAAGTCTGGAGTGATGATGTGCTTATTTCAAGGCACAGCAGTCCAGTCTCTTAACTCTGGGCCAAACAAAATCTATGAAATCTGAGCTAAACTTCTCATACATTCATTATACTTTTTGCATAAAGTGTTTAAGCTGGGGAAGTCTTACACAGATGTGATAAAACTCAAGCGCATAAGTGCTGGAGACTGTTTTACAAAGCCCAAAAATCAGAGCACTTCTGTTGTTCTCTTCATCTGAAAGCTGTTTACTTGCAAAGCCATTTCTTGCCTTTGGTGGCATATTTGCTCACTTTGTCTGCAGTAGTCTAGGAGATTAGCTACGGATAAAACACATAAGACAGGCTAAAAGTATTATGATTGGCTTGACATGGTCTATATTCCCTAACAAAAGCCATCATCTTTGATCTTCTCTTAGGACTTTCCTAAACTTTTTTCTTTCATATTAGAACTCGAATAACAACTCAACTGAAGGTTTCCGTCCTTTCAGAGTGAACTATGCATGTACCATTTCATTAACAAGACTTATAAAAATAAACACTGGTCTTAAATGAGAATTCACTTTAGTGAATTCACTTTGGTACATACTATGGACACAAAATTGGACAACTTAAGCAAATTCTGTAATCTCTGAAGTTATCACTGTAGACAGAGTATCAGAAAGGGTATTTGTTTAAGAGAGATGTTACTATCTTTCACTTTCTTCTGTAACAAACCTTCACACTGAATACCCAAGACATTACCCCTGTTCATAAAACATCACTGGGGGTGCTGAAGTAAAGAAGAATGAAGTGTGCTCTTAAAAATCAGCTGACTTGCTCTGGAAAAAATATATATTAAATCCTCTAAATAAAATCATAGTAACTTTTGTGTATTGAGAGGTTTTTTATATCAACATTAAACCTTAGAATTCCACAGTCTTTTAAATGATGCTTTCTTAGCAAACCAGCAGCATAACACAATAGCATCATTCATATGTGTCTGGTACGCTTAGTCTAAGCCTCATATGCAATTGCCTTATTAAATTACCTGGTGCTTTCTGGTATTTTGCTTAGCTTTGCCGTAGTAGAGAATCAATGCAGCTGTTCTTTCAGTTTCAAAATTCGTCCTTATTTTCTTTCTTTTCAAGCTTTGCTGATTGCAAACCTGGTGAGTGATACAAAACAGTTCAGACATTCAGACCAAGATTTTAAGAAACAAGTGCCTGAAAATTAGGCCTACATTTTCATCTACATGCTGGAGCTCACTTTTCAAATATCCAGGAGCAAAGGCATTTGTGATTACTTTATTTATGACAACAAAATAAATCTAGGAAACGGATGTCTACCATGAAAATACATTGCTTTCTTCCTCAAAGCAATAAAACCCACAAGTCTTTTTTTCTTCTCCTAAAACATAAAAAGGCTTGAAGAGTTATTACAGAAAAATAGTTAGCTATACTTCAAACCTCCATCTATATTATCTAATAAGGACTTGAATGTATTGTCTGATTTATTTAGATTAATACAGGTCAACTTTAAGCAGATTTGTAACAGAAGACATGAACCTGTCCAGCAGCATCCATGAATTTAGCTAACAAAGGCAGGGTACAGGCAAAGGAATGACCTCCTATCAGGTAAGCAAGTTTATAGATGATCATCACAGAAAACGTTCCTGGTTCATGCTCTAGTGCATGCCACGAGACTCATATTTCCTACTACACTTTACCCCTCAGTTTGCAGTCCCCTGTGCACATGCATGTTGGGCATGCCTGGTGGTGCTATTTGTGCTTGCCTGGCTGCACTAAACTTGGTCTGTAAGGATTTGCAATCACACTTCTAGCACAAGCTAGACTTCTGACTAGTGCAATCACACTTCTGACAAGCAGAAAGGGAACACTTCTGACACACCTTTTCTAAAACCCCTGCTTTTTTGACCCTGGAGTGACAAGGCTCAAGCATTTATTTTCCATTTTGATCCATACTAGCAGGCATAAATTACTTTGCAAGTTTATCTGAATTCCTGGTTGATCAGCACAAGGCTTTCCTGGCTATCAGCTGCATGCCTCTTTCTGTGTCTCATTTTGTTCGTATGCTACATGGCTCATGCACTGCAAGATTTGTAGAAAGTATTTTACTACAGCATGTATTTTGGCATGCTGAAACGCTCCTAAAACAATCACTATTGTTGGCAGCCAGACACACGTGCGAACTTTCCCCTTTCCTTGTTGTAGTGGCCAAAACAAACAAAGCCCTATGCTAGACCCAAAGCACCTCTTGGAGAACAGATGTCCCATGTGGGGCCCTCCTGGCTGCCCAGAAAAGGCACCTCTTGGCCTGGTGTTTGTCCCCTGCATGGAGAAGCACAATGTGCTTGGGTGTTATCCAAACACACAGTGAGTTAATGCCACTGTTACCCCAACAAATGGGCATAACTCCGAGCAGATCAGAGGCTGTGTTTGGACATAGTTGCCGGCAGTAGTATGCCCAGCTGGGAGAGTTAAAAGAGTCTGTCAGTTTTGAGCTTTCACGCTTCTGGTTAAAGACTTGCCATGCTGCTAATCTTGCTTTTTCTGAACTAGATTTGATTTAAGACATTCAAATGCCTTTCCCATGGCTTCACAAAAGCATTCCTTATCTCAGGCCTAGAACATCAGGCACAACAGTGGTAGGCAAATGTGTGATCACAGACCCTGGCCCATCTTTTTATTCTTTTCTCCCCACATAAGCTCAGCTGGAAAAGTAGCTGGGATGAGCCTCACTCTTCTCTGGTGACAGGAACTGCAGTCCAGTTAGGCTACTATTTACGTGGATCTGTAAGGTAGCGTAGACTTCTTGTTGGCAATCACCTGCCAAGGATGTGCCACACCTCCACAGCTGGCTACAAGGCGGGATGTAGCAGCATGACAGCAAAATGATAGTCACACTTATGACTGTTGATTGCTTTGGTGCTGCACAATGGACTAATGAGATGCTTATGATTCAAACTTCTGCAGTGTCTAGTTGGTCACCTGCTTTGCTTAGGTCTCATTCTGCAGCCATAACACTGATAAGTGTCAATCTCTGACTTCCTGCTGGCCCAGGCAGTCATTTCAGCCAGCCTCAGTGCTACCAGTTCAGAATGGCTGTAGCTCCCAGCAGAAAGAAAACTGATGGCATTTGACTGTGCATAGACCTGTGTGACATAATCTTCCCTTTCTCTCCTAGGGATTTTGTCCATTACTGCTATTTTTACACATCATTGGATTTCACCTTTCATCTTTTACCATCAGCAACTGCCCTTAGAGATGATTCATTGATGAAAATGTCTCTGAAGTAAAGTCACTCTTGGTCCTAGCGCATGATAAAAAAGCATTGACTCAGTCACAGAAGCCTCAGCCTACCCACAGGGCCCAATGACTCAATCCCAAATGACAAATCTAGGAGTCTGTCATCTTCCAGTTGTTTCCAGCTGATTATTCCTGAATGGCTATTTTCCCTGAAATGTTTGTCATCCTTTCTATGAAAGTTATCTCCCTTTTAACAGTGTCTTTATTTGCTTTGAAAGAAATTCTTTGGAAGATATTATAGCACAAAATTAAGAGCACGTATATACTTGGAAACATCTCATAGTGATACCAGACTTCTCTTTGCAGAAAGGTCAAGGCAGATCACATTCACTGCAATTAAAATTGCAGCTCAGATGTTTCATGCATTAAACTGATGTGAAACAAACCTTTATTTTAAGGAGATTTTCTGTGTAAGTTTAGATAAACCATATGTACATTAAGCAATTTTACTGTTTTCAAAATATACTAGTTGTATTTCCTAGTCATTCCCACTAGCACAAACCATTAAGTGCTTTCCAAATAAAATCATTAGAAGCCGAATCTAGCAATCCTCTCTAGCAAAAACAGCTTAAAAAGCAATGAAAATGTTATGTCTGGATGTTAAAAATACATGGTTTTTTCACTTAGTTGTATTCACTACTTTCTTGATTTTTTTTGTAATGTCCTATTAAATTACTAAATGGGGAATCTGAACACAGCCATTACTAAAAACAGGGGTTTGTTTTGTGAGGATAGGTCATAAAGTCGTTAAAAGAGTAATGCAGAGTATACACACGATTTGAGATAAAAACTTACAGAAACTGATAGCAAAAAGGAAGTTAAAATTTCCAGGTACAAAACTATGGTGTTGAAGTTTCTGGTAAAGGAAATGGTTTACAAACACACCTAGTAGCAATAAAATAACTGCTAGGGTGGGGAAAAAGAAACAGAACATGCAAACAGCCATGGATACAGGCTTACACCCTTTCTATGTATCAATAAGCAAATACTAGTGCCTAGTTTTTACAGGATTTAGTGCATGCTCTGCGTTACAAACATCAGGTGCCCTGTCTCTGTGCTCCATGAATGCCCAATATTCAATCATTTCATCTCAGACAGGGAAAGCAAAAAGCTGAATTTTGATCTGTGTCAGGTGCACGTGAGGCATTTCAGCAGATACTGCAAGCACCCATGAAACTGGAAGGGAAATAAAAAAAGCTTCAGAGGGTCACAAAGGCTGTTTGCTGTCACTGCTACAGAGCAATGCTGCAGCACACCTATGTTCACACCACCAGCCAGACCAGGGACATGGCAGCATGTCTGGCACCTCCCAGCCAGTCCACATGCCCAGTCATCACTGGGCGGAGGGTCAGGGTATGGCAGCAGCAGCTGATGCGTCAGCAAGTCTCAAAAAACTGACACAGAACCCAGTTACATCAATGCAGTCAGAAAAAAGGTTACCCAATTTCTAATGGTAATTCAGTGGCACACAGTTACTCTCTTCGGAGAACATTTAGTTAATGCATTGCTTTATTTTGAAGAGTAATTATGTAAATAGTCATGGAAATATAGTGATAGAGATCCTTTTTTTGGCAGATTTGAAAACTGGAGCTATAGATAAGAAACCATCAAAACACCATAGTACAAAAGTCTGAGTACCTAATAAATATTTTTAAAATAATTCTAATGTACTTGTTACACGTATATATTTCTATTTCACAAGTACAGTGTGTGTATGTACATAACAGTAAGCATGGTTCTTTCCAACACTGGTTTAGATTGCACTCCAAATTTTACTAAAATATGACAAAAATTTATAACAAACCACAAGTATCTGCATCGATCTTGATACTGATTCTCAATAAAATTCCCCAAATTCTAGAAAGGCAAATAAAATACTGTGAAATTCGTTCTAAGATTGGAGTGTTTTTATCTCTATAGGTAGATTTACACATGCAGGAGACTTGTCGCTGACAAAAGGTCTGGAAAGGAATACCTATTAGGAAAGGCCTGCCATTAAACTTTCTGCAATCATGGGGAGAGGGACTGACAGGTAGCTGACTTAAGTCTGTGGCTAAGTAGTTTCCAGTTAATAAAAAATTTTCCTTGCTTCTCTTCATTCTTAACACCAACCCACGAGAGAGCTATCACTTTCATCCAACCACAGGTCCCATCCCTGCTCTTCTCTCCCTCCTGCAAGAGCAAATACAGCCTGCCCTATCCCTTCCTGCTCAACGGAGACTTTGAAATAGATCACTTACACCCATTTTTAGAAATAAGAACTCAATTATAGAGGTCATACCCTTTTTCCCAAATGCTAATCCCCTGGGCTCTTATCACCTTGTTAAATGTTTCATGTTTTGAGCATGCCCTGCTGAAAGCTGGGTCAGGTCAGCGACCTCCCTGGCAGGGGAGGAGACCAGTTTTGGAGATGTAATGTACATCCCTTAAGGGCTGAGGGAGAGGAAGATGCAAAACAGCTGCTAATCTGCCATAGTTGGGCGACAGCACATTCTCCCAGTGCATATTCGTCTTCATTTTTGCAATTCCTCTCACTTTGTTTTCTGATGTGTATGTATATCACTTGCTAGCTTAGTATAGCACAAGATAACTAAAGAGACAGCTCTACAGAAATTAACGTCTGCCTTTGGCTATGCAGACAAGTGCAAGTATGATCAGACTTTTAGCTGGTATATAGTCCAAAACTCAGAGAGACACTGTCAGCGCAACCCTGGTTTTGAGGCTGAAAGGGACAGAGGATCTTTCAAACAGCTGGAACTATGCCAGCTGGCGTGCTTGGTTTGGGTTTTTTTTTCCCCTGCAGGAAAGAAACACATGGAAGCTCAGGCCAATCTCATAGAGATTCCCATTAGCTCAGAGAAACTCTCATTGTCTCCAGACAATAAACCACTTACATAAGAGAAACAGGTTCACTCAACAAAGCTGTTTTCAGCCTTCCTTGACTGGGATGTTGTATAGGTACACAGAGATGAGGTGAAATGAGTTTTTATTATTCTTAAAATTATTCTGCCATTTCACATTATTTCCTGGCAGACTTGAGAAAGTATGAATTGTGTGAGTTGAAAACTGATGACTGTCATGCATTAGGGCTTAAGGATATCCACAATTAAATGACCCAAAACCTTACCCATTGTGAAACAAAAAGTCAATGTCAAGGTCCTACATCATAAACCTTAAGATTTTTGTTCTGACAAACATCATAATGAGAAAAAATTGTCCTTTCCTAACAAATTCACTTTTTTTTCTTTTCTTGCTGTCCTGAGCAACCACAGGAGCAAGGATATCTGAATATAGATGGTGGAAGGGACAAATCTCTATTTGTGATCATGTATCTCACCCAAATTATTTTCCCTGACTTTCACTTCTCATTTTTCCCACATCTCATCCTCAAAATCCCATCAGAAGTTGTTTCCTTTTCTCATGCCCTGTGCCCATTAATGTCCTTTCTGTGCCAGGAAAATGGCATGTCACGCTTACAAGACACAGAGAATGAGAGAATAACTCAGGCTGGAAGGCCCTGGAAGGGATTTTTGGAGGTGAGCTGGTCAGATCTCTTCTCAGACCAAGGCAAACTTACCTCAGGTTGCTGAGGGAAACGTTCAGTTGAGTTCTGAGTATGCCCAAGGATGGAGAGTCCACAACCTCTCTGAGCAACCTTTACCAGCGTTTGACCACCCTCATGGTGGGGAAAAAAAAACGCAACATCTGATCAGAATTTTCCCTGTTGTGACTTGTGTCTGCTGTCTCTTTTCCTAACCCTCAGCTAGGTTAGGACACCTCAGCTAATGTGAGAGAAAGCAAAAAGCCCAGAGCCACACTGTGAGTGAGACTGAAACAGGGCAGCCAAAGGAAGTTAAGGCTGCAGAAGACATTCTTCCATGAAGAATTTCCAGTCTGGGAAAACCTGCAGTGCCTTGTCTGAGGCTCATCTAAAGGTTAGGGATTCACATACCTTCTCCTACTAGTTTCCCAGGGAGTTGTTTACTTTTTTTTTTTTAATAGTCCAACTGCACTTTCTTCTCTGACCGACTAAGAACAAATTATTTGTAACCTTCTTGACAAAATGAAAAATGAAGCTGCGTTAACTAGAGGGAGTCACTATGTGATAATCACAATATTTACATTGGATTCTTTCATTGACCCTAGTGTTTGCTTTGTCAAAGGTACATTAATTACTCGAAACTTGCATCATATAAGTCAACATGAACATGCAGGTCAACATAAAGCCTTGAGAATGTTATACGACTTTCATGTTGCAATGTACTTCCATTGTTGGCAATTACTCTACAACACAGCGCGGAGTAAAAAGCTAAACTGCAGACATGTACAATGCCAGCAGGGGAGCATTTTATGAGAAGGCTAACCGAGTATCTTAGACTCAAGGAACTCTAATGCTATTGTCCAAATAGATCTCCAAGAAAGCAACAGAACTGATACTCTAGATGCAGTCTATGAAACAGTAACCAATTTAAGCACTGATTAGAAATTGATTTGAAATATTTTTGTCAAAAAAATTGTCGAGATTTCATGTTTGATGTTTCTTTCATTTTTCAGGCATAGGGAAGGAAAAGCACGTCTGATGTAACAGCTTCGTAAAGCAGAGTTAAGTTCACTCTGCTGGAGGAAACGTAACCAAAAGTACCTTCACTGGTAAGAGCATGGTAAAGCCAACACAACCAGGCAATGCAATGTCACTTTATTAGTATGTTCTATGTAACCGGCACTGAAAAATGCTTGGAATCACTTTCCTGGGCCGATAGCACCTAATCACTGTCATATCGACTGTAGCAGCCACTTTGAACTGCCCACCATTGGTCTGGACACGGTTTAAACGAGGAATCTCAGCTCCAGCGCACCATCCCCTGCTGTGAGGACGCAGATGCCCCATCGCTTGTGCTACCCCGGCAGTGCACTGCCCCCACACCGAGCTGAGCCACGCGACCAGCTCCCTGCTGCCACTGTCCACGGCGCCCGCTCGGGTGCCGGCCTGAAGAGCCGCCAGCAGCCGGCAGCTCCCGCGAGAGGCGCCGACGAGAACTGGGCGGGGCCAGCTGGTGGCAGGGGTGTGGCCGTGGGGCTGGAGAGGTGTCTCCAGGTGCCTAACGGGGGCCGACAGGGAAGGGGGGGAGAGACCCTTCATCAGGGAGTGGTAGGACGAGGGGTAATGATTTTAAACTGAAAGAGGGTAGATTTGGATTAGATACTAGGAAGAAATTCTTTGAGGGTGGTGAGGCACCTCCTCCGTTTGCAGGACCTTCCCCCTCAATTTGAAGCTGCGTGGTGACTGGCTATGCTAGCCCATAAAGCATGAGAAACGTAAGACACTCCCTTAGTCTTATATTCAGTCTATAGTGCTGACTGCATGGTGAGAAAGGAGTCTGCGTCATCCCCAGACGTGGCCAGGCTCCCCTCCAACGTCCCAGGAGGGCTGCAATGCAACAGGCTTATCTCCAGCAATTTACTTCCTACCAGAAAAGGTGGAAACTGAAAGATAAGTGAAGCCCAACATCGCTACTCTTTGAAGTCCCTAGTCACCAAATCTCTTTATTGCCTTTTGCTTAGGGAAAGTCGTGTACTCATTACAGTGTCCTAAAACATTATTTAAGTGAATTATTTTGCATAGCGGGAAGATGAGCTCAGCCTGGCAAGGTTGTAGGAAAGAGCTACTTTGGGAAGCAGAAAAGAGGCTGCAGTGGGTCATCACTGTGCTATACAGATAGGCCAAAGATAAACACCAAAACCAGAAATAAATGTTTAAACTAAAGGAAGAAACTAGTAGGGAGAAAGAAAAGGGAAATACAAACTATACAGCAATAAAAGTGAGGTTGAGAATTCAAAGAACCTGGCTAACCCACAACAGCAATCACAGCCTGAGGTGTAACAGTTATAATTTTATGGATGGAGCCAGATCAGTTCAGGAAAGGGCATATATCACACAGTTGCCTATGACAGAGGGACTGAACTTGATGGCTAGGGAGAATTTCTTCCAGCTGCCTGTTCCTATGCAGTATCCCTGGCATAAAAAAAAACCCTTACAAATGCCCATATGTAAAGGTATCCTTTACTTAAGGGATGCTGCATGGTGAAAGAATGTTCTGCATGTGGGTTGTTAAATACCATTACAGTGAATGTCATCATTTAATATCAAGCTTTACTGGAACAAAGCTTCTGGATTTTTTCCCTTTAAGCCACCTCCTACCAAGTTCTTTTTGGAAGTGCTCGCTTATGTGTTCAGATACCTGTCAGTAATCATAACCTGACGTCCAATCTCATAAAAGAAAACTTTGTGATTATCAAAGGCTTTTTGATAAGCTGCAGTGTAAGAGGGCAATGTGGCAAGGAAAGCAAATTGCAACAGAGCCAGAACAAGCCGTTGGTTTGAGTGACCTGCAGTGCTACTGCTAACATAACGACATTTTGTACCAGCACGTTACTGAAACCAGTCCAAGTTCCCCAGTTGTTCCAAGGGCAATTGTTCAAGTAGGAAAGCAGTACTTTAGGAATACTGTGGAGAAGGACCACCTTAAGCTTACAATATGAGAGGTGTACCAGTTTTTTGAGAGTTGACAGCACATACTGGCTGTCTGAAGGGCATAAAACTGCAAGGTAGTACAACTTACTCACAGGGAGGGGAGGAATCGTGAAAAATTAAAACAGATCATGCATGATCAGTTGAAATCATGCCACTGTTTTCTGATGGCCCATGAATCCAATAAGAAGTACAAGCAGATGTTTCTTGAAGAATCAAACTGTAAGAAACAGTGTCCTCTCCCCATGCAGTGCTCCATTACAAGTTACCAAGCTCGAAGAGAAGATGCTAGGTCATGTCAGAAAGGGCAGGATGGTATTGGCAAAGAATAAATAAGAAAAAGCTCAAAGAACCACAGAACGGGTGAGGTTGGAGGGAACCTCTGGAGGCCACATTGTCAAATGTTCATGCTCAAGCAGGGCCACAAATAGCTGCTTGCAATGGACCACATCCAAGCAGCTTTGAACATTTCCAAGAATGGAGACTATAGCAGCTCTGTGGGCAACCTATGACAATGCTCGGTCAACCTCAGAGTACACAAGTCTTTCCTGATGTTGAGGAGAAGCTTCCCTCCCATGTTTCAGTTTGTGCCCATTGCCCCTGCTGCTGTTACTGGGTGCCACTGGAAACAGCCTGGCTCTATTCTCTTCACACACTCCCTACGGATATCTGTACACCTTGAGATCTACCCAAAACATTCTCTTCTCCAGACTAAACAGTCTGAGCTCTCTCCACCTTTCTTTCTATGGAAGATGCTCTAGTCCCTTTACCATCTTAATGCAGCCCTTGGCTGCACTCTTTGCAGCATCTCCGTCTTGTAGTGTGGAGCCCAGAACTGGGCACAGTACTTCAACAGTGACCTTACCAGTGCTGAGCAGAGGGGAAGGATCAGCTCCCTTGACCTACTGGCAACAATCCTCCTAATGCAGCCCTGGACAACTCGGGAGGCAGCGGAGCCAGAGGCACTCGTGGGGCTGCCCTCCTGTTCCCGGGCAACATGAGCATTCTGCTGGCCCAGCAGCCGGTGGGCCTCCCTGCTGCACCATTGCACAGCGGCGTGGATAAGCTGTCGCACGAATGTCACTGTGTGGTTTAGCAGGGAAAACTCCAGCATATGGACCAGCAGCTCTTCATCCATCCCGTGGTTGGTCAGGATGGCCACAATGGTGTCCTCCACCCTGGCTGCCTCCACATGGTTGTTGCCAAAGATCTGCCTCAGCCTCAGTTGGATCCAGGGCAGCAGGGTCTCGAGGAGTGTTGGGTGGTACCAGAATAGGATCGCCCATTCCTCAGGCAGAAGGTCACCCACAGAACGCCTGGGCAACTCTTCCGCTGCCCACCATTGGGCTGCTCCAGGGTGATGGGGGCTGTGGGCAGCTGGGTGCCTGGGAGCTCGTCCCACCTGGCAGACAACAACTGACAGTGTCACGGAGGGTGTGAGGACGTTCTCCTCAAAGTCATCATCCGCCTGCACAGAGTGCAAGGTGGAAAGGATCCTCCTCTTGCAGAGGGGGCACTTGGGCTTGCTCTCAGCCCGCCGCAGGATGCATGGATAACAAAACTGGTGGAGGAATAGCATAACAAACCTGGCCTCCTCCCACCTGTCCAGGCAGATGGGACAGCGGTCTTCCAGCTCTGTGGCCATGGTCTCCAAGTGCTGCAGTGGGCTGGAGGGAGGTGGGGATGTTGAGCTGCAGCAGCCGGTGTCACGCTAGAAAAGGAAGAGAGGCCACAGTCACTGGCTGGCCCTGGGGAGGGGTGGAAGAAATGCCCAGGTCCCCTGAGAAAGAAACCCCTCCATCTCCCCAGGGTGAGGTTTTCCCTCCCAGCTGTGAGTGCACCTCCTGGGTGCCCCGGCTGCCTGAAACTATCAGGGCCGGGGAACGTCTTCTGAGGGCTCTGGGGTCAGGCACAGAGAACTGCAAGGAACAGCTCCCCGAGCACACCACCAGCACCAAACATCTCTCTCAACACGCCAACCTTGCAAACTGCTCAGCTGGCGTGCAGGCAGAAGCTGGCTGGGTGAGACAGCACCCGTATATACGCAGCGAGGGATGTGTGGTCACAATCAGTCACTCCGTCATGTCACAGTCTGTCACTTGGAGACATCTCAGTTCATCCCTTGGTCACAGCAGAACCCATCACTCGGCAACTCGGTGGCATCGGAACCCATACCTCAGGGACATCACAACGGGCCATCTGCACCCATGGCGTTTGCCCCAGCCGCGCTGCGCCCCCAGCACACGTGTCTGGGGTTACTGCAGCACCACTGCCCACTCCATCCCCCCATCTCTTGTCTTGTGCTTGGTGTCAGTGTTTCACACCAGTCACCAAGGCCTCAGCTGTGTCCCCACAGGGCCCCCTCAGGTCACTCTGGCCATAGCAGATGTCTCCAAGCACATACATCAAGAGGGTTCATTCAGTAACACCTTGTGCATCCCTGGGAGGCTGCAGGACAAAAGTCCCACAGGCTCTCCCCACACCCCAGCACTGCTGGCCAGCCCTGTGGGCTCCTCTGGTCCATCCCACAGGGGTCAAAGGCAGCACTTGTCTCACTCTGACAGGTTTTCTCCTATCTTTCTCCCCTAGCCAGAAGGCAGAAGGGTAGTCCCCTCTGCTCAGCACCAATCAGGCCTCATCCAGGCACTCGGGCCTCTTTGGGGTCCTAGAGACAGGTTGACAAACCAGAGGGTCTCGGGAGGCAAGGAGGGTCTGTGGGGCTGGGGCTGGTTCAAGGCTGGAGCAGAGGTGTTGGGGCACCTCACAGCACACTCTGGTGCCTGTGGGGACGGCATCAAGGGGATGGGGATAGGCGCTTCCCAGCACTGCCTGGTAGGAGGGTGAGAGACAGTGGCATCTCCTAAAACTAGAGAGGTTCAGGCTGGAGATAAGGAAGAAAAACCAAAAACCGATCCGAGGCTGTAGGATCCCTGAGCCTGGAGGTCTTCAAGACGTGAGTGGCCACAACCCAGAGCACAACTGTCATAAGCCCGTGAAGGGATGCTTGCTGAAGCCCTGCATTAGAAAGTACTGCCAGTGAGAAATACAGCAAAGGTTTCCAAAGGTGCAACAGCTTCCAGAAGGTTTTGACTTTCTGGTTTCCTTTGGTTCAGCAGCTTTGACAAATGTTTGTTTAGGACCAGATAGCATAGCATAACATAGCATAGCATAGCATCGCATAGCATAGCATAGCATAGCATAGTTGGAAGGGACCTATAACGATCATCTAGTCCAACTGCCTGATCATTCCGTGGCTGACCAAAAGTTAAAGCCCAGCATGAACGGCACTGTCCAAATGACTCTTCTTAAGGCACTGTCTAGCATGGAGCATCAACCACCTTTCTAGGGAGCCTGTTCCAGTGTTTGACATCCTCTCAGTAAAGAAGTGGTTTGTAATATCTAGTCTGAACCTCCCCTGATGCAACTTTGAACCATTTCCATGCGTTCTGTCACTGGAACCCAAGGAGGAGAGATCAGCACCTCCTTCTCCTCTTCTCCTCCTCAGGAAGCTGTAGAGAGCAACGAGGTTGCCCCTCAGCCTCCTTTTCGCCAAACTAGACAAACCCAGTGTCCTCAGCTACTTGGCAGCCATCTGCTGAGCATCTGCTGAAGATGGGTCCTTTCCAAGCAGAGGAGAAGAAATGCCAGTGCCAAGGCTGGATCTGGACAAGTGGGAAGAAAGCCTGTGCTTGAGGGCAGCAGCAAGGTCACCTTGCCCTGGCTGCTTTCCAGATGGGCAGCCTGCTGCTTGTACTTGTGCCTGGCATTGTCCCTCCCCAGCTGCAGGACTTTGTTGAACGTCTTGGGGCTCCTGCCTTGGCAGGGCACAACCGTGTGCTGATGCAGAGAGGAGCACCAAGTCATGACTCCGCATAGAATGGAGGATTTGGGCACCACCGTAGCGAGGCTGCACCAGGCAGTGCAGGCTGGTAGGAGAGCAGAGCCCCAGGACGTGCGGGCAGGGGGTGTGGGGAGGAGGAGGCCAGGCGTGGGTGATGGCGATGGGGCACGGGCTGGCCCTGGAAAGCCCCCGGCTGGAAACATTTGCCCCGGGACCAGCTGCAGAGATGCAGGCCTGGAGCTGGGCAGCACTTGCCTCTGGGGAAATGGTGAAGCAGTACCTGGCACACATAGAGGGACCTATCAGCGTTAACATTCCACCTCTCCCAGAAAAAAGCAAAAAAGGGCAAGGATAGCAATGCCACCTGCACTGTTGGTAATAGTGAGTTCTTTCATTCCATTGATGACTGCCCAATGCTGCAATGTATCTAGATCCGTCTGTGAGGCGTTTTGTCCCTCAAGAGTTTAGTACCCCTCACAGTTTAGTATCATCAGCAAACTTACTAATGGTGCATTAAACTCTTGTCTCTAGCTCACAGATAAAAATATTGAACAATGCTGGCCCTTTCCACCAGCCAGCTGTAGCCCCATTCACTACAACCACTTGAATCCAGCCATTCAGCCAGTTCTTCATGCAGCGCAGTGTGCTCCTGTTCATCTCACGTTTGGACAATGTGTCCAGAAGGATGCTGTGAGGAACAGTATCAACAGCATTACTAAAATCCAGAAATGCTACATCCACCACCTTCCCTTCAGCCACCAGGAGGGTGACTTTATCACGCTTAGGCAGGAATTTCCTTTTGTGAACCCACATTAACTGTGCCTGACAATTGCATTGTCTTTGAAATGCCTTTCAATAGCACAAAGTAGGATCTTCTCTATATTTTTTCCAGGTACTGAGGTTAGGCTAACAGGTCTGTAGTTTCGTGAATCTTCCTAGGAACACAGCGTGGGAATAGTTCAAAGCTGTGTCAGATTCAGAGCAGATATTAGGAACCATTTCTTTATCAAGAGATTGGTCAAATACTGGAACAAGCTCCCTAGAGAGGTGGTCTATGCCACATGCCTGTCAGTGCCTTAAAAAGAGTAATTTGCACAAGTATCCAAAAAGTCATTTTGACTAGTTCCAAACCCTGTAACAGGGCAGGTGGTTGGAACTAGATGATCTTTAAGGTCCCTTCTAGCTCTAACCATTCTGTGATTCTATAACAATGCCTTTCATAAAAGGGTTTAACTTTTGGTCAGCCCCAGAGGGGTCAGGCAGTTGGACTAGATCATTGTTGCAGGTCCTTTCCAACTGAATTTCTATTCTATTCTATTCCTATTCTATTCTATTCTAGTGTAGTGTAGTGTAGTGTAGTGTAGTATAGTGTAGTGTAGTGTAGTGTAGTGTAGTCTATTCTACTGTAGTCTAGTCCGTAGTCTAGTCTAGTCCAGTCCAGTCCATTCTATTTCCTTGTGCCCTTCTTATAAATCAAAGTAATGTTGGCTAGCTTCCAGCCAGTGGGTACCTCCCCAGACTCCCAAGATCTTTGGTAGATGAGGAAGAGGGGTCCTGCCCTAACATCCACCAGTTCCTTCAATACTCTGGAATTAATCCAAGCAGGTCCCATGGACTTGTGAACATTTAACTGATACTGCTGACCCCTTACAATTTCTGTGTCTGCAAACAGAAAGTCATTGTTCATGTAGTTGTGGTCCTTCAGCTCAGAGGATGAGACAGACCAAGGTCTATCATTAGTATTAAAGACTGAGCAAAAATAAAGCACTCAAGGCCTCTGCTTTTTCTGCATTCCTGTTTGCCAGGGAACCATCTTCAACAAGTATGGGTCCTATATTTTCCTTGAACGTTCTCTTACTATTAACATACTTTAAAAATCCTTTCTTCTTGTCTGGTATAACAATAGCCAGTTTCAACTCTATTTGAGATTTGGCCTTTTGTGTCTTCTCCCTGCATATGCAAATGACGGCTCTGTAATCTTGCTGCAAAGCCTGACCTTGCTTCTAGAGATCATCCAATCTCTTTTTCCTCCTGGGTTCCAAGAAGAGTTCCCTGTTCAGTAAAGCTGGTCTTCTGCCCCGCTTGCTTGACTTGCAACACAATAGGATTGCCTGCTCCTGTGCTTTTAAATGGTGGTTCCTCAAGACTGACCAGCACTCATGGACCCCTAAGCCCTCAAAAGCAGCTTCCTAGGGGACACTGCTAAAGATTCTTGGACATCCTTGCTCTGGTACTCAGGAGTGGGAGGCTGGGAGAGTACAAGGGACACGTCACTGGTTGCAGCAATTAGGTGAAATGAAATCATGGTGCACTGAGAAATTATTGGAGTACAATAAGTACAAGAAAGACATGTACCTGTTGGAGCAGGTTCAGATGAGAGCCATAAAAGATTATCAGAGTGATGGAACACCTGTCCTATGAGGAAAGACTGAGAGAGTTGGAGTTGTTCAGCCTGGAGAAGAGAAGGCTCTGGGGAGACCTTATGCAGCTTTTTAGTATTTAAAGGGGAGCTTATAAGAAAGATGGGGAGAGAGTTTTTAGTAGGGCCTGTAGTGCTAGGACAAGGGCTAATGGTTTTAAACTGGAGGGTAAATTAAGATTAGATACAAGGAAGACATTTTTTTACAATGAGGGTGGTGAAACACTGGCACAGGTTGCCCAGAGAGATGGTAGATGCCCCATGCCAGGAAACATTCAAAGTCAGGCTGTACAGGGCTTTGAGCAACCTGATCTAGTTGAAGATGTGGGGGATTGGACTAAATGACCTTTAAAGTCCCTTCCAACCTTAACCATTCTGTGATTCTATGAAATTCTCCCCTTTGGCTTTCCTGCACTGCCAAGACAGTGGAAATGTGGAAAGCATTCTCTGCCAGGGGTTGCTGTTTTCCCATGAAACACACACACCCTGGAAAGCATCGAGGTGCTTATTGGAGGCGACGGAGGCACTTCCTGTGGGGCCGCAGCCACACGGTGTTGTTGCATGAGTACGGAGCAGGAGCAGGGCCAGGCGCTGGGTATGGGAGCCTGCTGGGAGGTAACATTGGAGGGCTCCAGAGCTACACCCTGCCTCTGTGTGCGGTCAGTTGCTGCAAGCCACTTTCTGCCGTCCCAGGAGTGGGAAACTGAGCTGTAACAAGCCTTAAGAATAATAAACCTTAAGTGCAGTACTAGGATTTGCACTGCAAAATGCATGGAAATGCTGTTTTCTACGAAAGGTGTCTGGTGAAATTCTCTGTTAGTGTAAATGGGCATAAATTCTGCCAGAAATGGCATCTGCTATTCATATTGTGCCTGTAGGACAAGGAGAGACAGAATGAAAAAGAGGAACAAAACTGATTTCTGATAGTTTTTTTCAATTGTTTTTTTCATGGATTGCATCCAGTCTCCCCTGCTGACTGCCTCTGTGTAGTCATAATTAAGCACAAAGGTCTTCGGGGAGCAAACAGTTGGCATTTAAATCATTTTGTCATTCCAGGTGGCCTTTAAATGCAGTGGAAAACCCCCTCACTGTTGTCACATAATTCTCTATAGCAACAACCATGGCACAAATGCACCATTGCTTGTAAAAATTTTGCTTCCCCTCCCTTCTACTTCTTCCCCAGCAAATCTGGAAAGACCTAAGCAGAACTGCCAGTGTCAGTTTACCTTAAGCTTTGATGGCAGTAGATACTTTCTGCAATTCCCTCAGGGGAAGGAAAACGAGAGTGCACAGATTGTCTGCCCAGTCACAGTGCTTTACTAGGGGAGAGTGCCTCAGCAACAGTCTCCTACTACAGCTATTACAACAATGAAAGTCTAATCTGATGATCAGGGAAAACACTCTGAACAATTCACAAACTTGGAAAATGCCACAAAGATTCTTCCAGTTCCTTAGGCTGTGGAGTACCCACATGACATCTTTTTCCCTATTCCTATTTTAAATAAATAATAATTTTAAAAATTTGCTCTAGTCACAGTAGGTTTTTGTATGTTCTGAAATTCTGCTTAGAATATGCAGAATTTTAGGATTAAATCCTCTGTGTTAAGAAACCGAAATAAGCAGCAATGATTCCAATACAAGGCTATTGAAAAAGAAGACAGCATTCTGCCTTTGGAGAGAGAGTTAGAGGAATCCACAGGACAGAAAGGTAGAAAAGGGAGACAAGATGCAGAATTTAGATTGTGTACGCAGTCTAGGAGAGAAAATAGCACTAAAATACTGTCAACCTCAGTGAAGTGAGAATTTTTTTAAGAACGATGATACTGACAAACAATAGTGCCAAGTGTATGTAGCACATGCCAGTGTCTCCTCACTGGGTTTAAGCATTTAGAAAGAGAGAGATGACAATGAGGAAAAAAAGATTGTTTTATTTTGAGCAGCGGTATTTAGGTTTGGTTCCAAGACATTTGAATTTTATTGTCTATAAATCAGCTGCAAGGTAGGGATGCAGCTGGTCTTTACCCATTATCGTCTAAAAGCTGGTCTTTATCCATTACCATTCCTGCACTTATATCTTACTGACTTTATAGTGCTTCAAAGCTATAAGCTCTTATTTTGCTTTTATGTTCATAGACTACAGTACAGGAATACCAGCACCAAATACACAATATTCTACTCCTCATACAGTTTTTTCTGATCCTGAATTAATCTCTGAAAAAATACATTTTAGGGAATCAACTATCTGCTCCAAACCCAGAGTATTTCTGCTGGCTTCTTGACTTAATTACATTCTATAAAATTGTTATGAGACCTATTATCAAGTGACATATTTTAAAATAACATCATGCTATCTTTCAGGCAAAGCTTTGCTAAAGGCTTGTTCACTGGTTGTTGATAAAGTTTGTCAAAATGGTTAGTCTATCAGTCTAAGAGACAGCTAAAGTAAGTTCACTCTCTGCTGGCACTTGTTCTTGCCCCCAGCTCAGCATATCAGCAGGGTGTAAGCATTGTCCCTGGGGCCATGCCCCAGAGAAGTCACCCTCTCATGCAGCTGAGGCAGGAGGGAGGTCTGGCAGGGTGAGACACAGAGCCAAGCATGCAGCTCCCATGGGAGAGGTGCTGTGGTCAAGTGCGGGGGAATGTCATTAGGCACACTACCTAGGACTTCCTCTTTCATTTCAGACCTTTCCTCTGTCAAACACAACTTTCACTTTCTGTGACACTTGGCAGCTAGCCTGAAAAATTTCTGTGACACTTGGTTGTGGTAGCCTGAAAAAATTGAGAGAAGGACATGGTCTATCTGTGTCCAGCAGCCTGCAAAAAATTAAACTTAGGGCGAAAAACATCACTTTTTTGTTCACTACAAATAAGTCCTGTGTGTTCAGTTTTCCAGGAGTCATTATGTACATTCAGAAAGTCTTTCATGAAAGAAAAAATTGATCAGCACTATAGTGGCCATTTATCTAAGATACTTCTATATATAGACCAGTGTTTGCAAGACCTTGCTGCCTTTTGCACCATTTGAAAATTTCTCTGCAGCATGTTTCTCCCCTCAACTTCTCCAGTGCCCATGCTCCCAAACTGCCACTTATCTCCTCTGTATTTCAATCCACATTAGTTTCCACACTAATCCTGGAGTTTTGAAGGGCCTCCCATGTCCTAACTACCCTCTCTCTTTGATTTTGCTTCTTCGAAGGCCTTTCAGCAGGGCAAAGTGAAATGCAGGCAGAGCAGGCAGATGCCTTGGGGAGCAAGCTGCCTATTTTGCCCACCCAGCAGGAGCAGAGAATGGCTGCCTGAGCAGTATGAGTGTGTCTGCAGCACTGGGGGAGCCCAGCCCTGATGTTTGCCACTACACCTCAAGGACTCTGCCCCATGGCCAAGGGAGGGTGCAGGGGCACAGGATGGTAGAGCACATGTGAAGCCCAGCTATTGTCTTATGTTTTGTTTCTCCTCTCTATGTGAGCTGGAGAAGGAATTTCCCCAGGATGATTTGAGAGATACTCTCTTACCCTCAGGTACAGATGCTCCAGCCCCCACTGACCCTGCCAGTCTCCTACCTTCTGATGGGGAAAAGCTTACTTTGCTGCTCTGCTGAAGGTAGGAGCGAGCTACTGTGTGCTCTTCCCCAGGAACCAAATTCGGCTGTGCCTGCATTGCTAGGAAGCCGCGTCCCAGGGCCACCCACAGTGTGCCACTTCCATGAAGTTAAGCTCTAAGAGCAGGATTTTTAAGTCTGTTATACTCACTTTCTACACCCTTCATCTCACTTTCTGCATCCTTCATCTCATGTTTCCCTTTCTCTGCCTGCTTACAAACAGGCTGCCCTTTCAGTTATGAAAGTGGAATGATTCCACCAACATTTCTGGAGATACATGAGCTATCCACCTATGATTGTCCAACTGTTGTGGACTTCGTTGCCAATCAGTCAGTATTTAATTTGTAAGTAAGCTACATAAATAGAATCATAGATTATTTTAGGTTGGAAGGGGCCTTAAAGATCGTCTGGTTCCAGGCCCCCTGCCATGGGCAGGAACACCTCCCACTAGACCAGGTTGCTCAAAGCCCCATCATCCACTACTTTTTTGGGCAACTGTTCCAGGGCCTCAACTGATAGAAAGTAGCAGAAAATAACAATAAAATATTCTTTGGCATATTATTGCAAACTTGCCTGTGCCAAAATCTTTAGAATTCAATCCCAAAATAGATATTTACTGTTCTTTAACTTCAATTCTCGTGACCATTTTGCGAGCATTTACCTATAACAGATTATTTTGCTTTATCATATAAGATGGCAGTGATATGAGGAAAAATAAAACCCAGTATGATTCTGTCTTCACACCAAGATAGAGCAGTACAAAAAATAGGAGAGAAGTAAGCATCTTGGTGTTTGTTTTTTCCTATAGCATGAACTATTTTGAAAATACACCAAAAATGGCTACACCATTTTCAGAAAAAACACTTATGATCATCAGCAAGATATGTTGAATTCAGCCTGTATCCTGAGCTCAAACAGTATAACTGTATCTGTGACGCATCTGGGGCTTCCACACACAACTGAATCTTACTGGAAGTTTCTCCAAAGTTCTGAGGTCCCTGTGAGTTCATTTTGTCTCTTCCTTTTTGGTGGCAGAGCCACCAGTGCCTCTCACTGGGTTGCTGGGTTTCTTTTCCTTCTTTGGGCTACAAAGATATTGCAACTGTGAGTGGTACAGCCAAACCTGCTCTGGGGATGTCTGGCTGACCTGCTGGACCTTATGGCCACATCAGGATGACTGGGGTAGACTTTGGGATGGCGCAGACCTCCCCGGGGCCCCTTCTTTGGTGTTCTTTTGTCATTGGTCAGATCTGGGGTGGAAGTATTTTTCATATTCCTGTCACTTTGGTAACAACTGCAGTATCACAAAGAAAAGGTGTTTTTTTCTTTGGTCCCCTTTTTGTATGAGGACTTCTCATCTGAGTGCCCTATTGCAGTGGAAAGGTGATTTGTTACAACCCAAAACTTACGGAAAGAGGGAGGGAGAGAAAACCTGCTCCGGTTTACACCACTTATTCCCAAAGACATTTGTTCTGTGTTTTTTACATTTATCTAAAGTAAAGTAAATCTAACCAAAAATGGCTTTCTGCCAGCACAATGAAAATGGAGACTTAAGAGACACATCTACTGTGTTAATAGGCAGCTAAGCTGCTTCCTTCCCCATAATACCTTGCAGATTTGCTTCGATGTTCTTAGGTATTTGAGATAGAGAGTATACATTTTATCCTGTTTTATTGCTGTGCACACACTGTTATGTTCATCCCCCCACCTTCTCTTTTCCAGCTTTATGGATAAAATGTTTACATAATTAAAAGCTAAGTACCTGTGACCTTTGTACTTTGTTTTCTCAAGTAGCTGTCAAGTGCTGTCACATATTCATTATTATGCTTTCTTAAAGGCCTTTTTGAAAACAGGACAAAACTCGGTTGGCAAAGTGTGTTTCTAGGACACTTAGGAAGATGTTTATGTTTCATACCTGTTGTGTTACACTGCCTCTAGTTTTCTACAACATCCTTTCAGGCTGTTCCTAGCACATCCTAAAGGATACTCCACATTCTACCAAAACACTTAACCATTGGAGCTAATTGGAAAATTATTTGCTCTAGACAATTTTCAGTTGAACTCTATACAGGAATCCTCTCCTATTATTTTTGGACCAGGTTGTTAAATAGAGGTTAAAGGTGGCATCATTAGTTTAGAAAAACACTCTCAGACACATACTGTTCTCTAACAGCCTATGTTTTAAAGCCAAATTAGAATATTAAAGCAGTTCTTTCCTGTTTGCACTTCCAGCAAGTAGGTCTAAGCTTGAAGTACCAAGAGGCACACATATTACCTTCATTAGATTCTCAAAGGGATGGGGAATTAGACGCTAAAAGGCATTTAAGGATGTTGATTAAAATGCCTACTTCAGTGTATAATACAAATAGCTCTAATAGGCTTAGGGCAATAATAATACACTTTTCATCTGAAGCCATTTCCCATTTCATGTTATAGGAGATTTTATTGGTCATAAATTCAGACTCCACACAGGGAAGCCTAACCTTGCTGGAGGAAGACAAGAAAGTGAAGTAAAAGTGAAGTAACAGAACTGACGTCCTCAGGGCCCAAACGCATCCTTGCGTCTGCAGGCCAGACTATCTGCACTGAGCTGCTCCAAAGGTGAGCAGCTCCTTGGTGGGGCAAAAAGTTGGACATGTCCTCCTTCATTTTGCCTCTCTGATGTATTATCTGCTATATAATCAGGATTCTAGATTCGCCAGAGAATAGTGCAGTGCTATTCACCTTCCAGCAATATACACCCAAAAAGTACATTTTTTTCTGTTATTTGTTGGAATATTAGTATCATCAATCAGGAACAGCAACAAGTGTGCTTTCCCTATGGTTGCTCAAGCCAAATTTCTCCTATATCTGCCAAAACAGGCCAAAGTCTAAGTTTTGTGTGTTGAAGAAAGACAGACCCTAACAATTCATCACCAAGTAGGACATATTTTATAATAAAGTATATTTTGCTGAACTCTGCATTGCTGTCTGTCAGCTAATCCTGCCATGAACACACATGCTATCCTAGGGCAAAGCAGTGCCCCTTCTCAAGGCACAAGGATTAGCTTCCCACCTCGGGAAGTGATGCTTAGCACTACCTATGGCATCAAACAGAAGGTTCCTATTTAGACAGTAGGGGAGTTGATCTAACAAAAATCTTCTGAACTAATCTTGCATTTATCTTCCCACATGTTACATCTTTAGTTTGGTAAATACTGAAACATGTTAATAGCTTTGGATATAAAAGGCAAGAAAAAATATACAGTTACTGTAAATTAAAATGCAAATGCAACATAAATTCAAGTATTCCTCATCGTGTTCAACTAAATCTGATCTAGTATTTTACATGCTTGTGCGTGTCTGTGTTAGATAGGTTTACTTATTTTTCCCTAATTCTTTCTATTTGTTTTAGCCAAAGTCCTCTATAAAGGTTCATTTGATTTGTTCAATCCCAGAAATTTTAATAGATGCAGATTATTAAGTTTGTCAATGGAAATATATCTAAAAACTATACTAGTGATACCATAGGACCTTCAAACAAACTTAAAACCAAAATTCCCAAGGGTACACCTGCTGAGACACAGAGAGTTAAGCTTTCTAAGCAGGAATCACGATCGCTGTTGGGGGCTTTTTAAAGGTAAAAGTGCAGTAGAACTACCAAAGTCGAGTGTGGTTTCAAAGAAAGGTTCCACCTTTCTGTGGAACACCTCACCAGACTGTCCTGGTTCCGGCGGGGATAGGGTTAATTCTTCCCAAGACACGGGTATTCCATGCCATGTGAGCCATGCCCACCCTGAGCTGCCGGGGGAGGGCCAGGTCTGTTTGGTGAGAGGTGGGAGCAGTGGTTCTGTAATCATGTTTGTATATTCCTCTATCTGTGTTATAGTTGCTGTTTTTTATTGTTCCCTCTGCTGTTCTGTTAAACTGCCTTTGTCTCAACCCAAGAGTTTTGCCTTTTTCTTTTGATTCTTCCCATATTGGGAAGACCCGACGAGCGGCATGTGGTTCTTTGTTGCAGTCTGAGGCCAAACCATGACAAGGCCATTGAAACATTTCCTTCCCAGCCATACTGCAGGTAGTCAGAGTACAGGCTCAGGCAAAAGTTTGGATGACTCTGTGTGTGTTTGTTTGAGTGTAGATGAAAAGTCCCTGTCTGTATTTTCTTTAAATTTGTTAATTAAAGTCTATGATATATGATTCTTTCAGAAATATTATGTCAAATATTTTTATCTTGAAGGATTCTATCAAGGTATCTTGGAATGCCTTCTGAAATCAATACGTCTGAACGCTTCATAACCCTGTGAAATACTGATATTGGCATATGGAAACAGATACTTTCATCACAGGAGCCACCCTCTGTCCTTGTATATACAGTCATTTTTTCAGCTCTGCTGAATATTCAAAACTCCGCTCTGCCTTTACTACGGTTGGCTTATACTCTTTTTGAAGCATGTTCTTGCCCTGCTAACACTTTTATTTGCTACTGAATTTTAACTTAGCCATTAACAGGAAAATGCTAGAACTGAGACTAGGTATTGATTTTTCTTTGGACTTTGTTTGTTTTTATTTTTAAGAACATTTTGAACAAACAACCCAGACCTGGAATGAAGACCCAAAGTAGGGTAGGTTTGGGTCCTAGGAACATCTCTCTGTCCTCCCCTCACACGCGTACAGAACAGCAGAGAAGTAGGGTACAGAGTTAAAGAAGGAGAAAAACATAGACTATATAAATTAAATTGGGCTTGTGTTTATACATTCTGCCCTACTGAATGACTTCCAGCCCTGGTAACTCACTTCCTTTTTGCAAGGTGGAAATTGCACAGTAACAAGAAGAGTGAAAAGGTGGATCATTTTTTTTACTGCCTCACAACAAGGCTCTTGAGTGATTTGAAATTACTAGGTCACAGTCTCTGGATTGAAACACTCCAAGAATCCCATCCTTTTGTTTGAAACAGGAATTAAAATCTCAGACAATGATTAAGTTTCAGGAACCCTGATCCCTCAGACAGTAGCTAAGCCACAGCATGCTAACTGCAGAAAGCTGGATACAACCAATGTGAATATGAAACACTAGGGCTTACTAGTGTTCTGTCTATGGGTGCCTGTGTGGAGTCTATTTCTAGCTTTCTTTTACAGTATTTTATTTATTAACATTTTGTCTAAAAAGATCGTTTCTTTTTACGTTGTTTTCAAGGGGTACATAGGGACACCAACTTTTTTTTTGCAGTTACAGTGCAAGCAAAAGAACATGAGTAACAATCACAGTCTAATAATAGCGATCAAAATCAGTATCCAGCAATGTGTTGATACTTCAAGTTTGTTAATTCAGTGGATACTATTTTGTCATTTGGTGAATGGGCTTTTTAATTGATATGGTTTATTGCTTAAATAAGAGCTGCTTGTTACATGCAGCTTTGGCCTAAAACAGCTCTTGGAGAAGTCAAGTTTATTCACGTCACTAATTATACTTTCATTTTGTCTTGGTTGTACAGTATATAGCAGAAAATGGCTGTAATATATAACCTTTGTTATCAGAGGCAATAAGGTTATCTGCGCTCCAGAGTTAATCTCTTCTTTGCAGACCTCTCTCCAGTCACCAGTGTCATGCTACAGACACTCATCCTGATCCCCCTCAGGGCTGTTTACTAATCTGTGCAGAAGGCTCACTCTCCTGTCATTTAGCCTGTACTTATCTCCTTGCTTCCCCTATCGCCCCCTCCTTGACAGTCCAGATGTCCTTTAAGTCTTTAATAAACTAAGAATGGTCTAAAATGCAGTAGAGGAATGATTCTGAAAGCAGCGGCAATTTTCTTCCTGTCTCCAAGTGGCCTTGAAACTCAAGTTGTGCATCCCACTACAGAAAAAGGGGGGGAGGGGGAGGGGAAGGAAAGAAAAAAAAATCAAGGAATTGCATTTACAAATAATCCCACATGGTACTTTTTTTATTGTTTGTTCTCATGAGTAGGACCATGTGGCAAGGCTTTTATGTCTGAAGCCACACAGGGCAACATTCTCCTTTCAGATGTTTCCAAACCACACAGCTGAGAGAGCTCTGCCATGTGCAGATCTCCCATGGACAGTAATAAAGGGTGCTTCACATGCAATAAGTGTAATAACACACTGTCAGAGTTACCTTATATCTTGGAGGAGAGTGTCCTCCTGATTAACAGAAGTATTTGCAGCAGATGCACCTGAGTGCTTCTTGGGATCCTTAGCAAGTATAGCCTACCCTGTCCACAGGATGGTTAACACAGATGATGGATACAGAGGAAATCAAACCGTGTTCTAGTTTAAGGGGAACATAGCTGGAGAGTTAAGAAGCACCTAGTCATTTCTGCCCTATAGATGTGTGCTCTGGACCTGCTGGTCCTACAGCAGCAGCAACCCCCTATAGCAGATCACAAGTGACTGTGCAAGATGCGCTAATGATGGTGGCAATTGTAGGCTAAAGTTATTTCAGTTTTTCCCCACTCCTATGGCCCAGTGCACATGAAATCAGCATATTGGAACGAGAGGATGTCACCTAATTTTCCTGCAGGTAAGACAAGCCACAATTTTATCTTTGTACTGTAGTACAACTGGGATTTATATTCCGTGAGAAATACAGAAATACAGTATTCCTCAAACTTGTTAAAGATTGTCACATATGCAAACACATGTTTAGCCTTCTTCTATCAGTCAGCTCTTTTATTTTCCCCTTTCATTATTTGTACGTACCAGATGGGAGAAATTGACCTGCTGGTTTCCAAAGACACAATACATGACCATTCTGATTCAAACTCATCTGGGACACTGATGAGGCCTGACTGAGGAAGTCATTAATTCTAACACTGAACCTGGTTTTTTTTCTTCCCTTTCTCATTCATTGCAAAGGTTTTTGTTTTGTTTGGTTTTTTATTTAGAGGACATGGCTTGAAAGCAGGGCAAAGACAGATGAAAGGTTCTGCATTAGAGTGGAGTGATATTCAATAAGAAACTGTCCCTTGTAAAAAACTATTATGGGATAATTTTTCTTTCTAAGGAATCTTCAAAATATTTTTAACTTGAATGTCTGTTTTTTAAAAAATGGAAATTCATAGAGCCAAGCATGCTCCGGTGTAACTGCGCAGGAGTGAGCAGATATGTACTGGCAGCAAAGCTAACTGCTGGACATAGTACATCTAGTATAGGTTGACGTATGAGTTGTGATGTAATTGCCTCTTTTTTTGGTGAATATTTTCTACTTACGTCTAGTGAAAGTACAGCTGCAACATCTTAAGTGTCTCCACCACTTTCAATAAATTTCTGTCACTGTAGCAAGCGTATTTTTCCTGAAGTTGAAAGAAAAGGAAAGCACACAATAAGCATAATCAATTTTAGAAAATGGTAAACTGCTGTGACTCCAGTATGAAAAGCAAGGATGCATACACAATCAAGTATGTATGTAATGAATGGTTTGTATATACTGAAATAGCAGCAGTAACTATGTATAAAGCCCATAATTAAGAGATTTCTATCTTAAATCTGTTCCAAAATGGGTCTCTATAAAGGGCTCGAGCCCTTTTGCATAGTCACTGCAAATAATGAAAGTGTGTCAAGAAGTCTTCAGTGGAAAAATAGCAAAATTGCAGGCATTAAAAAAAAAAATCAATTTGCATTATAAGTGAGATGTCCTGAAAATTTGAAGTATGGCACCTATATCTCAGTAGGGGAGGTAAGCAACCTGAAAATCTGTATGCCTGTTACCCCATCTTCACCAACACACTACATTTTGAGGTAAAAATAGAGTTAAATAAGTAGAGATGCATTGAAAATGGGGAAAAAATGAAACATTATTAGGTCGAAGTTTCACCATGCCAGACTAACCTGATGTGTCTAATAAGATAAATGAGAATGCAGCAAGTCTGATGCACTTAGTCTGCATAGACCTTTTGCTATAATATGAGAAAGTAATAAAAACAGAAAAAGACAGAGATGAGAAAAACTTGCACCGTAAGAAAGATTGAACTGAGCAATGCAGCAGGCGATTATGAACATGCCAAGTTGGGAGCTGCAAGTTCAGTTTCTAAATGATGACTGAACAATCATATCCTATTTGTACTCTCAACAGATTAACACTCATGAAAGAAACTATGCTATTTGCGCACCCATCTGAAGTACTTCTGCATCCCTTTTCCCACACCTCTGCTGCTTGCATTCACACCCGTTGAGTGTCCTCACAGACCTAGCACAGACTCACAGTCCAGGGCAAAAGATGGCTAAAGTGGCTCCTGGCTAATCCTTTTGTCTCTGAGCTTGGATAAGCTTCTGTCTCAATATAATCGTCCAGAGAGCTCTTTTGCAGCCATTCTGTGACCCAGAACCTCCACTAAACTGTTCCCTGCAGAACCCCCTATTCCTTGCTCCACTGCCAGGTACTCCGTACCTCTCACAGCTTCAGCATCTGTCCCAAAATTACAACACAACATAGTTGAAGGATGGTGAATGAGTAGTCCTTCAGCTGTCTACTAGCAACACCCAAGTCCAGACTGCATAAGTAAGGCTTAAGATCTACTCACATGCACTACAACCATAGCATCTGCATGAAGAACACACACCGGGACTAAAATTCTTATTCTTCGCAATTTCTTTGTTTACAGTCAAAGTAAATGGACTCTTGTATCTTCTTTCAATGCATAAGTGTTGAGTCTTGCAGGATTTGTTCTATGGTCAGGAACATCCCCTTCTTTTTGGTCAATGTGTCTAACCCAAAGTGTACACCTAGAAAAGTAAATTCAGAACTGAATTTTTTCTTCCATGTTCTTTCTACTAGTCTACTAGTCTTTCTAGTCTAATGACTAAAAAAAGTCATTAATTATGCAGAAATACATGCCTTTCCATTCCTGAAATACAATACCTGCTAAGGACTAGAACTTTTATCATCTTCCATTGAAATACCAATAATGCAAACTAGAAGGGAAAAATGTGTTTAGTAGTCGATGGATGATACAGATACAAATAAAGATGGACATTCTTTGAAACTTTCAGGTTATGAATGAGATCTCACACACCACAGCATTAGGAACTGAATGAAGACCCAAAAAGGTAGGTAGGCTAGTTATCAATTCCATTACTAAAAAATACCTGATTAAATATATGTATTAGTACTAATATAAGAATTTATCTTGGCATTTACATAATAAAGTGAGAAAGGAAATATGGAGTCTATTGCTTATGAACACAGAAAAACATTCCAGATAAATATAAATACAGAAAAGTTAATCGTTCACAGCAGACAAAGTTTATTTTGTCATTTTGCAGTGTCTTGTACAACATTCACCCAAAGAAGTGAGCAGATGTTATACAGAATGTAATGACAGCAACACAGCAAGAAATGGAGAGAAGGCAAAAATAAGATAAGGCCTTTAGATGTTTCATTCACTGACACTCTGCTATAAAACACTGAAAACAATTTCGAAATGGTACTAAGCCATTTCTAGAAGCTGGTGTAGAAAGAGACACGATCAACTGAGAAACAGAATAGGAGCATCTGTTCCAATGTCTTCTACAACTGAAGGATTTCTGTGTTCTCCATCCAACGGTTTGTCTTTCATGTAAGAAAAGCCCTCACCACCATAGATTCTGTAATTGTTTTGCCAGTAAGTAAGATGAGGCATGGAAACTAAAATACTTCTCTTGAATAAGCCTGTGGAGGACTTGTTCCTAATCCTTCCACAGTGCTGCAAGGTCTTCTGGAACCACTACCGAGGAAAGGTGTTTGATGGGCAAACAATTGCCATGTCAGTTGTTGACATGTTAGTCATGGAGAAAAAGTAGGCATCCCAGCAACTTCAGATGGTCACACCAGAACATACATTTACACTGTCCTTTCATAGTACAATTTGATTCAGTTGCCATCAGTCAGCAGACTTTCAAGTGGTGTCCCAGTAGTGTGCACATATGAGACATTTGTGTACAGAGGAGAACCTATCAGATCTATGACAGGCAAGCATGCATCGATCCTCAGAGTTGCACTTACAGTGCAAAATACCTAAATTCCGCTCAGACTCCACACTAGATGATCTAGATGATGATCAGAGGACCTGATGGTCCTTCTCTATGGAGCCCTGTGCTTCCACTCTAGAGAGAAAAAATGGAATGAGAAGTGGACTGTAAGGCAACTGTTTAGTAAGCTTACTTTATATTATATGCAGTTTCACAGGACATAGAAGAATCAAGATTCAACTGTCCAGTTTCTGCATTCTTGAAAGTAGGTAAGAAAAGAGAAAACCAAAAAGAGTTCTGGTGAAACTAGACAATTTTGATCAAAAAGAGCCTGGGTTTGCCTCACTTTTTTTTGTGAGGAGCTAATTATGAAGAGTATAATAACCCTAGCCCTTTCACCCCCAGCAGTGTTAAACCCTGAGATGCTGTCAGACATAATAGCTGGCACTGACAAATATTGTGAGCATTCAAGGACACACTCCCAAGAAATTCTGAGGAGGAGAGACAATAGTGCACACATTTCATCAGCAGCCAGGCTAGAGTGCTCTGGCCTGGTTACTCAGTGTTTGGGTGACTCACAGACCCAGGGAAACCATAGCAATGAAAATACAGCAAAGATCACCCATGCCTGTGTAAAGGTGGGTCAAAGCACAACAGCATGTATTTAGAGAGGTCAAAGTTACTCAAATGGTAAAAAGAAATATCAGTAGGGGGATAAAAAAGGTTATTAAGGGACAAATCTGCCAGGAGTTTGGAGGAAGCAGTCTTTTGGTCTAGCTAAAGAGTAAGCAGCAAAGGGCAGGGCTTAACGGTAACTTGCCACATGTCAGGAGCAGGATCCCACCAGGGACCAGGTTATTCAACACCTTCAGCGAAGACCTGGAAGGGCAGTAAAGATGGTGATCTCTAAACAAGCTACTAAACTATTAGTAGTGAAATGCCATCCCACTGGCAAGGAACTCTGGAAGGACTTTACAAAACCCTACAGAAGTAAGGTCAAATGGGCTTTTGTCTGAACAAATATAAAGCATCTAGGCAAAAATAACCTATGTTGTATTGACCTCAAACTCATGTTCAACCCTGAGCTAGCAGTCAGGACACAGAAAGGAGATTATGAGTTCACTACTGATGCTACCCTGAAATGATCAGCCTTCCATGCAGCAGCAGTAAAAACAGACAATAAAATTTTAAGTATCGTTAGGAACAGTACTGAGGAAAGACAGAGAGTGTAATTTCTCCCCTGTTCAAAATATTGATTTGCCGAAGTAACAAGTTATTGGCCAATGTAAAGAGGGAAGGCATCTACCCTGCAGGGACAGACTCAAAAGGCCAGGGCTTTGCAGTCTAGAGATGAGAACGCTAAAGGAGTTAATCTAAGGCTTTGCAAATCTGCAAGTGCACTGAAGAAGCTGAATGCAAAACTGCTGTTTGCTGAACCCTGTGCCGTAAGGAGGGCATTCAATGGCTTTTGTGATCCTCCGTCACTTCTCCAACCTTTGTCCACCTCTCCAGCACATGAACACCTACATCCCCATATGTCACCTCATTTCTGCATGACTGTTGCCTTGGAAGTTAGTACACATTCCATAAATCCATGCAAGTAATAAAAATTGACATTAACAAACATGAAAATTCTCTCCTAATAAGCTTAACAAAGTATGCACCTGTGGTTTCTATTCTATTACTTATTTTTCATTAATATCCAGGGTCTATATTTAGCCTTGCCACATACAGTTTTCTAATAGATACATGATTTATTCTTTTTTTTATAGCCATCATGCTTCAGTGTTTGACCAAATGGAATCCTAACTTAAATACAAAGAATTACATAGCTGAACACTCATTATATTGCAAAAGACTTGGGTAGGCATTATGACAGTGCTAGATTTTGCAAGTTCCTATGTAAAAGAACAGGAAACATTCACTTTAAAATATTGCATTCAACGTTTTTGGCTTTGCAAAACATATGCGATAAACTTGTTCAAAGCTATGTCACTCAAATGCAGTACTATACCCTGGTGGGGGAGAAAAGAAGCAACCTGGGTAACAGCAATCCACTTTTTGCTTTAAGCTTAATTTTATTTGAAAGAACTTTCTTCCACACGTTTAACCAAGGCCATATTTTTAAAAATCCATGCTACTCCACTATGCTACCCTAATAATTATAATATTCCCTCTAAACTGACAGGAGGGCTACTTGTTAAAAGGGGAGGGGGGGAGGTATCTCAATCCACGCAACAGTGGGTGAGCAATAGTGATTTCCTATATAGCGTTCCAGCACTAATGGACTTCTTAATATTGCATCTGACCAGTTAGCAAAGTACAGAAGACTTTCTATACTTTCCAAAAGATCAGAAGCTAAATCTTCAAGAGTAAAAATCCACAGTGCTCTTTAAAGTTTTTAGTTTTAGTCAAAATAGTCCCAGCAACCTCATAGGCAAGTGTCATTGCACTGCCCTGTCTGGGACATGCATAATGTACACCGTTACTTTCTCACCATGCCTCTGTGGATACATCTGTTGTCATTTGGAGCAGTTTAAGTAGCTGAATCTGATTATTTGTGTTCAATTCATCTTTTGGTCATACTGTTCTTTTACAATACCATTAAGTTGTCTATGTAAAGCCAGCTTTTTTAAAGTTACGGTATTAAATATTTTTTGGGTATGCATATTAGATTTAGTTCCTTTAAAAAAGGACCAGTGGTTTCCTATCTGACTAGATGAGTTGCAGAAGTTTAAGGTGCACCCAGCTGAGCAGAAGTGAGTACATCCTGTGATGTACAAACCCTTGCTGTGCACCAGGTAATGCTCCTAGCTGAGCAACAGCACACTTTGCTCCACCTGCCAGAAAATCCTTCCAACATTTGCAAAGTCTGTGGCACAGCAGCCTTCATTTTATTCTGTATTTATGCAGCACGAAGTATGAGAAGTTCATGCGCCATGCCAAGGTTCATAGACGTTACAGTAAAGCAGATAGGCTACCTGCAGGAGACTGCAGCAGCTGTCACCAGCAATAAAAGAGAGCGTTTCTTTTTCCTACTACTTTCTACAAGCTTATTTGATCACCTGCCAGTCTCCTTTAAGAACATGAATGTAATTTCTCTGTTTTTCAACTTTTTCGCTCAGTCTTGAGTGCATTCTGCTTTGGCTGTTAACAGATCACTATTCCTTACCTGCAGGAAGATCTCTATCATTTTCCATGACAGTAAGCTATAGTTTGTGTTTTCTTTTTTTTTAGTTTAAGACACTCGAGAGAAGCAATCTGCAGTATGCAGGAAGTAAGAAAAGAAGAGGTATGTACGCTAAGAACCGTGTTTTTCATCCTATGTTATGCTAATCTACCTGATATAATCTGGAGTTTCCAAACACCTGCTGCACCATAGGTTTCAGCCCATGGCAAAGTCTGTGGATTCTGTTCTCATAAATTTCATGTAAGCACATATGCAAGGAGAAGCTTGTTATAGGAACACTTTGAGGAGTGTACACAAAGATCCTTAACACAGAAACGTTTTAAAAATGTCATAAGGGGAACGTGCAGCAGCTTTGAGTGCTCAAAGGCTGTGTTACAAACACAAATCAGCTAAACAGCTCCACTGAGGTGCTAATCTGATATCTGTCCCACATTCAGTATGACCCTATATATTTGGTTATGAAATTTTAACTGGGGACAAAATTGTTTGGTTTTTTGAAAGTCATAATAACTACTAGTAGCCTAATTCTGATCTACTTTTTTTCATGAAACACTAGTTTTGTCTGTGGTTCAGTAATTTCTCCTGCCAAGAGGTTATCTTTTCAGCAAGCAGCAGAGTGGGCCTCTGCCGGGTGTGATATATCACACCCTCTGAAAACTCCAGATTTTGGACCATTCAAAGCAGATAATCATCCAAAAGCTCAAAACTTTTTCAGAGCTCACCAGGTCTTTCCAAGGCCTCACAATCTGTTAAGATTTCATGTATCACCAAGGTATGGGTCTAATCCAGACTAGAAATATCCTAAAGGACCCAAAAGGCATGCTAAAACCATGGCCAGGAATAGTGGGGGAAGGAGGGAACACCAGAGTAAAATAATGTGCATTACCGACAGTCTTGACTTTATCGACCTTCTTCTAACGGCCCTGATGTCTAAGCAAGTTGAAAAATACAATTAGTTTTGGTATGAAAATGTTTCAGGTGTTTCAGTGTTTCAGGTCACCGAAACACTGTATTTTCCAGTTTACACATATGCCAAAACCAAAAGTGGATTTCTAGAAATCCTTACGATTTTGAGGCTCTGAATAATACACCACACGTTGCGAGATTCATGATAAAGTTACTGAGAGGTGACAACATTTGTGCTTGCAACTGCTGTCAGTATAAACACAACAGGCAACTCCAGGAGATTGCAGAACGCAATCTGCATGGGATATCTCAAATAAGCAGCTAGGTAGACACATTCACAGCAATATTCATATTGATAAACCTTGAAAGAAATTTTTACAAATCTACACAAAACATTTTTGAGACCCTTCCAGTACTGCCAAAACTTCAGCCAAACATGACTGGTAAAAAAAGCAGACACAGTCTCTGAAACTTGCTTTACAAACACAGTGTGCTACAATTTCCACACAGTGAGACAAACAGAAACAGATTTTCTAGAGCCCAGAATAGTTGAAAGGCTCGCCAAAATCACTGCGAGTTCCCCATTTTGCTGCCCTTAGCGTACTTCACACCATCGCTCAGCCCTTTGATGCCTTTCCTAGCATCCTCAGCTCCTATTAGACCCTCTCAGCCATCCTCCTGCTACCACTTCATGATTCATTTTGCTTGAATTGCTGAGAAGCCTGAGGCAGTTTTTGTCTCAAACACTTTGAAAATGGCTGAGCATCCATAGTCATGTGAACAAGGGAAAAATTTTAACCATTCAAGCAGTTTAAACCCTGTGTGAAATCTCACCACAGAAAATTGCTATTCTGTTTAATCACCAGTGTTGTTCTTTACTTTTACAAATATTTTGGTATTCTAACTCAACAGGGTTTTGCTTTACTCCTTTAGTTCCCCTTATACACACATCTACATGTTGCACACACATATATACATACGTGTATACAAAATTTGGGTATTCCCTATTGGATATTCCCTATATTTGGATATTCATTACATTAGCTGCCTTCTACACATTCAAACACAGCAATCACATTGACCTAGAGGAACGAATCTGTTTTGTTTTGCTTTGCTCTGCTTATTTTCTGTTATCATGGTGCATAGACTCTATAAAAAAGAATGATGAGTCAATATTATCACGTGGACTGCTGGATATTTTATAAAACAGTGGGGTTCACAATCAGTTTTAAATTAGGAAGTTAAATTTATCATCACTTACTTCCCTGTGAAAAGTCAGTTCACTATAACTCATTTTCATGTCCTTATGTATTAACAAGTATTAACAGCAACCCTCAACAACCTTTCCAAGAGATGGTTTAGGCAGTTTAAGGAAAAACTGTTTACAACATATAATAAATGGAAAGTTCCCTTGCAGGCAGTGTATAAAAGTATTATTCTTCAGCTTCACGCTGTCTGCAGATCATGTTGCCTTGGGAACTTACTCATTCAATAGGGCTAGAGGATATTTCATGTGAAAGCATGTGCTGCTGTTACCGCAGCATTTACTAAAGCTGAGGTGAGAGTTTCAGACTATGATCCTGACATCATGCTTGGCTCAAGACGCTAACACATGCCTCCATGAGATTACTGGTGCACTTGCAAAGCACACTTTTGGTGTGCAGCAGGCTCCTAATTAAGCTCTCTGCCCAGAAGCACACCAACACAGGGAGAAAGTTCACTTCAAACCATGGGAACATTTTGTTTTATCCATGTTGGGACTGTCTTTTGGAGCATAGCTTCAGCCAGCCTTCACACAGCACTCACAGGCATCAGGAACATTAACCTTTTGTAGACTGTAAACACAAACTGTGTACACGTGTCTTCCAAAGTATTTGTTTGGCTGCCAGGCTGGAAAATGCCATTGTATTTAAATCATTGGCACTGATCTCATACAATCTATGTATATACTGTCAGTTTGGGTTAATTCTTCTCCTGACTGATTTGTGCATTTCACCTTCACAATATTTTGCCAACAACCATGCTGTTGAATATGAATTATCTCTTTTCTGCATAGTCAGTCCAGTACACAAAGGCTGGGACTGAGAGAGAGAAGGGAAAACAGAATCTTAAGAAATTAAGAGTGATTAACTCTGAGTATAGTTTTATATCTTAATATTTATCTTGGAGGTTCACCTAGTGAAATTATTTTCCACTTGATTATTTGATTAGCATGCAACACTTTATGGAGGCACAGAACATAACTGTTCTTGTACATAAACAAGAACCAATAGCAAAATAAGAAGTGACTAAAATAATACTTGGAGAAAGACTGAAGTATTTTCCTTCTACCAAAGAGCTCAGAGGAAACGTAGTTGAGAACATACTGAACTCAAAGTCAGGGTTATAGCCATAATGTAAAATTAAGTCACTCAATTCCAAAATAAAACGTTAAAGATGCTTGGACGTTTGGGTATGTAGAAGCAGTAAATGTCCTTAAATATCCGTTGCCTTTCTTTGAAGTAGCACATTCTCGACTCTTCTAAAAGATCAGGCTCCAGCCCTCTGTTGTTAAGGATCTGAAAAGTGAGAAAAGAAAATCTTGTGGGTGTATGGACAATTAGCATGAATCTCTATAGTGACCTTCTTGTTGTAAAATAGGGACACAGAAATCAAACTTGAGCATCATGAAGTCTCTAAGTGATAACACACAGTCAGATGGAAAAGGCTATGTAATTGTTAATTGTCACTGGTTGCACTACATAGCTCAGAACAATACTTCAGCAATCCAGTGGCATTTAACAGCATGCCCTGAAAGGTATGCCCATTGAAATGTTTCTCTCTCTTTTAAAAATTTCTCCAGTGCCTGCAAAACCAAAAACCACATTGGAATATGTGATCTACATCTCTGAGGACAACAGAAGGCTTGAGCTGTATGAAGTAAGACTGAACAAAGTAATTATAAGAAAAAATGAAGCAACTAAACTTACAAGACACTCAAAACACAGTGACCTTTTTTCAGGGGTGAAGGAGGGCGAGATCAGAAAGAGGAACATTAAAAAAAATATATATTAGATCGTTGCTTTATGTAATTTTATTATCTCCAGTTTATTAAAAGATAGGAAGTTTCAAAATAAAAAGCCTTGAAGCTATCTGTGTAAAATCCTTATAAACAGCTGTAATATTTATGAGAAATTGCACATGAAAGCCTTGTCCAATTTGCAACCAACTTTCTCAACTAAATTAATCCAGATTTTTTTTTTTTTAATTAAAAAAAATGGTTGTACTCTGTGGATTTTGATACTTCCTTTCCCTTCAGATATGTTCCATGTAGTTTGATTGTTGCTCGGGTTACAACAGTTGTGCTGCTTTCTTAGACAAGCCAAATAATACCTCATCTTTTAATGTTTTGAGAAGAAACTACATGGTTGTATAAGCAATGTTAACTGAGTCAGTAGCATTAAAGGTAAGATTAGATACAAGAAATCCAGTGCAATACATATGGCCATAAAGCGCTGCTTCAATTCAACTAGTTGATGTACCAAAGTTTTGTTAATAAACAGTAGTCCTACATAACTATTCAATTATACTCAGGAGCTTGCCTGGATTTGGAGTTGCTTCATTGGTCAGACCAGTGTGATAGTGATGTTCAAAATAAGAAGAGCTCAAAGCATATAATAACAGCTGTCTAAGAGCCTTACTGGTTTTCAACAGGTATTTGCTATGGCAGCTTCACACACACTGTGTTTACAGGTTCTCCTATTGGGTTGCACCAGGTTTATGCACCCATTAAAGCATGCACACCGCACACTCCAATAATGTACAGAACAACAAGAGGAAGTAGAGGTGGCACCATAAGACTTAAACTGCAAATGAGACAGCTGTATGATAAATACACTTTGCATATAAAATAGCAAAGCAGGCATCAGAATTTTTTCCAGAGGGCTGTGTAAGTAATTAATCAATAATCAGTGGAAGAAAACTTAGATGAATGTGTGTGCCTGAGATATGCACATTTGTCATCTACATCTGTTTTGCTTGCAAGGCAAGCCCTGCTGGTGTGTAGAGCAGGACATGGCCCTGTCTGCATCCCCTCCATTGCTCCTTGCCATGCTGCAGCATTGCCCAGATGTGCCTTTGCCTCACCTTCCTCATATTCCCACCCCACATTTCACACATTGCTGTGACACCTTACACTACTTATCCTGCTTCTGAATCTGGGTGAAAGGAAAACCAAGCTACTTCCTGAAATAAACAGCTGCAGCAGCCGAAGCAACCATCTTGCACACAGCTGCAACATTTTGGGTCTGAATGCATACATTTGGCATTGTCAGAGAAAGCTTATGTGGAGGTACATATATGTACATGTTTGTGCATGTGTTTGGGTGTGCCTAAGACAGGCAAGCACAATCAAAAGATTCAGAAACACAACAAAAGCGCACAGAGAAAGAGAAGCCAGTGAGTAAAAGATTAAGTTTTGGGTGTGACACCAGCCACAAAACCACCTGAGATTTTGGACAAAGAAACTGGGGCGTCCCGGGTCCAGTCGGGTGAGCAAATCTTCTGCAGGATAGGACAGGAGGGAGTCTGATTTACTGCAACACCCCTGTCACCACTGCACTTGCATTTCATTGCTGACAGGCTTGGCCACATACCCTTGACTGCCAGGGACGGTCTGGGACTTTCCCTATGTCTGCTGGTGATGCAATGGTTGTCCTGGGAGCTTGATACAGTTTTGTGTATATTGTGTATATTTCCTTTATTATTATTATTGTTTTTATTGTTAATTAATTAATTAATTAATTTCATTGAAGTAGGTTGGTTTTTTTTCTAAACTCATAAATCTCTTTATCTCTTCCTCTCCTGTCTTTGGAGAGAGAGGTGGGGGGAGTATCTGTTGTTCTGATTGGCCAATCTGGCCCAAAACATGACAGATGCTCTATAAGAACAATGATCTTATATTTAGAGTTAATGGAATTTGCTTCTTTCAAAGTGCTAAACTGACAGTTCTAAAGCAGAAGTTTTTAGGTGTAAATAAATACCGAGAGATCCAATACCTGATTGCTGAGGTCTATCCCTCAATAACCAAAGGAACTATACTTTTCAAATACACCTGAAGGTATAAAAATCAGGAAGAATAAAACACCCTCATAGGTCAAAGAATCCCAGTTCTGACATAGACCTTAAAATATATTAATTTTTATTTTCAGACCTTTTTCTCATCACATAAACAGCATTCTCATGGAGGAAACACTGAAGTGCCAATCTAAGCACTAGCCTGTGTTGAAGTCTTTCCTCTTGTCCTACCATACACCCACCAATTGGGTTTTTTTCCCAATCTAGCATTTCTTGGAGCAGAATACTTTTGCCAGAAATAAGTGTCATAGTCTAGCTGTGGTGTATATCTGCATAGCTCAGCCCCAAGCAGTTACTGGAGCTTTCCAGTCCTCTACCAGAGAATTGTATACTGGTTCTGCTTTCAGACAAAGGTTGTAAGGCAGTTCTTGGCAGCGCTGCCTGGGCACCAGGAGGTCCCCAGGCACTTCCCACAGATGCACCGAGCCATCACAGTTCTTGGAAGCAGGACTACCTCTTCCCACTGTCACTCACCGGTGGGATATGCACTCCCTTTGCCTTGCAGACCCTCAATTTCACAGGGGAGAAAATGACGTATGCCTGAAGTATTCTTCTACCACCAGAAATAAAAGTGCTGTATGCACCTAAGTCACAGCCATACAACACAACCACTCATAGCTGTGAACCACTTCACCTGTCTCCTTTATACAGCCTCTTTTTATTGTTCAAGGCCCAAGTAAAGAAGTCATAACATTTTTGCAAATGACAAGAAACCCTTATATGTTTCAGACATTCTCAGATAGATCCAGAGAGACATGCATATTAATAAAGCAGACACTGAAAGTCCTCCTACACATCCTTCCTCTGAGTGGCAAAATGTAGTTACACAACACGGCATCATACTGGATGGACACAGTTTTGAGCTTACTCACTTGAATCTCAGTATCCCACAGAAGGGGAAAACCAAATGTAAAGTGAAATTAGTTCCAACAAGAAAAATCGGCACAACAAGATAGTTCATTATTTATGGAAAAGTTGTGACTGTTACTTTTCACAACGTTGGTGTGACAGAGGACATTTCCTGGGATTATCTTCTCTGCAGACTCCTCTGTGAAAATGTATCATTGTTCATGACGACTGAGATAAAGAAACTAAAAATAGATAGTTGGGCATAATGGACCATTCACAAATCTAAAGGTGTGCACATGTTCATAGCATTCAGTGAGATGAAGGATAATACAGACAACAGATAATTTGGGTCAGATAATGTTCTCTGCAAAAAAACAGAAGACAAACACTCATTTCCTCTCGTTTTTTCTGTGAAGTGGAAGGAGCTTTGCTTTCTGCCGTCTGTTGTATCCATTGCCTAGGAAATTGATACTGAGGCAGGTCTTAAAGGCCATGAAGCAGCACTGTGGCTTTCAAAAGGGCAAAGTAAAAGATTAATATAGCTATATGTAGGCATAACCCTATGTTCTGACTCAATCGCTCTGCCTACTGGCCATGTGACTGTCTTAGGAATCATTTTCTCTACATCACCTTGTGCACCAAAAAATGGATTATTTATGAAAAGAACCAGAGCCTTCACAAAGGACGGAACAGTTTAATGTGATGAGTTTGGCAGCATTGAGCAGGGTTTCTGGGACTGGAAGAGATTTTGGAGACATCCAAAAGGTGCCTACATCTTTTGATGAACAAAAGCAGAAGAGATTTGTCCAAGGTTATCTAGGATATCTGTAAGAGAGAAGGGATATGAAAAGAGACCTCTGAAGCTCTAGGTCAGTGCCTACCCACTCTACTACCCACACCTTCAGAAGCATATCTGTAATTTCTGCCATCTTAATACCTTTTTGCTATTACTTAATACCTTTGCCCCCACACAGTGCCTTGTAGTTACAACACTTGCCAAGGAAGAAAAGAAAATCATGGTTTGGGAGGTGAATTTTCCTGCAGTTTTTGGTCATGTCTTGGCCCTTGGCATAAGAAACTGTTTAGCCAGTCCTCAGATTGTCTGAGTCCATTTTAGTTTCATGGCCAGCCTTAAATCAAAAAACCTCCCTCTCTTGGCCAGACATAACTTGCCTGCTGTGGTCTCTGTAACTGGTGTACAGTTGCGAGCACAGACTTATACCATGCTTCTACATCTCACTAAAACATTTCCAAGTATTATACAAACCCACTGACTCAGTACAACTTTGATCATAACAAAAAAATGCCGCTTTCTGTAAAGGAGCTGCAGATAATGCATAATCACCCACCTTTTTACACGAGAAAATAGTCTTAGTTCTTAAAATCAGCATTATAGTTTGCCTTGATTATACTGGAGGAAGCTACTACAGCACTTAGATTTTCTGCCACTTAACAGTAAAACTGGCTAAAACACCAAGTAGAACCATCAGTGAAAATGAAATATCTTCATGAACATGCCAATATGCTTTAACTTTTTTTCTTGATTCTTCTGAGTCAGAGTTGGAGAGGACACTTTTGGAAGCTTTGCCTAGTGCTTTTGCACTATAGCCAGGAGGGTACAGAGAGAGAGACAGAGATGGTAAGCAAGCATGCTTGAGCATGTGGATATGGAAGAAAGTATGTAGACAAGAGAAAAAACAAGTTGGAAAAGTATGAAGTGCAAGTTCAAGGAGAGATAACAGAACAAGCTGTATAGAAAACAGGATTGGATTTGTAAGAAAAATATAAATCATGAACAGCAAACAGATAATGACAACACTTGTCTCAGAGTTCCAAGACATTTTGAAATTAATGTTTCTGCCAAACTTACACTCCTACTTTGTTTGTTTTCAGTAGATCTAAGAAGAGGTTTCTAGGAAATGCATGTAAAAGTGACAGAAATAAATACCGAGTGTGCAATTAGAGAACCTAGTTTTAGATTTCTGAACACGAATGTAGTCTGGGAGCATCCAAAAGCACAGCGTGGTGTGACAACTGTCTCATCTGGTGCTGCTGACAGGTCATCTCTTGAATTTACAAGAAGTTAGCAATACTTTCAGGAAACTAATTAGTCAAGGAGAGGGGGAAAGGGGCACAAAAAAGCAATCTAATTGAACACCACAACCCTCTACAGGTAATACTTTCCGACTCCCCTCATAACTTCCTAATGTGAACTGGGCACTGTAGCACACAGACCTATGTTGTACTCAGTTTAGGCCTCTTCTAAAAAAAAATGGTGGAAACTGCATTATATTTTAGCACTGTGAAGTCCTTACTTTCTGGGAAAGGCAGGTGACCAGGAGGGTGCTTTTCCTTTTACTTTCTAAAGCAATGACACAGGGGCATTTCTGAAGAAAGCAGAACTGATGGCTTTTCCAGACAGCGCTCTTACGGTCCCCAACAGCGTCTCTGGGATCTTAACCAGGAAAGCTCATGAAAACCACTGTGTTATTTATGAAGAGTTCATACAGACAGAAACAGGGAACCCACTTATGCCCTCACCACACAGACACATACGTGCACAGCTGAAACTCCATTGGCCATGCAGAGTTGTACTTTTTTGAGAAGAAATCCCATTCACTTTCTTGACAAGCCTCCAGGCTATATTCTAGTAGAGCCTTTCTTCCTACATCTTGCAAAATACTCACGTGCAGAATCACTTTCTTTAGCAATACCAGTAGTTAAGAATATTTGCAGTCCCTTTTCTTTTTTCTTATCTGAAATGCATAATACTGTTGGCAAAACCAATAAAAAATTTGAAAAAAAATGTTGAGAAAAAAAATGCAGTAACATTTTGGAACACATTTTGCTAAAATGTTAAATAACTCTCTTCTCTGGTTCCCTTTACGTCCGTCCCCCCCCCGATAAAGTTCTAGTAAATGAACTGGGATGATCTCCTTGTGACAAATAACATCATATTATAGCTAGAGTCTCACCACAGGAGTACTGCTTGCTCAAATATCAAAGATGGCAATGTGATACTAGTAGCCAAGGCATTTAAACTGCCATTTTTCTTACAGATATTGGAGAAAGTCACATTTCACATTACGGAGGGCATTTGCATGTCTCTGATGAACTCCACACACCAAACAACCCATGTGCTGCTGCTGTGCCTGATAATTTTGTTGCTAAGAGCATCTGTATTTACTCATGACATATACTGCTCCAAAGAGAGGTTGTCACAGTAGATTATAATATACAACTTCCCAGCTGCTCAGATTCTGAGCCAAGTCTGTGTACACGGACTGCAATACATGACAGGTGAGTAAAATTTTAACCTTTCTTATTAGTGTGTAGGTGTGGAAGAAAGCAACAGATTAATAAACCTGTTAGTAACAGAATGTCTTGTAAAATAGCTTCATTTATAAATACTTTTGTGATATAAAAATGCCTTGAAAATGTCCCAGAAGAGCTTTTTCTAAGATCAAGAAAAGTGCTACTGTCACTAGACCTGGAAGTGGTGAAAGCCGTTCATTTTCTTCTGACTTCACAGAACCAGTTTAGCTGTAGGTATATGTGAAATACAAAAAGAGATTTTAAGGCTTCACTAATCACTAGTAAGAGACCAGCAGGCTGGAAACTCAGGAAGGTTGGTGGTGTCTGAAGCAGAGGGAAAGACAACTGCATGATATAGAAGTATGGGCACTACTACTGAAGGTTAAAGTCATCATCAGGGCAAGATGGAAAAACACAAAATGCAGCTGCTTTTACTGGATCTGGTAAGGACATAAAAGGAAAGAACCCTTTACTTTCCAGTGCTGCATGTAGCAATGACTCTGATTGTTTTTAAAACAATCTGTAAAACTCTCCACCCTGCAGCAAAGAAAAATAAGTTAACTGATTCTTGTCCAATGTTGCCACAATCCACTTTCCTTTACTGTTAACGGGCAGCACAGACCTGAGTTACTATGGATAAATAAAACAACTGTATCCACAAACACTGTGAACAGCACTCTTTTTAGCGCTACCCTTTCAGTTTTACACTGCATAGTGGTATGACCTGTTTTCTCCATGGACCCACCCTACTTGCCACCTGATTGAGCCTACAGGGCAGCTGAGTCCATCGAAATAACATCCCGCAGAACATAATCCTATCTAAAGGACCAGATGGCCTGGCTTATCATACAATAATGTTGCTACTCTTTCCTACTGAACATCCCCTCATCCTGTGCCAAAAGCATGTGTATTTGAAAGCCCTGATTCTCTTTTGGGGGGGGCGTGTATTACTTCTAGTTGAAGCTATTGGGTTTTAAGTGTTTAAAGTGCAGCACAAGACAAAGTCAGTCTTGTGGCCTAGAGCAGAGTTGTGTATAATAAATTAAGCATACATTTTTGTTTCTGCCACTGATTATGCAGACCTTTATAAAGTATAATAGACACGATGGGGGAAGCTCCAGGCCTATGTTATGTTCAGAGTCAAACCTCTTCTCTAGCGCATTTGAGTTCTTCAGAAGGAGAGATCCTCTGCTGACTGTCCTTTCTGGGCTAAAATCAACTCTTTTGAATTGCTTTCATGCAATGGAGGAGTCTCAGGTATCCACTCTCTAGCACAGCTCGCTTCATCTCCCAAATCCCACCCAAGTGCCATTTACAGATCTGGTTCTTTTGGTCATTTACTACAAAACACAGAAGGAGACCAGAAAGTGTGGAGGGTTGTAATAGTTCCACTGTGTGCTGGTAACACATTCACTAGGTTAGGAGGATTAAGGTGTTTTTCTTACTCCTAAGGAAAGCCCCAGGGAGTTGTAGAGCCCATGACAACACAGAAACAAAACAGCTGCAGGGAGATTTGGACTGACTGATGCTATTCAGGACAAAATGAAAAATCACCATGTAGTGAAAATTTTCCATTCTAAAACTTTTCTGCAAGAACAGGGAGCTGGAGACTCCACGCTTCCAGACTCTCTTTTCCTGGTCTTATTCAAGTGGAAAGAAGGGTTGTAATGAAATGGCAAGATATTAGTGGAAAGAAAAGACAATTCTATAAACTCATTGTATCTTTGAGAACTGGACCTATGTTTGTTTATTTTCCAGGTGCTGGGTTTGGGGAAGAAAGAAGGTTTTAGACCCAATCAAACAGACATATTTTTAGGGATGTTTCTAAGCTTGACAGCATAACATTTCTAAATAGAAGGTGCAAAGCCTGAGGAAATCCCAAATTTGCTAAAAATTCTATCCATAGAGAGCTATGCATGAAACCAGTGAGTCTCCCCTTTAGGAAACCACTGTCTTCCTGCACAGGACTGATCACATTTGCAAAGGCACAAGCATAAGATATTTGATTATTATTATTTGGAAATATTATCCAAGGCACTTTTAATCTAAGTTGTGCTCTGATTCAACTAATACCTTACTTAAGAAACTTGTCATAGTTACTAACATGCTTCCTGTACAGATATTAAACATAACATAAAGGATACTGAAGGCTATGATTAAGGTGGAGAATGGCCATATTAAGGATTTTTACACTCAATCTCATCTTAATGTACTAGCATAAGAACTTTTTTTTTAATGTAGACAAAGTAATGCGTCTGATCCCTAAACATCCATAAGTTTAAACAGTGTCATTGGCTTCATTTGTTCACTGGACTTGTCAGAGCACTTTATTACTGTAAGTGAGTTCAATACACATTTCAGGCACACCACTTTTCCTGGGAAACAGCATGTGTCAGAGATGTTGAAACTCAGAAAAATGGGCAGTTGCCTGTTACTATGGACATGCGTAACATTTCCTGCATGCCTTTTCCTGTGTTATCTAGGGAAAACTCTGTAAAACATCATTTGCTCTGGAATTCATGTGTTTGCAAGTTAGCTTAGCTCCTGAACTCAGTCTTATCTTAGCTACAGTATGACATTACTTCTATTCATCCTGGGCTAATACACTATATCCTTCCTGAAATGTCTTTGTTTCCTTTTGGTAATGAAGTATAAGGCAGTGAAGAGCTTCTCACTGCAAGGATGCATTTTTATTGAAATAATCTTTCCGTGGAAATCCAATTACACCACTTTCAATAGAAAGCCTAGCCTGACATTTCATTAGAGAAATAAGCCTTTTTAACTCACTGAGTCTCACAGAATTTCAATTTAAAAATACATTCTGAGGTAATGATTAATTTTCCCCTTCCATTTTTTATTTATCTAAATGCCAGGCTGCAATTGAGAAGTTGAAAAACAACAAAATGGCAGGAGATGATCAAATCAAAGAAGCAACACTTAAAAAACAACTTGATTGTACCATCTGAAAGCTGCTTAATTAAGTGTAGAGGGAAAAAACACACCAGGGAAAATATCAAATCAGACCAGAAAAGTGAAATCTCACTGACTTGTGCAAATGGAGAGAAATCACACTGTTGGCTACCACTGGGCACATCTTCTCAGCATGAACCAAGCAGTGGGAAAGGTGCCAGGGATTCACCAAACGAGAGACCCATCATAGTGGCGGCATTCTTGATGCTCACTGCAGATTTGCAGAGGTCCTTGGCCTCGCCACAGACAAGCACACAGACACCAGCACCCGTGCAGATCAGCACCAGCCGTCGCCCTTCCCTGCCATCAAGTCCTGGTTGAAATCACCATCCACATGCAGGGTTCGGAGGTGGAAAGCAAGCTCCCTGAGGGGTCAGCAGCCCCAGAGCAGCCTTTACAACTGACACAAACTGGGGCTGTGTTCTCCTCTTGCCTCTCTTTAGTGTTATTTCTAATAACAGACGGCACCAATAAAAAGACTGGTGTAGCCAGCAATACCTATATTTTGCCAACAAGACCTGTATTTCACCAGTAACTTTCTGCTACTCAGCACTATCCTAGAAATGTGAAAAAGATATCAACACAGCAAAAACAGCAAGAAAAACAGAGTTTAAAATTAATTAGGACAAGAAAACCAAAGATGAAGACCCTGATGTCCAGCTGCAATACCACTGGGGGAGGCAAAAATCACAGAAAGGTATGAGCCAATGCAGAAGGAAATGACATTAAGTATTAAACAAGTTTCTACCACATTCACTAAAACTAATGACAAGCAGAAATCAAAGCAAATACAGTGCCAGAATAAAAGTGAGTATTTTCTTTCCAAACACATCTTGGAGATACAACTGCAGGAGCTGGAGGTCTACCAGTGCCTTGGACAGGAAACCAGGTGTCTCATAAAATAACCACCTCCAAAAGTCTTGCACAGTGGCCAGAAAGCTTCTGTTATCGGGGAGGAGAGAGAGAGAACTTGCCCATGCACACCAAAGTCTGAAAAAAGTATTGTGCACATTTAGATTCTGCATGTGTGATAAGTATCCAGGTACTGCTGTGGACATAAACACAGCCAGCAGAGACCATCCTGGATGAGGAAACAAGACCAAGTGGAAGCAGTTCCTTTTCCCTATTTTTATTCACCTTTGCACTCTAAGGGCACACTTTAATCACAAAGCTGAAGATCTTGTTGTTGGTTTAAGCACTCAGGCACCAGCTGTTGAGTACAAAGTTTGCTAGTCCTCAGAAGCATTAACATGCTTTTTTTTTCTTAACTATTGTTAATGATAGGCTATATTTCAGGTAAAGACCCTGGGCTAGAAGGCAATAGATCTACTTAGTTTTCCTTTACCTCGTTCACCCAATTTAGAGTACATTATTTGTGCAAAATTTGAACAGGTGCAATAACAAAAAAAGAATCCAAATGCGGCAAAGAGCAACCAAAAGCAGGGTGATCGCTGTAAACTCCAATGGAGAAAGCTGTTCTGAAGGAAGGTAGGTCCCATATTTTTCCTGGGAAAAATAAACAGGAAAAGGCCCCAGTTTCCTCACACTGTGAAAGAGAAAGAAAATGCAAAGTAAGCAATCATCTGAATATGAGAGGAGTCTTGCACAAGTGTGTTTATCAAATAACATTTACAGCAACAGCCAAAACAGGCAGAGCAGTTATGAAACTGCTAAATTACTGGTTTTCACACACTGGAAAAAAAAAAAAAGGTATCTTTGAAGTTGCTACAGGAAAACAGCAAGAAACTCTGTGCCTTTAAATAGATGTACTAACACATCTTCCTCTTCGATCTTTTGTTTAAATGACAGAGTCGTTTTTCAGTATAAAAACTTAATGCCTCAGGGGGAGTTACTTCAAATACTCTTTTCTTTTTCCAGCAGGATGTTGCAATAGCTAAATAAGAAAAGGTCTGTATAGATCCAGCAAAACTGGCATGGTACACAGCAATGTGGGTGCACACTTATCATTTCTGGGCTAAGACTTTTCTATCTTGCTGTTCCTCCCACAACTTAGAACATGCCGGACAAGAGCAAGGATCATTTATCACCCATTTGGTGGAGAAATGTGGTAAAGGTGAGGTAAAACAGAACTACATGGGAATCTGTGGGGAATCCAGTTAGGAAGGTTTTCATTTCCCACAGAAGGGAGTTTGTTCTAAAGGTCTGGGGGTGACAATATGCTTTTAAATACAAAGAGAATTTGTATTAAGGACAAAAGAAAATAAATGCACCTGTGGATGGATGCAACAGCTCCTGGATCTGTGGCTTTCTAGAGGAAAGGACAAAACCAGCTCAACCGGAAGAGCTTGAGACCTCCTACCAATTCATAAAAGAAAAGGAAGTTTTCAGAGATAAGCTTTTACACAAAACACTGTAGTGGTGAAAAGACTGTACGTTACCTTAAATGCCTCTGTGTCCTGGAGCTCCCTGGCTTGCTGGAGGACGGTATGTTTTCATGTGTGTTAGCTAAAGAGGGGCCAAGACCTGGGTCTGTGTGCAAGGTTGGATTAATTTCCACCTCTTTTCTTTCAGCTCTGAAACTTCAGATTTTGGAGATATCTCAAAACAACTTCCTCCACAGCTGTAGCTCTTCAGTCTTATTTTTTCTTAGCTCATATATTACAGATTGTTTTCCTTTAACTATGTGTGTTTTCTCACTTCCTAGAAGAACTTTTGGTCTGAAAAGTGACTTGGATGCGTGACCGCTTTAAAAATCCTGCTGTCTGCCTGAGAGAGAAGTTTTCAAGCCGCATAGAGGCAGGCTTAGGTAAACTATGCTGGAGCTATGCAAAATTACCCATCTCAGTTAGCATAGACTTTGCCTTTACGTTACCTGTCTGCATTTATTAAATAAGGACTAAAAGACCCTCAGACAACACTTCCACTAATCACTTGCACACTGACTCTAGACAAACCAAGCCACTTGTTCTTATGGTCTCTGCGCAACGTTCTCTGCATCCTGGTGCAGAGTATTCAACAAAGCCATCAGCCTTTCCCAGTTCTATTAGGCCCTAAGAAAAGGCTTAATGAAATTAACACTGGAACCTCCAGCTTTGTCAGACCTTTTACAAAAGGTATTAGAACCAAAAGAAATCAAGACAAGAGGCAATTACACACATCACTCTCGCAAACCAATACAAAGGGATCATAACACAGGTCTTTCTGCACTTTCTGTTTCACCACTGCCTGCCAGCCACGCAGGCACACTCCCACTGCACCACTCTGGCATGCCGTGCCCCGCTGCTGTCTCTTCCAGTGGGACATCTGTATAACACTCACTGAGTACATCTGAATGGAAAAAAGGTGAACTTTTGTCATGCCGGGTACGGTATTTCAAAGTATTCACAGACATGAGGGTGTTGGGAGGAGCTCCACAGCCTGTGTGATGAATTCAGGCAATTCCAGAGCCAGCAGGGACCACCTCCCTGGGCTACCTGTGGGTGCCCACGAGTATTTTCTGTGCCAGAAGAATTCGGGAGATTGCTTCAGGTAAGAAAATAGCTAGCAAATGATGCGATCTCCTCTATAATACTTCCCATTTCAGCGTTGCCATGATTTAGCCCCAAAATGTATGCGTGTCACATGCTTAGAGGAGTATAGAAAACATATTTTGAAAACATATATTGAAAACATATTTTAGAGCAGACATCTGTAGGTCTAGGCCGCTTCTTGGGGATTTTTCAATACTCTGCAAACAATACACACAGCACACGCAATTACATGGCTATATTTATGTACCAGTGAGTACCTGACTGTGATCTCAAATACAGGGCCAAATCTGAGTTTCTAGCGTCACTGACAAGTCCTTGAATTAATCTTTTGGGTTTGTTTTTCTACAAAGCTTTCAGAGTGAAATGAAATTTTGCACAAATTCATTAACGTCTCTGAAGAAGGCAGAATATTTTTTTCAATCAGAACATAATGTATAATTTGACTGAAAAATAACAGGAGGAAATGTGTCTTCAGAAGATCTAGCCCCTTCTATTTTGAGAATAGACAGATGTAGGCATGTACATTGCTTTAGAATGTCCATGCACACCCATTTTTTGCTTTGCAACCTAGTTGCCTAAAGGGTTTCCTCTGCAAAAGTTGTATGGAAGGACCAAATAGTGAGTTTTGGTCCAGGGCTTCAGTTCAGCAGTGGCAATGAATGACTAGGTTTATGTATTCACTGCTTGTCTCTTTAAAACTTATATGTTCCCTGCACAAGCAACATCTCTTTCTTAATCCTGTAAAATCAAAGATCTCTAGTTTTCATCTCTTAAAATTGTAGAGGATTGAAGGGTTTTGTTCAACAAGAAAAATTAAGAGTGCAGGCAAGTGAATTCTATCACCAGCTTGAAGTTTATGCCTTTTTTTGTGAACTATGCCGCAGTATGGTGTTTCTCAAATGGCAGCAAAAAATGCAAAGGCATTTGGAAAAATATTTGCAGACACAACAAATACAGAGGTATGTACATGTTGAAATGTGGTCAGGGACTTTTGTCTCTTTTTATGGGAGTCATTCAAACCCTATGAAAAGGTATTACGTGAACACAGCATAGAAAAAAACTTATCATTAATCCAAGATCCATTACATAACTCATACAATTAATGTTTTTCTTAAATTTAGTTGCACAGACATCTGTTCACATTACTACATGCAGAAAGGCTATAGATAGCACTATTGTTAACAAAATTTTAACAATACATGCTTGCCCTTCTTGCTTTTGCATACCTAGCTCAACAAGCAGCAGCATCTAGGCAATAGATTGATTTAAAAAATTATTAAATCCAAGGAAATGTTTGCAGGCATTGACTGTTGAGTCAGCCCAGCCATTAAGGGCCAGCAGCTTCTTTCCAGGAACTCCTCTTCACTTGCTACACAGCAATATCCTGTTCTCAAAAACTACATGGGCAGGCATTGTGAACATCAAGAGCTATCACAGTTACTAGGAATTTAAGGGGAACGTTTTCATTGGTTAGTGCAGATAATAGCAGTTGAAAGCATTTTCTCCTCTATTTTACATATGGAAGAAAAATTACATAAATTCATTATCTGAAATTCACAGAGGTCTGTCACAGGAGAGGAATAAAATGAGTCCCAAGTGAAGGAAAAGGGATATAGCTGAAAAGAGAAAAAAAATTAGCCAGGTAGCAGAAGTCACTTTCCTCCTGAAGCAGTCAGGAGAATTTATCCTGTACTTTGGCAGAGGAGAAAGGGGTCCCAGACAGGGCTATGCGCCCAGGTACAGCAGACCTTCTTCCCTTCAACAGGCTCACACTGCTCCCTCTTTGGCCCCACTCCCACTAGTAAGGGTCTGTGTGCACTGCCCTAACACTCCACTCTGCAGTATGCCAGCTCAGGCACAAAACAAACACTGAAAGACAAATCCTGAGTTCATCAATCTGAGTAATAAAGGCCCCTAAAGTTACTGAATGTCTTTTCTATGTGTGCATCTTGTCAGTTCTTCCCCCCGCGCCCCCCCCCCCCCCCCCCCCCCCCCCCAGCTTTCATACCCCTGACTCCTCTTTGACTGACAACAATAGCTTATTTCTCCAAGGTCCACACCCAGGAAAGGGACCTATGGATAGACTCCCATACTTTGGTGACCCTCCAAGGTCAGTGACATTTTGTGGAGGAGTGAGCATCAGATGAGAGACCAGTGATCCTGTGGATTTTCACAGGCAAGATTTGCTTCTTCCCTGTGGGCATACAGTATGTACAGGACAGCCTCCAAACCGAACAGCACCTTGTTGATCTGAAAGGGCAGTTCTGACTTCATTCCAGAAGCAGGGGGAATTGCGTTGTGGCATCTGGATTTTTAGGAGTTGCTTGGTGCCATAAAAAAACAAAGATCAGCTGAGTTGCAAACATTGGTTGACTCTTGCAGCTTGGAGCTTGTGATATAGCACGGATTTGTTTTTCATGTTTAGTTCAACTGCAGCAGATTTGTACAACTGGGTTATTTCCCTCAGCTCTTTCAACAGCATGAACAATTCCAGTGAAGTCAATGATTCCGTGCAGATTCATTCCCTCTGAAAAGGTAAGGTAATTAGGCTCCACCTTCCCCAATTTTCCTTATGCATTCCCTAAGACATATACAACCATAATAATTGTAATTTTTAAACAAGAGACTGAAAACCTAGCTTAAAATGTGACAATCTGCCACTAGTGCAGGTGCCCAGCCCCTCAGTCACCAAGGGCTGGTTCATACAGGTGCTGCCGCTAGTGCATCACAAACCAAGTGACATCTGGACTGCAAATGCTGCTACAAATACAGCCTCAGACACTCAGGAGAGAAACAGCAGAGTTTTTATACATTGCAGATTCACCTCTTGCTTGTGGTCATAGCATAAATTAACATCATGGATTGCATACCGCAGAACATGATGTGGGGACAGCTGGGTGAAAATTGCTGTGCCCCATGTGCTCTCAAGGTACCCCCAGGGTCAAAGCCGTGGGCAGGGGTACGTGAGGAATAAGCATCTTCCTGCAGCAACTTTCTTCTCCAGAGCCCAGGCTGCACTTAATGCTTAAAGCTGCTTTCCTATCTGGTCACTTCAACAGAAACAAAATCTGAAGCACTGCATATCTACCATATTTCACTGTCTTATCAGACACCTCTTATGCAAACTAGTAGGAGTCTGACTATCATACAGTAGTTGCTGATGTGCAGCAAAGATTGGCAATAGGGAAAAGGTCTAATGCATGACTCCTTAAGCACTATTGAATCAGTATCTGTAACCCTTTGCCATGAGTTCAGATAGTAATGAATGAAAGGCCTTGGTAAGATACGCTACAGAGCTAATAAATGTCAAGGAAATTTTGCAGCAGCAGAAACCACAAGTCTCATTTCACTTTCACATACATTTTATGAAAAGCTCACTAGAATTACTCTTAAGAGTACAGTTTTTTTACAGTTTACTGTTTACAATTTACAGTTTAAATGAGAATCAGAGTCAGCAATGTCACAATCTGGTATAAAGAGTATGCAGAAAAAATTGTTTTAAAGGTAGGCTTCTCAGACACAGGAAGTGATAAAAATCACTTCAGTGAGTTATGTGTCCATCTGTCTTAGGAGGGAAAATTCAGAATCACCCTGCATCTCACCAGATTCTTCCTTTCCTTTTATTCATTTTTTGTACTTCAGATCTCTTCACTGAGTCCTTTCGATGCACTACCAGCCTTTTCTGCAGCTCTCTATCTTAACAACAGGACATTTAGAATAGCTAGTATTTTAGAATTTTTTATTAGTACTTATTCTAAAATCTCTGCTTTCATTAAAGGAACCATTCCCATTGAAGTAAATGGCAAAATTCCAGACCGAGTAGCATCATGCCCAAATTGATGTTCTGATGCCATCTGCTATTTTTAAATGTTAATAATGGTAAGATTTTGTACATCTCAAACATAAAAGCAATACCCTCATTATCTAAGTTTAGCTTAATTTAACTATGAAACTGTTAAAAAAGAAAACACCATCTCTATTCATGTTGGGTCCCTTTCAATGATGACTATTGAAAATAAATCCAATTACTTCTTCCCCCTCTCCCTCCATTCAGTACAATGTGGTGTCATTATTTCAACCTACACAAATATTTTTAATCAGTGTCTAAGATACAACTTCAGTAACTGCTGATGCAACTCCTACATTCCTAAAATTGATATCCTGCAGCGGTCTGCTTTTCATTTCTGCAAGCCATCGAGAGCCTGGGCTGCAGACTCCAGACCTCACCCCATTGCCCAGGAGCCTGAGCCCAGCAGCACAGCACCAGCCCACACCCCAGGATGGGGGGAACATCTGGGATGCTGTGCTTTCAGCAGGGATGTTTTACCCACTCACATGTGCAGCGTGGGCTCACCTGTGGGCTATGAACTAGAACCCACATTTCCAGAGCATGCAAGGCATCATCACCAAGGCAGACGTGCATGCACTAAATACCTCCTCAGATCTTGCCACTTCTCCTCCAATGAGACAGCCTTCTGTTTCCTTTCGTTTTGTGCAATTTCTTTGTTAGCTTTCCAATGTCTTTGGGAAGGAGGAAGCACAGACCAGGAGTACTTCTTCAGCTTCTACAGGTTATGGTTTCACTCCAGCTGATTAAGTTTGCATTTCCTAAATGTCAAACATACTCTACTCCAAGGAGTTGACTCAGACCTGCCTGCAAATGAAGCGATCACAAAGAAGCATCAAGCGAAAATAACACAGTCATAACACAGGACACCTCTTGGGGAGATACACAGGAAAAAAGGTTTAGATGGTCTTCTAACAGACATCCAGCCTATTTTTATCTCCTTTCTCTCTTATAAGGTAATAAAACATCATAAATTCTGCAGACATTTTGTGGGCAATTACCTTCAAACAATACTTTGGAAATAGAGTAGGGAGGGGGGGCCCTGGGAAAAGCTGTAAATCCCAACTCGTGTTTTACTAAGGAAAGAGAAATATTGCCCACATTGAAATGCTGAACTACCTGAACTACCACCAGGTATCGGAAATCATGTTTTCCCTAACTGGGTCACAGCACGCTCATTAATACAGTCACTTGCAAAGCCTAGACATACTGCAAATTGTGATCTGCTTGTGCTGCTCAACAGGCATAAGACTTTGCACAATAAACCACTTACAGCCTTAATAGAAATCACCCCTCTGAAAACCCTAATATTTTCAGTTTGCTCTTATTTCTTCTGGTCGGCAACCCAGTTTTGGAGTAGAAGAGCACTTTTCCAAACTTGACTGACTTTTTTGAACCAGGATTGCAAGTCCTTCGGAAGACACCAAGAGAGGAAGAGAGCATCTGAGAAGGGCTGTGTCTGCACGAGCAGGAGGCAGCATCCCGCCTGGTGTTCCCAGTTCCCACCTGGCAGCTGCCTCTCACTGGCCGCAGCAGCTGCCCCACAAGCTCACCTTGAGGAGGGCAATCCTGGTTTCCAAAGCATGCAGAGCTCATCCCTCCCACCCCCAGAAAACAGACAAGAGGTCTGCTGGAAAGGGGCACCAGATCCTGCAGTGACAAGTGTTGCAGCAGGAATGGCTTTGGGAGAGGAGTGCTGGAGGTGCTACAATACCAGCTAAGGGAAAGCCATACCCATATTTTAAACAACCAACATGCACACATTGACCACAGAATCCTTCTGAGAGCAGGAATAGCTCTTGACCATGTTGCAGACCTTCATTTCGTGTGAAGCAGTGGCACATTTCTCGTTTGAGAGACGGCTCACCAGACGGCAAAGGTGAAGGGCCTTACAGACCTGGGCCAGCTTTTTTTCTTTTTCCCTGATGCTGGTGACAATAGGAGCTTTTATATGTGGTATACGCACAAGAAATTGAAATTGAAAACAAGAAGCAAGTGTTCCTCTGGAAAAAGAAATTATGGTTGCCAGAAGAGAGCGATTGTCTCCTACTTTTCTGAGTAATTTCACCGATCTCTCTACGCTGTCTTTCATAAAAGGTATTTACTAATTTTCCACACATTTCTAAATTGGTAACCATATCCGTTACCCATATGCCAAGCATCAGTCTGCAGCAGCTGGTTGGAAAACAGTTTAATCTCTTTCAGACAGCTTAAAATCCATGGCTTATAATTGTATAAAGGTACAGCCAGGCAAGATGTCACCAAAATGTTAACTTCAAGGCAAATGGGATGTCAGATGCCATCAAGAACGCCTCAAGTTTCCAGGGCACACTCCAAGGAAATCCCTTGTTTGTTTGATCTCATTCCATACCAGAGCATATTGGCACCAGGGCACCTCATGTGAAATGTGAGCCCCCTCCAAAGTGCCTCCTGGAAAAAGCTGTGCTTCTCAAGCCAATGTGAGCATCATACAGCATATGTGGTAATTAAAGGACTGATCACAAAAAGTCAATGCAATCAGGCAACAAATGGCTAGAGACCACCCAAAGGCAGAAGGAGGACTGCTGCTCTTGCAGGAGGCCCAGACTGCAGGGCTGAATTGCCACCATAACACTTGTTCTTCATGTTGCTAACATAATTACTCCATTTCAAAAGCAGTGTCCAGAGTGGGACTGGCTTTAGTTTATCTGCTTTCTCTATCCTTTATATGCAACACTTGCCCTGCTAGGGGAGAAGAGTCCACTCCAGCTTCACCTTTTGGTGGCAGTTATTAGCAAGAGCTTCAGAAGGATATGCAAGAATTTCCACAAACTGCAGTCTGATAGCAACTTGCTTATAATAACTTGCTTATAGTTTTCAGTATCAAGCACCTAGAATTCGTCTTATTACTGGATTTATTTTTTAACGATCCCAAAAAACCTCAGCTAAAATTGTTGTCCATCTTATTTATTACTTCTCCAGTTTGTATTCTTCACGTTCAAACTTTCTCTCCGGTCCACCCAAAACTAACTGATTTTTTTTTTTTTTTTTTTTTTTTTTTTTTATTTTGAATCTCTGGGTTCTCCCTTTGGGTTCCCTTTCCCTAGTGGAAATCTAAAATGATGCATTGTGTAACTCTCCTGTTCTGTCTTACAGAATTTCATGCCTATATGCTGTTAAAAACATGAACAACTATATTTTCCAGTGGCACCACTGCATGCCAATAGTTTTAAGATTTTGAAATATCAAGCAATGCTCTGGCCAGGAACAGAAGCAGAAGTTAAAATCTTGAAATGTTCATGAACTGATAGTGTGGAAAATACACCAAAATAGAGCAACTAAAAATTATCTTTTTTATTTTTTCATCACAAACCATGTTTTATTTTGAAGGTTCTCACTTTTCAATTGTATCTTAACAAAAGTTTCAAAGTATGTCATTTATAAAGTGTAAAAACCATATGCTTCAAAAGGTTTTTAGCTTTAAAAAAAAAATAAAATAAACATTTTAAACACAAAGATAATCAGAGAAAATCTGTCCTTGAAACCTATTTCATTTTCATAAGAGAGCCCTCTCTAGTGAAAATAATCAGCATTTTCTTTTTCATGTTCACCAGGCTTGGCTCTTCCTCCTCCAGCTTGGCAAGATACCAAAAGGTCTCAAAAATACTTTGTCTTTTCCTATTTACAGGTATTATGTATCATTTATGTATCATTTTATCCATCATTTTGGGGCTTCCCACTATGGCTTAACCTTGACCAGATGAATGATGTCTATGAATACAGTGCTGAAACTTGCATCGTCCATCCCTGCCTTATGATTTGCCTCCACTTGCTATGGCTGAAATTTAGAGAAGCTCTTTGCAGGGAGACTGAGCCTTCCTGTCCAGGATCGACCCAGCCTCAGTGACGGAGCTGCACAGCCTCACTGTGGCCACCATCTCCTCACGCACCTGCCAGTGTTGATGGTGACACAGCCCATACCTTTAACAGCCTTAGTAAATGTGTCTGATGCAGTGTGTGTTGATGTTTCCTCTCAGTGCTATAAAATAGCAAATATTGTTCTAATTGTTCTTATAGTTAATAACAAATATAATATACTTCAGATGATTCTTTGAACTTTATTGTTATATTCCACTGGATAACTTCCAAAATTCAGCCTGCCCCCAGCCTATTCTGTCCACAGCCTGAAGTTCTTCCAAGTTCTCAATTCTCCCCATGGACTTCCCCAAACTCCTATGATGCAAACTAACATTAAAATGAAAACAGGAGATTAACCATGGCAGCCTAGAGTTCCCACTACACCATCTGCTCTTTCGGAGCCCCACAGATCTTGAGGGGGAATTAACTTTGGAGTGGACTGAGCACTGATGACTCATGAGACACTTTGGGTTTCCCAGCCCTGACAGCCCATTTGCTGGGAAGGGTATGTGTGAACTCAGTCATATTTAGGGAGGATGACTTGGAGCTGCAGGAGGGACAGACCTGGGGCTGATGCTCAGCCCTGACATCCCCATGCTGAAGATATTGCACAGCATGGCTCAGCCCAGTCCTGCTCTCCTTCAGTGTGTGCCGCTGTTACATCTCCAGGCTCATGTGATCTTGATGCAATTCCAGTTACGTCACCCACATCATGTAACAGCTCAGCAAAATGACCAAAGATAACAGTAAATAGAGCTAAAGCAAAAAGGAGATTTCCATTTTTAGTCACTCATAGGGAACTTTTGAGGTTAACTTAAAATTTGTCATGACAACTCATGATAAATGAGCCAGGCTATGCAATTGCCTTGTGATAGTAAGGATACACCGCTATTAACCTCCACTGCAACTTACATGTTCTTTAGCTTGTATTCTTTGTTTCTCAGTTTAAACTTATTTGAGGGGAGGTTGGGAAGATAAGCATGGTTTAGGATTAACCCCGCTGCTGCAACCCCCATGTTGCAGCAGGACTGATTCCCTCCATTGTTTGTTCAGAACTGAACTGTGATGACCTGGAATGGGAAGCAGATCAGGTTAGAGCTCTCCCGAGACCATGAAAGCAAAGTACTTCATGAATAGTCCTTGCAGTATAGATTAATTCTCTGTAATAATGTGCATATTCTTGTCTGCATACCCTTTTTTTAGTTTTTGGTTGTAAGCCACAAGTCAATACCATAAATCCCTTTCCATCACTAGGCTTTGGACCAGGCTTGAAAACAAGTTAAAATCAGGAAGGGCAAACTTGTTGCATGTTTTAAACCCATCTCAAAAACACGAGATCTAGATGTCCTAGACCAAATATTGCTCACTTACTCATAATGGTAAGGCCATGAATTTCAAAGCAATTAATTGCACCAATAAAATTCACAGGCTTTGACCAGAGATGTTGTTCAATGAGTGACAACTTAGACCAAATTATCTCTCAATTTGGAGCACCTCGTGCTGCAATTGTGCCTAAGATAAATTATCTTGGTTAGCTAATACACATATCTCATTTCTATACCTGAGATGAAAACAGAAACTTTACACGTGCACTAGGCCATACCTGCCCCAAGAATCCATATGACTACATGGTATGCAATTGTTTGTAAATAAAACCATAGCCACCTTCAAGACATTAAATGTGTTTATTGATTTGACAGGAAATGCATCTTTAAAACAACTTTACTTGACAATAGTCTTCATGGGGCTAATTAGCTATTCTTTCCACTAGAAGTAACAATTCCCTTGCAAATTTTCTAATTAAATCTGCAGATGCTTGGAAGAGTATTAGCACAGCAAAGATTTCCTTTAAGCAAGCCTACTGGGAGCCCAGTGACCTTACCCAAGTTGTCAGCTGAACGGAGGGCTATGTAACACATTATGCAATTCAGGCGAAATCACTCTTGTGGCTGCTCACAAGGAAGCACAAGGCCTGATGAGGGTAAAAGTCAGGGAGGAAACACCTGCAGTTTCTTCCTGAGTAATATAGAGCCTTTCCTACCCTTTTCCTAAGGAAAGAGGGAGAGATACAGGAAAAACATCAGACTTGGAACAGACTTGGTTTTGCTCGCAGAACCTAGCTGATATTTAAATTCTGCATAAATAAATGTGGCACTCTGATCTCCCAGCTCCTTGGTAAGAGTTGGAAGTGGAGGGAGCTACTGCAGGTGTAGCACACCTTAGCAAACAGGCTGAGTTAGTCTCAACATTTTATCCACTAATAAAGAAAAAAATGTATGTATCCAGCTGTCTCAGCCTAGTGCAAGTCTTCATGATTAACACAGCCAAAACTGTACAAATCAGACAGAATGAGCAACTGGGCTAGTTTCAGATGTAATGCTCTGATAGCCTATGAAAGATTGATACCTGATTTATCTAGGGCTTTTAATCACTAGATCTGCAAACCCCACAGTGTTTTGATGACTTGGTGAAAAAACACACCAACTTCTCAGATGTTAGCCCAAATTTGGCACCTTTTCTATGTACGCTTTTTCCTGAAACTTAAGGATAATGTGGCAACAGAAGTATTAATAGCTGTATCTAGAGGTACAGTGAAATTTCTGGTTCATCTTAAAGATGAGATTAACTGAAAACATATTAATGAGGAAATTTACTATTCAGAGCTCTGAGCACACATTAAGGTACATGCATTATCTTATCCGTGTCTTTCTATAGGTATACACAAAGCAGTACACTCTGTTCTACTATACCTTCAGTACAGTGTGGAACCTCAGGTCAGCAGGGAACCTCAAGCAAACCACCCATGAGACTGCAGAGTGCAAATTCTTATACTCGCGTGGCATCCATGTAGTCCTCAAACAGGGAAAGAAGGATCATTAAATAGGTAAATAAAAGACCTCTGAACAATCCTGCATCTGTTTTATTTTTCTTAGGAGCCATAGGGTAGGAAAATTCGTAGCACAGGAAAAAGGACTGCAAGGGATGTCAAAAAAAGTTACCAGTGAGGGGGGACATCAGTAAAGCAGAAAGTGTGTATACTGATCTGTGAATACACAGCCTGTCATCTTCAGTATGCTATTTTATTTTATTTGCTTTAAAGATATTAATTTAACTTACTTTGAAGTAGTTTTGCCAGATTCTTTCCACTCAGCTTGTCTATCTGGGTGTCACCTGGGTGTCAAGCAATCCTACAAGACTGAGACTGATACAAGACTGACTGCTGCGTACAAGGCCTGTCACACTGTCAGAGCAGGAAATTCGACAGATTTGGAATCAGTTGTCCTGAACAAATTAATTTTTGGCTGGTATTTCATGACCGTATTTATCTTTTTGGTATTTTCAAACAGTTTGAGCATTTGTTCCAGTACTTTTCTGGGAATTGAAATTATAGTCCAAGCTGATAATGCCAGCCTCCTCTTCTTTCTCTTTTTTAAAGCTGTCCGCTATTATTACCTGTTGCAGTCCTTTGCCTTCCCAGGGTGAGGACAGACATTCCCAAAAGTGATGGCTCTGTGCTGGGCTCAGCCACCCCTCCAGGTTCAGGTCAAGCCCAGACAAACTGGAAATCTCTGCCTTAGATAAATGTTGTCTATTTTAGTCTGTCCTCAACTCTTACTTCTCTGCTGCTGAGTCAGCTGGCCTTTCTGGTAAAGACTGAACCATAACAAGCATCAAACATTTTAGCTTTCTCAGCACCATCTAGCTTTTCCTTCCCACACAGTGACGGATTACAGCTTCTCTCACTTGCTAGCACTGCCCTCACAGAAGGCTGCTCAGTACTCTCTCCTATCTCAGTCCATGGCTTGACCACCTTCCCTACCTCTTCATGCTTTTCCCTCATACCCATTCTTAGTAGCCTGAACAAGTTTGCATCTTTTATATCTTCCCTTTTATGGTAAAGATTTAGATGATCTACTTTCTAAACTTTCCAGCCTCCCACACTGGCATAGGTTGAACCTGCACCTTCAACATATTTCCCTTACAGGACAACCAGCTCTCCTGAATATTTTTTTTCCCCTTTAAACGCATTTCTTATGAGGTCTTTTCTGTATATATTTCAAGTTGACTGTCATCTGGCTTTCTAAAAGTCTGTTGGTTTTGCCTTCTTGTTCTACTTCTCCCGTAAGTCATTCTCACACAAAATGCTGGCATGTTCCTGTTCTCCAATAATTTCTCTCTCTCTCGATTGCAATCACATCTAAAAGCGTCATCCCTTTGGGTGCCTTTTCCACCTTTCACATCAAGGAGTTGTCCTACAGTTAATGATGCTATAACCTACACCCTACTATGTCTCAGTGAATTGGTTCTTATCCCTCCCACGTCAGCCCCCACTTACTCTACAAACCACACCACAGAAAAGGCATTTCAGCATCTCACCATGCAAAAATCTCCCCATTAACTTCAGGATAGTTCCAAAAACATATTACTCTGAGATAGCCAAATTAGCCTCATGACATTTTTGTTCATTACAGATACGTATTTATACCTATACACAAATTTGGGTATTTTCTACACCAACACTGAAACAAAATCCTTTGCCATCAAAGGCATTAAGCTATGGGTGTCAACATGAGTAGAGATTGGAGCAATGTTTGGCACACCTGTAACCCTTGGGCACAGCCACGGATCTGTTGGTCACTAAAAGCTGCAAAAAGGAGGTGCCAACTGAGACTGCAGTTCTCAGTTACTTTTTCTATGTACTTGTGGGATATATTAGTGAACCAGAGTGTGAAATTGAAGCTAACCAACACTAGCACAAGTCTGTGCATCTCACATAAGTACTAGAGCCTGTGTACATGCATTTCCTCTCCTTCTGATGTGGTTACAGGCTTTAAAGCTGTGCCTTCTGACTGTCTGTGTCTTTAAAACACAGCACTGACTGACAATTGGAAACAGGCCTGATGCTGCAAAGTGAGTTCTCATTTGCAAACCTCAGTCCAGTTGCAGTGGATTGTGCTTTCTTGGGAGAGTGGTAGATAAACAGACTTCAAACACAGACTGAGAACAGCTCTGGTGCACTTTTGAAAAGAAGCAAATTGAGATCTCCTACCTCCCCACAACTGGGGAAATAAAAGTTTCAGGAACAGAAATTGCAAATTCATATGCTGTGGTAATACTTCAAGGGATATATTCATATGGTCATTTTTCTTCAGTATATAACGTGGTGGGGTTTTGGCTAACAATGGGAAAGCATCTTCATACTTCAAAAAAAACCTGCCTGCCATTTCTGTTTCTTATTAGTACTGGTCTGCACATGTGCTAAAATTTAAAATCTAGATCAAACAGCACAGTGGACTTCATGAGAAAAATCAGTGTAGTCACAAAGAACAAGTGGGCTTTGTGAGATTATTCTGAACTCCAAAAGAAGTAAATCGAATTTTTTCACCTTGTTCAGATTTACAAGATCTATTTATAATGACTTGCTCACGAACCACAAATTGGGTTTTATTAGATAACTACTTTCACATCCTTGTGTTAGTTATATTTAGTTCTCATGCATTCGTTTCCTGAATGATCTTAAACAAAGGCCACGTGGTTTGCAGCCGTTCCTCTTTGGACTATAGAAAAATTGACAGGCTGAGCAAAATATAGGCCCTGCAATATGACAGTTTGTCTAAATAACTGCCCCTTTTCTCTGAATACTGAAGCAATGGTTTCCCAGTACCCCCTCAGAAGGGTAGAAAATTGCATCTCTAAAAGTGCCAGCTAACACAGACGATTGTTCCTGGGAGGTGGGTGGTCCAACATCCCTCGAAACTGAATGGAAACTGCACATCCACACCTCAGAAACTCCACTGGTGAATTGAAGCATGACGGGCACCTCAGAAATGGAGCAAAGGGGTAGCTTCTCCCTGGAAGGCACCGGCCAGGCTGGCTGTGGTATAACGTGGGTAATATGTGGCAGGTTTGTCCTCAGCACTACCACCTGGCATCGTGCAGCAGCAGGGGAATTAAGAAAATTAGTGAACCAAAACTTCCCTTAAAGGTTCATGTAGTGCTTTTTTCCTTCTCCAGCCAAAGTAAGTTTATTAGCTCCAGAGACCTGGCCAGATGCTTGTTTGGAAACTGCACTGTCTGACTGGTATTCTCCCTGCAGAGTCAACTGCATGCAGAAAACTTCTTCATTTCTTGCTCTAGACCCTGACCCTAGAAAGCTATTTGCCTATGCAGATGCTGACATTGCACCAGGAACTAATGAGGTAAACAGAGTGTGGCACAGCTGCAAGGACCCACAAGGGCTCATTTTCTTTCAGAAGTAGGGTACATGGCTGCTGCATGAGGCACCTATGTCATGGTCCCTTTAGGGGTCATGGTGGTCACCTTTTGTCCTCATAAGTCCTGCATTTCATTGCTGTCTAAATTGATTCCTTTGCAATAATCCTGAAAAACATGTCTTTAAATCAGGGACACTATCACCTCTCTCTTTGGCAATGGTAGTGCTAAACACACTCTGCTGTACTTATGCTGACTACACATTCTTCCAGACAAATGTAAAAATTGACCTTCTGTTACTACAACTCACCTAATTCCTCCACGTTAAGATTCACATCAGTTTAGAGAGCTGTTACTTTTTGACAGTGTCAGTTTAGTTATACACTTGAAGCTTGCTGGCACTTCCATAATTTTGCTATTCATTTATTATGTGGCTTCAGAGAATACATTCAACAAAACCTATCTGATATGTTTTTACTGACTGCATAGAGCAGCAAGACAATATTTTTTGTGGGCATTTCAAGTGCAAACAAACACTCCAAACTGTCTAGAGCTAGATGGAATAGTTTGCAGAAGAGATGCATACTGTCTTGTTTTCTGAGATGAAGTTTGCACTCAAAATTCTGCAAGTACCAATCAAAACAATCAAAACACTCACACATCACTGTGACAATAGCTTTCCTTTAGGAGTGGGGCTATTAAAATTTGTCCAGACATTGTGCCTTAGTAATGAAAACCTGGATCCAGGTCCCAGCGTTGTACTTGAGACTGATGGGATGTCCCAGAAGCTGCCCTGCCAGGCACCCATCCACTCTGCATTGCCAACAGGGCAGTAATCTGCCTCTTTCCCTCTCCGTGGCACATGGCCATAAGGAATGCTCTGCCACTCAGGCAAAATACACTTTTGGAGAACGAAGCCTCACTGCAGGTTGCAGAAATAAGTAAAACCTGATTTTTATTTGAGCTTGTTTATTCTCTAAAGCCTGCTGCTCCTGAATGTGAGCTCCGGGATGGGTGCAGAGAGTGCTGCTCCAGCTGGCCTGGACAATCTGCCAGTGCACTCCCCTCTGAAGAGCATGCTGTCACCCTGTCCCACTGTCACCCTGCTCCTTCACGCCTCCTACTCATAGAGTCCCAGCAATGTGCGTGCAAATATAGGCATGAAGAAATGTCACTTGAACACTAGCTGAAATTGCCGAGCTCCTTCAAGCATTCAAATATAAGAAATAAAGCTATTTGGCTGCAGATCACAGTGCATAGTGATGTTTGCCCAACATTTTGCCCAACCTTTGCCCAACCTTTTGGGCAAACATCGCCTGATCACAAAGTGAAGTCAGTGGTCTGTAAATGCTGCTTTGTCATCCAGGGGGTTCTATGCCTGTAAATAGCATATTTATATTTTAAGTGGTTAAAACTGTATGCTTATTTGACATAAAAATTAGTATTCCACATCAAAGGAAAATAAATACTATAATTCTGTAGTCATCTTATGTCACTGCAGAGAGTAAAATTTACTTTTGCAAAGCAACAGCATATGGCATGGTCCCAGTTCAAAGAAGCATTCAGCAGCAGTCAGTGCAGTTTATTACATGGAGTTGCAGTTCATCACATGTCTATGACGATCATGTGCAGGGGGTGCACGAACATGTGTATGCAGAGATACAGGATCATGTTATCATGCCAGAAACTCAGCTAGCAACTGCTCATCCCAGGAGCGATGTTGTGAACTCAGAGGTCTCTCCCTTCTCACTGTGGCTCCAGGTCCTGGGCACCCCCCAGGGACCAGGACAGACATTCCCAAACTTGCAGCTTAACAAGCCAGGAGACAGTACGGGGAGTGCTGGTTTAGAGGCACTTGTCTAAGGTGTTCCTGTGGGCCTCTCTGATCATTGACCATCAGAGAAAGGCAATCACTAGTGAAACTAATGTTGCAGAATATGGATGTCTTGCAGAAATGCAAAACAGAATGCAAACACAAGAATTTTTTACAAACGTTGTAAGCAAAAAAAATGTTCCTACTACTCAGAATTACACTTCAAAGCAAAATACTCAAGCTTTTGACAGAAAATCCAGTATTATTCTTTTTCCCAAGTTGAGAGTCCACAAGAAAGAAAGATTTTGACAGCTGCAGAATTCACACTTATCAAAGGCACAAGCCCTGCTGTTACAGACGGATTGCACAGAGATACGCCTGTTGTTAAAAGGCAGAAAATTAAAGGAGCATTCAATCATGCAAAAATTCTGACAGGCTCCTTAGCCCAGGGCTAATACCTGGAGTCTATGTCCTGTAATAATTCCTGGACTCATACTTTGGCTTACAGCAGGTGACTGCAGAGATCTCAGGCAGAGGAAGGACATTAGCATAGAGGGGCCAACTATCTAGTTTAATAATAGGAAACATGTTAATATTCCTCCTTGCCATAGAAGACTTATGGTAGCAATGCAAGCACACACTCATAACTAATTTCAATTACTGCATAAATAATCACTTTGCAGCTCTATCTGAAATTATATTTTGAAAAGTTTCTTTTCATTTTGGGTGGCAAACCATCAGCTATTTTTCATCTTCATAAAATTAATCAGCCATAGAACTCTTTTTAAGATGAATATTTGTTGGCAGCAACTTCCAACTCCAAAGATCAGTCACCTAGAGATAACTATACAAAATAAAGAATTTTTTATAACTTTGTAAAAGCTGCGCTTCCCAAATTGGTAGATCGGTTAGATTTTTGAACACTTTTAAAAATGTAGGTCCTGGTCTGACTTTAGAAATCATAAGCAGGAGTAAATATATTTTTGTCTTCTCATTGCAAATTTGCTCCTACAGCTCCGTAGATTAGTTTTTATTCTCAGAGTTTGTTTTGGAAATTTAGTACATAATTGCAAGAACAAGGAAATCCCCATTCAAAAAAGAAAGAAAAGAAAAAGAAACTGGAAAGAAACCTTCTGCATCAGTTAAGCAAGTACTCATTACAAAAAGGAAATAATTATGCGTCACTTGTTTTTATCTAAAAATAAAAAATACCACTGCTTCCGTTTGCAAAGAGTTACTAAGAAATATTCATGTGACCCTGAACTATCTGCAGTTAGTAATGTAAAGCAGGCAGCCACATATACCACATCATATAAACTCATGAAAGTACCCATCTCTTCTTACAAACATAATAAAAATGAATGCACACCTTCAGAATCAGAGCCTTCAGGTTTGGTTCATACTTCTCTGCACAGTACATCAGCAGTGCTTTTAGGTTTGGCATTAGGAAAAGAAACCTTATACCCTAAATTTCATAACCTAGAGTCAAATCAATCACAAGTGTGTAGGCTCCAAGCTGCCAAAGTTTTGATTTCAAATTAGTGTGTGCACACACTTTGATAGGACCCTTGTTTACTGTAGCAGATGTCATCTAGTAGCTGTGTTGCCTTTACATTTTAGAGGGGACTTTTCTATCAGCTGTTTGGCAGATGTCCTTTCAGATATCAGGGCAATAGGTTAGTTTGTGATATTGCCTTCTCTAAATGCACATACAGCCACAAACTGCGTTTGTCAGGTCTTGTTTTCCCCAACAGCCCTTTCTTTCCTTCAGCCCTACCCAGATTTTTTTCAGCACCCCCTAGTGCTTTGAATAAGAAATAAAACCCCTCCAGGATTTCCCCTCCCCCAAGCCATAACTTCCCAAGCAGCCTTTTATGCGGAGGCTTTGGTGGCAATTTCTGACCAGATGGGAAGCCGGGACGGGGCTCTGCGGGCAGCTGCTGGTCCCTGTACCTGCAGTCTGCAGGCATCGGGTTGCAGCCCCCACCAGTCACACCACGCTTTTCCCTGCTTCCTGCCACTTCAAACGGTGCCTTTGAATGTTTGACAAGCAACATCAAACGTGGCAGGTGAGTTTCCCCAAGCCACACGCTTTCATAACCTCCTCTGAATGCTTTCTGTCTCTGTATCCCCAATGAACACTCCTTTTCACCAGCGTGTAAAAACAATTTTGCCTTCACCTTTGGAGTCTAAATATTCCTAATACCTTTTTACCTTTTTTTTTTCTTTATTTTTAAGGCTCAAAGGGTCGACACCAAAAGGAAATTAAGATAAGGGTAACAATTGTTTCCTGGAGCTGCTTGGGGGGTGAGATCTAAGAGTCTGAGTGCTGCCACGGAAATCACGGCAAGCACTAGGACTGGGAACTTTAGTGGGAACAACTCCAGGCTTGTTGCCAATGGGCTGGTCTTTCCTCACTTAACATCACTGACTACTAGAGGAAAAAGTTGTGCATGAAGGGACTGGAGGAAGATGCCAGGTGACTTCAAAGCGATTACAACAGCATGTGTGCTTAATTCAGGTGCTTTCCTGGAGATAAACAAGCACTCATAGCAATCTGACCCTCTGTGTCCTGCAGGAAGCCAGAAAGCTTTACTTGGGAGGCCAAACAGGAATGGCAATGTGCCCAGATGGCTGTGTTTATAGAAGCCCTGGAGAGCTGTTGACCTAGTGCACATGACTCCAAAAGCTGCCCTGCTGATCGTCATGCCTCCTCCATGGAGGAAATGGCGTGCGGCAGAACAGGCTCGTAAAAACGAAGATGGTGCCTGCACTCTGTACACACAGCATGACTGTGCAAACGACATTTTCCATGCCTATCTTGTCATTTGCTGGGGGAGCCATGCAGCTAACAAGGCAAGAGGCCAGTCTTCGTTCAGGGCCAGAAGGGGAATGCCACGACCCCATCAGGTTTGTATTCCCCTGACTTGGCATAACTAAAATGGACAAGCACTGTCACCACCGTACAAGGAATTTTTGTACAAGTCACAGCCAGGTAGCAACAAAACCACAGTCTCACTGAGTGACAGCCATTAAAGCATTGCTGCTCCCACCATGCCATGAGCAGGGAAGCAGCCAGGCAGCGCCCAAGCTGGTGCGGCAGGGCATAAGGCTGGCACAGAGGGTTGCACTCTTGCCAGAGCTCTGTATTTGTCCAGTCTTGCCAAAGTTCTGTATCTGCCTCACCCATATCCACACTTGGGACCAATGTGAACTGCTCCCTTCTTGCCAGAGTAAATGGTCTGAGATGAGGTATCACTTATCATGCAGGTGATACCCAGAGAAATCCTTTCAGAAATACCTGCTGTCACTTTGACAACAGGGTCCAAGCTGACCAGAAAGAAGAAATGCTTCCACATCTTAAAATTATTAAAAGCAGGTCGTCATTCAGGTACCTGCACAGGCAAGTGTAATTTAGACCTAAGAGTTCTTTACAGATAAATCTTATGAGCAGCAAAGACCCCTTAATGGAAAATCGGGGCAAGGGCTGAAAGTAGCAGGATGTTTCCATGTGACCCCTAGAAGCCTCGGGAGTCTGGGACTTTTCCCACATTTCAGTGAAAACACTGCATATGGGCAGCTCATTTCACACAGTTGAAAAGGCACTAAACAAGCATGAAATGGCAAATAAAACATAACTCATTTAAATAAAAGTAATTCATTATCTAATGTAACAGGCATCTTAATGAGAAATCTGTGTGTTTTGAATCATTCCCCTGTTTAATCTCATAAAATCAAATATTTCATAACATGCTAAGGGCAAAAATACACCATGTCTTGCTTTATTTTGCTAATTAAAGGCAGTAGTATAGTTCCCAAATCAAACACCAGCATGAACCAGCCATGTGTTGTTCACAAGGTACCTCTGACTCCTCACATAAGTCAGCAGTGGGACCAAGTTAAGCACAGCAGCACTAGAAGAGAGCATCATCTCCCCTCAGCTCCATCACAAGGAACCTTGGTGGGGGAAGGGTGACAGAGCCCCAACGCATCTTGCAAATCCCCAGGCCAGAGAGGACCCCAATGTCTCCTTGGCAGTCCCAGGGCTTTGCAATGGGGATACATCACTGCAGACAGAGCTCCCCTCCTGCTGCAGATCCTGCCCCGGCAGCAGGTGTCCCAGATGGTGGCTGCACAGCAGCAAGGCTAAGTGAGCAAAATTCCCTCTTGCTTACGCCCTGAAGTGATGCCCTGGTGCACTGGGTTCAGCAGCAATGCTTCAGACTGTGGCACACAAGGAGGCGAACTACTTCTCTCAGCTGAAACCAAATCAAGGTAACTGTAGTGGTCATGGCAACCATCTTGACATATCTCCCTGCCACCTGGAACTCTCAAATTTCAGAGGCAGTGTAAAGGCTAAAATAAGCCTTTTTGCGACTTTTCTGGGATGTATTATGTGTTATCATTTAGAAGAAAAATGCAACTATTTAGAGGAATCACAAGTCAATGAACATTCAAATGCATGCATGTTACTTGTTGCCTTCTGTCTCCCTACACTTGCTCCACCTCCTAGTAGCAATATACCATTTATATTCATAGCATCTCAAAAATGGACCTCAGACTTCCACAGCACCTGGCCTCCCACATTCTTTTGTAGTTCCATGCTCCAAAGGTATCAGTATCTTTCTTTTACCCCAATCATTTAAAGAGGACTCATGACCTGCATTTTTTAATTGCTTACAATGAATAAAAGATGATGTATAAAAATCTATATTTTCTACAAGCAACTGAGAACCAGCAATATCTACTTATCCACTACTTTACTATGAGGGAGAAAACTATTCCTTCAACCTTTAATTTAGGGACTAAAAAATTCTTAAACATTATAGAACCATGGGGCCAAGGTTGGTCCCACTGCCACAAGCACCAAGTCAGGCCCTGCCGGTAGAAATGCATGTGATAAGTCAGGCTTAGATCCAGCAGCAGTGAAGCCTGGGCTTCCTTTCTTCTTCTTGCCCCACTCCAGTCTGAATTTCTTCCCTTCTTTTCTAATGTAATGATCATTACAGAGCATCCTGCAAATGACCGAGCCATTCTCATCTCTCCTCTGGCACAGGGATAGTGCAGTCAACCCTCTGTTTGGCAAAGCTGGGATGCCCCTGACAACGCAGAGATTTCTTCCTAGGGACAAAAGAGCTGGTAACTCTTTGGAAACATTCTTTACTTTGATACCCACCCCTGTCTTAAAAAAAAATATTCCTTTACGCTATCATTTTCACATCATTAATGTGTAACATTATCCTGAGTTAAAAACCCATGGTGATTAGTTAGCTAACTGCTTTTGTCCAACTGTCCCATTTTCGCCAATTTTAAAAGCAAATATGAAATGCCTGGTCATAACACCAAGACAGTTGTCAGAAGAAAACAGTTATGACGATGTTAATTTTGGTTGTGTGCTAATGAAATAATTTTCCACTTGTGTCTCTGCAACACTGGTCAGCATTTATTTGCACAGTAGCTGATAAAGCAGAAATGCATCCCTTTTGGAACACTGGGGACCATTGAGAGTGGTTGCATCAAAGGAAAATGCTATGTATATTCCTGGCTCTTCTAACAGGTGGCTAAGAAGCAGTGCCATTAGCATGGCAAAAGATCAGCAGCATTTGAAACTGGAACACATGGCTTGATTAGCAAAGAGAAGTCATTTCAAGCTTCTTTGTGTTCTTCACTGAAACTAGAGATTTTGATCCCTTGGAAAGCCAAGAAAAAATTTGAAATTAAATGGTGAAAATAATTCTTTACCCCAGCCTTAAACACTGATTCACTCCTGCTGTTAACACAGATTGTTTTGCCACAAGATAAGAGGGAGCAAGTATGCTTGATGATGGGTCATAGACAAAGGGCCTTCTTCCACATAGCTTATGCCCCTGCCTTCTCATAAACTTGAAATGAAAAGTTCTGCAGATTAAATCAGCTGAACCAATCTGCTTACCCAGCTATAAATGGGGTGAAATACTTCATACGTTATTTGTATATAAAGGCGTGACAGATGACACTGGCTAACTCCAGTAAATTCCGTAATTCAGTGGCACTAATAGAGAAAAGTATCCATTTTTCACTGTTTGTTACACCGATAATGTACTGTTTGTCTCCTTCTCCAAAAGTGTAATGAATCCCCACTCTGCCATGCTGATCACCTTTCCTTATAAAAATCAATTGTACTTTTATACCAAATAATTTTCATATTCATAATCAGCACTGAGTTCTATAAGGCAGGATGTCTGTTTTCTTCAGGAGTCTCATAATCCTAAATTTATATCAATGATCCTATTTCTAGCCGCTATAAGAAAAACCTAAACTAAAGCAGGAGTCATTTTCCACAGTTTCTGTTCATGTACTCCCTCAGGAATTAAGGGAAGAGAGATTTGCATGTGACAGTGAGAGAAAGGTCTGGAGAAAGATAAAGGTTGCCATAAGCATACGCACTGAAAGCAACAAAACATGCTGCATCAGCACTTCATCTAGGACATGTAGTTGAGGCATTATCTACCATATTTGTTGAGGAACACAGGACCTGTCGCAACAAGTCTTATTTTTATTGAGATTACCCTGCTGATGTACATTTAGCAGTTATGATCTTAAATGGATTCCCACTTACTTTTTTCTCTAGTTTTTATGTTTTTCCTGTACGCACACCTAAATAAACCACTGTTGCATAACATCACTGGCACAGCATGACTAATGCATTTTCATCCTGCCAATGGGCTCTGGTAAACTGCAGTCTAAAGGCAGGTGGGATTTACTACCCCAGTCAGATAAGTTGCATACTGGGAGGAAAATAATTGTGAATATCACACTACACTTATGAAGTTCTTGTTTTCTCAGCATTTCTTTTGTCATAATTAAAAGGTAAGAAGAAGACTGTTGGTGAGGTGTGATGTAAAAGAAAAACCCACCTAAGATGTCACAAGAGAAAGTTTCTCAGCTCTGCTTCAAAGCTGAGACATTCGTTTGACATTTATTGTTCATGCACAGTACCTGGGTAGTGACTGGTCACAGGTAAAGGTACATTGCGGCTTTTTTAATTATAATCCATTTAAGTTAATAATGTTTTGCCTATCCTCATGAAGTTTCTCAGGATTTTGTATATTCATTAACTTACAGAAGAAAACACTGTTGCCAGCTGCTTTCTCCCATCTTTCTTCCCAAAATGACTGTGTTGGATTTTGTGACATCAAGATTTGGTGCAACTGGTCTCAGGAAAACTTTAGAGGTAATTATGAGTTGTAAGAACTTCCATAACTCCATTCCTAGATTTCCATTCTAGCTCCATAGCTAGATTTCAAAGATCAAAATTTTCTCAACTGTGGAAGTAAAGCAGTGCATTCATTTGTATTTCAAAGTATTTTATTGTTATGAAGTATTTCATTATATATATTTTACTGAAAGTATGTTGCTGGGTTTGAAGGTATTTTATTGTTGCACATAGATTTTGTCAAAATTAACTTCACCTGTGGCAAGTCCACATTCATTATGTGCTTGCCTTAACAGGCCTGTGAACATATGAATGTGCATCAAGTTTGCATTTGTGCACGAAAAAATACAGTAGAGACATTGTCTAAGTTCAAGTAAATTGTTTATTTTTCATGGCTTTGCGTACACAAGGACATGTGAACTCACTTTCAAACTCAATTTCAAACTCCAGAAATTACCCACACTCTGGTTGGGATACCGTCGCAGAAACATAGTCCTCTAATGTTTTAGATTTTGGGGGGGTACCTGAGACATCTGAATAGAGCTGACAGATGGTGCAAGACCTCTGTGCCCTTCTGGAGAAGCAACCAGGAGGCCCCCAGGCAAGGCTCATTAGCACCTCAGAGAGCACAGGATGCCTGCATGAAGGGAACGAAATCCCAACCCCATTTCTGCCCCCCTTCCCCCATGTCCACCAGTCAAAATGCAGCTCTCTTGCAACTGGGCTCCTTTTTGACCTCTGATGCTCTGAGAGCATTGAGCCAGAGCTGAAGGACAGAGTACTAGCGCTCCACATCGTGGCCCATAGGCTTGTAAAGCAGCCATTCCTGAGCTGGAAAGCTTTCTGATCATATTGTATTTACATTGTATTTACAGGGAAGTTAGTTCTGGATGCCTATATTTATGGAAACAAGCTTTTCTAATGAACCTTCTCTCTCTTCGAGAGCAAACCTCTAGATAAGCCCTTAACTTTAATTTTGCCTGTTACACAACTCAGAGTAAAATTCACATTTGTTAAATTTGTCCAGTTATGAACATTTCCTATTAAACTCTGAAGATTAACAGGTTTAAAACGCTGAGAGTGGCCAAAAAAATTAGGGAGTCCGCTCCATCCAAAGCCTCCAGACTGCCTTCTAGCAAGATAATACATCCCTCTTCTGTGTACAGTAACAGTCCAGCCAAGACTGTAAGATGTCATTTATTGCATGCAGGTATCAAGAAATAAAAGGAAAGAGGACATTTTATGTAAGCATAGCAAAGCCCAAAGAACTAATTGCTTGAATTGATTAGGAAAGCTGATAGTGCTTAAGGGCCATCTTTTGTTTTCTTCTGCAAGTGTGTCTGTATGGTATGGCATGGTAACATATCTAGCACTTTTAAAACCAGAGAGTCTATGAACCACATGTCATAATGCAGAGATGGCTGAATGTCTTCCATTGAAAATTTTAACTGCCAACAAATTACTGAGGGTTTCCAAAGAAACCCTGTTACTACTGTTACTATTTTAGCATTAAGGACTGGATTGCCTAGAACTGGACTAGAATATCACTGTGCTACAGACACAAAAATAGACTTCTGTTCGTTAAGGAGTGCAACATAATAAACATGGATGCTCAGATCCAGCCTGTTGGGGAGCAGACGTGCGAGAACAGAGCCACTGTCCTGCCAGATGCACCCTGAATTCTCAGCAGTCTTTAACACAGGGTATAGACCAAGTGACAGCAGGCGCTGAAGTTCCCATTTCATTGTTGCTGGCAGCAAGCCTGCTATGATTCCCATAAACACCTTCATAGGGACGCACCTTGCCACCATAAATAATCAGTAATACCATGTACAGTAAGCTTACTGAAACAGCCTCTGACTCAGAGGAACTATATACTGAATTAAGACCACACTACTTGCATAAATGTGTTAGAGTAAGCCTTAGGGAAAATTAAAGTAGGCAATCCAAGTTTACAAACCTTAGGGCAAAATTAAAATGGCTCAACACTGAAGTCCTATCTATGATACCAGTTTCTGACTTTCTTCTTGTTACGTCCCAGTCCGACTATGTTGGGCCTAGGAGAGGTTCGCGATGACTCCAAGCTTGAGATTAAGATACAAATGAGGTCAGGTGCCGCTTACTGTAACTTTATTGTTATTCCCCAGCAGTAGTCACTGAGACAAGCAATAAAGGAGGGAGTAGAAGAAATGCAGAAAGGAGAAGCAGTATTATGCAGCACAGCAAGAGTATAGTCACCACCACAGGCCCGACAGCATCCTGACTGTCCTCCGGAGTTCAGCAGCATCCTGTTGATCCATCATTCTCAAGTCGGGGGGGGGGGGGGAGTCCCAGTTCCAATTGTGGTGGGTCACCGCACCAGTTATAGTCCAGGTCGGTCCGTAGCTTGACCAATCAGCATGACAGTGGCCTTTGCCCAGCTAATCATCATTTGATACGGTTGCCGTATGAGCTCTTCCTGCCTTTGTTGCTTGGGCAGAGCTTGGTTTAGCACAGTCATCGTGACACAGCAAGTTTGGGGTAGCGGGACAAGTCCAGGCAACCCCCAGGGTAGGCAAGATCTGGTCCCTCTGACAATCAAAGGCCCCACCTTTTCAGCTGGGGGCAACACACCCCTTTCAGCTGGTGGCAATCTTCGGTGGTGACTGATAAGCAAAAGAATGGTCTGCAGAAAGGGCTAAATAGACACAAGTCTGCTGTCGATTTACAGAAGCTTAAGCAAGCTTTGAGACAATTATTTTGGGGTTCCAGTCTCTCAAACTTCTCAGTGGGGGTTTTGATGAAATTAGGATGGTGATGGCATATAACACCAGGAACAGATGCAACAGGCACCTTGGAGGACCAAATAAAACATACGTTCAGGGTTCAGCCCCACCATGCAATATTAAAAATGCTCCATGTCACAAGGAGAAGGTGTCCCTTAACCATCTCTGCTCCTTGGAGCATTCTGGCTCCAAGAGGAGTTACCTCCATTTTGCCCTTAAGTGTCTGAACAGGCATTTCTAGCTTTGCCCAGGCTGTGCACAGTGAACTCCTTAGAGCATAAATGATCCAGACATGTTAGTCATTTCACTCATTAGTTAACAGGGCTGAAAAGGCTTTCAGTAAGTCTGTAAGGTAACAGTATAGGAGTGTGGTGTTCAGCACAGCATGGCACGCTAGTCCATGAACTGCAAAACACATTTTATCTTACTGTCACGTCTCATGTGCGTGTATGTGCAGCAGGGCACAGGAGAAAAGAAAACAGACAGATAGCCATTAAGTAGGTTTACAATAACAAACCCATCTTGGTATTCCTCTTCTCTGATTTTCAGCTACCAAGTTTTCTACCATCAGGTTCTGACTGCCAGATCAACTGCAATTTCATGCAAATCTTGCATCAGTGTTTGGCAGGGTATACTTTTTTGTGTACCCCACTGTGGTTAATCCCTGCATCTGAAATTCAGTTCTTCTTCTTCTACCTCCTGCAGGGAGGTGTTACAGAAACCCATCTTTTATGCACACAGACCTCTTTAGAAATCTGATAAAACACTAGCAGAGAAAATGTTGCTCTCCGATTGAGTTATCTGCATTGGATGTAATATTTATTCACATTTCATTAAAACAAATAGGTCATGAAATCCACGGCAATGCTATAGGAGCTGAAAAAAAGATGACTAACACTGCTGCTTAGATTCAGAACCTCTTTGTGTGAGGGCACAATAGATTCAACTGTGCTAAATTATCAAGAGTTGGCAAAGGCACTTGAAAATTTCACTTCCTGGATCTCACAACTTATTTGATGGGGAACACACACAGAGACCAGGCAACCAGTATTTCCAGTACCACCTTCACTCAAATTCACAGACAAAAGTTTGAGGGGTTAGAATGGGTCATATCTAGCTGATATACATACCTGACCACATCTACTCTAGAGCCATACTGGCTTTCTAGTGCAGATAAAAGGGCAGCAACACTGCTTCAGTGTAACCCTACCTAAACTGAAACTACAGCTTGGGGCTCTCTGCCAACAAAGGGGATCCAATATCCTTTCCTGGAAGATCTTTTGGGTTAGAAGGATAGAACCCAGACTATGCTTTCCAATACCTCAAACATGTTTGATCAGGAATGTACCTTTAAGAAACAAATATCATTTATAATAGTACTTGTTTCACCAAAAATTTTGCTCATAAACAGAAAATAGGTACAGCTCAGCTAGCTGTTTTGAAAGTACTTTAACATCATCACAAAGTAGCAATGTGCAGAGACCTGGCAAGAGCACAGGTCTCTAAATTGCTCTTTGTTTTCTTAAGTCTCGAAGAGCTTTTTAATCATATGAAGCTTCTCAATTAATTAAAAAGAAATCCAAAAATAATACATAAATGACACACTATCATAAAATAACATATTTTTTTTTTCCCCAGCATCATTTTAATCTCTCTCACAGTGGTGTTGCATGTACACTATCTCGTTTCTACCGTGCTTTCTAGAGGCAGAAGCCATACAGAAAAGGAATATATTAATTGGCCAGTAAGATGTTTCTTGTTATAATTTTCTGAACACTGAACTCACCTGTGCCAAAGCACAGCAGCTCAGTAAAATAGCAGCCATACTGGCATGTGTAATGCCTCCCACACTCAACATGACAAGTGAAAGTTACCTTTCCTGACCTCACTATCCCACAGAAGTTTGAAATTACTTATTAAGTCCGAACATAAACAGATAAAATGACAGCCCAGTCTCCCCCTGGTCTCATGCCAGCTACATGAAGTCTCCAGACAGGGAGAGAAGCAGTGTCTCAGGCCATGCCACAAGTGCAGGGACATGCCTGACAAACCGAGCAGCACTCCTGGGTACACGCTGGTCTGATGCTGCAGACTGGGAAGGCATCGCAGGCACTTTCGGGCTGCTGAGATCTCCATAAACAGCAGCACCCATAAGCAGGATGGCCTCTCCTGCTAGCCACATCTTGTGGAGACAGTTTTGTTGCATTTTCATCAGTGTAAACAGGGAACCATTATACCAAATGCTGCTCATTTTTTACTTGAATATTACCTGGGGGAATAGGGAAGAGCTGGCAGGAGGAGAGAGTTGTACTAAATAATTTTCTGCTGATACATTACACCAGACTAAGGTGATTTTGCTACTATTCCCATAGGAAGGGTAGAAAAGTCAGGATATTTGTGTGTATTTTAGCCACTCCAGTTTGAAGCACACCACGTTAGTTTAGGCTCTTGATCTAGGGGGGGTTGTGCAGTTACATTAGCCTTGAATCTTGAAACAGCCGCACACCCTACCTGACACCACTGCAGAGGAGGTGGTGAGCACTACTGGAAGGATGTGGTGAGCAGCTAGGAGCAGTGATGCTTTAAATGATCTAGCTAGACTTACTCAGGCTTCTCTGTCTTAGACGCTGCTGAGACACCTGAAAACTAGTCCACTACTTTTAAACACCTAATTGAAAATTTTCACCTAAAATAAAAATATTGTTTAAGTAGTTTTGATTAATATAATAGTCTCAGAGCCACACAGTTGAAAATATGTTTGCAAATGTCTATTCACAACTGTTAAACTACAGTCAGTTAGAGGCAGGCAAGATCAATCTGTGATGTAAATAGACTAAGTATCCTATGATCTTATTAGTGAGTGTTAAGAAATATATGGCATGAAATACACTGCATAACATTTTCCCAATTAAGCAGCTGAGCTGTTTATCAGGATGTTAGTTAAGGTGATCTTCCCATCTTCTCCATACATGTGCTCACATATTCATCTGACTCCACACTGGAAACTACATTTGAAATCCCAGAAGAAATAAATAAGTCATAGTGGAAAGGCTGAATGTAAAGTAAATTCCAGCTATACCACAGACTGATGGTAAAACTGTTGGTGAAAATTGCTTTAGAGACTGATGATTTTTTGCCTTCTTTTCATGGATTTTGCCATCCTTCTCTCTTCAGGTTTGCACCTTTTGCACTGGTACAAATAACTGTCTCTGCCAAGCAATTTCTATAATTACGTCACTACTAAATCATTCTGCCCCATGAACTCCTGAGGCTGCTGTTTAGTAATATCATGCCTCAAAGTAATTTAACTTCCTCCAGTAAAAACTGCTAAGAACTTTTGGAAGGGTGAATCAGAAGACATTCTCTCCATTAATTAAGTTTCACAATATTTATTTCCCTCATAGGAAGTGTTTTATTGTCATTCTAATGGTTGAAATGAATGTAAAGTGAGCATCAAAGATCAGCATCAGTCATTTGTAGGGCAGGAAGTAGCAACCACTGAAACAGAATCCAAAAACCAACTTCTTGACTGTTTGTTGTCCTTATTTTTAAAGACCTGTGCAACAATGTTGCACTGCCACTGAAGAGCCTTTGTGCCACACAGCACTGCAAAGACTGCCCTGGTGGGCTAGATCCTCATGGGTATTATATACCCAACTTTGCATGATTTCAATGGAAGCCACGAACTTTAAGAGGACCTAGATTTTTAAAGGTCTTTAAAGATCTGAGCCTCCTCAACTGAATAGGACAGAGACAGAGAGATCTGGAGTACAGGAGAGTAAATATTGTGATTATTTTTGCAAATAAAGAAGTCATGCACAGACACCAAATGTGAGATGTTCAAAAGTGGTTGGCACTGATTTAAACTTTTAAGAAAGTGATGTCAGAAGTACCACTTTTTTTCAATAGCCCTCAAATTAGATTAGCACAGGGAATTTTTTAAAATACATTCTTGTGAAATAGTCTGTGGCAGAAATATGAGCTAGAGCTCAGAGGAGCGGAAAGATCAGTGGACTAGTAAAGACTTTTTACAAAGGTTCGTCGTGTTTTTTTCTGTTGGTTGTTTTCAATCTATCCCTAAAGTTTTGCTTTTTTATTTCTCAATTTAAAGTTACTAACTTCAGCAGTGAAAGGAAAAATACCATTAAATGGCTTATGCAATAATTACAAAGTTGCTTGGCACCCTCAAAATTTCCTGGGACTCTTGAAAGGAAAGTTTGCAATCAGTTTTTCATGTTGTTTTTATCAGGTATTTTTTCTTGTTTGGCTAATATATTCCATTTTATTTAAAACAAATCTTCATAGTGTTGAATGACTTCACAAAACTGTATATTTTAAACTGCAGCCTTCTTTGTAAGGGATGCAGTTTGCAGATCTTTGCATGAAAAATTCCCAAATATGAATCAGAAGTGATCAGTGTATGAGAGAGGTGCTGTCAGTGATCATGGTGGGCTGAAGGGACAACACATTGTTATTAACACCTGTCTCACTTAACCTTCTGTTAATAAGCTCTGCAATTTTCCTTGTGCTGGAAACACAGTAAAGCCCATTAACCATATTCCACTACAAATACCTTGGAGTTTTATGGAGTTGGAGACTATTATTTTCAATATAAATAAAAATTCGTTGTAAAATCTATGACTCCTATTCGTCTTCTTCAAGTCCTGCATTACTGACAGAAGACCAGAGCATATACATTGCAGTTGTTGTGTGTAGCAACAATAGCTTATCCAATGAGAATATTGTGATATTCAACATTGTGAATATCCAATGATGAATATTTGTGGCTCTGCAGGGATAGTTTGTTTCATTATGTAATTTACTTCAAATGCAGCATCTGTTTTAAACATGGCTAGAATTTTGTAAATATCATTGCCACTCTTGTGTAATTGTGTGTGATTCAATTTCTATGCACAAGCACAACCAACCAATAATGGAGATTATGCTTTCAGTTCCACTAACACTTTTGTTGCAGTATAGTAGCCTACAGTCTTCTTTCAGCTCTTTCATGATGCAACTTAAAATTCTTAGCGTTATTCACCCTCACGCCTTTCCTTATCATCACTAATATTACGTCAGAAAATAAAACAAACTTGTTACAGTGTCCTCCCTTGGACTTCTAGACCTGATTTTCCTCAAGTCAGATAAAACCTGGAAACTCTTAAAATCTATCCATAAAAGGTATCTAAGAGTTAAACACTCCAGAGGCAAAAAACCTCACAAAAGAATTACTATGTACTTTCATCACAGGTAGATTCATCTGGATTTGAAAAATCTAGTATAACAATGAACTGGTCATCAATATACTGTGCTGATCAGTAATATCACCAAAAAGCACCAGAGCTGTATTTTAATAATGATGATATCATGATGATAAGATTGGGAAGGTAAGACAGTGGATACACAATTAATCTCACCTCTGGAATGAAAGGTCCTGAAGAAATGTGAAGCACTCACTGAAGACTGGGGTACTGCCCACAGCTGTTGGCACTTTCCCCATAGCTAAACCGGCCCCTTTCTGACAAGCTACATTCTTAACTCATCCCATAGCCCAGCTCTGACCTTTTTGTGGGTGAATTGCACTCGCTTTGTACCATGACACAGCTGACCATGTAAGAACAACCTTGCCTTTGAGAACTACTTGTGCCCTCCATCCCCACAAGGTCTGACACCGTCGCTATGCCAGAGCAGAAAAGGATGGCTCACCACCCTGCTTCACACCAGGTAAAGCTCTACTTCATTGAAGGTCACGCTGGGCAGAGCACTCAAGCCTACAGGCTGAACAGCATAGACTGACTTGATTCAAAACTGCTGTTGGCTTGGACCTTCTAGGGCAATTCTGCTTACCCAGGTCTCCCTGGGATCCTGTGCAGTGCCTGTAATCTCAAGAATGGTTTTTCTGTAGCTCTCAGTTCAAAATGTTCAAAATAACAAACAATTACACCATAGTCCAGCAAAGTATTTTTTACAGCATGATTTTAGGACTTGCCACGATGAGTCCATACATTCCATCTGGAGGGATCCCACAGCAAACTGTCCCACCAGCAAAGATTAAAAGCAGAACCAGAAACTTTGAATAAAATAAAGAGCAAGTCAAACTGACATTGCAGACACCTGGGATGAGCCTTGGCACAAAACCACAAGTTTAGATACCAAAGTCCCCACAGCAAAGCACTGTGGTTGATACCACATGGGAATGAGCCAGCCTGCATCACTAAACACAAGGGACACGGGGAACTTTTTAATACAGAGAGCAAACCTAATACTCACATGGACAGACTGGTCATTCCCTCTTCCACTGGCTTCACGTCTCACTGCATTGTCTGCTCAGAGCTTCATAAAATCTTCTGCTAAAACTAAGTATTTGTATGTGTGCATGGTCCTACATAGTAGCCTAAAATAACTCCACCTGACTGCTGAAGAAATAGTGTGATAATGCACTGACATCAGGAACCCCTAGAGAAAGTGTGTCTTTGTTTCAAGCTTGGATACACCTGTCAGTGATCCACAGATAAATGGATAGCTGCACCACTCATCCTAAGAAACCATTTACATAGAGATTCAAGAGGCCTTTTTAAGAGTCATGAACATCCACCTTTCACCTTTAAGGCACTCAATATTCAAAAGTTCATATTGAGAAGCTTAGTGGAAGTTCATAACATCTGTCTTTGAGACACGTATGTCAGAGCTGACTCCTAACGTAACATAGTAGAAGTAGCAGTACTAAGTCAGAATTTTATGTAGCAGAATATCCTCTTCCCACTTGTGCTCATTATTTTATTAAGGATCGTCATGACTACCACTGAACACGGACATCCCAAATCCTAGCACAGAGTGTCATGGAGCTCCATTGTTGTTCCTGCTCAAACATGAAAGTTGACCATTCCCCCACCTCCTCCAGTTTCTACCTTTCAACTTATTATTTATCTATGCATTCCCTTGTACACCTAGACTGTTATCTAGTGTACTTAAAAGACTTTGCTGCAGGAATTTTGCCAAAAGCCTTTCAGAAATCCAGGTAGTCCATATCAAATGGTCTCCCATAGCTAACATGTTTTGGCAAACCACTTCCAAGCACAAACAGGTTAGTGAGGTAGGACTTTCCTTTACACAAGCTTCTATTAACTCTTTCCAAACACATCATATTTATCTGTGTGTTCACTATTTCCACTTTTTCTTACCATTTTTACCAGTTTTCCTACTATGGACATTATTGTCCCGTAACTACCCAGCATCTCAGCTGGAATGCATTTTAAAGTCTGGTATCACATTTACCAGCTATCAAAGCAGTGTAAAGCAAGGGGTTACACACCAATGTTAATTATTCAGAAATTTCACCCTCTAAAACTCTTAAATTAATACCAGCTGCTTCTAGCACTGTGTTACTGTTCATTTACTGCTTTATAATTTTTTAAGCCAACTCAATTTTGGACCAATCTTCTGATGAGCCCCTCACAAAGAAAAGCTCCATGATGGGAGTCTCCCTGGCTCCTTCTACTCTGAAAAGACTTTATTTATCCGTGCTGCAACAGCTTTATCTTACCTAAGTGATCCTTTGATACTTGTATCATCTAATGGCCCTACAAACTCTCTGGCACACTTCCTGTTCTTGATGCATTTGAAGAAAGATTTACAACTTCTGTTAGCTGTTCTTCTTCTCTTTTTTGGACAGATAAGTTATAGTTATACATTTAATCTGCCAGGGCTTATGATCCTTTTAATTTTCTTCATTTGGATAGCACTTCAGCCTTTTGAAGGATTACCTTTAACATGGAATAAGTTTTCTCTCCCCACTCTACAATAAACTTGGCTTCCTTTTGCTCTCAGTCCTTTCTTAGTAGGTGGTAACCTTGTCTCTGTGCATTCAGTATGGGTCTACAGGAAGCCTCCATGCAGCCTGAAAAAAATTGAAGTTAAAAAGCTCAGGTGCTTTGGAAGCTCCACTAACTTACGGATTTAACCTAACTTCTAATGCCTTAAGTTTGACAGCATCAACTTTCCCTTAAAGCATAAGGAAGAAGAACCAACCAAATCCTTTAAGAGAAAAGTTATAATGAACTGTGATAGGATGTACAATTGAAAGACTTGGATGATCTTAACTACATATTTACTAATACTGTATTACTGAATGAATGAATGAATGAATGAATAAGTATTACAGTGGTAGAATGCACTCAGAAGAACAAACACTTGAGAATAAGCTCTCAGAAATTCTAGGCACACTTCGTGAATTAGGTTTGCTCAGCTTCTACAATCTTCTGAAGGCACAAAGCAGACTCTGCTCTTTTTGCCATTTTTGCAAAATGGCCAAATGTCCCATTTTTGCTCTACTACAGATGTTCTTTGATGTGGACAAGCCAAAGATCCAGCAACTTAAATGCACTTCATGAAAGTGTAAGGTTTGACTCCCTGCAATTCAAGGTATGGAATGAAGTATTATAATATGGTAGCTAGTACTGCATTATGCTTCAAAATTTCAACATCAGAGAACAAGAACCTGTCATAATCTTTGAATTTCTTGTCTTTGAAGATTCTGATCATTTTTTCTAACAAACAGCTTTCACATTTTATTAATAGGTCATTGAAAAGTTTACTATCCTACTAACTACAGAGAAGGGAAATTCCTCGTAGTTCTACATCTGCAAATATACAGCACCCCTGAGGCAGCTCCCAAAAGACCAGGCCTCCTTTTATTTTTCAGAGCAAAGTACATTTTTCTTCCAGTGACCTATGAAACCAACCAAGAAATCCTACTTTCTTGTCCTTGAACACTGAATTAAGAAGGACAAATCAAATTTCATGACCACGGCAAAATGGCAGCTAACATCTCATGGCCCTACAGACTATGAAGCAAAATGCTGCAACAAGAATCTTGCCAGAAAATACTATTTCAGCTAATTTGTAAAAAGGACAAGTGCTTTAACTCTTTAACATTCTTCTAATAGTTGAAAGACCAGCTTCTTAATGCAGCTACTTTCTTTTATAGGCAACTCTTATATTTGACTGGAGGCATGTTAATCTGACACAGCAGCAAGCTGCTAATGGGCATATGCCAACACTAAGCACAGCTAATATAATCCTGGAGCAGCGTGCCAATACTCCAGTTCTTCTGAATGGCACTGGGGGAAGGGGACTGAGGTGGTAAGGGGCACAAGAAGTCTAGAAGTACTATATTTTAGCATAATTCAGCAGGAAAAAACCTACATGACTGAGCCCAGTGTTTGCAAAAACAAGGGATTCACTGCTTGGAGTCATCCAGGCTCTGCAGATGTGACCCATGTTTAATGCAGCCTCTACTATTGATTTTGTTTGACCCTTGCAACATTCTTCCACTGTTTCAGTTAAAATTACTGGCTCACAGTCTTGCAAATGACAGTGGCATGAGGACATCTGCAACAGGTCCAGAGCAACCTGATCTTTTAATGGACAAAAGTCACATAGGAGAATGCAGGACTTGCCACAGTGCTGGGCAAGTGACGGATGTCCACAGATCTGATCGGCCCCAGCTGCACTCTGGACAGCACTTTCTAGCTAGGGAAGGAGTAGACTTTAGGGAAAATTGCAGAGGAGGGTAGGATAGGAAGACCAGCCAAGCAGGACAGGATACTTGCACAGATCAGTGAGCACAGAAATCCTCTAACCTCTCATCCCCTAGTCCTTCATATGGGAGGCACTGAAGCGATGTCACCCTGAAACCTGGTCCCCCTTCTGAGTGCTGGGGGAGAGCAGAGGTCCCGGGAAAGCCAAGGACTATGTAAACGACTTTATTACATTATCATGCCTTGAAGACTGTAGCCCACTCTCCAAGCAGATCACTTTAATTTGCCTCAGGATTAGCTGCAAGTAAAGGCATCTGAGACTCATGAGAGGCGCAACTGGCCCTTTGCTACTCTCATACTCCTCAGATTTGCAACTTTTGAGAGGGTGAAATACCAGGGACACAGGTTATAGGGATGACTCTTCTGCCTGGGACCATCGTTTCATGAATTAAACCAATTCACTCCTTTAAAAAAAGAAAATTCTCCAAATTACACAAAGCAGACCACTTCGTAGAAATGGGGAATGTACAAATCCACATAGCCCATACAGCATAAAAGAAAGAAATTCTGACCAGTCTGAAAATACTATTTTAAGAAATTATGTTTGCAAAGAAAAACTTGGCTCCTTCTAACAGCACACAGCAATTCACTGTTTAGGAATGGGAATGCAGTCCTAGCTCAATTAAAGTTTGTGTGCTTTTGCCAGGACTTTTTCTTTGAAAGAAAACTATGTAAATAATTTTGGGTGCTAAGAAGCATATCTTAAGTGTTAATGAAAGTCAGATAAATCTCCAGGGTACATAAAAATGCAAGTGCATGTAAGCAGACACTGAGCAGCACAGTAAACAAAACAACATGACACCACAGCACTTTCTGTGGAGCTTTAGAAGGCTTCATGTACTTGCTCCAGCTTTCTTCCCTGAATATGCATGCTTTTTGTAGGACAATTAACTAAATAGATCCCAGAATTTCCAGCTCACTTGACCCCCATGCCCAAATGAACTTCCTCAGACTGCAATTTTAAGGTCAGTTTAATATCATGACAACACTTTCCACAGCTTAAGTAGTTTCATTTTATTTATTTTAAGGAAATTAGGGGAAAATGAAACAGTATTTTCAACTGGTAGCATAGCCTGGAATTTCCACATTTAAGACAAACTGCCAATGATGCACCTGAGTTAACTTCCTCTTGCTTTTGATGTTCTTTATTTCTCACACAAGCCTCTTCTTAGTTATAAGAAAGCTAATTAGAAAAGATTTCAGAGTCTTTTTTATCATAGACCAGAAAAAGAAAGTTAAAAGCATTGCACTATGTTTTCTAAACCACCTGCAAGCTGATGAAAAAGCCTCAGGCTTAAAAGAAAAAACTTACAGAGGTGCTTAACCAAAACAGGCTGAGTATCTATTGAAAAACCACCAAAAAAATCCCCTCTTATGTGGGAAGATTTTTCAGAAGGGTTAAATATTAGTGGAGTTTTGTGGGTTTTATTACACATATCAAAGAGAAGCTTGCTACATTAAAAAAAAATGAAAGTGACTCAGTGAGAAGCAAAACTTTGCAGGATGTTATTCATTTGTGAAGTTTGATCACATTTTGAATTTTTAACTAGTATTGTACTATGCATGCAAACATTTCACAAGAAAAGCAATAGCACAATAGCTTCATATCAGAAGTATTTTTGACATTGAGGATCTTCCAAAGTATTTATTAATTTGCTTAAAAAGTGGCCCCCCACTTTATTCAAAACCTTAAATTACGGTGGATGAGTTCTAATCACAGATGTATCTTGCCCCATCAAAAATGTTTTTGCTTGACCCACTTGAAAAGGCTGCATTTTAAAACAGATGTAGCATTCCCAGAAACAGGCAACTGACCCTTGCAGTCAAAACTGTTGCATGTTTTCCTGGATCTTGGATGAGCACAGCAAATCACAAAGTGCAGTCAGCTTGCTAAGCAGTGTTTTACCTGTTTGGACATGTAATAGAATCAACAGGCAGAGAGGAAAATGCACGGATTTGTTTTTGTTTTATCCCACAATATTGTTTAACAAAAGCACATCTGAGATAAAGGTTACCCTGTACAGAGGACGTCACAGTGATTTATTCTACCACTAATGCTTGGATAACCTGTGTGGACACTGCTAAGCTTTCACGCTTTCCGCTGCACCTCTTTCCCCTAAAAATAATGCTATTTTCTCCAGATTGGAAGTCCAGCTTTCTGTAGGTTTTGAATCAGTACTGCAACAAAAGAAATTAGCTACATATTTCCCACTGGTGCTAACACCAATGCAGCTCTTCTGACATCGACCAAGACATGAGCCATTGTTTGGGTAGGCAGTCAGCTTTTGGCAATGCCACATCAATTAGATCTGCCACTTGTGTCCCTCAAGCTCCAGCTTCCCAGCTGTTTCTCTTTTGTCTCATATAAGCAGCAAGTTCATTCTTTGATATTTGCAGTAGCTTCCTCCTTCTCATCTTTGTAAACTTGCCAGCTCTTTGAGTGATTTTCCAGGATGAGAGGGAAATAGATGTATTGTGGTGGTTTTTCAACACACGTTGCCCAATAGATTGGCTTTGAGCAACAGCACTCCTCCCCACCCCCACAAATGCTTGCAACCTATGTAGACAGCAGCTCCTGAAATTAACACTTAGATGAAAGTAAACTGGCAACCAAGGAGGCAACTTTGGGAAATATTTAACTTACTTCATATGGTTTCCAGATCGTTACATTCCGATCTTGTTTGGTTCTTGACATCTCAGGAATATCTCTTGCTTACTTGTATATTTAAAAATGGTTTTTAAGAAGTTAATCAGACCAAAGATGATAATGAAGAAGGAGAGGGGGAAATTACAAGAAGGTAAAGAGAAAAATTATTAAGGAAGTAAAAAAAAGCTAAGTAGAAACTAGATGGTGCTTCTTCCCCCCTCCCCCCCATAGATGTTCTAAGGTGCAAAGTTTCCATACAGTTTTGTGAAAAATGTCATCCAATTTTGTCACCCTTCAGACAATTTGTCTGATTGCATTACTACACATCTGTGCAACTCCAGCAAAAATTTGGCTACAATGAGGTAGCTAAATCAGTGCTCAGGAGAGCAAAGGACAGGAGAATTTTAGGCAATTCAGCTGCAAAACTTCACCTGCTGAAGCCTTACAGACTGCTAAGTGGCAAAACAACACCGGCTTCTGCTATTGCCTGCCACCAGTCTTAGAGCAAGCCCCAACTTCAACAGAAGGAAGCTGCTGCTACTGCAAGTGTGCTGGGTCCTGTCCTTCTTGTGGAATATTTTGTGCAAGATCTACAGCTGCTGTCTCACGTACTGGGGATAAAAACCCTGACTGTCCCAAAAATGCAAACCCCAGCATCTGCATTGCTGCTCCCAACGAGCATGCTAGGGTGCCAGGGTGAGCAAGGGCTGCCCACGGGATGCTGCCTCTGGTACATCCTCCCTTCCCAGGGGAAAACCCTCATCCTCAAAGGATTTGCCATGACCTCAGGCCACCTGCACACAGGGCCTGGTTGTGGTCCCACTCAGCTCCTTTCCACCAACCAGCCACTTCTAAGGGAGCAGAAGGGAAGATGTAGCACAGTGCCTTTAAGCAATTTTAGCAATGAGAAAGCTTTTTCATATGCATTTACTCTACCAGTCAAGGCTAGCACACAACCCAGCTCTAAGGGCTGTTTTTCTTCATCTTATCCCCAAACTGCATAACAGTGTGTGGGTGGAAGAGGAGGGCAATGTTCAGTGTCCTGGCTGCTTGCAGTGATATACATCAGGCCTGTCCTTGGTCTGCCAAATTTAAGACATAACAGGTCTGGAAGGTGGCACATGGACCCCAGCCTAGCAGCTGAACAAACTTCGCAGCTGTAAATTATGAAAACACACAAAGAGAAAGGTCAGGAGGAAGTGCTTCCTCATCATGGCCAAGTGACAGATTCTTACTCCCAACGCAAGCACTGCCCATATGAGCTGCACTGCCTGGGCAGTTAAAAGCAGCTGGGGAGAGAGGATGTGGTTACTTCTTGGGGGACTTAAAATTCAAACTTTTTTCTCTCTTTTTTTTTCTTTTTTTTTTTTTTTAATGTTTTCTTCAAAGCCTTTTCCAGTCCATAATATCTATCCTCTAAGTGGGTCCTGTGCACTGCCAACCCTTCTAGCAGGAACTGCTACCTCTTAAACTTATCTTTTTGTCTTCAGTTTTTCTCACAGCTGATTTTTTTTTTTTTTCTTTTTCCTGTACTTGCCACATATCCTGTTTGGGTTCTTATTATCACAGCACCCAGAGCAGAGGTTTTCAGGACCTTACCATGATCTCTCCCTTAACCACTCCTGGAGTGGTTACAAATAGCTCAAAATCTGCACACTGAGAGAAAATGCCTCTTTCACCATCTTTCCTCTTCCTTTGCTCAACAGTAAGTGCACTAGTCCTTAGAGCACTGTTCGCTGCCCCTGTGCTTAGAGGGGACACTGATAAGACCAAAACTCAGGTTCATGGTTTCCCTGCCCTCTGCATGGAGCACCCCAACAGTGGGACACCAGTCTGCACACCAGGATACTTAAAAAGGAGGGAAAGACACCATGCTGTTGAGTGGCCACCTGCAGAAGTGCTCTTCCAGAGGTCCTGGACTGCAGCACAGCCAAAACAAGGAGCTCTGATGTCCCTTCATGATCCAGTCCCTCAAGGGTGATAAGGAGATAGCATGAAGGGAATTCCCTTGAATAACTTGCTGCACTGTGGAGGGAAAAAAAAGAGAGATGGGAAAATATTACCAAGAAAAATGACACAGGAGAATTCTGAAGCCTTCTCTGAAAGTTATTCTGAAAAGTCATTAGTAGCTTATTAAGCCAAAAAGCTTTTAGCAAGCTATGAATGAATACCCTCTGGAATAGCAGTCAAATATATTTATCATATTTTTCAAAAGCCTTCAAACAGTTTTACTTAGAATGTAGCTGTAAACAAACAAATAAAAGCATGTTTGTTTTAAGAAAAAAAAATATACTGCTCCAGTAACATGACACCCTCAGTAAGCTTTGTGCTTGCACCTGTCCTTGACCATACTGTTTCGATGGCCAGCAAAAGTGTATGGTACTGTATCTGGGTTCCCAGAATGGACAGACAGGTTAAGTCTCTGTCTGCACTAGATGACCTCAAAAGCTCAATACTATAAAGACTAAACAGTAAGTGGGTACACACTGAGTCAGTGTTTGGATGATGTGTTTGTCAGTGCTTCAGCAGCACATATGCTAATGATGAAGAAATGCCCACGTAGGAAAGCCACTGCACAACGAGGGACCCTCAGGTCTATGATACTGAAACAAGGGGTAAAAAAAACCCAACCCAACACTGTCATCTGCAGTCCCTATACCAGTGACATCTGCGAGACAACCACTGAAGAATGAAGTTTGGTCTTGGGGCTAGCAATAACGCACATGAAAGAAAAAATGTCTGAAGAATGAAAAAGAGGCAATGGAAGGGAAGGCAATGAAGGGAAGGCAAGGGAAGGGAAGGCAAGGGAAGGGAAGAGAGAAACAAACAATAGGTAAGGTCCAATAAATCCTTTTATGAAAAATCAGACTGTAATAAACCAGTGAGTTGGAAGGTACCCTCTTTCAGTCCATATGGGAGAAGATCCACATTCTCTTCCTTCCTAAGAAGGAATTTGTTCACAGGCTATTGTTTCTTGCAGAGATTATTTTTAATGTTTTCTAACTTGCAGGAGATCCAGTATTTCTATAGGCAGGAAAATTCAGATGACTGTGACAAAACAGAAAAAACAATCACCCACTGTGAAAAGTCTATTAACATATTAAGTAAAATGTTCTAACAGAGGGGTTTTTATAAATCAAGTTCTGTCAAAATTTACTGATGCTTCATCCCAGTTCTAAGCACACTGGAACACTATCAGAAACAGTAAGTAACCAATTAATTATAATGAAGGTGTTCTTCCATGAAGAGTATGATCCTGGAACATAGTAGTACAGAAATACAAGGGTTTACACTTATATTGAAGTTTGCATGAGATAAAAAATCATGTGTTAAATATATGTCCCTAATTATAATAAGACTTATGTACTGGGGAACAAACCGCTGACAACTGCGAGAGCTTTGCAACACAAATTATTACTTGTGTTTACAAACTTTATAAAAGTAAATTCAAGTCATGATAAATTTTCCCCTGTCATTTACATACATAGCTATGATGCTGCCAAAAGCAATAGCTCAACCTCCAAAACTTAGACTGGCACAAAGGTGCATCTCACAGAAAAACCCTTCAGTTTTTGCAGGTATTTTGTTTCTTTGTTTTGGTAGGAAGTGAGAAGGCTGTTTCTTTTTCAGGTTGTAGTGGAATACCCAAAGCAATCTTCTGCTTCTTTTTTCATAGCCTCTCAAACAAAATGCAAATATTCTAAGTCTAATTCTAACCACAAGGAATACCATTCATTGCTGCATTACTCTTGATGTCACTCTTTTCATTATTACACCAGTTATACATGCTGTAATGGACAGGACACAAATAAAAACCATCCAAACAAAAGGTCTGTGCCATGTAGTTCTTCAGCAGTTCCATGTATTTATCTCTGTACAATGAACTTCTACAAGGCTGTTTTTCACCTGTGCTCACATTTCATTCAGAAACTGATGGGAATATGATGCATATATATAGATCCTCCCTCCCCTGCTGAGCAAAGAAAAAAAAAAAACAGAAGAAAGACATTTCACCCATGGGAAAGAGTGTGATTAACGTGTTCAGAAGAGGACACCAGAAGATGGTCTGCAGCAACTTTCATTAAAGCAGATAGACTGACTATGACCACATTGTGTAATGCACCCATCAGAGACTACTGTAAACAAATTGGCAGTGGAAGAGCACAAGGAGAAAAGGCAGTCAGTCCACCCACACGTGGGGAGGCAGGTAGCACACTCATGGGAAACACTGGTGATGGTGGTGATGCAATTAAAACTCCCTGACACTCCCATTCTCCCTGCTGGGTTTCCACCTCAGCTCTAATGCAATTATCCTGACTGCCTTATTCCTTTGCCTGCGCACTGCCACTGTGCTCTGAGGGGCCAGCACAGTGAGCCCTGCAGCAAGGTCCCCACCACGCCACTGGCCTGTGCATCAGGCCCATGGGGCTGTCCCTCCACAGGGCATGTCCTGCGTCTGCTGTGTCCCACCAGGCCCTGTGGCAATGGCTGCAGTGACTATAAAGGTAACAAACACCCCTATTCCCACCTGCTGTTCATGCATAAAGTTTATTTTGGATTTTATGAGGAAGTTAAGCTGCTTTTCCTTAATCTCACTGACTAATTAGAGAGCTGTGGGGCATGCATTCCTGCTAAAGAATATGCTATGGCAGGAAGTGTCAGAACTCCTGACTCACTCTGCCAGCTTACATAGCTTCTCCATCCATCAGGAAAGGGCAAAAGATGGTAGTTGCAGCTATTTGAGCACATTGAACCTGTGAATGACCATTCTTTGGCACAGAGGGCAGCTGGCACAGAATACCCTGGATCCTCACTTCTTTCCAGAAGAGGATGGCTGGATGCAAGCCACCTGCTGGATGTGGGCCCTGGCCCATGCTAACTTCCAAATAAGTGCCTGGCAATTGTCTAGGAGAGCACCAGGTGGCAGGGTCTGAAACTGAAAGCAGGACTGTTTTAACAATTTAAGAGTATAGATAGTCAGGTTCCAGCGCTTGGGAACATTCCTTACACTATACAACTCACAAATATAGACCCAGCCAACATGCATAGCTATGCAGTGCCCTCACCACCACGTGAGCATGGTTTGGCAGCTAGGGAAGGAACCAGCTAGACCATCAGGCTACACTCTGCAAGGCACAGTGCATCACAGCTGAATCACAGCCTTCAAGGCTGATTCATTGCTAATCTTAATTATGCACGTTTTATTTTAAACTGCATAACTGGAAGTTAAAAACTACTCTTTTTCCCCAAAATAGGAACAAAGAGGACAGTATGACCACAGGTATGCTTCTGTTCTGTTTGGATGGGAAGTAGCAACAAATTAATTTTTACTTCAGTGCCACCAGGACATGACCTAGACAATGTATTGAACAGGTATTCCTGGAAGACACTTGAAATATAACATACAATAAGTACATGCAGCATGATAAATCAGTGTAAAAAGAAGAAGAGAACTAAAATTTAAAATGTGATCATTATAAATTATTTTTTTGTGCCATAAAGAATACTAGAAACCATAAAGTGACAGTACCAAGAGCCATAAGCATCAAAACATCAGTCATTTCCCACAAAGCAGGAAATAAACTAAACCCAGGTACTTTTTAATAATATTGAAGAGAAAGATTTGGGCGGATTTTTTTATTATTATTATTTCTGAAGCTTCCCTTCTTCCCTTCCCCCATATCAAGACCTCACAGTAACAAAACAGTACTAGGAAGACAGCAGCCCGTACCTTCTTTAGAGGGCTGCGTGCAAGGGGGAGAGGAGTCTCATCCTCTGCCCTGTTTGAGATGCCCCAGCAAGGGGCACAGTCTCCCTCAGCTCTTTCTGCAGGCAAGAGTGGAGAAAGTCCCTGAGAGCCCAAGCCACCTTGCTACTATCGTCCTCCAAAGCAGCAGAGCTCCCAGGTAATGACACCTATCAAATACTGACATGTCAGCACAGAAATGGTCCACAGGAAGAGATCCCGTTTCACTCTGTTCCTGTAGAGAGTGAGACTTGTAACCAACCTGTAATAAGAGAAAATACCGTATATTGAACTCCATGTCAGGATTCAGATAACAAAGGAGGCAGCAGGAAGCTACTTGGAATTCATGTTTCAAAAAAAAGGGCAAGAGCACAAACTGTCTGGCACCACCATGGACACCCACTTCCTACAGTAAGGTTCATTACTGTGTTCATTACCTCTACCCAGTGGGCAGTAGAATTCAACTGATGGCTAAAAGCAAATGGATTACATTTCAGGTGTTAGAAAAAACTTTGAGGTCTAACCCTGCCCAGAGCAACAGTTCCTTCTTAAATACAGATGGCTGTATGACAGAGAAAGAAAACAGATGTGAACAGGTATCTTAAAGCAGAAGAAGCAGACAGACAATCTCAAATGTAATGTCATCTCCAAGGGGATGATTTTAAACAATACTCAAGTATTCATCTAGTTGCAATACTTGACAGAAAACCTCTCTCCATCATTTTTCACCTTTCAGGAAAGTCCCCATAAAATGTGCTTGAATCATATTAGATTTCATGTCCCTGATTCGGAAATGGGCTGGGGGATCTGGCCCCCAGATATTTTCCGAAAGGCTCCACTTTTCATATTCAAGGCAGGTTTCAGACATAGTTTTCTATGCCTATATTAGAAAACAACAAATAAACTAAGGCATCCCCATCTAACTTTTTCTTTTTTCCATTACATGATCTGGCCAGTAAGGATTCCCTAAGATCATTGCATTGCCAGTACTGTGGCAAATACACAGTACAGCAGCACTTCCCAGCCCAATGTATGCTTTACAGAACAAAATAATTAAATTAGTTTTCTGAAACATAAAACTTCATGCAGCAGGTGGGACAAATGACTACAGTTGTCATTTAACCACTTAAGAATAATTAATTGCCTTGATCTGACAGCTGGATCCAGTAAAACTAGTAGAAATCGGACAGCTGCTGGAGCTAGGGCCTGACTGGCTTCACTGTGATATGAGCTGACCTACTGCTTCACACGGATAGTGAGCGAGGGAAACAAAGATCTACACTGTGCATCAAAACTTTTGCCAGTGCCATCGTGTCAGCAAGGGGAGTGATTTGTAATGACAACCCTGTAACAGGAGAAGACCTGGTTCGTTACAGTTAGATGCTGCCAGAAAAGTGCTTGGCCACTGTAGGTTTTTTTCCCCATTTAAGCTATACAACTAATGTCCCTTTAAAAATATAGTCAGTAAAGAGAATCTGCAAATATATCTATCCAGGCAAATCTTTTCAATATAGACCACAACAAAATAAAACAAGCCACACTTTCAGCAACTCTACAAATTTAAATTCAGATACCTTCAATAAATGTTAGTCAATGTCACCCAGTGACTTTCATGCAACTGTAGTTTCTACCACTGACAGATGACATTTTCCAGGTCAGAAGACAAAAGGTAAAATAGTCAAAGACACCTTGCAAGGTTCCAGTTGAAACACCACACTTAAGTAGGCATTTATTCCCAGAAAACATTTGCTCTAGTCTCTTGATACAGCTGCAAAATTAAATATCTTTAGAGTTTGAGGTGCAAGGCATTTTCTGCCAAGATTTAAAACTTGCTTCTTCATGTCATGACAAGAACCTCATTCTTCTTCCCTCTTTTGATTCAAAAAAAATGGCAATCAGAACAGAGGTGGTCATGTTAGCAAGGGAACTCAGCCCCTGGCAAAATGGGCCTGAAACACAGTGTATGACTGGGAAGTACTCAGCACAGATCCCAGCCCTGCTGCTGGAAAAGTAACATCACCCCTAATGCATAGATGCCATCTCTGCTTGGCCATCCTCACCAGGAGAGGTGGTTTGCAGAGGCCAAATTCACAGAGTGAGATCTGACATGGCTTTGTAATCTTGGGCGAGTCACTGCACCTCACCATTACCAATTCTTCTTCTGCAATATTACTGTCTGCCAGTATGAGAGGATTTACTAATGGTGACAGTTAAGAGAAATCAATTAAACTTCAAGGCATTTAAGGGAAATCAATTAAAATTGAGACAAACCTCTAGAAAAGCCCCTAGGAAAGAAGCAACCATAGAAAACAGCACTCTTCAAATTGTGTTGCAGCAGCAGGTCTTGCTTCACACTCCCAAGGACTTTGTACCACAGCTCTGCTCTGGCTTTTCCCAGCACATCAGAAGCACAAAATGATGGGATGGGCATCTGAAGCTTTGGGCATAGCACGAACTGTGCACTGCTTCCCAAGGGCAGGGCATGCAGCTCAGCAAGCCAAACTGCTTGTTGAGCAGGAACAGCGGGCTTGCACAGCACCCAGTGCAGAGCACCTCCGGGAGGGAATGGTGTGTGCTCCCAGCCATAGTGCTGGCTGCAGCACCTGCCCCATGGTCCTCTCACTATTAAGGGAAATAGCCCACAGCACTCACCTACACAGAAAGATGTCATCCCCGCATGTTCCCTTGCAGACCCCAAAAACCTCTTGCCAAGTACTCTACACTGTCTGGATGGTTTGTGTCTATCAAATGTCACTATGATGGGGGAGAGAGAAAGTGATTTAAGACACGGCATGAAAAGGCATTTGAAAATGCTCTCAGCTTAATATAAAATCAGTATTTTAACTGATGAGAAAAGCGCTATCCAGATACTTTTTTTTTTAAATGCAAATATCCACAACTTATTTACATGCCAAATATGCATCCACAAACCCTGCCCTAAATATATATACGGTTACCATCAAGCGCTTAAGCGTTTCATCTGCAAGTGCAAGTGAGCACTAATCTATGCCAAAGGCACTGCATGTCCTGAAAGACCATCTTCACAGTCAGTAGGCTTGCGCCAGATATGTTTTGAAAATGTCATTAGAGTAACCACTACACCCTAGTGGGAGACCCAGTCATAGTATTACTTGAACTGCATTCTACCAGGGATCATAGTAAGTGACTTTGCAAAAACTGCTTCTCCCCAGAATCAGAGAGTTACGTAAACTTTTCACAGATTTTAATTTCTCAAACCAGAAAAAGGTGCAGGGGGGAATCTGAAGAAGAACAAATGTTGCCTTGTTGATTTACACAGTGAAGCACGTTATATTTAAAAGAAATCCATTTGCGGAAAACAAATGCAGGTTCCAATTAGTTATGTAAAGTCAAGCATGAATAAAATGAAAAAATAATATACTGTACTAAAACTATTTGTGTGCTTTCTCTATAATCTCTGAAATCTACTGGGGAGTTTTGTTTTGTTTTGCTCATTTGTACAAAAGATCTGCTTTTTCTGTCCTTCGGAGAAGATCTCTGGGTCTGTAACATTTTTATTTGGATATGCAAATGAAAGTGCTGTTTGATTCGTTTAACTGATGAACACCTCTGCCCAGCTATTCTACTGTGACTAGATTATGACAGTTTGGTATGTTCTGACTGATTTTCTGACCTTGTGACTCCAGTGTTTGTGTCTGGAATAGCAAAAATACAAGAAAAAAATCAAATAGACAAGCTGTTTACGTATCATTGTGTTTGTCTTAAATTTTGGGGGTTGTTTGAAAACAATTTGGTGGAGCTAAAACTCACGTGTCACACAAACAGAAACTATCAGTCTATACTAAATTCATGAGGGTTTGCAGAAATTTTGTATAGAAAATTATGTTTGGTTTGGATTTTCAGTCTTTGTGTCCCAAACAACATATCTGAAGGCTTTGCTTCTGCATCTGAGCTCAGGTGTTCCTCCAGCTTTGGGTGGGACTGTGACGTGTCCCTGATTTTTACAAAGCAAGTCTGGGTGAACAGCAGGGTTAGTAAGAAAAAAAAAAAAAACAAACACAAAATTTGTTCCAAACGAGTCATATTCAAAGATTGTGCAATGTCCCATGCTACAGTTTTTGAAATGGCCTGTTAGTAAAGCAAAGCCTGTACTGCTGTCAGCCTGGAACTACAGTCCCATTTGGTCCTGCTCACTGGGGATGATAGGTCTATGGAGGAAGGCCACTTGTGGAAACCTTGCATCTTGCCTCTTCCTCCACAGCATTCACAGTCAGTAAAGCACTACTTTGAATGACTGTGTCCTACCCTACTGATTTATTCAAGCAAACCAATAAATCCATGGCAAAGAGTGCCTTCTTAACAGCTGCAGACACATGAGCCAAAGGAATTGATTTTTACAGAACAGAGAAATCTGAGAAAGTTTACACAGCCCTAATATAGCCACAGCTACTTTCAGCTTCGGGGGAAAAAAAAAAAGAAGAAAAAAGAAAATCCCCTGGCTAAATGCACTTCACAAGTCAGTGATTAACACAAAACACAACTTTCTACCTGATCTGCATAAATTGTGCCCAGCATGGAAACAGCTGCAAAGTACAGCATGGTTCATTGCAGTTGTGCTACTGAGTTTACACCAGCACCCAGCCCAAGCAAGTAACCCCGGAAAGATTAAACATGCTTCTTTCCTTTCACATTCAGTCAACACTAACAAACATAGCACAACTCTTCTTTTCACAGAGGGACCCTCTCAAACCCACAGAAATGGCAAAGAGAAGCACACAAATGCTACAGAGATGAACTCAGCATGAGAAACGCTCCAACAAGATGCTGTTCATCTCGTTGAAATGGTAAAACCAGTGTATCACTGAATATGCCTCTCTCAAGCTCTCTACTCTTCTGCTGTTATCTCTCATCAGGTTTCTAGCAACACCACTTCCTGCTCTTCGCCAGGCATCAGACTGAGAAATCCTGAGATGCCTATAGGTATTTTTTCAGGCAGATCTCAAAGGCTGGTTACAGAAGAAGTTGACAGTATGACTGGCTGGTGAGAGAGCTGACAAAAGTCTTAGCAGCAGAGCTAATCAAGGAAGACACGGAAAAAAAAAAAAAAAAGTCATTTGCAGGGTTAGGCAAGCAGGGACCTTGGTGAAGGCAGAAACAGAAATTGCTTGGGCCTGTGTCCGGGCTGTTGAAGTGAATCTCACGCAGGCCTCCTATGGCAAGAGGCTGACAAAATCTGCAAAATGCTATTGCTGTAGCAGCCGCTGCTGGAAGTCCTTTCCAGCGAGCAAGTCCTGGGAAGAGCACCATCCCACTGATCACGCCGATGCCTCCAGGAGTCATAGAATCATAGAATTGCCTAGGTTGGAAGGGACCTTTCAGATCATCTACTCCAACCATCAACCTAACTCTGACAAAAACCATCACTAAACCATATCTGTAAGCACTATGTCTACCCATCTTTTTTTTAAATACTTCGAGGGATGGTGACTCAACCGCTTCCCTGGGCAGCCTGTTCCAATGCTTAATAACCCTTTGTCAGGCTGTCATCTGCAGTCCTTCTCTGCTGTCGCCTGTCCTCACAGTGGGTTCAGATCCCTCCGTCCCCTTCCCCAGAACAATCTCCCAGACAAACTTTTATGACCTCTTTAACAGCAAAACAAAGGACAAGAACAGATTATCAGCCCCCTTCATCACAGGTTTTAATGCTGAGGGGGGTTACAGTGTTGTTTCATTGATGCTACTTCTTTGGCTCTCTTTCTTGCACCAAAACTCGAACATAGCACAAAACTCAAGTGTACACTAGAGGAGGAGCTGAGCACGTTTGCTTCTGCAAAACAGTTCACTTCTCCTGCTTAAGTTCACTCACCAGCAAGTAAACTATTCCCAGACAGACCAGTTGAGCAGAGGGGATAGGCATGACCAAGCTGTCTGTTGGCCGGAGTTATATGATGCACTATATGATGCACCTCTTATTTTCTCATTAGTGTTACTTACAATTTCTAACAAGTACCTTAAGTTAAGAGCTGATGGTTTTTTCCCCTACCCTTACAGGAGACATTATTTTTAAACTGTTCCCTTCCTTCTTTCCTTTAATGATTGGAAACCTTTGCCCTTCACATAACGGTTTGTAATACTTCTCTCTAGTGAAATATGAGTTAAAGCTGCGACACTTTTGGCCTTTCTAAATATTATACTTTAATAATTAAAGATATCACCAGGTTGTCTCATAGTGTGGCTGGTAGGCATAAATTAACAGGACCCCTCACTAGCCACAAGCAATCACAGGTACCTCTTTTCTTCATGACATGAAAGAAACAATTAATATATTAAGCAAGACACCATGTTCCAGGCCCTGTAGATCTTATCCAAGGTCAAACACTTCCACCTCTACACACCACAAGCTGGTTTTGCAAGCAGGCAGGGACTGTTTTGCAACAAGCAAGGAACAAAAAATTATCTGTCTGTGAGGAGATTCTTCATTGAATGTTCTTAATCTCCCTTTGCAGGGACCCTGGCTCTCATCAGCGCACTGCTGCTTTTCACTTCAGCTTCTCCACTACCTACCCAGGAAACTGGGGGTCACAGAAAAGCATCCCAGCACCTGAGCATCCCAAGGATGATGGCCCTACCACCGAAACACCTCCCAGGGAGGCCCTGTAACCTCCAGCGGCAGCCAGGGAGGCTGCACCAGGGACACACACCCACTCTGCACACAAGCACACTTCTGGTGTTCTGGGGAGCCAGGCCCCAAAAAAACAACCCACAGATTTTGGGCTTAATATGCATAAAAATAGAGCTATGCAGCAATATATTGCATGCAATTTAAATTCTCTCAGATGAAGAAAAATCACAAAGGATATTTTTTTCTGGTGATTTCTGGTGATTATTGAGCACTTGCTTCCCTATTTCTTGAAATGAAGTAGAAATGGCCTGCAAATAAATTAGAAAGACCAACCTGTACACTTCCAGCTCCAAGAAAAAAAAATAATGCAAAGGAAGTGGAAACTCCCACAGAACCAGTAGGTGCTAGAGCACAGCAGTGCTTCTGCTGGTTGTCCTTGCTGTGGAGTAACACAGATGAATCAACAGAAAAGAGCAGACACTTGGTGAAAGATTACATGACATTTAAAGGAAATCGAGATTTTACAGGGATGCTGAGTGGCTAACACATTTTTTTCCCATGCTTCTCTACAGCTGTGTGAAATGTCAAGAATGAAAAAACGGTATTTATACAACTACATGTGAGAGAATCACATGCATGAATTATAAGACTATGTTCGAATTTTGACTGGGCATTGAGAAGAGCAGGAAAGTGTGATTAAAATACTGCTCCTGCATGACTCCAGAAGCAGACCCTGATAACTGGCAGAGAGATTCACCTGGAGCTCTGACAGCAAAACACCCAACTCCACAACACTGGAGGGGAGAAATGATCCCCCAGTCTGTATCTAGAAGTGCGATCAAGAGCACTGCTATTGATATAACAGCAGTTAACTCCTGATCACAAAATTAATTAGGTCTTCATTCGTACCGTTATACAGCAAATCACATTTCAGCATGTCTCTGGGCATTTAACCTGTCAGTATCACCGCCAAAATCTGAATTCAAAGGTGGAGTGCAAGTATAAAGCCAAGCAGCTTTTCTTTATAAACTAACACCTCACTGATAATTAACTATTATAATCTAACAATTGTATTAGAACCGTAATTGTGCATTTACTTGAAATCAATTACATAATCATTTGGGGTATTTGTGACATACTTGCCAATAAGTCTGGAGAAGAGTCATGGAACAGCTTCCCAGGCAACCCCTAACAATATCTTCATACCATGTTATCAAGGCATGTGAACAAAGTAGATAAAGGCCAAGTATGGCATGGCCCAACTCAGATGGAAAGTAGTGCAGGTACCGCTGTACAAAGCCTAGAAGACAAAGTGAAAGGGCATTGCATGGAAAAATATGTGACTGGAGGAGAGAGTAAGATCAGGAATTTTTGCAAGAGTTTTAGTAATAGTATCACATTTGCAACACAGATCCATGCACTGCAAGAGTTAAAAAACAAACAAACAAACAAACAAAAAAAAACAGGGTTAATATCTCCGCTGTTTACTCCGCTGTTATGGATTTTGGAATGTTTTTGCAGAAGAGAGGCTGGTCATGTCTTTGTTGGTCAAAACAAAGGCACATGTGAATTTTGCTTCCACTTATGGACACATTCCTAAGGCCTGCAGTAAGCTAATTCACTGGAAAACACTGGCAATGATTTTCTGATAGACAACATGTTCTACTTTGGAAGCTAATCTTTCACTTAAGTGAAGCTAATTCCCCAATCTCTGGACTGTATAAGCTTTAAGGGAAGAAGAGGGTGCAAGTCAATACTGCAGTTATGGCCAGGTCTGTAAGCAACGTGTAACAACAGCTTGAGAGCTGTGCACTCCTATGATTGACATAAGTGAACTCTTACCTCAAACCATTAGCAGCTGTTCAAAGAAGGGAAATGGGAGTCCTTTTATTGATATTTTTCAGTTTTCTCTGAAATGCAGAATTTAAAACTTCATGCATGGATACATCTGGTAGCTTTTGATATCCCTTAAAATATATATGTATTATTTATTACAAATTCAATCTCAGTACTACCACACAGCACCTTTCTTTTTTTATGGGTGATGACTACAGAAAAATGAAGTCCATGATTCAACATTGATAGCCTGCTATTCTACCACAGCAGGGAGAAAAAGGTGTCCTTCTAAAGAAATATTAATTAAGCTCTTGAAATCATTGCTCAGCTGGCCTCCTAGGATTTTTTATTGGTTTTGCTCTGAGTTACAGTTAAGCCTCCTGGGTAGGTACATTTTAAGGTAAGCCTGAATCTTGAACAAAGCCACTCAAAGTGACCTTTAGCACATCTGGAGTATTTTGCATCAGTGAACTGAGCGACCTTTTATACTGAAGACAATACTCCAGTGTTGTCTAATGTGGATAAAAATGTAGCTTTCAGCTGGAACCCATAGTTTCTTCTTATTAAAGTAATTACATAAGAAACTATGCCTTAAAATCAGTTCTTTGACTGACATTTCTTATCAGGAACATTCAGTTCACTCTTAAATGTTTCATCAAGCCACTGTTTGCATAAAAGTAGTTTATTTGTGTTATTCTAAGTTTATAGTCACTTTGTAAAATATTGGCTACAGTCAAGCATACCTATGCATGCAACACTTGTTTATTTTTACAGCTTTATTACATGGAAACAAGGAAGATGAAGACGTACTAACTCTGAAAAAGGTAGGAACCTGTTGATGGAAAATAATATTTCACCCAAGTGGTCTGGAGAAAATTACAGTGTTTTTTAGAATTTGATCACAGGGACCTTTATTTATTACTAGATCACTAGTTTTTCCAGGTAAAACTAATGGTACATCAGGCTAAGACTAGATGATGAATGCCTGGCTGTTGGAAGTCTGACTCGAACTAGCATTTTGCTTAAAAATGTTCTTGATGTACTAACATTTTAGGGCACAAAGCAGAGGAGGTTGCCTGCTTTATTAATGTCCTCCTCAGCTTGTACCAGTGCTGCTGAATTGGTAAAATGAGCATGTGACCAAACTGGGGGCATTCCTCACCAGCCACACTCTCTTTCTTGAGGTTAATTTATGAGTAATGTACCAGCTAACAGAGGGCTAAATTCACTCTACTGCCTCGGAGCACATGACAGCTGGCAAAGCCATCTATACACTGGAGATTAAACAAGTTTGTCCTCATCTGCATTACAAAAAATGTACTATTGGATACCTCATCAACAGCCATAAACTGTACAGAAAACTTTACAAAGCTCCTGCTGCTGTGAAGCTGCTTTCAGCAACTATGAACATAGCCTGTTACCTCACCCCATATGAAACCTTTCCCTCAATTTTTTATTTTCACAGGAATTTGCAGAACCTGAGGCTTGCATTGAGGACACCTTGAGGTTATCAAACTGCCTTGTTGGTGTAAAGCAGATCTCTCTCTGAAGGATAAACTGGAGACTACACCACCCTACCATTCAAATTAATTGCTTGATAGAATTATAACAAAAAAAAAAAGAACGAAAACACCCATAATCTGATATACAGAGGCCAGGGCAGAGGCTGGGAGGGGTTGGGGCTCCCTGGCTGGCCATGTCCTCAGCTCCAGCCCCTTCTTCCATGGTGCATCTCATCCACACTGCACATTCAACCTGCTCATGCCACGGAAGCAAACGTGGGGCACTTTGGGATGGACAGACTGATGGTCAGAGGTTTCCTACTTCCACTCAGCCCCATGCACACAGCTACCATCCAGAAGAGAAAGTCCCCTGGGCACTGGCTCCCCACAGCAATGGGGCAGCCCCATCCAGGAGAGGAGATGCCAAGGTCACGGCAAATGCTGTCTGTGTGGGATTAGGAAAACTTTGCTGTCATCTGTCATCGCTGCCGTGATGACTCATTAACATTCCTCACCCTTCCTTTCCAAACCTCTTTCTAATGTCTTCCATGAGGGTTCTGGCCACTGCTCTAACCTTAACAGGTAAATGCAAGGACCTCTCCATCAGTAGGCTGCTAAGCCTGTCATCCAGACCCTCCTTCCCCATCTCCATCATGGGCCTCTCTGGCCACTCTGATGTCCACATGCCCTATGCTTCCCTCTGCAGAAGAAGACAGGTGCTGCGGTCATTGTCCTTACCCACCACCTAACAGCATGACACCCTTCTATCTTGTGCAATTCCTTTTATACACCCATGGCCTCCACCTTGCTGCTGTTAAAGCTCAAAGTTTGTGATTTTCCCTGGAGTTTGTGGATAGCTCTGTCCCTCCTCCACCTCCCATTGTGATCCCTCTCCTGTAGAAGTACTGGCCACCACCCTCACACTGGATTTGAGTTCACTGCAGAAATGGAAAGACTCAGGAGTAGTCAATGAAGCAGTGAAAAGAGGGACATTTCTACACTGTCCAATTTACACATGGAAAAGCATCCTTGCTTGTGCAGGCCCACAGCCGCTCCACTGGTACTCCATGCATTTACTTTTTGACCAATATCCCTGCCTTCAGGGTAGGGTAAACTCACCACCCCTCACTACTCCTTCCTCTTGCAGTCCCTCTCCTCAAGCCTTCCTTGAGTTTTCTAGTCAGTTCACCATGGCTAAATATAAAGCATTTAGGAACACTGTCATTACACATGATACAAGCTGCTTTAAAATCTAGACCAAGTTTGTAGTTCTCAGACTCACAGCTCTGAGCATCTTTCCAGAAGCAAATGCAATCCAGACCAAACCACCGCTTTTTGGGTCCTGCTGCCCTCACTCACGGCACCTCCAAAAGGCACAAGCTGCTTGTGCTCTCTCTGTGGCGCAGATGTACTCCTCACCATGCTCTGCAGCCTGCATCCTGGGGCTCAGCAGAACCTCCTTGGCATCACCAGTTTTCCCTGCAACTGGTCCTCCTCTTCAAAGGAACAGCAGGATGGCTAAAAACTCCTCTATTGTCTACCTGTGGCAGGATTCATGTCCATCTGCTGGTAAATCCGAGCACATCCAAGATCCCACCTGATACCCTGATGGCAGGCAATGCACCACCACATGGGTGACTCACCCACATTGACACCGCGGGAGACGAGTTCCCTCCACAGGATTTTGGTCCAAGTGTGAATCTTCATCTAGTTTCAATCCTGTCTCCTGAAGGTGACTAAGAAAAACTCTGCACTAACAGATCTTTCCCCACCCACCCTGGAAAACAGCACCCCCTGAGAAAAGCATTATCACTAACCCGGAAATCCCAGCAGAGCTTGGTGAGAATTGGCATTACTCGTATTTAAAAAGGGCTACAACTGCTAGCAGATCTTCCAATTGTAGAAAATAATTGGGAACAGAACATCAATATGCTGACCCTCAGCAATGGGGCAGGTTTGTACCCACTGCCAATTGAGAGCCCAAGCTGCAATTTCTGATGTGCACAAATTAATGTGATACTGCTTGTGTCCCAAGCAACACAGAAACTGCTGCAGTGTCAGAAGCTGCTCTTCAAGGCCCCCAGCTTTGACCGCCCCCACTAGACTGGACAGGGTGTGCTGTGCTACAGAAGCAGCTAATGCAACCCATCATGGAAAGCACCACCTACAAACTGCAAACCTCTACCACTGCAAGGCCTGAGGTTCTGGAGAGCTACCTTGTTCAACCACATGGAGCTATCACCAAGCAAGACTTTCAAGTTCATGGAAAAGTACATGGAGCAACTGAAGGAAGGACACATTCGGCTGCTGAAGGAAACATCGGTACAGCTCTGGAGAAAAGAGGGAATCCCCAGGTACATACAGTCATTCAATCTTAAAATAAAGATTGCTAACATTGAAGTGAAGTTGGCTAAGTGGTCTGTAATAGTAATTAATGATAAATTGTTGGTTTAAGGCATAATGTTTTTATGTGGTTGTATTCAGAAATGTTGCAGCTCCTTTACCTGACATTCCCCAAGCACTTTACAGAGTGTATGCATGCAACCTCCCTTCACCACTACCACTGTTTTACCAGAGTTTCTGTTCTTCCAGCTCCTCCAGGGTGTATACAGACACCATGGCAGTGCCTCAGGGTACGCACCCCTCATTCTCCCAACAGCCTGTGTTATCCTTCCTATGCTGGGACTGCCACCACAGCCCCGGGGCAGCAGGGTGACTCTCTCCGCAGGTGCTCTGGCCCCATTAAAGTTAATTCTCATTTGGGCTAAACCCAGCAGGAGGCTGAAGCATTTCTGCAGAGCAGAGGTATAAGTCAGCACACACTGTAGGGAAAGGGCACATGTAAGAGCCCTGCTGAACCAGAGCCAGGGAGGCAGCACAGCACGTAAGGTCCATCTTCCCTTTTCCTCTCCTTCATTTACCCCTCAATTCATGCAGTAATGTACAGTTTCTCCCAGTTGTGCTTAAGCTTCTGCAGGGAAAAAAAAAAAAAGACAAGGAAAAAACATCATTGCAGTAGGGTTGAGACAATGCAGACAAAAGTTCTTGCCTCTCACAAAACCAGCAAGGAGACAAATTTCATTCCAAGCATTGCACAAGTTCAGAGAGCTCTGTACCAGCCATTTTTTTTTTTTTTTTGCTTTTCTTTTTTCCTTTTTACTTTGGTTTCAGGAGAAATGAGGGCAAGCTTGCAGTAAAAAAAACCCTTGATTGCAGGAAGAAAACCCTTAATTTTGACACTTACAAAGATATTCTCAATATTTCCCTATAAAAAGCATTGAAATTGGGGCGGAGAGGAGGGGGGTCAGGATCTGCACATGTGCACGTATTTATTAGGTCTCACACTCACAGAGAAGTTCAAAAATTCTGGGCAAGCCCCCAGCCTGGCAGCACCCAGGCAGGGGCTTGTCCCTTCCCATGGGAAGTCCCTTGAGCCCTTGCCAAGTGCTCAGGGTCACCCAAGGAGTTATATTTCACTCAGGATAGAAATCAGGATTTTCCAGCAGCTGCATGTGGAGATAACTCAGTTGCCAGCCACAGCACACATGGTTCACCCAGGGCCTTGCATTGTTCAGACTCACAAGAGAAAGGATCCCGATGCATTTTAGAGGACACACAGGATGCGTGTCATGCTAACTCCCTTTCTCCAGCACAAGGGAGGGATGAAAAAACAGCTGTTAGGTGTTTCCCAGTACATTTGGTCCACATTTGAGAGCTGTTGTTTTCTTTATCACAACTGTAAACTGCTTTTTTCCTACCTCCCCTTAAGTTCCATTATTCCAAACCCTAGCAGTGCAGCCCAGTGGTGCATCTCACATACAAATTCTTGCATATGTAAATGCCACAGTAAATTTTGGCCACACAAATTTCCTGAAGATTCAGGTAAACACACCTGAGAGGAATCTTGTTATTTGAGTCAGAAATAGAATTCTGTCACCAAAGACTATTAATTTTTCAAATCAGTTTCATTGACCCACCACATCAGCTTGCTGTAATATAGTAAGCCTAAGGTGCAATACAGGTACAAGTTTGGGATGTCATGTTGTACAGCAGGTACAATCACTAAATACCTAGGGACAGGAGGATCAGCACTACTAGAAAAATATAACTATCCTTACAAGAAACTAAAATGTGGCTCAGTTTAGGCTGAAATAAAAACAAACTCAGAGCTCTAGGTGGATGCATATGGACTGTCACATGTATTAGTGCTACTCTTTAAGCTGAGATACTGTATTTTTCAATATTTAGATTCAAATATTAATTGTAACCATGTTCTATTCAACAATAAGCATTTTACTTACAGGGATTGTCACGGATAAGACTTTTTGCAAGGTGATGTTCTCCCACATATCCTTCTATCGGCTTTTGAGTTTCTAGAACTCTTTTTAAATACTTTAAACACTTCTGCTTTCACTATCTCCAGGATTGGCCTCGTGGACTGATCATTTCCCGTTACAGCCCCAGAGTTTCTGCTCACCCTGCAAAATTAAGATGTCCCTCAGTTCACCACACTGATGGGGAAATCCTCAAATTGTCTTTAAGTTCACACTGTGAACCATGCTATCAGGGGCATCCCCAAGTCAGTGGCTCAGCCTAAGTATGCAGTAGGAGGTCTGAGACTAGGTTAACTACAAAGAAACCTATTTCCATACTCCAGTGGCATTTCTCCAGTGACTTTTTTTTCCATGATCACGTAGTAACTGTGGGGTTTTTGTGTGGAAACTCTCACAGAGCTTAATGCATGCCTCTCCCAGGATGATTTATCACTTACGTGCACAGTAGTTACGCATATGTTATAACTGGCATTTGGGTTTTACAGGCTGAGTGCTGTTCACTGTGTTTTCTCTCTGTGGGCTTTTTTTCCTTACCCATGATTTGGTAGAGGTGGGTAGTTCTACTTGTGGCAAGTTCAAGCAGATACTACACATATAACTATGCTTATCATAGTTACAACAATTAGCTAGTTTCCACTGAAACTGAGTCACCGGAGCTCCTCTGGAGTCACTGACAAAGTATTACTGACAGTGGGTGTTCAGCACAGGATACTGTATTGCACAATCAGAAGCACTTGACTAAGTTTGCAGTTTACAAGCAGGCACTGCAACAGCGTGACAGTAGCTTGGCATGTGGCCGTGGGACTGGGGCTGTCCTGCACCAGCTCTCGCCTGTGCCCTCCACTGCCCTGGGGGTACCAAGCTCTGGTAGGCCCTCAGGGCTGGTTTTCTCTGGCCTCAGACCAAACTCTGGATTACAGTTATTTGAAGAAAGAGGCTACCAGTGCTAAAATGCACAGTAAGATTTGTTGTTAAGTAACATACATCTCAACATCCAGTAGACTCCACATGAGGAGAGGGTGCTTAACTGCTTCCAGGGTCCCCACTCACCATTCTGTTCCCTCCCCATGGAAGAATAGGGGAATGGGGAGGGAACTGCACTCTTTTCTGCTGCCTATGCTGGGCAATGCAGTGCCAGGCTAGATTTGCTGTAAAGTTGGGACTTTCTGTTTTGCACAGATTGCTTTGAACATTCACTGCTCATGAGGACAACCCCTGCTGTAAAACATGCCATCCCAAACATGTACACATCCAGCTGGAGAACAGAACAATTTTCACTGCCAATAACACACATATTGCAACTTGCATTCCTACCATAATTCTTCATTCTGACTTTCCATGTTATCCTCAATCTGGAAAGAGCAAGGGTAGCATGCATGGATCTTCACAGATGTGGCCATCGTAACTACCCACACAGTAGCAGGGGAAGTCACAGCATCACAGAATCACAGAATGGTAGGGGTTGGAAGGGACCTCTGGAGATCATCTAGTCCAACCCCCCTGCCAGAGCAGGTTCATCTAGAGCAGGTTGCACAGGAACCTGTCCAAGCAGGTTTTGAATGTCTCCAGAGACAGAGACTCCACCACCTCTCTGGGCAGCCACCCTCAAAGTAAAGAAGTTCCTTCCCATGTTTAGGTGGAACTTCCTATGTTCAAGTTTGTGCCCATTACCTCTAGTCCTGTTGCTAGGCACCACTGAAAAGAGCCTGGCCCCACCCTTTAAATATTTATAAGCGTTGATAAGATTCCCCCTCAGTCATCTTTTTTCTAGACTGAAGAGACCCAAATCCTTCAGCCTTTCTTCATAAGAGAGATGTTCTAGTCCCCTAATCATCTTCATAGCCCTTTGCTGTACCCTCTCTAGCAGTTCCCTGTCCTTCTTGAACCGGGGAGCCCAGAACTGGACACAGTACTCCAGGTGTGGCCTTGCCAAGGCAGAGTAGAGGGGGAGGATAACCTCCCTCGACCTGCTTGCCACACTCTTCTTGATGGACCCCAGGATGCCATCGGCCTTTTTGGCCACAAGGCCACATTGCTGGCTCATGGTCATGCTGTTGTCCCCCAGTACTCCCAGGTCTCTTTCCACGGAGCTGCTCTCCAGCTGGTCAGCCCCTAACCTGCACTGGTGCATGGGGTTATTCCTCCCCAGGTGCAGCACCCTACACTTGCCGTTTTTGAATTTCATAAGATTTCTCATTGCCCAACTCTCCAGCCTGTCCATGTCTCTCTGTATGGCAGCACAGCCTTGTGGTGTGTCAGCCACGCCTCTCAGTTTTGTATCATCAGCAAACTTGCTGATCATCAGCAAACCCTATCCCTTCATCCAGGTCATTGATTGAATATATGGAACAGGACTGGACCCAATACTGACCCCCGGGGAACACAACTTGTCACTGACCTCCAACTAGACTCTGTGGCCCTAATCACGACACTCTGGGCTCTATCTTTCAGCCAGTTTTGAATCCATCCCACTGTCCATTCATCTAACCCACACTTCCTAAGCTTCCCTATGAGGATGCTGTGGGGGACTGTGTCGAAAGCCTTGCTGAAGTCAAGGTAGACAACAACTGCTGCCGTCCCCTCATCTATCCGTTCAGTCATTCCATCATAGAAGGCTATCAGATTAGTCAGACATGATTTCCCCTTGGTGACTCCGTGTTGACTACTTCTGTTAGCTTTCTTTTCCTCCACATGCTTTGAGATGATGCCCAGAACGAGCTGTTCCATCATCTTTCCAGGGATGGAGGTGAGGCTGATGGGGCCGTAATTTCCTGGGTCTTTCTTCTTGCCCTTTTTGAAGACTGGAGTGACGTTGGCTTTCCTCCAGTCCTCAGGCACCTCACCTGTCCTCCAGGACCTCTCGAAGATGACGGAGAGTGGCCCAGCAATGACTTCTGACAGCTCCCTCAGCACTTGTGATTGCATCCCATCAGGACGCATGGACTTGTGGATATCCAGTTTACTTAATTGATTTCTAACTTGATCCTCCTCAACCAAGAGGAAGTCTTCCTATGTCCAGACTTTCCCAGTTGCTTTCTCCAAAGTCTGAGACTCCTGAGGGCTGGGCCGAGCAGTAAAGACCAAAGCAAAGGCGGCATTCAGTAACTCTGCCTTCTCTGCATCCTCTGTCACCATGGCTCCTGTCTCATTCAACAGCAGGCCCACAACTTCTCTAGTTTTCCTTTTGCCTCCAATATATCTGAAGAAGTCCTTCCTGTTGAGCTTGACATCCCTTGCCAGGTTTAATTCCAAGGAGGCCTTGGCTTTCCTCATTTCATCCCTGCACACTCTGACAGCATTCTTGTAATCTTCCCATGTGGTCAGTCCCTTCTTCCACGTGCTCTACACTTCCTTCTTCCACTTGAGCTTTTTCAGAAGCTCCCTGCTCAATCATGCAGGTCTCCTGTGTCCCTTGACAATTTCTTGCTCTTAGGCATGCACTGACCCCGAGCTTGGAGAAAGTGGTGTCTGAATACCAACCAGTTTTCTTGAGCCCCCCTGCCTTCCAGAGCCCTAGTCCACAGGATCTCTCCAAGCAGTTTCTTGAAGAGGTCAAATTTAGCCCTCCTGAAATTTATGGTTGCGATTCTACTTCTTGTTGTTTTGTGAATATGGCCCATGATCCTGAACTCTGTCTTCTCATAATCACTATAGCCAAGGCTGCCCCCAACCTTAATGTCCTCCACCAGTCCCTCTGTGTTTGTCACTACTACTACAGAGAGTAGTACTCCTCTCCTTGTTGGCTCCTGCACCACCTGTGTTAAAAAGTTATCATCAATGTACTGGAGGAACCTCCTGGACTGTGCATGCCTGGCTGTGTAGCCTTCCCAGCAGATATCAGGGTTATTGAAGTCCTCCATGCGAACCAAGGCCTGTGATTGTGAGGCTACTTTCAGGTGTCAAGTCCACATAAGGATGCACACTGTCACACTACATGACATCTATTATCACAGAAAAGCCAGGGAAGACCACACATTAAGTAATACTCACTGCCTTGGCAGCCACCATTGAAGGATATAGTATTTACGGCCCTAGCCCTAACAAATGTTCAGCCCAGAACTGCAAACATCTGCAGGCATGAATAATGTAAATTAATGGAACTCCCCTGAAAGGTCTGTACATGTGTGTGCAATTATTTTCCCACAGCTCTCCAGAACTTGCAGCTAAAATGTAGGTGAAGAGCAATACCCTTTGGGCTAAAGTTGCCCAAATCAGCAAGGCAAACAAGTGCATTGCTGCTCAGCCCCATGAGCCTGGCCTCCCAGACCAGCCCCAGAGGTCGAGCAGATTGAGCCAGCTGATATTCACCTGCTCCCCAAATGAGACAGCAAAAGGCAGAGAGAAAACAAATGGGACCCCATCACTGCTGAACTGATGTTATCTGCAGGCAGCTGTGCCTTTTGTGCAAGGAGCACACAGTGCCACAATTTGCAAATGTCACTGATGAATTGCTGCTGTCTCTGCAGCACATTGTAAAGAACTGTCTGCTCTTAATTACCAGGACTTTGGCTTTTTGTAGCAGTAATACAGTAATGTCATCTAGTAATGGGTAAACCTAGTCCACAGGAAAATTAAGTTCACATTAAATGAAAACTTATCTACATTTTTCACATATTAGCATACGGAAGAAAAATTGTATGATGAATGCAGTTTTCACCTTAGACTCCTTAAATCTGAAGCTAATGTGCACGGAGTGTATCGTTATCATTAGAGATGGAAAAATAAAAGTTAAGGATTCAACAGTATATTTGAAGATATTAGAACAGAGGTTCTGTTGCAGATCATCATAGGATGATGGTCAGCCCTGGGAACAAAGCAAAGAAGTGATCTAGGGACTTAAGACTCATATTTCAAAGAGAGTTAAGTAGCTGAACACACTTCTGGAGATGGGCCACAAAACCTAGTTGCACAATGTGTATATCAGTTCCAGTCCCTATCTTGAAAATTCTCATCTTGGACACTGTTCTTCTTCTAAAAACAACACTTAATAGTCAGTCATTCTATAGCATTAATGAATTAGTCTCCATTTTTCACTTCTCACCTTCTTTGCTGCTGAATATGGGATGCTGATACTGAGAGTGTAACTTGATTTGTTGGATAGATAGCACAGCAATCCCCCTTGTTTCCATTTCAAAACCAAATTTCTCCAAAGATTTTGGCTTTGGGTTTGCATTTCATGCCCCTCCACATTGTACAATGATGGGAATGGTTTCAAGTTGTGCAGTATGAATGATATTGTGTCATAAAATCCAGTAAGTGGCTCCACAAAAATATGCTGACTTATGAACTGGTATCACCACTTACTCTTCTGATTTAGAAAGTCGTTATTACTACTTTTTCCCCTCTAAGTGGCCACAGAGAGACTTCATAAATGCCAGGAATGTTTGTTATTATCCATGCTATTCTCAGCAACTTCTTCATTTAGGCATTTTTTTTTTCTGTGACCAAATAGCACTGATGTGGCTGGGAGACAAGGTGCCAGACAGGAGTCCCCCTCTTCAGATCAGAACAAGCCTCTAGGTGAACTGAGTTTTGTTACATCAGACTGTTCTCAGAAGGTACCATATCCTTAGTTCTCTGTCCTTCCTGTCACTTGCGGTGTTTATGCAGGCCTTTTTGCTCTTCCTAATGCTTTGCAGAAGACTAGCCACTACTTCAAGCTTTTGAGAAGTTGCCGATGTGTACTTTGAACGGGCTAGCACATGAACACTATGTAAAGATGAGGTACAGCCTTAGTCCTTGATAGCTAGACAGCACACTGAAGCAACTATCTTCAACCTAGGAAGCTCAGTATCTTCCTAGGTTAACATCACAAAGATTAACCTTGTAACTTCTTGAACTATTGAAACTTCTTTAACTACTTTTTTTTTTGTCTGAAACTATAGATTTTGCCTCCTTATTCCCTATGACAACAATCTGACATACTTTTGATTTTGGCAAACAATCAAGGATTAATTTGACATCTGTGTTGTATGCTCAAGGGTGATTCAAGTTTTACGCACAGTGACTCTGGTGCAGACTATCATTTTACACCTGTTTTGCATTGGATTGTTTCCACTGCCATAACTGGTGTCTCACCAGCTGTAATTTTTTGGCCAAAGAGAAGTCTGTGCTATATAATTATTGAAGGACATTCTTGTATCTCTAGTTCAAACAAGATCAAAATGTATATCCTTACTTTAACAGCATTTCCTGGTGCATCTTTTTTTTTTATCCTTAGAACATTTTGTCTGCGCTTTATACTACATTTTTCAGACATGGTCCCATGTTGTTTTGTCATTCAAACTTCTGTCCTTGTTTTCTGGGGAGAAGAGCGTAATGCTTAGGTAGAATATGGTTCCGCTGACATTGTAGCACCAATCCAACTTTTTACCTTTGAATGAGTTCAAAGTCATTCAGAAAAAATGGCATAATCCTAGTGAAAACAAATGTACATGTTTTTATTGAGTTGACCTATATTGAATCTTTTCACAGAAAACTGGAAGAAGTCTAAAATGCAACTACAGTGGCTGGAATGTATGCTGTAAATAAAACTAATGCTTCTATTTAGTAAGAAAAAAGGTGCCAGTAATCCCATGAAACAAAAAGACATTTTTATCCTGATACATAGGATTTTTTTGACATGATATACAGGATTCTTACCCCTATGCCGGTACTTTCTATACATTCCAGGTAGGGCTGGAGTCCTGTTCTAAATGGTAACTACAAAAATGTCTGCCTTGAAGGTGTCACACTATATCACACTGATGATAATCAAGCATCCACTATTAAAAGGGACATTTTATATCAGTGTGATCCAACCAGTTCAAAGCAGTGTGCATCTTGCCCACTATCCTCCTCCCCAAAGAGGGCAGAAAATGACTGTTGGGGCAGGGTGGGCTGTCCAGGGAGCCAAATCTTCATCTGTGCATGGCACAACACAAAGCCAAGGAGCTGCCCCTGACAGCAACCAGCCCATGAACATGGGTCATGAACTGGGATCCCACCCCATTTCAGCCACTCTTTCATACTCAAAGTGCCACAAACTTATTCAAGTAAATAACCTCAGCTACCTGAAGTTGTGTTAACAGCTAAAGGGTCGTCATTGGCCACTTCTACACTGTCTTTTTTCCTACTACTTTTGTCAATTTGCAAAGTCATTGTAAGAGTACAAAGCACTTATAAATTCCCTACCATTTTTGTCATTTTGCTACATTCTTCAAATTCCCCGCTGTCATTCACAGCATAATCTGCTTCAGTTATTTCCTTCTTTGACCATAACATGATCCATCACAAAGTTAAACACATAACAGTTTTGCCACTGAATTGTGCAAATCCTGCTGGCTCTGTTGCAGAAAGCTTTAGTGTCACTGCAGAGATATACCTTAAAAGAAGATCTGCACTACAGTACCCAAAAATTCAGTGAAAATATACTTGCAGATTTCCAAGTGACATTCAAGCACCGTTCTGCCCAAAAGCAGCACAGGGGAGGAGAATGATGGCAAACCTCACCGTATGGGTATCTGCCAATTTTTACTGACTAGCTGTGACCTTCTGGAAAAAGACTACACTCATATTTATTTGTCATTTATTAATGTTAATATCTAAAATAGTGTATATCTATACTTCAGTCTTGGGAAGGAACAGGGGTGATGCTCTAAGAGGCCTTTCCTATGTGAACTCATCTCCACTCCCTGTGGTGTGCCTTTTTTTTTCCAAGACAGAAGTACTAATAAAATCTTTGAGTAGCCCTCCCTGGCGGGGTTTTTCAAAACCAGTATCCGGGGCAGTGATTTCATGGGGAGGCAGATCACGAGCACGCTCAGCATGGCTCTGCTGACTTCTGATGTGAGTGGTCTTGTCATTTCTCAAGTAGGTGCAGCTTATTGTAATTTCAAACAAACTGCTCCAACTGTACCAACAAACTAGATTTCAGCTCGAGGCCAGCAGCCTGGCAAAGCACCACAGTAGATATATATACATACATACGTACATACATGGATGCTTTCTTCTGTATCACTTATTGTGGAGAATAGCTCTTGCATAAACTTTTAACAGCAGCACAGGGATTTACTTCCCCCTCTGGTCTGCGGCACACTTTTCTCCTGTTCTGTGATGTCCTTTGACTAATCATTTCTTAGTCCTCTAGGTGCAGACCTTTAAAAACACAAGGAGCTCTCAGTTCCCCTTTTCAATTGCAAATGCTTCATTTTTGGTGAAGTGTGGCCTCCCCATTCTTCTGCCAGCCATTGTGTTTGTGAAAGGACCGTCTCAATTTTCTTGTGCAGGAGCAGCTGTTCCTGGACCAAGGCAGCCTTTTCAGAGCCACTCCTGACCCTTCGTCTCCCTCCAGCCTACCTCCTTTGTCTGCTGCTGCAGACAAGTTCCACCCTAAATCAAGCATTGTCTCCATCTCCAGAAGCCAGCACGTGCCCACATCCCCCTAATCTTTCAATTTACCCCCAGGAAAAGGCAGCTGTTAGCGATAGGAGTAATGCACAGCTGTCAGCTGGGGTCTACCGCCTGCCCACACTGAACAATGAGGAAGGCAGTGCCGGGGCCGAGGAGAATTAATATCTACGTATATGTGCCTTTGGCAACAGTTGGCAGCACGTGCTCTGAAATGTGGCATTGTTGGAAAACCCACCCCTGCCTTCCCCCACCACATCTCTGCACACATATGAGCTTGAACTTTGGCTGATTTCTGAACAAAACACCCGGCTTCAAAGGGCAGGACTCCCCAGATAGTTGCATTATACCTTCGCTGGTGAAACAATCTCCTGCAAAATTACAGGGTATGAAAGGGACAGGCCTCCAGTAGCCTGGCGCGTGGTTTGCACATTCTCCTCTTTTACACACCAGTCATTTGAAAGTTTTGTCCTGGAGGGAGAGCAGCATAAACAATCTGGAGGGGCAGAAAAGACCTGTACATCATGATTTTACCTATTTCCTCCCATGGTGAAGGGGGCTGGCATTTTAAAGTAAAGCAGGGACAGGCATGAGTATGTGTGGCTGGGCCAGTGATCTTGCTACATTAATGTACATGGGACAATCACTTCACGTCAAGACGAAGAAAAACGTCGTTATTTAGGACCAGAAAATGCAAGGCATAATTGCATCTACGCAAACATATGCACATTTCCATGCCAAATTTGTACCTGCAAAGATGACAAGAGTGCACACAAATTATAAATTGCACAACACCACAGTCATTTGCCAGTGCAGTTGTTGGAGGTGAGCATGCAAACATAGTAGCTACAGACCCCAAATAGTCATGTAAATGTGCTTGCCTCATTTCTTATGTACCATGGTGCACGTAACTTTACAAAAACCGTACCTCTTTGCTCCACATTAGCACCTGTGGAACATGGAGGATTTTCATAAGGAAATTCACTTTACGTTGAGGCTATGTAAAAACCTCATAAATTTAAAACGGTTTCATTTCCTTTTCCTATGTATATTACTTTAAAGTATGCAAAGTACACTTGTATTCCTCTCACCAGCCTTCTGGCGAATCATTAAATGGGAATTTGATTAATTTCTACATGCAGTGGTTCCCAAAGACTATGCATTTAAAAAGTGACTGTCTCATCTGTTGCTTTTGCAGGGGTCTGTCACATAGTTTCCTCTCTAAGCAATAGAACAAACAAGCCTCCCTCCCAAACCTTTCATTGCCATAACCCTTTTTGGAGTCAAGCAGACAATTCTGGGTTTACTTCACTGCTCTTAGTCATTTTTCGTGATAATTAACAACTTCGGTGTTATTGGTGCATATTCCCCAGCTTGCTCCATACATGTGTTTTGATTTGCTTTATCTCACCTGGCCTGTAATTTAAAAGACTTAAAGGATACACTATGCTAAGTGGACCATATGGCATATGGTACACCTGCCCCGTGCTTAGCACCTGCTGAGTGAGCGACTGTGGGTGTCAGGCTGCTTGATGCAGCACTCCTGGCCAGAGGGCAAAAACATTTCCACTCATTTGCATGCTGGATGGAGGCCACGTGCCTTGGCTGTGAGCAGATCTGTCACAGCAGCCTATCAGTACGTTCAAGATTAGCAAATCTGTAGAAAGCAATGGATTTAGCCAACAAAGGAGATGCCACATCGCAGAGACTTACACACATACAGACACCTCAGGGATTCTAATAACCTTGTAGTGATGAACTAGGATCTTCAATAAATGGTAGCTTGCTTTGTGTGGGGAATGTCAGCATTAATCATTTAGATGTAGCCAGAGTTTTCCTAAAGTACTCAGAGAAATCACAAATGGATATGTTTTGCTGTCAGTTAGGCAAATACAAATGCCATCCTGACTTTCCCCCATGCAGAGCCACGAAGGGCACAGGTAAGAAGAAATATGCAGTCAAAAACAGACACCTCAAAATAAAAATAGTAAGCATCGGGTAGAAAGACAATGGATAAAACTTTAACACTTACAAGGATTTAGCAAGTATGTGCCTCAAGAGTGGTCTGCAAGACCTGCCTTTTCATTGCTGGTTCTGCTGGCCCATGACTCACTTTCCCCACATGTAAACTGGGCCAGGAATCCTGCATTTTTGGTACCAAGTTCTGTGAGATTTATGGAGGAAGAATAGCATGTAGAAGTATTAAGAGATGCTATCATTAGGTGATTTGTTATTCCTCCTGGTAGCAGCAGCAGGTGTCCAGGTATCCAGCAAAGGCAGGAGACACCCTTAGCACCCCATGTGGGAGCTGTGGCCTCTAACACTGGGCAGCTGGACAAACACAAAAAATGGGGCAGCCAAAATGATTTGTCTCTCTCAGGGAGGAAACTTTATCATGCATGTGATCACCAAAGGGACACTCAGGACAGACAGGGTGTCAGGGCCCTGGTGGTGTCCCAAGCAGTGACTGGCAGACTGCAGAGGAGCTCAGTTTTGCACCAAGGACAGTACTGGGCATTGTGCAGCTGCAATGCCACTACCACAGGAGGGGATACTGCAGGGTTTCTCTTTTTCAGGCATTCTCCGACAGAGACTTTGGAATTGCCCAGTTTAGAAGATTTCCGTTTTCTGATGTGCTGCCTTTCAACAGTATGCTTTGATTAATTTATCTGAAATAAATTTGGCAGTGATCTTTCTGTCCTCATGTTGGAACATTATCAAGTGAAACACAGAGCTATTCTCTTCTTTCATTTGTAGCTGTCTCTCCTGTTAGTGGAAAGAAAAATTCTCTGACTGGAAGGAGGTTGTCAGGCTGGCACTGCCTTTACCTTCATTGCTAGAAGGATCCTATGATTGCTTAGGCCTGACAACAGCCACGACCCTGCAACAAGGACGTGTTTTTCCTGGTGTATCTGCCAACCTACCAAGCACATCAGAGCCAAACTGCAGCCCCACTGGACAGGCTGTTCTTCACAGCACCAAGTCTTGCTGTCAGGGGGTTTTCTTCACGCCACGAAACAGATTCCTTCTCCACAGCTTTTAGCCAGCCCTTCAGGTTGAGGGGGAAAGCAAAGCACTTTCAACTGTGAAGCTGTCGACATCCCCCCCCTCCCATGCACAGGGCTGGGATAAAGGTGGGCTCCCCTGCCCGATGTGGTGGCAGTTCCTTGAGGAGTCCAGCCTGGAGGTCCTTCTGCCTTGTTCCTCCATATGGTAATCTGTGGTGAATTGAGCTATCGGTGAGTGCCCCAGGCCCCAGTCTAGCCTCAAACTACCCCAGTCCCATCTGTCACCCTATCTGGGGCATCTCTGCCGCATGATTGGCACAGGGCTTGAAAAGGCTGCACAAGACGGGCCATGTGGCAACCCTGCTGACAGGGAGGGGGTGGCAGGGGAGCGGAATGAAATATTGTGACAGGACACTTCAAGCCCCAGCTAATCACAGCTGCTGAGGGCTGAAGAGTGCTATACATCCCCTCGCATCAGGCAGTGCATTCCTGGCAACATTATTAATTCAGAGGAGTCCCTTTAATTTGAAGCAGAGATTAAGACTTTCCCCGGTTGGCCTCACTGAGGCTGTAAAGGCAACAGGCAGGGATATTGTAAGGCCATTAGGGAAGAACAATAGTACGCCGAAAGGGGGATGCGGGTGAATAGAGGAAGGAGGGCTGGCTTGTGCCAGAGACTGGCTCGGCTCATTACGGGAGCGGCAGATGGAGCGTGGCCGGGTTGCTGGGCAGAGTCAGGGCTGGCAGCTGGCAGTGGCTCCCCCGCACCGCCTCCACCGCCCGCACTGCACCGCCCGCACCGCATCCCCACCACACCACACCGCATCCCCACCACACTGCATGCCCACCACACCACATCCCCACCGCACCACAGCCTCTGCCCAGCTCGAGAAACAACAGGTGGATGGGGAACGCCACCCCTACCAGCAAAAGCAAAAAAATAAGGGCTTCCCTTTTCCCACTGTTGCCTCGTCCTCCCCACGGCATTTTCTTAGGCACCCCTGAACTCTGCCGAGCAGAAACGCCAAGGGCATTAGGATGGTGTGGAAAGCACACTTCCTTTTCCTATTCGTGGTCATGCCAGTCTATGCTGGCATTGCATTCTTCTCAGCAAGGATGAATGACTGCAGAAACCTGGTGGCTGTGCAGGAGATGGTGTTTTGGAGATTGTTAGATACAGACACCTGATTCATCTAACACCTCACTGAACTTTTAGAAGCACTCGGCTTTACCGGTTTCAGAGGAAATTCCCTGTCTTATCAAGTTTTTTCTTTTCCTTTATATGCTTAAACTCATATACATCATGCCTGAGAGGAGTGTCTAAGACACAGGTGAAAGTCCAGCCTTGCAATCTACCACGTGCTGTGGTGTGAGCCATCCCCCAACAAACGGACCTCTGCAGCTCCCTCCTGGGGTGCAGGCGGGCAGCATGGAGTTCTGCCTAAAAAGAAGCCTTGGGAAGCATCACAGAGTAGTATTTTTTTATCTGAACTGACTTAGTGAAAAAGTAATTTTCTTCTTCCAGTTTTGACAACTCCCGGAGCTTGTAAAGCAACAGTTCTGGCAAACTGGGGCTGCTGGCTGGAACACTGACAGCTGCCAGGAGAGGTACACACCATTCCCTCTCCCAAGATGTGGCACAGGGGCAGCTGGATGGAGAAATCTGTTTGAATTTGACAGTTATTCCCCTAACAGTCTGGGGAAGGTCAGTCAGAAGATGTTGCTGAACATCCCAACAGAAGTCATAATTTTTTTAAGCAGGTGGTGTTTTATGGTTGGATTTCTCAAAGTTGTTTACAAGACTTTTGTGCAGTCCTAAATTGTTCTGTCTTTGGAAGAGAAACTCCCTCGACCTGAAGTGAGCTTGTGGCTGAGCAAATTGGCATGGTCCCAAGTGAGTGCAGGACACACAGAAGAGGCACGCTGCCTTTAACAAACTGATGTCCCCTTGTCTTTATGGTCTATATTTCCTTCCAGTTCATGGTCATGCATGTAATTGCTGATCAAACAGCAGCTGCAATTTCTTCCATGGAAAAATAATTTTAGGAAACTATGGAGAGTACTTTTAGTTACAGAGGTGGAAACAAGCAGAAGGAGCCAGCACCCTGTGATCAGGTCATTTTGTGCAGACCATCATCAGGCACTCTTTGGACCACTTGCTATCCACAAAATGCTCTCTGGGAGCAGTGGGGTTATTAAAGGTGACAGCTGCAATGCAGCATGCAGAAAAGTCTCAATATTCAAAGCAACACTGTTTAGGCTGTCTTCTTCAAACACCTTTTCCTTCTCTGCACCATAGAATTTGCACCTTTTCTTTCATCTTACCTGAATTTTTTTCTTTATTTAAAATTATCACAATATATGATCTTAAGTTTATTCAGGCTGCAACTATATTTTCCATTCAAAGAATGCATTGGATGTGCTTATGGAAATTAATTTGATTCCTTTTATTTTTGCCATTGCTGAACTATTGTTTTTATTTTAATTTCTTGTTGCTCCAATGAAGATCAGTTCACTCTCCAGCACAGAGCACTCATTCCCAAGTAGCTGCAGCTGCATAACTGGTAGTGAGCTCTTGAAGTGTGACAGGAGGTGGCTAGTGGCAAAAACTGTGAGGGTAGCAACTGATGTCTGCTTTGCCATTGAAGAGACCACAGCTGACTGAGGCTCACTGACAGCATAAGTCACAAACACCGTCTGAGGTCTGAACTCACACACCAGCCATGAAGCACATCTCTGAGTCAGATATGTTTGTACAGATACAGGGGTGGTCAGCTCTAAGCTTCCACTTGCAAACACGGCTATTATTCACCTACAGAAGCAGAAAATGGAGAGGCTTAATGCTCAAATACAAATTTCTGAGAGCTGAGAGAGCTAATCATGTATGAAATTGTTGACGTACCTGGTACCAAGGGAAGACAAAAAATCCTTTCTAGTTATCTAGGCAGAAGCAGCTGATCATTCAGCTCATCCTTAGGTAGCACAGCAATTTAAGAAGTGTAAATACCTGTGCAAACAGCCAGATTTAATTCCAGAAAGAGATGCAGCAGGGGAAAGTATAGCAAAGCTTTCATGCGTGGATCTGCAGAGGGTTTGCCCTGTGTCAAGATCAGCGGTATTCACCTGTCCTAGTTGTTTTGAAACTGTAAGCTTTGCTGCTTACTGTTTGCAAAGCCTGTCAGAAAATTGAGGAAAAAAGGTAAGAGTAGTAAGAAGTCTTGCTCTGCAACCAGCTATCACTCCAGACATGGGGACTGCAATTTTCTGCATTAAACACAAAGTTTGTGCAAGGAAGGATCTAGCTGTCAAAGGGAGTTAAACTTGCTCCAGAAAGAAGGGTAATTTAACAAGCAGAGAATCAGAAACAGTTGCACTATCCTCACAGGAGAATTTTTTTCTGCACATTTGCAGCAATCCACTTGGTTGGTTTTGAGACAGGTACCTGAAGGTCTTTCTGTCTTTCTGTTGTGAAACCAAGATGTTTATTGCTGCCCATAGTAACTTGGAGGGTCAGACCATCACTGCCAGGAGCTGCAGGCTCCTTAAACTGGCCATTTAGTAACAGCCTTGTATGCACATTCCCCATTTTATCAGTTCATGTCAACATTAATTCCCTGAATAGCATGACTGAACGCCCAAACGCCAAACACTTGGATTGCCAACGGAAACTTGCAGGGCAAGAGGAATAGTGAAAAAATAAGTGTCTGGATCTGACACCGTGTTCCCGGCGCAGAGCTCTCTGTCCTTCACTGCAGGTAAGTTCATGACTCTGATGACAGCAGCTTTGCTCTCTGACCGCACAGCAGATTCCCAAATGCCAGCAAACACAAAAGGCAAGAGGCAGGGCAAAGTCAAAGCACACACAGGTGGTGTCAATACAGAGCCTTTCTCCAAGGAGGAGACATGGGCCATAGGGTTATGCCACTCTTTTGCTGAGAAAATTTTAGCCTGTGAGCTCTGACAGAGACACTGGCTGCCAGGGGTGCAGTTAGCATAGCTGTACACATATACTGCACATCGCCTCTATGGAGAGCAAAGGGCAAAAGTACCGACAATGTAGGAAAGGAGCCACATCTCACAGCTCTGCAATTTCTCTTTTAAAACACAGAATAAGGTCAAGGACCACATGCACATTTTTTTGTGTACAGATGCACGCAGCACACCTTAAAAGCCCTGAGAAGTGCTTGGGGTCATACTGTTCTTACACCCTGAAAAGCTTCTATCAAGCGCTTATGGTTTAATTCATAGAAATTAAGTTGTACAGAGAACTGTCCGCCAAAGTAGCCAGGGTCCCGGATGTCAATTAAGTGTTCCTACAGAGAAATCCCCTGTTTTGCAGCTTTCATTTGTGCACGTAAACAATTTGCACTTGTAACTCTGGGAGCAGTGGCTGCAAATGAAGGCACACCTTTCGCATGTGCTCTTGTTTATGGGACTTGGTGTTCATTTTTGAAAATACAGTCCTAGGTCACTGCACTGAATGAAATCAGCCACTGCACATGACTTGAAGATGTGTTTTGTCAAAAAGGTTACCTTGACCCACTGTCGTCAATAATAAGGCAACAAGATCAACATAAGCGTCAGGTCCTGCAATGATTTTTCATGAGGCTCCTCACAGGGGAAATAAGGTTCAATTCATTTCTACCTATGGTAATTAGACCATAAAGCCAGAAATGCAACCTTACTATGCAAAATATCATTTGAGACAGTTGTTGCCATGTTCTTGTTTTTCAGCCCCTTTAAGTCAGATAAAAGAAATGGGTCTATATATTCTGACCCGTTTCCAAATGACAAGTAGTACACCTACCATCTTCTTGCAGCAAAATCACATGTACCTTCAACTCATTTCTAGGATGAGTAGACTACCCATTTCCAAGAAAAGAAGCTCCTATAAATCTACACAGTTTGCACGAATCAAGCCATTTTCTAAAGGATATGTACTTAGACTTTTTCTGAAGGACAATCTGTGGATCTCAATAGGAAGTACCACACATTTATTCCTCCGTAGCTGAGAACAGACTCTAGTCCATAAACCTAGTGTGATTTGCATGTAGATGTACATTTTCATGAAAAGTTTCCACATGTGCACTTGGAAAGAATCACTGCATACACACTTGTGCCTTTTTGCAACACATGCAAATACCTGCATCTTTAAGTAATCTCACATCTGTAAATATGCATGCATGTGCAGCCATAAAATCAACTTGTGTACCTGCATTCTAGTGAACATCACAGTATAGCTAATGAAGACTCCTTGCAAAACCTATTTTGTGCAGGCAATTTATGCTGGCAAGGCCCTGAGGAGTTGATTGACCACCTATCCAGATTTGTTGGAGAACAGTGGCTAAACTGAGTGTCAGGTTACAATTTGTATCTTTTTTTTCTGCTAGAGTATATTGGGTAAATTCAAGGGCTATATGACTGTACTCAAGCGTAAGAGATCTTGGCCTGCGCGAAGCTCCTTGAAAAGTTATGCTTTCCTCCCTGCGGCTGTTCCTGCCTGCTTTACCCAAACAGTGGTGAGCCAGGAGGACTGTGGGTGCCTGCCCTCTCCAGCCACCTGTTTTGGTAAACTTGAGTGGGCACAAGGACCCCCTGCAAACAAATGCTGCTCAACACAATAAAATGGACCTTTGCAATGAGCAAAGTGGCAACTTTACAGTTAATACCCCAGAAGTGCAACAGGGTGTTACTGTAGCTATTGAGGGATTAACTGCCAAATTCCATTTACAAACAGCTCCCTAGCACGTGGTAATCATGCAATTTACCCAGCAGGTTCAGCACCTACTAACAAGGCCAGGGTGCTAAACTGAGAAGACTTCAAAGCAGAAAGCAAATACTCAGAGACAGTCCTTTGTATGCTGGATTCTGATCCTTGCAATACGTTTTGTGTCTGATAAGTCATCACAGGAAACAATTATTGGGAAGTGAATAATGATGGCCCTACTGCCACAGCACCCTGAGCTGCACAGTTTCTGTGGCCAGTGCCTTCTGTAACTGCAGAGGGTTTTTTTGCACAGAGCATATTACAAAACAAGCACCAGCTTCCTTCGGTGCCTGCAGAAAGGGAAACCAGGATTTATTTTCTTCCTCTAATGATCATCAGCAGACACTGTTTTCACAGGGAATCTGAGTAAAGAGACAAACAGTGCAAATTGTGCAATTTTCACAGTATTCCTTCTGTTGTTCCCCTCAGCTGCCTGAAAACCCCTTTTGCTCTATAAAGAGAAAGCAACAACATAGGACAGTTTGTACATAAACAGGGCTGTCCAGCGTTAGATGAGCAAAAGCCAAGATGAATTTCATAACTAGATGCCATCCTAGTCAGCAGTTAGTGTGGGTGGTGGGAAGCTGTTTTCTGTCTGCAAGCATCACTGCTATTGGGAGTTTATTTATAAGCACTTTGTACCAAGGAATAAGAAGCTGCTCTTGGAAAGGACTGTTACTGTCCTATCCTAGCTATGAGGATACTACTCTAACTTAGTTTCACACACACCCTTCCCCCCTCCCCCCTGTGGATGCAGCCCCGCCACCAGCACACCACCCTCCTCCCTCCCTTGACCACAGCATTTTGCCTGGAGAGAGTTTTGGCATTGGCCCAGAGAGCCTATTTAAGATTTCACACGAATAAAAGAGTAAAAGGGAATGGTGTGACTCTATACATGCCAACAGGTAAATTCAGCTCCAAACCTTTTCCAAATTATTGGAGAATAATAAATGTAAATGTGATTTCTCAGGGCCCTTCACAAATGCTGAATGCACTCAATGTGATTAAGTGATAAACAATGTTGGAGAGTTTGTATTTGGTCTGCTGTAGCAATAACATGATGTCCTGCCAGGGGCAGCACAGAATGCAATGCTGGGAGAGCAGGAAGCTAGTGGGAAAGAAAAAAAAAAATGCAAGCCTTGTCCTTTACGCTTTGCTGATGGGGAAAGATAAATAACCTTTCACAAAGGGGGGTCACCCTGAAGGGCTGGGCCATGCACAAGGCAGTAAAGCAAGAGGAGAAAGCACAAGAGCTGTCTTTCCCAAGTGCTGCACAGAAAATAATCCCTCAGCAAAAACAGCACTGGTGCCTTATCTAAGGACTAAATCCTGCCACATAGATCTGATATCACAATCCCTTCCCTTCTTTTCCATCTTAATCCCTTGCCCACCCTCCAATCTATAATAAAAGTATATTGGACAAAAGGAAGGGAAATTGGATTTGGGATTTGACCTAAAGAGCCCACTAACAATGAGCAGGCTCTGATTTCCTAGAAGGTATAGCATCCTTCCCCTCTGTAAAGTTATTTCTGCTTTATGTCAGTAAAAGTTAGAGTGTAAGCAAGCATTACAAGTCAGTCAGTGCTGACTCCGGGCTTTTCTATTTTTAAGTTATTGCTCTTGAGTGACCAACTAGTTTGTGGCTAATTCTCTGTACCCAGAGGCAAAAGATAAGTGAAAAAAGTCCTACATGTCTTGACTGTAGGAAAAGGAGGGTGGAGAGCAAGGGGAGGTGGGCTGTGCATGGCAGGAAAGGAGCAGCAACGCTGGGCTGCAGGTGTGCAAAGCACTTCTCAGAGCTACTCCTGTGGGCAGATGACACCTCATGCAGCCTCACAGGGCACACAAGGATCTTGGAGAAGAGAGATGCTAGCTCAGTTTCACAATTCCCTGCAGGCCAAGAGTGCAATGCCTGAATCAGTAATTTTTTACGCTGTGGCAGGAGAATGGTTCTCCCTGGGGTCACAGCAGAGCAGTGGTGCCGTTAATCAGCACTGCTCTCAAGACATTGGGAAATTTGTCCTGTGAATGTGCGTAGCCGTGCACTTACTGCATTTGAATAAACATTGTTCTTTTCTTACTTGTATTAGCTCTGCTCACTGAAACCACATCCACTTTTTTTGCTGGCTGCTTATACTGTAAATTAACATGGAGATGTTTAAAAAAAACTTCAAGGCCCTTCATTCAGTAGCCTGCTAGTTATTTTCTCCTTCCCCATTCCTATATGAATAGATAATAATATCATGTAAGGAACTAATACAGAACTTTAATTTTCATTTGAGTCTTTCTTCTCTGACCCTCTCTAGCTCATAGCATCTCTGGCTTAAGTTTCCTAACGCATATGTTACTGTAGCATCCAGCTACCTTCCCCTCTCAAAATGGCCATAATAGCTCTCCCTCCCTTTTCTACTATCAATCAACTGCATTCATGCTTCACTCTAGCACTACTGGTGTAGCATGTATCTCTCTTTGTGTGCGGTGAACCCATTTGAACATGCATATGCTATCACCACCTCTCCCGCTTTCAAGGTGGTTGTAAATAGACCATCAAGGCTTGCTGTGGCAACAAGGGTGTACAGGAACAGCAACACTTCCTTGCAACCTGACAGCCAGGTGCTCTGTTGCCGTACTCTATGGGCTGCCATTCACACTCATTTGAAGTGAGTTAGACATCAGGGACACCCTCACCTCCTGCTACAGTCCCAGATTTGTACACCATAGGCAATCATACAAGCTGAGAGAAATCCAGCACTCAGAGGTGGCAGTCAGGTGGGGATAGCAAGACTGTGGCACTGGAAGCGCCGTAAAATTTGTGCTCTTCTATGTAAAGGAATATCAATTTAAGTTTGCTACACAACAGGGTTTTCATGACCCACAAGAAGACGTATGTTTAAGTGGCAAATGTTCTTCTTGTCTCTTAAGACTCTAAGAGAGTGGCTAAGTGAGTCTTTCTTGTCCCAGAGGAGCAGGTGAACTGGCTTACTTTTCTGTCACTTAAAAACACTAAGTGTACAAAATGTAAGTTAGAACAATAACCTATTTCTCAGCAACAACCAAAAATGCCTTAAGAGAAAACCCCTGCCAGCACATTGCTATTTACCAGATTTATCAAAGGACAAGTTATACACATAACAAATGCTACACTGCCTCCATAAATAGTCAGGTAGCGGCTGTAGAGACCACAGGAATGGTCGCATGAGTGCAAAATCAACCTGTGTCCCAAGCCTTGGGGAGAAGAGCTTGCTAATGTTTTTTCACATGTACCCATGGAGTTCATGTATGGACAAGAGGGGTGCAGCTTCTGTGTTGCTGGGTATGTGGCAAAGACCGGGCCAGCAATCTTTGCACTAAATCATTTGTAAAGGCAGCTGTTTGGGGTAATACTTAGAAACTGCAGGCAGGTGAAAGGGTGTACATTAGTATTTTGCGGTTAGGGTTAGGTTAAAGGAAGCATTGCACATGGGAAAAAATGATTATGAGGTGGAGCCTAACTGGAATGAGCTAGCAGTATGTCGTCACCTACCCTGCAGTATCATTACTCAGTCTACACAAGGAAAAGATGCACCAGGCTACAGTGCCTTGACATTCTCATTGACCCAGCAGTTTCTTGTTTCCTGTGCAGTAACGGCATTGCAGAAAAATCACTACCTTCCATAGCAGTTGTAAGATCCCTTTTCAAAGGCCCTTTGCTTTCTCCTCCAAGTGCTTTTACATGCTTTCACATTGCTTGAAACTTGCATGACGCTGCCAGAGTTAGTTCATCAAAGGAGTTCAGTGCTCCTCCTATGACGCTATGAGACAACAAGAAGTCCTGATAATGAAATCCAGGAAGCAGGTATTGTTTCCACATATAACATTGCTTCCCTCAAATATGTACAGAAATTTTTCATCTCCTACCTATTCTACCAGTTTTTTGGCCTGCCATGCTTTCTAGGGAGCATCAGCAGTTGCCCCAAAACATAGTAAAACAAACTTAAGGGCAACATGGCCCTTGCAGTGTCATGGCCTCTTCAGGGCTGAGAAGACTCCTGCAGAAATAGAACTCATATCCCCATCCCATACAGATGTATAACATCTCACATACTCAAATACCAGCTTCTGTCGGGTAGGTATTTCACTAAAACCCTAATGAAAACTACACGCCATCCACAAAATGATGCTCCCTATGCAGGCAACAAACTGCATGGTAGCTATAGCCTCCATGGAGTAAAAGAGTATGGGTAAGGAAAGAAGACATGTATGGATATTGTTCTCTCTCTCTCTCTCTCTCTCTCCCCCATATATATATATATATATATATATATATATATATGTATAGTGTCTGTTGTGTTTATTTAAAAAATAAACATTATATAGAGCATGTAATACTTGTAACCCAACTACAGGCATAAGCAGTCCTTATTCAACTAAGTGGTCATCACTTGGCTCCAGACAACTTGGGGGATTTAAATAACTGATGAATTTTTTTGTGATCAATGATGCTGTGAATCTTGGGTGATACTAGTTATTAAAATAGTTGTGAAGATGTTTTCTTTAGAACTCACAATGATTTTAGTTAGTCTTTACCGCCCTCCACTTCACAATATAAAGTCACAAAAGCAGCAAGTACGGTGTCAGGAGGAGGGAAAGGAAATAGAGCTGATAAATTTTACCCAGTCTGAATAATCAGACAATTGTCAGAGACGTGCAGCTGAAACCTCTTCACTTCAGACTTGTACAAGCATTGTCACTACAGAACAAAATTACAGCTATGTCTGGACTATATTTACATTGGTTCACAAAAGTGTGCTCATAATGGAGTGATAGCTCCATGTATTTGGGTATCCTTCTCAGTGAAATATATTTTGGCAGATCCCCTGTATAGTAGTGAACTTTATCAAATTATATGTGCGCTGCTCTGTGAGTATTTCAGATTAAATCAGCCTAACTTCCATATATGTTAGCTAGAGGCTCTACACTAATGGAAGGCATTGCCTGATGTGGTAATTGAGATGTGAGAGGAAAGAAGGATCTGTTAGTTCTGACCAAAGCCAGATACAAGGAAATGAATGAATGTTATTGTGTATTATATGTCTGACCTGCAAAGAGCTTGTTTTGCCTGGAGCTAGGTAAAGCAAAAAATTTAGAATCTCTTAGTCAATGGCTAAAATGAAGTCACAGTCCAGTCTTACCCCATAGATGACTGCCCCAACATAGTCATCTACCGCTAAATTGAACAGAAAAAGTTAGGGAACTTGTGACAGGTATTGAACTAAGAGCTGAACTGCACTGCGGAAACGTGTTTCTCTTTTGCCAGCAGCTAAAGAAGGAGCACAGAGTAGCTGAGATAAGGCACCCTCACTGGGTATATCAAGCGAGGAGGAGGGTATCAAGCTCTGGACAGGCTTTGCAGCAAGGCCAGAGTGCAAAATTTTTAATGATCCAGCCCTTGTTTTGGCACCAAAGGGACCAGAAAACCTGAATGGGGATGCTGATATCAGGAAAGGAAAGCTAGTAACACCAGTTCGTGGCAGAAGCTGGGCAACGACTCCCAGCAGTACTCACACCACCCACTCGAACGAAGGAGTGAATTCTCTCTTCTTTGCACCTTGTTTCAGAAACAAGACCATGCCAGCAGACTACTTGGCTGAAAGGGACATTTTCAGAATCTTTGAATTTTTCAGGTGCATATTAGCAAAACGTGCATTCAGAGTTTGTAAAGATAACCATTTCCAGCGGAAACCAAATTGTATGTCACACCAGCTCTCTTGACAGAAAGTAGTGGCAGTGTTATCGCAATCAAAACCAGGTAACACTGCTTGTACTCCAAAAGAGATGGGCATAGTAAGTACCACTCTTAATGAAAGATAGAGTATGACACAGCTCTCACCTTGAGCACTTTACAAAGAAGGGCTTTGACCTTGCAAATAAGAGACCACACATTTAACCTCTCTCCCTTTGAGCAAGGGGAGACAGTGGGGTTTGTGACAGTGGGGTTTGTGAACATGCTGGATGCAGGCATGCTGTGCTAAGACTGGGGTTTAAAGTCCAAATCCTGCAAATACTTTCCTGTGCATGAAGACATGGTGAAACCAGTGATGCTCCTCATACTGCCAGAGATGAAGAGCTGAAAAAAGATACGCTTTTGCTGCATGCCAGGGAGGGATAAACTGCTGTATAGGTTAACTGCATGTAGCTGCTGAAGGACTTTTTGCTGTGCTGATTGAGCTCTCTTAATGAAATTTTAGGCATCTTCACTTAACACATTTCTCAGCTTCACAGACTGACCTGTTGATCTGCATTTTCTGCCAGCAAGTGGCTGTAATAATGTCAGGCTTTCACTACACTGTCTTTCTAAATCCTTTTAATAATCATTGGATCACATGGATAACGAAAAAGTACACAGTGTGGGGAGACTGTTGATTTCTAACCAGTGCTGTTGTGATGCTGAAACACTGTGTACTTTAGCAACTAAGGCTTTGAATGTGTAGCAAACAGAGCAGCCGTGTAAGAGCTGCATGCAAGAGACACTGGGGTTTGACAGAAGAGACTGAGACAGCCTCCTGAAGAACAGCCCGTAACACAATAAATGGAGTGTTCACTGGGGACACGGGAGATTCAAGTCCATGCTGTTTCTGTGAATAATTTCTAGATGTTCATTTATGTGCTGTCATTAGAAATTCCCCAAGTGGGGATGATACATATGTTTTGGGTCAGAATTTGTGTTTGCTTGACCCAAAAGAGACATTTTTTTTGGTTTTTCATTTCTGCAAGAAAAGTAAAAGGCAGTTTCACTTTTAGTTGGTCTTGAATTTCTCTGGCAGTTTGATAACCAAAACAAAAAATCAGATATTCAGATACAACTTCTACTAGAACAGTATTGGTCTTCAGTAGGAAGAAAATAAGTGATAAAATTAACTGCTTTAAGAAAGTTTACTTAATATCTACTTGTCATTATGTTCCTATAAAGTATGTGATTCATTTCTTGTTTATGTTCCCATAACATGTGGAGTTGGGATGCTTGCTGTTCCCACAGGCACGACGTCTCAAGTCTAGGAAGTGAACAGTTAAGCTTTTGTAAAATAAAAGTCTGAGCAACCATCTATGTATCATATTGACTTATGAAGTGTCTCACTTACTCATTGTGCTCATTTTTCATACTATAATGAAAATAAGACCCATTGTCTCCCCACCTTTTTTTTTTCTCCTTTGTTGTCTTTACTTTTATCTAAACCTGACTTCTAAAGATCACCTTCACCTGTTCTGGGCCAAGCTGACCTTCTGTAAACAGGCCAACCTGTAGGGACCCATAGGCACACGGATTTGTTTCCACTCCCTGCTACACCCATAGACAAAATAGAAGAGAGGAAGCCCAGGCAATTAACCTGCTCTTAGCTCCAGTAGTAAGCTAGGGTTCTGTCCCTGGGACTTGTATTTGCAGGCTGCTCAAACAGATGCTGAAGGCTCCCAGTTCTGCGTTCCCTTCAGCAGGCTTTCAGCACAGGCAGGATGCCTGAAAGAGGAGGTCACTATAGGTATGACTCAATGCCTGCTAGAGTCATTGGGAGCTTTTCCAAGTTGACTTTAATGGGGATTATGCTTGAAGACACTTGCTCAGACAGTTTACCCCCAGTCAGCCACCAGAAGTGGATCTAGATGGGTGTGCAGGCTCCAAAACTAGCTGGTGGGCAAGTTTCCATCACGCACCACCAGGGTCCTGCAGCACCTCGTCAGACCTCCTCGAGGCAAGGTCTTTGTCTTCCTGGGGCTTTTGTCTGTGTCACCTGCAATGGCAGGGACGACAGGACTGCATCCTATGCACAGGCAGCCAGGCAAGCAGCTGCTTTGCTGCCTCTTGTGTGAGCGTGCAGCAGCTGGGCTGGCAGGTAGAAAGGACACCCTTCACCCCCTCCTCCAGTAGTGTGCCTCAGCCCACACATTGGAGTTATAGAGCTGTAAAGAGGTCAGATGCATCATGCTCTCTGGGTTACAAGTAAAGGTACTAATTAATGTTTGGGATGTGTATAGCATCTTGAATTTAGGAGAAGACACACAATAGAGCTACTCCCACTGCAAACAGATTCCAAAAAGAAGAAATAGGGTGTCTCTTGGTGAAGTCCTTGACGGACATCCAATTGGCCTCATCCTCCATCTACTTCAGTAGCACCATGCCATCCTTTGCACAAAACAGAAGCCCTGTCCTTGGCTGTGCTGGGAATGGCAGTACTGAGCATTCTTCTGGGATGCTGAGAGGCTTTCTAAGCTACCAGGAGGACCGGGGCATAAGGAGCTGCAGGAGGAAAAGAGGAAAAGCACAAATGGCTCTGAAGCTTGCCTGACACCCCCTCGCACACAGCTGCAGTGCCCTGCCAGCCTCAGGTGGGCACAGCAGTGGGTCAGGAATGGAGCATGGGGCATGTAGGGACTGCCCCAACCCCAGCAGCCACACAGGGAGCTGGGACCTTCTGTAAATAGGGCTCTATTCCCATCGCATTGGGCCCTTGTTTGCCTTGTTTTGTGTCCTCACTTGACACAAACCCTTTGCAGCCACTTTTTCAGACCTATTTCTAGTAAATTCACAATGCTTTCATCTTTCATTGTTAGTGTTTTCATCATATATGCATTTTTTACTAGTAAATAATTCCTAGAAAATATTTGTCGACAGTCTTATAAATTGACTTCATACTCTCTGAGGATTTTCACTGCACACAGAATTAAAATATTCCTTTAAAAGTTGTCCCTAGTAAAATGCAAAATAAGTGTTCACCGCTCTTCTTTCGTTTGATGCATAGCATCCCAAGAGCAGAAGTGGTCCTTCAATGTTGCACAGTTAGTTTTATCATCTCTTAATTTTTTAGCAATTAGTTTCTCTTTAGCTGCGCCGTCATGATTTTGATTTATTTTTACAATGAAATTTTAAAGAAATGTTATAGATTCTGTAAACCTGCAAGTTTAGGGGCAGGTGTTCTGGATCTAAATTTGCCTTTCTTTCTAAGGTGAAGTGAACCCATAAACAAAATCAATTTCTAGCTACACCCAATAGCTTTTTTTCCCCCACAAACTAGTTTAAAACCTTAAGATGTCATGCACCTTAACATGTCAAAAGAACACGAAGCAGTTATTTCCTCATTTCTCCTTCCTTAAGATAAAATATTGAATTGGGCCCATCCTTAAAATAACTGCAGACCCACCACTTTCTTCTTTAAGGCAGAAGTTTTAATTCTTTTTCACAGAGTGTAGTTTCTGAAGGGTATCAGGCTCTGCAAGCATGCTTTTACTCTGAAATGCTGTCTCCACTTTAGCTGATGGAAGGTTTTGAACCCAGTGATGAAAAAATTACAATGAGCTCCAGACCTTGACCTGCAGGCAACATCCACTAAGCAGCCAGTTTTGTAAGAAAGGTCACCTTGCCTTTGGCTTCAGCTTAGCCTAAAGAGAATATGTCCAATGTTTTTGGCCCACAGAACTCCACTTCTGCAGAAAAGGTTGTGGTGACCCAGGGATTTGTAGGGAATGTTCAGAAAGCCAAAGTCAACCTGAACGCAGAAGCTGTCTTCACAGCTGTCTTCACAGGGATTTGTCAGAATGTTCAGAAAGCCAAAGTCATCCTGAATGCAGAAGCTGTCTTCACAGTGTCCACACTCTTTGGGCAGCCAGGTACAAATGTTATTCACTACAGTTCTCTTCCAAGGCACTAGAGTGGGATATCACATCCAGTCTCTCATAGGAAAAAAAGAATACAGAAATATCCTTAGGAAAATACAATGGTGGAGTTAAAATTATCTACGTTTTACTAAGACTTGCCAGGATATTGGTCCCTTGCCAGGTCCCGTAAAACCTTTAGAAAACAAAGTCTTTTCTATGTGGGTAAAATATCCTTCTGTACACAGCTAATAACTAATACAAGGACCAGATTCTGGGCAGGGAACAAATAATAATAATAAACTCTGCGAGCCCTTCCCCATTTAAAGAAATCTAAACAAAAGAGCATCAGCTCACAGCCAAGAGGCTCACCCCAGCTGTCAGGCTCCGCTGACCACCCTTCACATCCATCACAGCCTGTGCTTGTCCTGAGTCCTCAGACCTCATGCTGCATGCAGCACACAGAGCAGGTCTCCATGAGACTTTTCTTTTGTGAAGAGAAAACAGTCCCTAAGTTTCTAGATAGATAGCTTCCCAAACATAGTGGTTGTTTTATCTTGCAGGGGTCACACCTGTTAAAGAGCTTGCAAGCTCTTTGAAGAAAATTGTGGACTGCAATCACATACACAATGGTTACATTTCAGTTTTATGTCTCTTCCCTGTTTCATTTTTAATTTTGGCTGCATTATTGCCATGCCAGCAAGACACATCTTTGTCTTTTTCAGGCTGCACGACTCTGTGTGTGGGGGTGAGAGTGCATAGCTGGAGCGACAACCCACATGCTTGCAAGATAGACACACTTGTTGGCTAATCATCCTTGCTGAGGAGAGAGAGAAGACAGCAGCTGAGGTAATTGTGCAGGAATGCAGTACCCAGCATTGGTGCCATAATGAGTTTCAGTCCCCCACAGATGCTCAAAAAAACGGCAAGAGCACACTGTGCAATCCTCATTAAGGTTGAAAGGGCAGACAGTACGTCTTGGAAGAGTGGTATTGCTTTTCCTACAAAAAGTTGTGTATGGTTTCAGCTGCAGAATCAGAAACCCACTTCCCTATTTCCTCTTTCACACGTGCAAAAAAAATCAGCGGGTGCCAACAAAGGTGAGTTTTCTTGCTCTGCTTTGTTTTTTGAAGCGAGCTGCACACAATGCTTCAGTAAGGGAATCTAATATTTCAACGTTAAGACCTAGGTGTTGTCTGTAATTAAAAGTATGTAGCAAAAGTAAACACAGGAACAGTTTCCAGGTGGGGTAGAAGCTAAGTAAAGCTGAAGAGAACTAAACCATAAGGTAACATGCTGTGAGATTTTTTATCCTACCCAATAAACAGAGACATATCTTAGCTACAACATACCCACACTTTGCAAAAGGGTATCCAGCTAAGCATAGGTATCAGATGTTTCAGATCCTTCAGCAACATGGACTCCACTGGCATGATGTCTATAAAACAGTCTGGAGGTCACAATTCTCATTATCATACAAATAGCACGGAGAGTCAAGGATGACAGGACTCTGAAGCATCCATGCAAGCCTCCCAATGGAGACAGTTGCAAGATGCCAAATGTAGCTCTCACCTCATCTGATTGAACTGGACAGAGCTATCACCAACATAGTTTGGTCCAATGTTTACAGTTCCCATTAAAATTAAGCACAGCATCACTCCTTTTTTAGCAGCAGCACACTCTCTGTGAATTACATAAGGATAGCAGTTTGCAAAACTGCTTTCAGTGGCTACTCTTCCTTTCTGAGTTTTCACTCTGTAACAATATCCTGCTATATAAATACATCTGTAAACAAACACCCCATGATTCCTTCAGCTTTTGCAAAATTTAATATTTCTCCAGTGTCATTGCATGTTCCTGACAATGAGCAGTACCATGTGCAAAGGGAAGGTTCTTCTAACTTGTGCTGGATCGTCTGCTCCTCTCAGGGGGTGCAAAAGTCAGTGCTTTCAATGTCCAGACCTGTTCTGCTTATGCCTGAAAAATAATGGTCAAACAATGAAATCTCCCTCGAGAAAGGGAAAGAATGTTTCTGTTTGGGAGAATTTGCAGCAACAAAAGATTGACATTCCTTGCAGAAAGGGCTAGCTTAGACTTAACTCTTGTACAGTTTTATCCACATCTCTCTTCAAGCCGCATAGCAATGACTAATATGACTACTGTTCATGTACAAGTGATAGGGCCCAAAATAACCCTGCCTCTGTTGTATGATTTGGGTGGGAGTAAAAAACCCTTCAGGTTTACTCAGCTTTATTTGATGTAATTTTGTCAGCTGTTGGCTCCCCTGCTTACTTACCAGCACCTGGGCTGTATAAAATACCACTGTCTTAGCCAAACACCTAAAGATTAAAGCATTTCTTGGTAACTAATAGAGATGACACTTTGCTGCAGGTAACCCTTAATTTTGGTTTCAGACAATGGCTGTCTTCCTGCGTCTTTGCACAGGTCCAGAGGTTCAGTTCAGAATTCAGGAAACAAGTTGCAGCCTTTGCCTTTAAAGTCTCTCCTGACCTCCATCACAGGACTATCAGAGGTCCTAATGCTTGTCTGGATACAACCATGCTGACACAGTTCACTAGGCAAAGTAGGCTGAGAGCCAGCCTGGTTGGCCATCTTGCCAAAGTGACATTTAGGTAGTGTAAAGTCTGCGTCTCTGGGGCTCTTCAGCCTGTATAAGTTAGAACTAGCCTCCAGCTGATGAAATGAGATGACACTGGAAAGCACCTGGACCTCAAGAACCAACATCTCTTATTTTTGTTCAGTTTCCAAATTATAAGGAATTTATACCTCTTCTTTGAACACACCCACATCCTGGTCATGATATACAGCTTTTCACAGAGAGCTGTTCCTGCCCAATAATACCAGAAATAACCTCTTTCTGACCCACATGTAGAACTTCACTTCCAGTATCTCTGAAGAGTTACTGGTTATAATTTCTACTGGCATCAAAAATGTTCCTCCAAATAAAGCTTATTTGTCTCTCTCCTTGTATTTTAAGTTACAATAAAGTGTGCCTGCATTAATCAGATACCACTGAACCTTATTACTTATCTTTGGCAGTAATGAGGCTGTTATGGTTGTCTTTTTTTACTTCAGTGGCAATAACAGGCGTTAAATCATTACCAAAGTACTACTATCAGATGCATACATGGAACTGTTATCATTTTTGCTTAGTAAGCAGTATAGCCCTCCTTGAGTTCTAAAATATGACTTAATCAGAATAAAAGACCTTCCTTCCAGACAAAATTAACAGTGAAGGCTTGCGGTCCCCTCATGGAAAAGACATACCCATAAGCATGATCATGGGACATACCCATAAGCAGGATCATTGCAATGATATCTCTGCCTTTCGAAGCAAACACAATACCTAGCTTCACCTTTCACTTTTCTAGTGGAGAGAGGATCTATTGAAACAGGCTGCATGGAGTTGAACTTCTCAGACATCTTTATGCGCTTTACCTCTAAACTTCTTGGAACTCTCTTTTTCTGTATTTATGGGGTTACAGTCTTTCTTCAGGAAGCATTTTGATATGCTTTTGACCTACCTGTGCACTTACCATATACTTACTGCCAGTACCTGAATTTTAAGCGTTCAGCCTCTAAGCTGAAAGGGTATGTGGAAAATATATAGTGGTGCCACAGGGCTAGGCATAGAAAGTCCCCGGACTGCAAGTTTCTTAACAGTATCACAAAGGGGAAGGATCCCTGTGTGCTTGACCTTTTCTGGTATCCTTCTCTAGACATCTGCTCTTGGCTACTGACAGAAAAAAATATTAGGCTGGATGGACCTTTGTTCAGAACCTGTATGGTTACGTATTTTGCTGAAATGGTTATGTATTTTGCTGTCCAAAAATCAAGCTGCATTGCTCCCTGTTCTCATATGTGAATGCTGTAGAACATATTTTTGAATGACCATTTATTGCTACAGTATCTGCTAGAAAGAGAAAATGCATAATATCTAAATGAAACACAAAAATCAACAAAGATGTTTTGCCAATGGACAGTATACTCTATGACTTTTTTGTGATTTTTCCAAATTAATTTTAAAAATTATTGTAATGCAGAACACAGAGTCTAGCATTGGTACATCCAATTGTTATCTTATACAAAGAACAAATACAAAGAACTGTTAAAAATACACCCCAAACAATTGTAAGTAACTGGAAGAACAATGAATCTCTTAGGAACAGATCACATTTCAGAAATAACATTATCTTTTTTTCTCTTCTTTTTGATGTTTTGGGGTTTGTTTTTGGTTTGGTTTTGGTTTGGTTTTTTTTAATAACAATTTAGGCAGAAATAGCAGCATCAATTAAGAACCAGATAATGAAATCCTACATTCTTCAACATTACCTGTGTTTTCTAAATATGTGGAGCCCATCTCTACTACTTAGAAACAGAAAGTTGGTAAGGAGACACTCTCTGCAAAAAAGGAGAAGGGCTGGCATTAGTAGACTTTTAGCAGGGATGATTATTACAGGCAATTAGGCTACATAATTGCCCTAGGAGAGGAAATCATCTGCTGCTAAGAAACAAAGAAACCTTAGTTTCTAGTAGCAGCCCCTGATATGCTGTTGATCTGAAAGGCTTTATATAAGCGTATTTGGTAACCTCAATTGCGGGCTATATTCAGTTTTCATTTCAGTGAACAACATGCCTGTGGCAGATTAGAATATTACTGTGAAAGCTGAATCAGGTGGCTGCTTTCTTCTGCATGTACCAGAAAAGGAAATTTTATCTCCAGCCTCTGGAAAGAACTGCAGCTTCTTAAGTTTTCCCCTAGACTTCCGATATTCCCTGTAGCTTCAGGCAGTCATGGGGAACCTGTCCATATTATACTTTCAGCAGATAAGTGGATATCTGAGTGTGGATAAACCAGTTGGGCAATGGGGAGCTCTGTGAGGCTGGAGCGGGGAGAAAGCCCCTTCCCCTGGGGCAGGAGAGCAGGTGAGCTGGGTGGCTTGCCCACCTCGGGATCTCCAGGTCTGAGACACCCCTGCAGCCACTGCACCTTTGACATTTCAGAGAGTGACAGCCAGTGACATATTTACTACCTTGTCCTGTTTTTACTTCAGCCCCTGTAAAAGAGACACTGCAGAAACATAAAGAGGGTAACCATACCTTACAGACAAGCCCCCAGAAAGCCTGGAGCAGACCGCTCCTGCCCAGGGAAGTTGCACAGGTACGTCTGCAGCTGTGGGCTCTGCAGAGGCAGCAATACAGGATGTGGGCCTAAGGGGGAGGAATGCAGGTTTGGGAGGTGGGGAACCAGTTCTTGCAAAATGTCCTTAACCAGTCAAGTCTTGAGCAGTAACATCAGCACTTCTGTAAGCAGAGTGTGCTCCAGTGTCTTCTCTGCAGGGTCCTCCTGGATCTGGCCTGCATGTGTTTATTTTCCTAATTAACACTGCAATTTCCTTTAAACAACACAGCACGCTAAGTTACTAGTAATTCAGGTGAAGGTACAGCAAGCCCAGTCAAATGTTTACCTCATAAACAAAGCATCATATTAGCCTTCACTTCCATGCAGATGATCACCCGTAACTTACATGATGCAGCAGGGCTGTTAAAACATCCACGAGCTTTGCAGCCTGGTTTCCTCTGGATGTGTATCTTAACAGCTGATTGTGCATGCTGTCTGATCCTATTTCTACAGCTGAAGCATTTAGAAATCCTTTCTCCAAAGAGGATTTTCTGGAGTCTGTAATAACTTATGGGCACACACAGCAGGCTTGGCATCCATCAGGGCACTCAGTTGCTCTGATCTATCTGGTCACCAATTTTTACAGATCTTGTAGGGCTTAGTTATTTTTAAAAAGCCCTGGCCCTGTAGCCACCTTCTTCAAAAATTCAGTGTGGAGCCCTGCATAAGGGGTTCAGTGCTGCAATCATAGGTATAGGACACCTCCTCCTACCAAAGAACTCCAGTGACCATTTCCACACCTGATGCCTTCCATTCAGCTGTATCTCTCCAGTCATGCTTCCTCAAAAAGCAGTTTCTACCACATGCTTTACCACATACAGGCTAGGTAAAGCACCACCTACCTCCTCTGGCAAATCAGGTACAGAGCAGCATGTATTTTTTATTGGTTAGATATGGAATAATTAGGATGACAAAAACCATATTATACCATTGCTTACACACCTCAATCCCTTCTTGCTTGAATAAATTTGGTGCTTCCTTATCAGCTCCTGCACCTGAGATGCCAAGTCAGGAGCCCTAGATACCATTGAATTGAAATTATTCAGAAGAGTAACACAAGACAAATATTTCTTTGAAAACCCAGCCCAGACTCACAGAATCACAGAAAACTGCAGAATGGTAAGGGTTGGAAGGGACCTCTGGAGATCATCTGGTCCAACCCCCCTGCCAGAGCAGGTTCATCTAGAGCAGGTTGCACAGGAACCTGTCCAAGCAGGTTTTGAATGTCTCCAGAGACAGAGACTCCACCACCTCTCTGGGCAGCCTGTTCCAGTGCTCTGCCACCCTCAAAGTAAAGAAGTCCCTCCTCATGTTTAGGTGGAACTTCCTATGTTCAAGTTTGTGCCCATTACCTCTAGTCCTGTTGCTAGGCACCACTGAAAAGAGCCTGGCCCCATCCTCCTGACACCCACCCTTTAAATATTTATAAGCATTGATAAGTTTCCCCCTCAGTCATCTTTTTTCTAGACTGAAGAGACCCAAATCCTTCAGCCTTTCTTCATAAGAGAGATGTTCTAGTCCCCTAATCATCTTCATAGCCCTTTGCTGTACCCTCTCCAGCAGTTCCCTGTCCCTCTTGAACCGGGGAGCCCAGAACTGGACACAGTACTCCAGGTGTGGCCTCACCAAGGCAGAGTAGAGGGGGAGGATAACCTCCCTCGGCCTGCTTGCCACACTCTTCTTGATGGACCCCAGGATGCCATCGGCCTTTTTGGCCACAAGGCCACATTGCTGGCTCATGGTCATGCTGTTGTCCCCCAGTACTCCCAGGTCTCTTTCCACAGAGCTGCTCTCCAGCAGGTCAGCCCCCAACCTGCACTGGTGCATGGGGTTATTCCTCCCCAGGTGCAGCACCCTACACTTGCCGTTTTTGAATTTCATGAGGTTTCTCTCCACCCAGCTCTCCAGCCTGTCCAGGTCTCTCTGTATGGTGGCACAGTCTTCTGCTGTGTCAGCCACCCCTCCCAGCTTTGTGTCATCAGCAAACTTGCTGAGGGTGCACTCTATCCCTTCATCCAGGTCATTGATGAATATTGAAGAGGGCTGGACCCAGTACTGACCCCTGGGGAACACCACTTGTCACTGACCTCCAACTAGACTCTGTGCCCCTAATCACGACCCTCTGCGCTCTATCTTTCAATCAGTTTTCTATGCACCCCACTGTCCATTCATCTAACCCACACTTCCTAAGCTCCATGGGAGAAGTACGGATAGAGGAAGTACAAGAGTTTAGAAACCCTTTGCATAGTTTTCTGAGTGTTGCTGTTGTTTTTCCGCTAAGTGACCTGCCCCATGGAAAGCGTGTAACACAGCCAGACCTTCATAGCACAATATCAAGTTTGTTTGTTGGTTTGCTTTTTCTATTAAAAAGAGAAGCTTACAGAAAGTGGAAAGCCAGGGAATTCCATTCTCCAGCAGTGTTTCAGTGGTAATGCATCTTCTGACAAAAGATGGAGCAGAGCACATAGGGACATGATACAACCCTATTTATATAGTGTCAGATATGAATCATTCTGCATCTCCTTCCTGTGTATTTTACAGTGATGCTTAAGGGTGAGACGCTCTTTTGTATACATACCACAAGGATATGTTTACTCTGTTTAGGTAATGCATTTTGTCCCTTATGGAAATATGTCTGAATAATTTTATGAGTGCAACTATCATGATTCATTGCTAGCATTATTTAGCTGTTTATTTAATTTAGCCACCCAGCTCCTCTAGTGCTTCTCAGGACTTATTTCTAAATCATGAATTTTTTTACATATTGTACATATCTTGAAGCGAAGAAAACCTTATAAAAGTCAAAAGGTACCTTAGCATAGGGAAATTACAACCTTCCCAATTACACAATATTTTCACATGTGTTACAGGCCATGCAGAATGGCTACATACCTGAAAGCTGTTTTAGAATTATAAAAGCAAACAAACAGCACTTTTTAAAATTTATTTAAACTAAGAAACCAGATCCTGGATTTCAAAATGCATCTTTCCAGAGAACCACACAGACTACCCTTGTTTCAAATTATACTTGCTATCCAGGTGGTTAGAGAGACCTGGAACAATTTTTGTCATCATGTTTAATAGGCAGACAGCATGTTTCTATTACCCATGGCCCCAAAGAACAAGCACCTATTTTTAAACTTGCATGATTCAGTGCAACTCGGTGAGGCAGTGACCTACGCAAGACTGAGCCTGGCATCAGTGGGGATGAGTGGTTCCCACCCCAGACTGCACAGGCTGTGCACAGTGCGTCTATAGCTCCTCTGCAGCACTCCAGGAGGGGTTGCATCCCAATAACACTGTCATTTAGTACAAATCATGCAATGCTTTTTATTGCTTTCTTCTTCAGCAGTTTATTTGAAGGACTTTATAGCACTACTACATACTAAACAGAGCAGTATGTAAGATAGAAAACATCTGTATTAGTGAAGTCTAGAACTGATACTTTGGAAAAAGTGAAGCACTTTACCATCCTTCTATTTTTAACTGCATCCAACTAACTTGCACTTCATTGCTCACTTTCTATAAACGTGCCTTCAACAGCATGAAACCACCTAGAATGACAGTATGCATTTCTTTGCTGCATTAAATCTTACATGCAGAAAAAAAAGCCTACAGTAAGGAGTTTGCTTTTAACATAGGCAAATATAAAGCACAGAAATGTTGTACAACAGCAATAGACATTGGCAGTGGTGTAAGATTTCATAGTCTCCCATTCAGTAGCTATCATCTCCTAACATGCAAGAAGATGAAACACCTTTTACTTATCTAGATTAAAAAAATGTTTCGTGACAATTTAACCCAGTGATTCAGATCTCAATGTAATATTTTCTCTTGGGGTACAGTCCTATTCATCCTTATGTCATCTGGAAATCATCTGCAAGTATTGCATACCACTGTACCTATGAAGAAGGGCCAGTCGTATAATGAGGACAGGTTCCACGTTGAGGACAGCCCCTGCTTTGGCCAGCACAGGTCTCACATGTGCCCCAGCTGTCCCATGGCATGGCAGTGGGGCAGGATCACCATGCATGGCCCATGAAGCCACCTGCTCCTCTGGCACAAAGGCAATGGGCCAAGCAAAGCTATTCCAACGCTGCCAGTAGGGCAGTGCTGGTCTGTTACAAACAAAAATCTTTGGCAACCCCTTCTAGAAATAGTCCCATTCATTGTTCTTGCCTCAGAAACAATTAAGTTCAGCAAGCTGCTGCCAAAGCAGATTTTTAACCCTGTTAATTCAAGAGCATGCAATTGTTTAAAACAAATTGGTATGTGTATTACACTAAAGTCTGTCCTTTTGTGAAAAGTAGGCCAACGTATTTCTCTTCTCTTATTGCCAAGACTTGCCTATTTATTCTTAATCAGCAAATAATTGTGCTGTATGTACCTCAAGTGTGGTCCCGTGAACTGAATGCCCAATAGCAGCTGGAAAGCATTAGCCAGTCCCTTAAAGTATGTCTGCTTGCTTGCTTTCTTCCAAGAGAAATCCTATTTGCATGCTCCAACTCTGTTCTGCCATGTAAACCAAAGCAGGCTATCAGGTGAAAATCCACAGATTGATTTCAGCCACTTAACCGACCCAAGCTAAAACACTTATGCAGCTGGGCCTTATGCTACACGTTCTTAAGCAGAAGAGTAAAGTCTGAAGTGTGGTATGTAAGTTTATGGCTACACAGCTAAATAAGCTGATTGGTTGGAGGATTTCAACTTTGGGATCCAGATGAGCATATAGGTATCTGAATGTACGTAGTTATCTAATTGAGGTGCCTTATTTCTGGAAGCCAAATTTGAAACTTTGGGCCTTAGTTACTTGTTTAGGCATTTAAATTGAATTTAGCACCATTGCTTCTTACTGGCTTCAGTAGGATGTGGAATCTAGGCTGCTATAGCTCTGGTGCCCCAAAACAGGGAATAGGAAGCAAATCTTAGATTCACCGCTCTGAAAATTCTTAACTTCATGGTGTGGTGGACAGTAGAAGTTGCTTCTGATATTGAAATTTGTCTTGGGTGTTCTTTGTTAAATTTTATCACTATTTTGCAATGGATTGTAGCACGTGGGACTTATAGAGGGAGTTATGACAGCTTTTCTCAAAAAAAGGGTGGCTTTTTCTCACTAGTTTTAGCTTGCAGAAAATACTAAATCCATCAGTAAATCTCTTGGTGTATCTCTATAGCTCTCTCCCAAGCAGGGAAAAAAAAACACAAAAAAAAAAAAAACCCCACAGTTGCACAAATTAGTTTTGAATCAGCAGTGTGTGCTTACACTAACTTTTCAAAGTCATGATTTCGAAGTAAAGTCAGCTCTATAGAGAGGGTTAGATACACACAAGAAAATAATTTTCTGTTCTTTCCACACATAAAATCAGAAATAAGCTTGGCAAAATAATCATATGCCAGTGCAGTGGGAGATTGGAGGAGATTTTATAGCCACTGCAACTGTTATGTCTGGGATCTGATTATACTTTTAAAGACACAAATACATTCAAATTAATACTTTACATACACTCCAATATACTGAGAGATGTGTACAGGAATATCTTGCTGCAGGACAACGGAGAATAATAGGAGCATTCACTAATTCAGTATGAATTTGCATGTTCAGATTTTAAGTGAGCAAACATGCCTGCCATGATGAAATTGATAAGGAATGAGAAGCAGTTTTCATAAAAACCTGTAGAAAGAGTGGCCCTGGTGAGGCATATATACTGTCTGTACAGCTCCATCCCTCTGCCAAACTCCATTTCTACCTCTGCTGCTTTACCATGAATGAGGTCCTGTGGATGCATAGTCATTAGCACAGCTGTCCACAATGTGTGTCCCTACAAGGAATACGATATTTACACACCTTTCTCCACACATCTCTCTTGCTCACGCATGTGATGACGTTTGCTTCCACTAGTAATACTTGGTCTGTATACTTGCCATGGTTTAACCTCAGCAAACACTGCTCTTTCTTCCTGATGACAGGGAATCTGAGAGCTGGAGTTAATAGATGTGTTGACATCAGCCAGGTCTCCCTTATATGTCAGACAGTGGTGCTATGACATCTTTCTGCATTTTTGCAAAGGTTGTCTCCTTGCAGAACATACATTAATTCAAACAGCCTCCACATACAACTAAAACTCCACCAGTTTGCAGAACTCTAAGACTGTAAATAGGGAATGTCAGCACTCCTTCCCTGAGCATCCAGTGCTATAAACACTGTTTGAGCAGATCGTCTAAAATATGCACAGATTTTATGCAAACATTATTCTGTGCAGCAGTTTGCCTGCCTCTTTCTAATATGCTTTTTGTATTCCTTGTTGTATTTCCTACTCAACAGCAAAGAGAAAGCATTGTTTACAACTGTATCCTGTGTGCCAGTATGCATATATATATCCTGATAAGACAATATGGCAGCCAACTCAATATAGCATGTACTAAAAGAATCAGACATATATTAAAGGATCTAAAAGCAAAGATCATCATCTATAACCACAAGAGAGAGAAAAGTAAAGTCATGCACAGAAGCGTAACAGGAAGAAAAGAGCATTAAGAGAAGGAAACAGCATACGAGAGGAAACTCCTGTCAGTCAGCACTATTAGATGGTGAAATAGATACCTAGGCAGAGAAATGTAAACCTATTGCTCAAAAAATTTTAAACGAAACTTTATACATCACTTCATTAAAAAATTGTAATTAGAAGAATAGACAGCATAACACAAATGTCTATGATTATAGTATTTAAATACAGTTTTGATCACCTAGTGGCACACAAGTGAAGGGACTGATGGAAAGCTGACCTTCAGAAGCAGAGACAGAAGGAAACACCACTCTGTGATTCCACACCATGTCCCTTTACCTCCTGCTGTGTCACTAGGCTGGCCTATGTCCTGGAGAACCACCTTTATTATGAATAACTATTAATCTCAATCTCTTCCCCAGAGCCCCCTGATGTGGCCTGCCATGGCACAAAGCAAGCTAGACTGTGAGGAGACCATGCAGCACAGCTGGGATGTAAGCAGAACTCCCAACAGTCCTTGCCAACCCTGCAAACACTTAGTGACCCTGTCCCAGGCACTTCTGTTTCCTGGGAAGGCAAGGTATGTGGGGCGCACTGCTCACAGAGACAAGAGGTTACTGTCCCCACTCTCCAGATCCCCCCCAATACCTGACAAACACCCTGGACCATGTGGTGAGCCAACCAACATCTCCCAAACAGCTGTCCTCATCACAGTCAGTAATACCGAGGTCTGCTGTGTATCTTTAACAGCTGTATACTTGCTCCATGCACAATTATGTATCTGGGCACATAAAGATGAAGCCTACTTAGAAACAAAGAAACATAGAATGTCTCAGGTTAGAAGGGTCCTTAAAGACCATCTAGTTCCAACCCCCCCTGCCATGGGCAGGGACTAGACCAGGCTGCTCAAAGCTCCATCCAGCCTGGTCTTGAATAATTCCAGGGATGGGGCATCCACAACTTCTCTGCGCAGCCTGTTCCAGTGCCTCACCACCCTCACAGTAAAGAATTTCTTCCTAATATCTAATTTATATCTACCCTCTTTCAGTTTAAAACCATTACCCCTCATCCTATCTTTCCACTCCCTGGTAAAGAGCCTCCCCATCTTCCTGTAGGCCCCCTTCAGGTAATGGAAGGCTGCTATAAGGTGTCCCTGGAGCCTTCTCTTCTCCAGGCTGAACAACCCCAACTCTCTCAGCCTGTCCTCATAGCATAGGTGCTCCAGCCCCTCTGATCATCTTTGTGACCCTCCTCTGGACCCCCTCCAACAGGTCATGTCCTTCTTGTGCTGAGGACTCCAGAGCTGCACACAGTAGTCCAGGTGGGTCTCACCAGAGTGGAGTCGAGGGGCAGAATCACCTCCCTCGACCTGCTGGCCACGCTTCTTTTGATGCAAACCCAGGATGCGGTTGTCCTTTCTGGGCTGCAAGTGCACATTGCCTGCTCATGTTGAGCTTCTTGTCCACCAGCACCCCCAGGTCCTTCTCCCCAGGGCTGCTCTCAAGCCATTCTCCACCAACCTGTATTTGTGCCTGGGATTGCCATGACCCAGGTGCAGGACATTGCACTTGGCCTGGTTGAACTTCATAAGGTTCGCACGGGCCCACCTCTCAAGCCTGTCCAGGTCCCTCTGGATGGCATCCCTTCCCTCCAGTGTGTCAACTGCGCCACACAGCTTGGTGTCATCAGCAAAGTTGCTGAGCGTGCACTCAATCCCACTGTCCATGTTGCTGACAAAGATGTTAAACAGCACCGGTCTCAGTACAGACCCCTGAGAAACGCCACTTGTCACTGGTTTCCACTTGGACATTGAGCCATTGACTGCAACCCTTCGAGTGTGGCCATCTAGACAGTTCCTTATCCACCAAGTGATCCATCTACCAAACCAATGTCTTTCCAATTTAGAGACCAGGATGTCATGGGGGACAGTGTCAAACTTGTATCAGTACTACCGGTATCAGTAGATACCAGGTGCTAAATTTTTGCTACATTGAGTAGGGTTGATCATTGCAGATACTGGCAGCAGCATGTAACTTTCAAGTTTCAGTTGCCTTTAGCTGCAATGCCATATTAATTACATTTGCAGCCTAAGTCAGTTTAATACTAATTGCGTTATCCGCACTGAGCCAGAAGGGATTTCAGGAGAATTGTATGGGTCACTAAATAAGAAATGATATACCTCTCACAATGCACAGCTTATAGCTTTACAAGGCTACTGGGGAGGTGAAGTTCAGCCACCTGTCTGCTAAGAGACTAGAGGCAACATCCTCACAAGGGTGTTTTGGGTGTTGCCTCATTAATTTCATTGTTTGCTGCATAATATATTTCTTCCATAAAAGCTGGAAGGTTTGTACCTACCAGGTACAACTATATATGCCTACTTTCTCAGCCAGCAAATCAGTTGCACTTCTTTTCTGCTATACTTTAATTGTATATGTAATTGTAATTGTATATGTCCTTGAGAAGTTCCTTCGATCTTCTTTGGGCTTTTGTTTAAAAAACACTCAAGGCTGTAAGTACTGCTTACACTTTACATAAAAGTTGATTTCAGGACAGTTCACTTTAATCTGTTCTTGGCTCTGAGTAATGATTAGGCCCCAAGCAAGAACAGAAATAGGCTTCTCAGCTGTTAAACCATAGAAAATGAAGAACCCTGCATTTGCTAAGGGAAAAATAAATAAATAAAAGTGTATAATAAGCATCCAGGCTTGATATTTTCTAGGTATTAACACAATTGCCTTAAAGGTAGTTTCTGTTATCACAGCTGCCAAAGCTATTTATTCCCTTAGCTCCTCCATGTGATTTTCTCAGAGTCCCAGAGCAGACACCAGTTGATGAGTGTGGGTTAAGCAGAAAAAACAGGCTGCACAGGAACTCCACCTTAAGTGCAAGAATGAATACTTGCAGAGGTCTGACATCCCTATAGTTTTGCTTCAGCCTAGACAACTCTAGCTGTGTTGCCATCCTACAACCTCTCACAACAGAGTAACAAAAGCCAGGCAGTGCTAGATATCTCCTGTACCGGGAGCATATTCCAGGAATGCTGGAGCTGAATTTGTACTTCCCTTATCAGGAACAATGAAACCAAGAGCAAGCAGCTTCCGGAAACTGCAACTGTTCAAGATACCCCATGTAGAAATGACCACTTTTCAGCAAATGCTACTGTCAATCACTGCAAGCAGACTAGAGGAAATTATTGTGGTAACTGAGTATTTTTAGTGTCTATAGAGGAAGTGAGTAGTTTAGCTTTCTTGCTCTCTGGAGAAGGGATCATTACTATGCTATTTTAATGTCAAGTCCTGGAGCACACATATAGATTGTGCACAGAAATGGGGTCATATTTTCCTTTTTAACATAAGACAAATCAGCCTGCCCATATTAGCTTTCCATGACAGGATGACTTAAAACAGCCACGCCACCCTTAAATTGTTTTGGGCTTAATTTGGAGTTGTCAGGCAATTAGGTTTTGCAAAATTGGCTTCTGGAGTGGACAGTTTCTATTGTTACAGCATATGGCAACGAGGGAGCAGCTTGTGGCAGATGTGATGTTTATTCACTATTAGCTAGTTTTAGATTTAACGATGTCATTCTAATCAAAGCAAATAATAGACATGTTTGACATCTAAGGAGTTTTGCAGCCCCCCATCATGTTTAAGCTGCATCTGTCAAGTGGGAACACTGTAGCTCTGAATGAGTCTTACTAAGTCATATTTAAGAACTAATTACGCAATTTACTGGAGGTTTGTATTCCAAAAATCCACATTTCTAACACGTATTATATTCCTTCAGTAGACTACAAAGACCACCTATTACAATAAGTGAGCTCATTAAGCATGCAACTCCTCAGTCTTGCAAGGTGTTGCAATAGGCAGCTGTTGCAAGAGGGTGAAAGGTGGAATTATCAACTTGGACAGCACAGCTCTTCATTCAGCCAGCCCAGGAGAGAAAGTATTTGAGCAATAGCTCCATTACTTAGAGTACACCTTTGTCTACAGCACACGAGCAAAACATCAGTGGTATTTCAGTAGCATGCTTCCCCACCCAGTAAGCAAGACACTCCCAGAAATTAACTGTCAAAAATTTATTATGAAAGCTTCAATCGCAGCAAACATTTCATTAAAAATTATTGCATTATTAAACCAGTTCCACAGAATGACCCAGAAGGCCTGTTGAAGTCTGTCCTCTTTGGAGTCTCTGTATTTGTCTTAGTAACCATCAAATATTAGTAGTCCATCAAATATTGAAACTTTCTTCTCTCTTGTTTTGTAGACAGCACCAATAGTTCCTAGTCACAGTACTCTGTCCAGTCCTTCTGGAAAGTTTTGGCCCACTTCCCCGAACTTTCTCTCTGCCTTCTGAAACAGCTCCACTTGACCAGGAAACTTGCAATACCTCTTTCAGTTCCATGGTATGTTAGCCTCTCCACAATTGCAGCCTACTGAGGCTCACTGGTGAGGTGAGCTGTTCTCCTCTTTCTCCTCCATAAGAGCCCACTGCATGCCAGTCTGAGTGACTTTAATCCAGTCTCTTTGACCAGGCTAATCCATGGAGTCAGCAGCTTGTTGCACACTTTGGTGAACCCACACCATGTTGAGAATGCAACAAAGGTTTCAGCCTCCCCAATGCTTTGGGTCACCATCACTCAGGCAGGGTGATAGTTGGCACCCAGTCATTGACATTTCGGCTCTCTTCACAAAACAAGTTCAGCTTTTCTAGAGCTGGGTCCTTCCAGCCATCTTCATTTGGGTTCTGCCAGAAAGGAAAGAGTTGCACATCATGAATGCTGCCTGCCAGCCGAAGTCATCACAAGCATTAGCTTAGGAAGCAAGGCATTTTCAGGCAGTTTCAGTCACGACAGACAAAGCAGGAAGCAGAGATGTTACCCTTGTGGGCAACAGAGGAAATCCACAGTTAAAGAAGCATAGCCTACTGCTACTAATAGTCAGCTGACTTGCTGTACAGTGTGCACCAAGTCCCATTTCTTTGCCCAGAAGATTTGGCAGGAGGTGGGGCTGCCCCTGAAAGGCTCTAACTGTCCCATCCCGTGCAGAGGCCAGCAGCACAAACACAGACCCAGAGGAGAGCACACCGAGGACAGCTCACCAGACACCCACCGTGATAAGGATGCAGTGGAGGTCCCGCGTCTCCCCAGACTCCTCACTGGGCCCCACAATGGCCGCCAGCTTGGCCACATCGTTCACCCTCACGATGTCAATGTCATTCTCACAGCAGAAGGCCTGGATCAGGGTGAAGTGGATCTGCAGGGCGATGTCCCCTTCGTCGTCCTCGTCTGTAGCCAGCACGCAGAAAGCTACGTTGTCGGGATCGCTGCAAGAGGCGAGCAGCACGGTGAGGCCCGCAGCCGGCGCCGCCCAGCCCTGAAGCCCCCCGGGCGGACCCCCGCCCCGGGCCCCGGCCCGCCGTACTTACACATTCATCAGCTTGGCCGACTCGTAGACGCCGGCGGTGAGGCAGCCGCGGCGCTGCGCCGACACCAGCAGCTCATGGAGGGCCTTGCCGGCGCCCTGCAACCTGCGCGGCGGGAGAGGGCAGAGAGTCAGCAAGGTGCCCAACCACTCCCAACGGCCGCCTCGCTCCCCGCGTCCCCCACCACCGTACCCAGCCCGCCCGCACCTCCCAGGCGTACCAGTCGTGGCCTGCAGGCACAGGCTCCGGTGCGTGAATCTCCTCCAGAGTCATAGCAGCGGGTCCCCACAGCGCAGCGACTGGCGACAGCAGCCTGCAAGCACTCAGCACCGGCTCCCACAGCGCTCTGAACCACCAGCCCGCCGGCCGCCCCATTTATAGCCCACGCGGCGGCGGTGCCGGCAGCTGGCGGCGCCTCCTGGCTTCCCATTGGCCGGCAGGGGAGAAAGAAGGGTTTTATTATGTTAATCGGCGCGCGCCAGCGAGGTACGTGGCGGGCGGGAGGGAGGAAGAACGGGAGGCTCGTGCCGGGAGACCACGTGGGAGGGAGCGGGGCGGGGACGGGTGCGCAGGCACGCACCGCCCCCTCCTGCCCCGCCGTAGGCAGCGGTCGCCGCGCTGTGCCTGCCCCCTGCCTGCTTGCTAGGCGCGAGCGGGGCCGGGGTCAGCTGCGGGCGCTCCCTGTCCGGATGGGTTTAGCCACTGGAAGTACCGGTGTGACTTCTGTCCAAGGCTTGGAACCAAAAATCCAAATAGTGCAGGGAAAAAAAGAAAATAAATCAATACGGTTTGTTCAATACGATTTCAGCAAAGATACTAAGTACTGATCTGGGAAGGGAATGTCCTTACAGCCACCTGGTCTGGGGATCAGCTCCGTGAGAAGGCCCTAGGGCCATGGTGGGCAGCGAGCTGGGCATGGACAGCCATGGCCCTGGCTGCAAAAAGGCCCACCATGCCCTGGGCTGCATGAACAGGAGCACAGCCAATCGGTCAATGGAGGTGGTAATTCCCCTCTGCTCAGCACTTATGACACAACAGCTATGCAGTTTCCCAGTTTTGGCACCCCAAGTAGAGGAAACACATCAGCAAACTGGAGCAAGTTCAGATGAGGGCACCAAAGTCACCGAGGTGTCCAGGGTTGCAGCACTGTTCTGCCCTGCAGGCTGAGGGACCAGGGGTGGTTCAGCCGGGAGAAGGCACAGTTTGGGGGGCACTAAACAGCAGCCCCCCAAAACCTGTGGGTCTGTCATTGAGAAGACAGGGCTAGGGTCTTCACAGCAATGCCTAGTGGGGAGACAAGACACAATGGGCATAAGTTGAATCGAGCAGCTCAGGCAGGGTGTAAGGAATACCCTTTTCCTCCTAAAGACAGTCAAGCAGTGGAGCAGGCTGCCTGCCCAGGGAGGCTGTGTAGTATCCATCCTTGCAGCGTTGCAAGCCCCAATAGCACAAAGCCCTGAGAGACCTGGTCTGAGCTCCCCGGTGACCCTGCTGCAAGCAGGAGACCTCCTGAGGTCGCTTCTGGGCTGTATTGTCCTACTATCCTATCGTTTTTAAAAAAATTGCCAGCAAATAGGGATTTTTTTCAGTTGAACTTTATTAAAAGTAGACCTAATTTGGATAGTAATGTGAACTCGAGTGTATCCTTTAAAATTAATTCAATATGAAATGTGTATGATTGCTGAACTCAGATCTGAACCTGTTCATTGGCAAAACAAGCAATAATAAAACAAATTTTCCCACTGTGAATGAATACTGTTTAAATATTAAAGGACAAATCACTTTCAAGTCCTCTCAATCCCTGACATCTCAGCTTAGGCTGCCAGTTAGCAGTTGGCTGCCAAGTTACCACTTCAGACCAGAACCAAGTCATTTCATAGAGGTTGTGGAGAGCCTCCTTGCGGTAGACCTATATCTTTTGCAAACCTGCACCAGACTGAGCTCAGTGGGTTGCACAGAGAGCGCTCTGTGACTGTCACCCCTCGCTGCTCCCTCACCCTCCGATCACATCATCCCCTCACAAGTGTGTTTAAACCCAGACCCCGGGATGTCCTTTCCAGTACTTCGCTGGGAGCCTGTGCAAGCATGGCTCGTCTGTGGCTGTGTATGGTATACGCCATCTGCTCAGTATAAGCCTCTTTGAGCTCCGTACTTCAGAAATGCTCCTCCAACTGAGCCACTTCAGTGGCTTGCTGTGTTTCTGCTTCCAGTTGTTTCTAATTAGTGTCCCGGGCATTATTACAGGCGACAGCATTGGACTGTGCAAAAATCTCTTAGTGAGCTTCCATTTTAAACTGATGACAATAGTGGGGTCTTCTAGATACATCTAGCCTCTCTGAGAACACTTCTTGGGTGTAACTAAGGAGCTCTCAGTACAGAGGAGACAACTCTTTGCTGTAACCATCAATTCTCAAGCCTAATGATCTTTTTCACCCTGATAACATGCAAAGGTATTCTTGACTTGTGAACCCATGCCAGTGACCTGGCACACTGAATTTGTTTAAGGAGGGCATAAATTCTTGGTTTGTTTTCTTTGAAAAATACGTGAGAAGTTTACAGAAAATTATCTCCCAGTCTGTATTCATGAAATGGCAATTGTCTCCACTTGTTGGAATGGGTGTAGTGTGTGTAGGTAAAAAGGTATGAAGGTAGAAATCCTTCATACCTCTCTCTGCCTCTTTATTATTTTTTTTCTCTAAATACATAGCTGGGCAGGAATGCAGAAGACTAGCTGGAGTGATAAATGACAGCTTTAGTTTTTCCTCATCAAATTGGGTAGACACACTAAATGGTACGTCTCTTAAGTATTGAAGGGCCTGTTTCTGATGTACTGCAGTCTCAGTGCATGATGAAATAGGTGGAAAATCCAGGACTGACTGAGAGCTATGAAGATGCTGATATTAAATATGACTTCGATGAGTTTCCCATTACAGTGGAAATGAAAGTTATTTAAAAACGGATTGAAATTAGTAAGGCCAAAGTAACTTGTAGTGGATAGCAGTGCATATGTAGTAGTGTAACATATATAAGTACTTAAAAAATAAACTGATGTATGAAGCCATATTAACACATTAATCCTTTCACGTGCAAGCTTCCCATTTTGGCTTAATGATGCAGCACCCTGGAGTTAGGACTTCTTGTCATCACACTTTTCAGTATTCCTGGGTGTCCGAGCACAGGTGGTGCTGAAGGCCACAAAGCATTACCAGACACCTGATCCAGCTTATTTCAAACCACGGTATCAACACCAGGCCTCCAATGCAGAAGAGGAGGTGCAGGAAGGAGAGCTGTGCCTGCCCCAGGTCCTGTCCCCGTTTTGAAGGCGTCAACTCTGCAGAGGTGATACCTTTGATGTCTAATAAGCAAACTGAACTTTTGTGGAGATTGGACTCCACTGCTTGCTTTCTTGTTCCTTTCCTCCCCCATGTTTTTAATACATCCATGAAAGAAAAGAAAAAAATAAAGAAATGGGAAATCCTTTTTGTTTTTCATCATTCCTGGCTGTGAACACCAGAATAAGGGTGCTGAATGTTTCTATCTGAAAGTGGAAGTTACATTCTCCATTACCACAGAACACTTGAGCACACTTAGGGGTACTTAAGTGCCTCATGTGCCAAATACTGAACAAAAGTCACTTCTGTAAATGCAGCTCAGTATAATCTACACATTTGATGGAAAACTGTTGGATCAGCTGTTGAGTGATTGAAGCCATTCTGCAAACCAGGGCAGAGGGGTGTATCACAGGGCAACAGTACTCAGACATGAATAAGTGGACTTTGCCATTATATTTGACGGCAGTGGTACAATGCCAGTGCCACTTAGCTGTGCTTTCCATTGCACAAAAAGGCTCATCTGCAAACTCTGGATTTTTACTGGCACCTCTAGGACATGACAAACGTGCCTCAGCCAAAGGCGATGCTGCATTCGCAGTAAAGCTGCGACCTCTGGTGAACATCTAAAATATTACTGCTACAAAAAAATTACTAACGGCCCACTCGTAAATGGTACTTAACATTCAGCTCTTACTTTCATATCCTTAATGATTTTAGTGAAAATTTAGCAAAAAAAAAAAAAAAGTAGACGTTGGTGTTTCCTACATGAAGAAAACCCTTAAACCAGCCCCTTAATCTTATAAAAAGTCAGATGCAGAGTAACAGGGAAATGACAGTATATTCAAATACAACAAAGGCAAGTAACATAGCAGAATGTAACAGATAAAACTGCAGATAGATTACACCCCTGTATAGCTGGTAGTAAACATGACTTTGTGAAGAAAATAATAATGTATCTCAACTGAAGAGCAGCAGACACAGACATCACCTGTTGGCCTAAGTGAGAGACAATTAAGGCCTTCTACATCAGAAAAGTCATGCAAGCATTGGTAACAGCCAGCCCAGCCTTGAGGCTCGTACACTGCCCCAACCTGTCTGGTGCTTTCCTGGCTCGTGCTGCATTCCTGGACTTCCAATCAGAAAGACCCTTTTTACCAAGATATACCGTCCTTTCAGGTTAGATGGAGTACTCCCAACTCAAGTCTTTCCAAATCCATCAGAGCTTCTCCTCTTGCTGTTCCAGTCCTCCATCCAGTCCTCCACACAGCAAGCTTCTTTCTCCAGATATGGCATCTCACACAACAAAAAACAAAGGAAAAAAACTTTCTACAAAACCTAGAAGCTTTAGGAAGCAGGGCTCTGTTCCCAGCTTCCTCTACAAATCCTCTGGCTAAGATCAAGTTGGTTTTGTGTTTCCATCAGACCAACAGGTCACCTACTTAATCTTTGCATTATTTCTTTCCACTGAACCTGACACAGGCGCTGCTGATCCCCGTGTTTAGTAAACCGGACAGCTCACTCTGCTCACACACTTTGTTCTGTGGCACTTTTGCCACAGGAATGCCACTTGACAAGACCAAACATCCACAATCTATATGCAGCAGAGACGTTTAATTTACTGAGAAAGCAGTGAAGTAAGACTTTTTGTAGCCTCTTCTTTTTCTAAAAAAAGAAACCTGCATATTACAAGTCTCAGTTGAAAATGATGCTGTGGGAATAGAGGCAGTATTCATCTGAATTATGTTTTATTGTTTTGTTAAAAAAATCAAGTATTCCCACAAATGTAATTACAGTGCTGTAGAATGAACACTTAACTGGCTGCATAGACCTGATTATTACAGAACATACTGTAGAGAAGCACAAAGCCCTCACTTCTGTCATCTTTTTGGGGTTTTGAGCTAAAAAGGGCAAAAGCACCTCTTGCATTAGTTTTGATATTTTGGGATTTTGTATAGACAATGGCACAGAACATCAGGCAGCCAAAACAGTTGTTTGTAAGTATTGATGAATTCAGACTGCTGGTGTTGCTGAATTCACACTGCATTTTTCTTTCTGCAGATGCTATTCTTAAAATAAAGCAAGAAACCAGAAATGTTGATCTAATAACAGAGAAGCACCTTTCTAATAATAGATGAATGTTTCTTTCCGGTTCTAAAAAAATAAAGGATTCCTTAGAGGTTTTACAGAGATGGCTATTTTTAGTGAACTCTTTTGTATAGGTGGGAAGTTGAAAGTGGTAATTCTGAAAACCCATACTTGCAACAGGTGAGATCCCTCATAAAAGGAAGAGCCAAGTACAGTGAAGGTCAAGGGAAAGGGAGAAATACTACACCAAGCAACTCATACTGGAGCAACTCTGTATATTCTGCCTTGTTTTGCTTCAATACACAGCAGCCCTTACCTGATAATGTAAATGGTTATCACTAGCTCCAACACTTTGTAATCTCACGTCAGATAAAAGCATCAGCCAGCCTGAGCGTTTGGGATTAGGACACAACTGACCATCCTTTATCCCCTTCTCACCTGAAAACACGTTGCTATTTTCCCCAGCAGGTTTGCTTTCATTGATACAGTTAAACAGAACTATTCAGCAAGTTCAAGCAGTTTTTACTCTGCACACATGATTTATTTACACAGCCGCTTAGATTCCTGTACTGCATTTATTTAGCCATGTGATACCTCAATTAAAGATAGTCATGTATCATGTCTTCAACATAGCATTGCATACTTGGGTTTCATATTTTAAATAAGACATACATCTCCTGCCCATCTCTGTCCACCAGAAGTCACTAATGGAGTTACAGACAGGAAAAGGTTTTCTTTTAATGCTTATCTTCAACATGACAGTTCTACATTGTTACGCTACTGAGAGCTCCATCCTTGTGTACATCACTGAAAAAAAAAAAAAGGCAAAAAATTTATAAACTTGCATTGCCCATTCTGTATTCAGACTGTGGTAAACTGCAAGTGTGCAAATATGTGTCTGGTACAGCTAGTGACGACCTTGCCAAAATCTGCATAATTTACAACCTACTGGGAGCTGGGAAGGGCAGTTCAAAGCAGCTATGGGGGGTAGCTGATAGCATGTCAGGAGTCCCCCAGACACACCAGGAGGCATGACAATTTTGTTTGTTTGCTTGCTTTTGGTTTTGGTTGGGTTTGGTTTGGTTTGGTTTGGTTTTTTTTAATTAAGAACTGCTGAAAGACAGGTTTTCTTGGCAATGCCTTTTTTCTTTCAGACCAAAATTTTATCAGGGCAAATTTTACAGGATCTTCTCCTGGGATTTCTGTGTGTCTGTAGGTCCAGCAACTGCAACCTGATTGTGCATTCACAACAGCTCTGACTGGCTGCTATACGACTGGAAATCCTAGACACATTCACAGACCATATGCACCACGACTGCATGACACCCAGGTCAGTAAATCCTATGTTTTCAGGCCAAATTTGACAGATTGTGCATGCATGTTCAATTGAAGTCTGCGTGCCAGGAAATCTGCAGTGTCAGATTTACTATCCTTGAGCACATACCTTTGTCCAGGAATGCCTGGACAAGTATTACTTACAAGTATGACTTCTGACAGTTACTCAAGGTTAGAAAATTACATGAGCAATACTAAAAATTATATTTGCTAATACTTCAGGCCACATGAACAGGCGCAAATTCAAGCATCAAAAATCCCAGGTTCTGACTCCTCACTGCAGCCCACTGGCTGCTGCCAGTAATAGTCTCAAGTAAGGCTTGGTTACAAACAAAACTGGGAATTTCTTGTGACATAGGTGATTTTCATCCCCACTTTCCTTAGTTCTTTCACATATTTTTTCTGCCATATCTGTTAATGTGCTGCACAGGGGCCCCTCTCCTCCAGCAGAATGAAACTGCTGAAAAACAGTCTTGTTTTGCTAGCTCTCCTATCCAACCAGATGACATTGAAGACTGCTTTGAATGATGACATTGTCTTTCCCAGTGCTAATGCCTCCATATGACACCAAAGGGAATTTTTTAACAGCTGAACATAACTTGATCAGCATAACATTAAAGCATCTGATTTTTTTTTTGTTGTGTACTGAACTTTCTTAGAGATGCCAAAGAAAACTAAAAATCAAATACTTAAGAAGATCACTGAACAGCTGTCTGTGTGTTATAATGAAAGAACACACTCTTTCCTTAGCCCAGGTGCTGCCAGAATTATTCATTTCACTGGGTAATTCTGCAGCATGAAGAACTGTAATTCAGAAAGAAGGCTAATGTGTTGCCTTATGTCAAGTGACTCTCATATCTCAGCTTAACACTGTCTAGTGGAAGTTTTATTGCAGAGACATGATTTGCTGAGGGAAATAATCTGATCCTTCATTAGCTCTTTGGTGTCTTTTATCATAGGTGTAACAGAATAAACAACCTGAGAATGAAAATCATATGGTCAACTAGACCTTAAAAGTGTAACTCTGAGACTTTCCAGATGCATTTTCCTGCCTGTAAAAAAAATATATATATGAGACTGGCTTATATCTAAACAGGTTATACATGAGATCTGGTGGGGAAGGAGTTACTTTATCTTGACCCTTTTCTTTAAAACAAACTGAAACATAAGCAGCAAAAATCTTTACCAACCTCAGTTATTTGCTGAGACATCTCTGCACATGACAATTGTCCCTGATCATAAGCAACATCAAATCAGAACATTTGTATCATCCCATCTTTGTGATAGTAAAAAAACAACCAGGTCAAAGCTAGAAAATGGACACATTTTCTCATTTCTTTTCACCCACCCAAGGCAAACAGAAACATTTTCTTTAAATATAAAGAAGTATGTTAATTAAGCTACTACGTAATGGTATCTAGAAGTTGGGATTTCCTCTTTGAAGTCTTGTTAATGAAATGTTCCAAACATCATAGTGGGAAGTGAGCCATGAATGACTCCCATAACGTGAAATCCAGTTGCACTCTGATGCATAAGGTTACAAAAAGCAAGTGATGACAGTTGATAAATGTGCAGAAATATAATCTAACATTTAGATGCAGTCCAGCACTGTATAGGAGAACGCCAGTTGAGAGCTGTTGATTATGAAATTGCTGCAGTAGGACTATTATTCTTGGCTATCACATTTTACTAATGAATTTTACTAAAATGTCACATTTTACACATTTTACTAAAACATCAGCTCATCTTTAAATTCACTGAGGTAGTTTTAACCAGTTTCATTAAAATATGTGTATGCCAACTGGCTAGGTTGTTTTTGTTTCTCTGTTGATTTTTCCTTTTCAGCCTTCTCATGTTCCTATCTGTAATTCCTTGACATTTTCCCACGTAGTCCTATACCTCAGTCCCTGGGTACGGGATTTTGGACCAAACACATAAATCACAAGTTTCCCTCTACACGTTGGGTCTTCATCTTGTGGGGAGAAGAAGGGGGGCAGGGACATAGATGTGTGTACATAAGGAGGGGTGTGGCAGGTAGCCTTCCCTTGGAAGCATGTGTTGTGACCAGATACTACCTGGATCATGGGTATGACACTGTTTTTGGAAAATGTGGATACCTAAAACCTCTCTGACTTCAGTCAGTTTATGTATGGCCCTGGATATGACAGAGGGGCAGCACAGTACAGTAGCACTGGTAGGTGTTCTTATTTATAATTAAAAATTCAGTATCCATACCAACAACATAAGCTCCATCAGCTATTATTTATGCCTGTCCCCTGGCGCCTGCTCTGAGGATCATGTATGTTGTTTGCAACAAACAAGCATTAAGTGAAAGATGCAGTGGTCCTTCATATGGGGAGCAGAATGTAGTTTTTCCCTTGTTTCAGCTACCTCCCCTAAGCAGTAGGCAGCAGAGTCTCTAAGCAAGACTCTCTCAAGCCCAACATATACTGGGGTTTGTTGAGGAGTGGCGCTGCCTACATGTACTGGCTGAACAGAGAGGATGTCAAGTACTGTCCATGGCAGTGTAGCATCTAGTTTGAAGCAAAGATATGACCACAGAGAGCTTATGGCAGCCCTGGGAATGGAAACTGGGATGTAAGAGACCATTGAGTGAAGTGTTCTCTGCCCACCTAAATCAACAGGGCTGGCAGCACCAGCTCCACCACCAGTCCTGGATTTGCCTAGGCAGAGCATTTGGTGCCAGGTCCAGTTTTAGTTATGGGTTGTGCACCCTGGACCCTCCAGGCCTGGTTATAGGAGGCAGATCTGGCTGAGCTGTGGAGAAGCACCATTGAAAGTCTGAAATTGCTGTAGACATTCACATAGGCAAGAATTCCGTTTTGGGAGTGTCTCTAGCAAAAGTTGTGCACACACACACAGAGGCTGGAGGGGTAAGAATTTTGCCTTCCAACTTGTAGTTGTGCACCCAAAGCTGTGCACAGCATATTTTAATTGGGAAGGCAGTGGTTTTTCAAAGTCTCAGACAAGTTTATTGAACGGTGACTCCTCTCCTTGTGACTCCATGTTTGAGAATTCATTTTAGGTCAGAGTATCTAATTTGCCAGTATGCAGCCCTGCCTCTGTAATTTGTCTAGTATTGATAAGAAAGGCCATTAGCAAGCTCCTTTGGCTTGTGCCTCCAAAATTTCTGAGAAAAAGATAAGGATGCTAAAGTGGGCTTTCATGAGTTATCTTGGACAGTGACTTCATCCTCTGTATTTAGGGGTGAGGAATGAATAACATTACCAGCAGATGCACACTGATCTAGTCTCTCGTTTAATATTCTTCAGTAATCTGCTGAACAGATGAGTGTGAAAAAGAAGAAGCAAAGGTCTACCTGCTAATACAAGAAATGCCAGAAACTGAAAAATGCATGTTATCATTTAGGGTGGCATTCTCATACTAGTCACTTAAATCAAAATAGTTTTGATATTTGTTATCATGTCCAAGAGCTTAAAATTTTGATACTCAGTCCTTTCTATAATCTGCGAAGGACTTGCGTGAAATGGACCTCTACTGGTTAAACTGGGCATTTCTTCAAATCCTTACTGTGCTACAAAGTCCTACATCCCACACTTTTAGGGAAATTCTCCATTCAGGATCCTGGCTGAATATTTCAAAATCTAAGAATCAAATAAGATTTTTAGAAATATAATTCCCCTTGGGTCCAGTTTGTGTCGATACAATAGGAGGAAAATGTGAATATCACTTATCAGTTATTCAACTTTGTTTCTATTCAGTGTTTAGGATATGCACATTTGGAGATATTCGTGCCAACATTCAGATAACAATAATAAGACTGAATTTGCAACAGAGATCTTCTTCCACTGCACAGTGCTGTGCAACAAGCAGTCATCATCCAGAATCCAAAAGTGACTGTAAAATACCTCCCCTGAAAAAGACAATTACTGAAGGAAGGAACTCCAGAAATTATACGTGTAGCTTGATGTATGCTAGCAAGAATTAGTGCTGGCCAACTAAGCTCTACTGCGATTCAAAATGGTGAATTGGCTGTAGAATTTGTCATCTCAGTTCTTCAGAAGAGGAAGACTTGTTTGGCGATCTGGGCATCTGGGCATCTATCTCCGTCCAAGATGATATGTAACACTGGGCAAATTCATAAATCCCTCTGTCCCTGGCCTAGTTCCACATGTGCAAAACAGGTTTAGCACACTGGCTGAATCACTGCATGTTTTCTGTCATTTTAAGTCTCTCCAGTTTTTGGATTCATGCTAGTGAAGGGAATCTTTTTGGTTTTTTAATTAAGGCTTTCTGACTCTCACAGCTTGAGAGAAAAGCTAGAAGTGAATGAACCATAAAGACTGACATCAAAATGTAAAATCAATAAAAATTAAAAAATCAAACACTACAATAAAAATAATCTGCTAGTTTAAATAAAAAAATTATCTTTAAACCAAACTTCATGACTTTTTTGCAGGCCTGACTCATGATTTATTTATTGTTTTTATCCCTTGGGGTTGCAAGAGCTCACAATAATGTTGCCTTTCTAAAATGACCTTGTTTCTTGACTTTGTCTAGTTAATTTGTCATACCTTTGGATAGAGTCTCTTACAATATAACCACAGTTGCCCTCTCACTGTGATGCCCTGCTATTAAGTGATGCCTTCAGGTGTGACCATAATGTGAATGATAATAATGTAGAATTTTAAACCAAGGGAGTCAAATAATTTTTTTTTTTTTTCAGTAACAAGGTTATAATGTAATGTTGTCTGCCAAGTTCAGCGTAAGTCTTGGCCTTCATTTGCAAAGCTCAGTGGTTTAACTTCTACGTAAACAGAAGCAGTCACTACATTTTCCTCTGAGAAAATCTTACAAAAACTAAATATACCCCCACACTGTATCTACTTACTCTCACTATAATCCCATGTTAAAATTTATTCACTTTTCAAGTAGAGTTGAGGGTTTCGTTTTATTTTTTTTACACTGGGCCTTGAAGATCAAGGCAAGGGGAAGTTATATTTTCTTTGTTTTTCAGATAGTATCAATAAGAATAAAAAATCAGGCTTCTTGGTTGCTCTTCTGCAACACTATTGTTAAAAGAAAACCACCAAAACCTCAAGGCAACCTCTATAACCCCACAAGTTAAATCCAATCAGGATCATTGAATACCACCAGCAGCAGTGACTGTTCCTTGGATCTTTTTTGCAGAATCACAGAATCACAGAATCACAGTGTGGTTGATGTTGGAAGGGACCTCTGGAGGTCATCTGTCCCAGGCCCCTACCCAAGCATGCTGCCCAGGACCGTGTCTAGATAGCTTTTGAATACCTCCCAAGGATGGAGACTCCAGCAGCTCTCTGGGCAGCCTGTGACAGTGCTCAGTCACTCTCACAGTAAAAAAGTGTTTCCTGATGTTTGGAAGAAACCTCCCATGTTTCAGTTTGTGCCCATTGTCTCTGGTCCTGTCTCTGGGCACCACTGAAAAGAGCCTGGCTCCACCCTCTTTGCACGCTGCCATCCTGTTTTTATATACATGGATGAAATCCGCTCGAGCCTTCTTTTCTCCAGGCTGAACAGTCATAGCTGGCTTAGATTTTCCTCAGAGGTTTTAGCAAAATGGATGTGCTATCTGCTAAAAATAGCCAAACACGTCAAGCTTTTTCCAGCAGTGTTAAATGCTGAACACCAGAGCCCAGAAGCTATGTGCTGCTTTAGCTGCATGCCATCACCTGCAACTTTAAACAATTACATTATCAGCTTCTCTATTTTATATGATTTACAAGTGAGGAAAGTTTTGCTGACTAACAGTATAAAAATATGTGAAAAAAATAGATTTTGTAAAACAGCACATATTTGTCATCATCAATACTAGCAATCGTCAACAATGTGAAGGAAGGGTGATGAATACTGTCACCAGCTGGAGAGGACCTCCCTCCCTCACAGCCAAAAATGGCTGCTTTCACTCTCAGCAGCCAGGCTACTCATCAGCAAAGATGAGGATGACTCTAAAGAAAAGAGAGGCTTTTGGGTTTTTGTCCATAAAGCTATCGTATCACGGGCAGAGGGTCGCTGCCAGCTAGCACAGCAGCTTCTTCTTCCTCTTCATGCACTCATGCTACAGAGAAGGGCTAGGATCTCCTTTCTTTTATACACTCCTTCATTTTCACCAGTGGCGTTATCCCCCCCAGCCCGTGGCAGGTTGTGCAATTAAGAAAAAGAAAGAGGCTGTCCTGCTCCCATAATGATTGCTCCCCATGCCTTAGCTTACATGCGAGTAACTTCACAGTAGTGACTTCAACAGCACTGCTCACAAGGTGTCACTCACGGATTACACTCTTGCAGATTTGTTGAACACAGCTTTTTAGATGACTTTTGGAAACTCGTGGAAATCCTTCCATTAGCCTTCCATGGGTTTTCTCTTACAGCCACAGCCAATGCAGATCATCCATGCCTCACAGTGAAACAAGACAGAACATGTACTCATTGGCCAATGCTATGCTGCGCACACCTAAAACGTTTCCATTGTCATCACTTTCTGAAATTAAATATGAATTGCATACCTTTCTGTTTTATTTTTATTAATCTAGCATCTGCATACAAAGTGGTCAAAACAGAATAGATTTTGTGTGCCTGAGCCTACTACAATGCTTCACAGAACCAGGAGGAAAAAGGGAAACAGATTCCGTGTTTCGCCTGTAAAGTCCCTGACTTTCAGAGAGCAACACCTATGCTGAGGATACCTCTGACAACCACCTATAGAGACTACTACTATTGAAAGCTGAAAGTAGTCAGGACTTTGGAGGAAGCATGACAATGACCGTGACTTGGAATGAAAGAACAAACAACAGGCACCAGACAACAATCGCCTGATTTATATAGTATCCTACTGTGACATTTTAGAATTGAATGTGGTTAGTATTCCAGTACCTGAAGCCCTGCATATATTGTAATGAGGGGTACTACAGCTATTGTCACTTTTCAGGATACTGCTTCTTCAGTCATTTCTGTTCATGGGTAAGGTTATATATGAAAGTAACTTGAAAGTACTGTTGCAACAGGACTGTTTGCAAATGCATCAGCCTAAGCGTGGATTAAATTCTTGCAGACTCAGGATGTAAGTGTTTGTTCCGTTCCACAGCTTTGGAGCATGCTTAGCACTGTCCTGACAATCTTCTGACACATCCATAACAGAAAGAGGTTAATAGCATCCCATCTGCAGTCAGACAGTCTCAGATCCCTGCTACTAGATGTTATCATTGTATTTGTGCCTGTAAATTGTCTGAAGGATCCTATGATTTCATTCTTTTGCAAACCCACAAGTCTGGTTAAAATTATACTAGAGTAAAAGCTCAATAAATATTTGTGATTTTACACAACAGTTAGATGATGATGATAATAATAATAATTAATAAAGCTGAAGGTTTATTAATTAATTTTTACATAGCTCTTTTTCCCAGCATCAAAACCCAGGAAAAGAACATCTGCAACACTTGAAAGCAGAAAAAGTAAGTTTCACATTGGATGAATTGTGCACCGCCCTCCCTGCAACACACACGCTCCCTTGGGTCTCCCACTCTTCCTTCCGCCTCTGCTTGCACCAGTTCACCCGGCACACACAGAGGCACCAGCCTCTTCCAGGGGTCACCGCTCTTACTGGAGTCACTCCACTCCCTAGAGAAACACAGCAATAACCTTTCCCCTGATTTCCTTAGTAAACTCATCACCTGCACATCCCTACTCCTGCCTGCACAGCTGGCTGACACACTGTAAATGCTCCACTTGCAAGACACAGACCTTACATCAGCATTCAGGAAATTGAGAACGAAGTTTGTGACTTGAGCCAAAAAAAAAAAAAAAAAAAAAAAATTAAAAAAACCCAACCCAACCCAAACCCAAGGGGAAAAGAAAAGCACTTGATATGAATAACATTGTGTTCTGCTTTCTCATTCAGGGCTCTCAGGCAACAAAACAGAAACAATATTTTAGGCTCTCTTTTTGCAGACTTGAGAACATTCTTTGACAGCACAGCTAGCCCTATCTGCACAACAGAACATGGCCTGTCTCCTGTCATTTATTGAATGTACAATATATCCCAGAGTCCACACACAGTCCTGCTAGCTGCATGCAGGTCCTACGGAACATCTCTGGCACACGGCATATGACGAAAAAATAATGCCATTAATGCACTAACATATCTCAAAATTTCACACTATTATTTCGCAAAGAAACCTCCAGAAGGCTATGAGAAATCACCATTAATTCTTCAGATCAAGTTTGCTGCCACACCAGAAGCTGTAATGCTTTTGCACCGCATTTTGAGTGCAAAAGGAACAAAACCTCACAAATAATATGGGGGATTTCTGAGGATGCTTGTGGCCTGGAAAAGCCCTTTGCATTGCCAACCTGCAAGAGGGAGTTGCTTTGCCTCCATTCCTCCTGCCACAGTCCTGGGCAGTGCCAGCCATCAGGGAGATGTTGGGGGAGAAGACCGGGGGTGGCTGTGCCCTACTGTGCATCCCCATGTCGCAGGGGGCCCACAGGCCAGCGCTGCGCAGTCCCCTGCTGACAAACAAAGAGCAAGAGCCAATTCCTCAGTCACCCACCTAACTTATCCTCTGCAGCTGGACAATACAAACATGACACTGCACGCACACAGATTGGCTTTACCTATTGCAGGGGTTTGGGGGCACATTGATGTATGAGATGTGGAGTTTATTTTAGGCAACCTGAGGCTGGAAGTCTTGTCCCTTGTGTCACTTAATAAGAAGCAGTGCTCACAGTCTCTCCAATGTAACAGCCTTCACGGAACATTTCAACTCATCCTTTTATAATGAATTCAGATAATTTTGTTAAACTAGAATTGCAGACAGCTCAAGGACATACACTAAGCCTGAAAATAATTTGCAAGAGTCTGACTTAGCCATTTTGTAACTGCTTGGGCCAGCTCAAGACAAGGAAATCATGCACATGACAGAGAGAAAAACATAGCTTCTGAGGAAGATGCCTAAAAACAAACCACCTAGAACCCAAACTTAACGCTGTCCCTTGAAACAAGTTTTCATCTTTTTATGATATAGCAAAAGGCAAATGAAAACTAAGCCACTAGCAGCCTCAGCTGTACTTTGTTTGGTGTGGAACAGGCAAGGCTCTTCAGCCTTGGGTTTTAACTTTCTGTTCCTCTCAAATCTACAGCGGGAATAGTGTCATGGGAAAAAACAAATTGCTCTGCTAAGCCAATTTAAAACAGTTTTGGCTGATTCAGACAGTCTAGAGAGTAATATTTAACACATACTAGCAGATACATAGTTCTAAAAATGCATGAGATTCACACTTATGTATGGAGCAGTGAGAGGCAGGACCTGATTGCACTAGTTTTCTGCTTAATGCATGAGACCAGACAGGCTTCTATATACAAATGTAATGCCTTGTATCTCTGAGGAACATATTTGGTATCCTAAGCAAGCATATGTGCAATTAGGCTCATTCACCGAGCTCCCCTGCTTTTTTTTAGGAACTGCAGCGCTACGCAATGTTCAGCCTCCCCAGTGGCCTATATTTTTTGTTTTGAGATCTGCCAGTTGGTGGTGTGAGAAACGCTCCTTATCCAATAACAACGGCTCAGGCAGTGAACGATACGAAGCACATTTTATTTGAACATTTTACATTGTGCCAACACAACGTAAAATGAAAAACTTACAAGAATGGGTGACCTAGCAAGTAGGCACACTTTCAGTTCTCGAAACACACCTTTTTATTTCCTAATCCCGGCCAAATTTTTCCCTCCCCAGTTTCCCATTGGTTAGGTACTCCAGGGTTCACAGTCTGTCTAGTTTATTTCTTTCCTTTTTGGTAAAAAATTGCTCAATGTCATTAGCCCTGGTTAAATGTTTGATTACCCTTCTAGACACTAATCCAGTACAAATCAGTTTGTCCTGTTGTCTGTGTGATAAGAGGTGTTTTACAAGCCTTTGCTGGAGCCTCTTTGTCTTAGTCATTCTCTTATCATGTCATCTCTGATGGAAATGGCTTTTCTCCTCTGCAAAAGGAATACCTGCCTTTCTTACAGTGGCTTTCAAATATATGTTTCAGTGATAGATAAACAGCCTACCTCAGCATATTTAAGGGACCTGTTCCCACCACAGTGTATCATTGTACCAAGTGGTGAAGTCAGCCCCATATTTGACTTGTGGCAGTTTCAGGTTTCCTTTCAGAGAAAGAACCTGTTGAAGGGCACCATGCATACAGAAGATCCCTCTCAGGTTCAGCTGCAAAGTACTCTCAGTGGACAACAGTTCCCCATGTACAGCTGCTTTTTGCACTCCACAGTTATCCAGTTTTTAATTCATTCAGTAAGGGGTTGCAGCCATTCTGTATAATGCTGATAATTATTGATTTTTATCAGCATGTGGTGGAGGCTAAGACCCTTCACTCTGCCAGTTGCATCCTGTATCAGCCACTCTATTTCTCCCCATGATGAGTGTGAGGTTCAGGAGCATTTAGTGCCCCGCTCATCCTATTTACTCTTTTCAGTGATTCGGTATTTTCCAACCCTTTTCAATTTCTCCACTGCTCCATTTTTCATTTTACATTGTGCCAGCACTAATGGTTCAGAAACCTCTTTGGCCAACTCCAGGAAGTTATCCAATTCTGCAGATTTTAAAAAGTTTAAGTTTAATATCTGCCACTTAATATCCTCCCTAGCCACTTGCTAATGGAATCACCATATTTTTATACCTTTCACACATCCATCAAAAACTAAAACACCTCTTCCACAGAGAAGCTGTTTCAGATCCCTTGTCTCTGTTGGTGGCCCTCCCCACCAAAGCTGGGTGCCCAAGGCAGCATGAAGGCTGGGCTGAGGCCATACTCAGCTTCCACCTTGAAGTCCCGTAGAAGAGGAGCCCTTAAGCTCCAAACTGACTTATTTCATTTTTTCTTGTACTACTTCCTGCATCCCCTTATTTTGCTACAGGCCCTCCCTGCATCTTTCCATACAGCCACAAGGGAAGCAAACCCTCCTTTTGCCATTACCACCAGGGACCAAGCCAATTCCCTTACATTTGCCCTCTCCTTTGGCTGGGATTTTCCCGATTACCTTACCATTTCCCCCAGAAGCCCACTCATGGATGCAGGAAGCATTACACTAAGCACTACATTAGGACATGAGTGTTCACCCTGCCCCAAAGTAGAGCAGTAGACCCCAGCTGATCGAGCAGCATCAGCAGCGTGGTCCCTCGCACCTGAGAGGAGAAGCCCTGACAAACTCATCAAGTCTAACCTCGCTGCAGGTACCTCAGTCAGCCTGGTAAAAATTTGCCTAAGGACAGCAAGGCACAACAGCAGGAGACTCCCAGAAGGCAGTAGGTCAAAATCACATGACACACATGGTAGTCATCTCCATAAACCCACAGATTTGATACTTTTTCCTCCTTACTTGCATGTCTGCTTCCCCCAAAATGCCAATCCCCCAAAACACCATTTTTTAAAAAAGATTAACTTGGATCAGAGACGGGCTGAAACTAGCCATGCCCTCAAATGCACCCTAGCTTCTGTCACCAAGATGTAGACACACTTTAAAAAACAGTGTCAGAAACAGGGGATTCCTAGTTGAAGCTGATTCCCCAAAGCTACAAAGGTTCTGATTCTCCAAAGCTATAAAGAAATACCATTGCTCTCAGACAATAAGAAACAATTATTTGTAGCTTTGGATAGTGGGATTCATCAGCGGTCTTTGCAAAGGAGATAAGTATTATTGTTATACCTATTTTACAGAGGGACAAACTACAGTACAGAGAGGCGAGAGGCTTACATTCACTCATTTGGCTAGTGATGGAGATAGTAATTTGATTTCCAGTCAGATATTCTAGCCACTAATCTACCTACAGAAGTAATGCTTATTTACAAAAACTTGTTTCCTGGTCGAGAGTTCATGACCACACGAATGGGTAACCAATAAGCAGAGGAAATCACTTTTTTTTTAAAAATGCAATCCACTTTTCTCTCTCTCTGTGCAAACGTCTATGAGATCTGTGTTCTTGCACTCAGATAATCTAACAGAGAGGATTTAAACAACCATCAGAGATCCCCGCAGACATCTGTGGATTTTCCAATAGTGTCTGACTATCCATTTAATTCAGCTTCCTTGTGAAAGAGAGATAAGCTTTTACTGTTAGTTATACTATATTCAGGCCTGCTGACACACACTTTCAAAGCTGTTTGCAGCAGAAAAATCCTAAGGCTGAGTCTGATAAAAGCCTAGCACTGTATTGCTAACACACAGTATGAGGAGCTGACGGTGGTAAATTGCATTCATTTCCACAGAGCAGCTTGAAGATTGCACTTCGTCCTTGCGGCACAAGAGCTAGTTAGGAAGTGGTGCTTGCTGCTGACACTCCTGATGGCAGGATGTCCATCAGCATCACTGTTTTTGCCTTCACAAAGCAGATGGAGTACTCCAGCTCTGTGTTCTATGTATCTCTGCAGTCCCTGGGGATGGCAGTAGTGATTATAACCAACCCTCCAGGTGTGAACAGTGACTTGAGCAGAGATCAGTCTCCCCATTCCTAAAACATGAATTAAGGAAACCTTACATTTCTATGCTGAGGCCAGACTTTGCTAGAAAACACACAACATGAAGTAACAGGGGAAATAAAAGTTTCCTCCAAATGCCTGACACACTGAAGCAGGACATAGAAGTACAAATACTTAAGGCAAGGAACACGTTGCTTTGAGGGCAAATTTTCCCTTTCATATTTTGATGCCAATTGAAAACGATGTTCTTGATATAGTTCATGCTTCAGTGGTATAACTAGGAGCAAACAGTGGACTATTAAGAATTATACATCAAACTTTATAACCACACTTTTTTCCTGAAACTGCCTGAACAGGCTGCATTCTTTCTCCTGTGGCATGGATGCAGAGTCCTGGACTCCAGCAGAGCTGTACTGCAGGAAATAAACCTTGTCTGCATGCTTTGTGCTTACCTAATCCTGTGCAAACTGGAAAACTGGCATCTGCAAAATAATGAGAGTTTTCCCAAGTACATTTCAATTCAGGTTTGTTTACCAAATGGCTGTAACTGTAGGAATCATTTAATGTTTTATGTAATAATTTACATAACAAATGAAATCGTTCTCTGCAAACCATAAATTTGCAAAGATGAGGCTGTGGGCTAGATTCAAAAAAGACACACACAGAACTTAAGTGCTGCAATAATTTTTAATTACTCGATCCTTGGAAAAAGATCAATAGGCTTATGTTATGTCCTGCGGCTGCTGATACAGTGTGCTGGAGGTCCTTAGTGCCTCAGACTGGCAATGCAGAACATCCACTTTATGGAGCCACAAACAGCAAGCACTGAGTACCAAAAACATGTGAAATGTCATCCCACACCAGGGATCAGGTGCTGCCAGAATCCACCATCCTGAATCCTCTTCTGAAAAATTATTCAACCTAGTGCCTCTTGGTGCAATATTGAGATTATTTACAGTACAGAAAGCAATGCAAGAGCTAAGCCTAGGAATAAAACCTGGGAGACTGAAAACCTGAGCTCTAGAACTTGCTCCAGAGGATGTTGCTGTGTATAAGATTTGTTAAGCACAAGACCACAATATGGACCTGCCTGGTTCACTTACTTGTAGGCTACTGTAATGCCCCCTCTTGAGTTCCTTCCCTCTCATTCCTTTTCTGGTTTAGATATTGATGTCAAAGGACTTTCGGTTCAGAAAATCACTTTGCCATCCCCACTCAGAGTCAATTCATTGCAAGAGCCAAAACGGGGACAAAGGCAGGGGGGAAACCACTGGCTATAGAGAAGCTGCAGTCCTGTGGCTGGCCTGGACATGACACGGAGAGGGACTGCATCCTGCTCTTGACTCTGAAGCTGAAGACTGTTCTTCAGGTGTATGCAATTGCTCCTGTGCAGACAGCAGGGATGCCTCAGGGAGCCAGGTAGCTCTGTCTGCTGACATGTCCCATGCAATGCCTGGGACATCAGCTGAATGCAGAACTGCAGTCGAAGTTAATTTCACAGAAAAAGAGCATTCGGTAATTAGAAATAATACAAGATTAGCTACATATGCTTCAGAATGCTTCAGAACATGAAAAGGACATGGTCTGGAGGCAAGAAGGAGAGGGGAAAGCAGATTTCACAAACAAGCTTTGCATACAAAACAGCGAGCAGCCCAGTCATGGGACTTGCCATATATAATAGGGAAAATGAAAGAGACCTGTTTAGTGAGATTTTGTACAGCAGAGCTCTCAAATAATTATGCAGTGCTTCTGGCAGCCAGAAAGATGTGTTTTAACTTGTACTTTGGCCTGTCTCACACAGCATGTTCGTATACTGTTGTCTTGACAAGCTCCCTTGCTTGGGGAGTCTTGGGGCCAAACCAATGTGTGGTGCAAGAAGGTTCAATTCCAGATCAGCCATTCCAGTGATGGATTTGGCATCCAGCACTTGAAATTGTTCTTTTCTCAGGCATGCTCTTCACAGCCCTGAGCACTGACTTCTCAGTGATCGTAATGCAAGCTGAAAATCCTCAGCCTTTTTTAGGAGTGGGCTTCAAATAATTAAGATGATCTTGAAACCACCAACCCAACCTGACAAGTCAGTTTCCTCATCCTAATTTCAGGCTTGGATATTAACTTTTTGCTGATGATCAGATTATTGACTACATTAGTAAGCCCTTCCACAATCCTGGGTATACAAACAAACCAGTTATGCTTTTGCAAGACATAATTAAAGGTTGTCACAGCTGTTATAAAACTAAAAATCTGTGCATTTTAGACATAAATTAAATAAGTACATAATACTGTTTTATTATAAGAAAGGTTATAGAAAAGGTTTTATTATAGGAAAGGGTTCCTGTAATAATGCAATACTGGGTGCAATTAACCTCTGGCAGTCCTTGCATCCATCCATTAACCTAAAATGTTAGAAACGTGTGGAGGTGCTTATAGGATAAAATGTCCCTTTAAGATAGTAGCCATGTCAAGGTATCTTTCCCAATGAATTTGCTGACTTCTTTTCTGCCATTTCTGCCATTCTGCTGACTTCATTTCAACTATATAGAAGTGGCGCTGTAACAATGTACCTGTAATATAAACCAGTATGCTTACGGTATGGTTTTGAGCTCATATGGATAACTGCTTTCCTGAGAGGAGACCTGACACCTCACACCAAGCCCAGAAACAGGCAGGTATGCTGCTAAGTGCTTAGCTTTGGTGGAAAGATAATTTAATGGATAGTAAGAAAAATATTAAATGTATATCTTTTGTACCATGTAACTTTCATAATTTTCATGCAATTTTTTGATAATAAGAACATAACTGAACAAAATAGTTAGCTAGCCAATACTTTCCTCTCTACTTGACCAACAGTCTACATGTTAATGAGGGTAAACAGTACAGTAATGCAAGCTGAAATTGATGACAATGGGATACGTCTTTAGGTACCAACAGTAGCAGGGGGGTAGGGAAAAGTGGCTGGGGTTCTTTTTTTATCTGTATCAGGGATCTGGATAAATTAAAGTGGGATTAGCTGCATGTTAATATATCACCAAAAAAAAAGAAAAACAAAAAGAAAACCCAAAACCCAAACCAAATCTGAACTCAAAAAACCCTTCAAAACAGACAGGAAAGAGGATCACTTTTCGCTACTTTCACAGTAGTAAAAGCTTGGAAGGCTGCCGTAAAAGAAGCAGCAGGGATTTTCTGGGGAGTGTACAACTGGCACGATGATTCTCTGCTGCCCACCTCTCTGGACTTTCTTCTGCAAGAGGGCACATTTGAATATGGGACGAGATAAGAGGAGCTATTTCCAGATTCACAGCTGCATTGTGCTACAGGCAATTGGCTTCTGTGAGAAATGGGCATTTCGAAGCACCAAAAGGAAGCGTTTGCATGTGACATTTTGAAGCATCCTTCCAGGTGATTCCTAAACCAGAAAGCCCTTTGCAAACTGGAATCCACCACGCTGGGAAGAGCTCCAGGTGGCAAGCACTGAAGTGGCTCTGCAGACTTCCCTGCAATTACCATGGTTCAGACCTGCACTGGCACCATGCAGTTCAAGTTCACACCAGTGCAGTGGCTAACGCCCACTGCTCACTTGCTTTATCTCTCATATACTTAAATGTCAAGAGCATGAGCAGGGCATTGCTCTACCCTGCAGATGAGAGGCTGTCCACCCCAGAGGCATTAAAAAGATGTAGTTAAACATGTCCAGACACCTGGGCCCCCAGGAAATCCTAGTGAAAGCACCAGGACCTGAAAAGTAATAGAGGAACGAAGACAGCCCATAGTCGGTGCCTGCATCCCAGGCTGGTGACGGACTCCTCTGCCACCCCCCTACAGCTGCACCAGGTGTAAGATGCTGAGCCAGATCATCAAGCCCCAACCCATCACCGCTGCAGCGCTGCCCTTCAGCCTCACCACGTTGTGTTCTGCAAGAGCAGGTGTGCCACACGAACCTGCCGGCCATGGAAAGCCCTGTTGCCATGGACCGCACATCAGCACAGCGCTGGGGAAGAAACTGCTGCCCCACTGCCTGCTTCGCCCAGCTGTGGTGGGGGCCAGGTCCAGCCAGTGGCAACCGCCACTGCTGCACTGACTTCAGCACTGCCACCCCATGCCCTACAGGACCGCCAGGACAGAGCAAGCTGGAAAAACAATGGCGGAAAAGCTGTCGGAAGGTTATGTGAGCCCTGTGCCCTTGGCATGCTCTCCCTGCAAGGCAAAGAGCAGGTTTTCTATTTAACCAAGCTGTAGGCACTCTGTAGGTCTTTCAAAGTCATCACGATGGTCCATTACTTAAGTCAGGATGTTGACATGTGGGACAAACATTGCATGTGAACAAAATTACACCCTTTCCCTGGCAGCTAAATACCCAAATATGTACTGTGCTCATATATAAATATGTGTATTACTGTATGCCTAATAAATATATCAAAAACAGGTTGGAAGGTATGAGATTTTCAGGTTTTTTTGTGCATTATAAGCTTTTAATGAGTGATAATCCAGCACTGAAATCAAGTAAAAGCTTGATCTTTTGCTTTGTCAACTGTGAAATGAGGACACAGAATGGGTACATCTGGCAGGTAGAATCCCAGCTCTGAATCCCACTTCTTGCTAGCAGACCACATCATTAATCACTATTATCAACACAGAGAACCACAAGAGGGACAGCACAAGCTAGGGCTGCTCTCCTCATCCAACTCAGTCTCCTCTGGGATGCTCCAGAGGCAGGCGTATGCTTCCTTTAGAAAATGAACCACTCATGACAGATTGAAGGGTGTGACAACTATAGGTACTCTGCATCTTATACGTGTGAGAAATAAGTTCCGGTCCGAATGAGATAGGCTCAGGCAGAATCCTATGTGAAGCACATTTTTATTCATGTTTTTGCAAGAGCGGGTGACCTAGCAAGTAGGCACACTTTCAGTTCTTGAAACACACCTTTTTATTTCCTAATCCCATCTGAATTTTTCCCTCCCCTGTTTCCCATTGGTTAGGTACTCCAGGGTTCACAGTCTGTCCGAGGCACCTAAAATTCTTCCCAGATGTCTTGCCTCTGTTTATTTCTCTTTATGCTACACCTAAAGGGATTATCTGACTAGTTTATTTCTTTCCTTTTTGGTAAAAAATTGCTCAATGTCATTAGCCCTGGTTAAATGTTTGACTACCCTTCTAGGCACTAATCCAGTACAAATCAGTTTGTCCTTTTGTCTGTGTGATAAGAGGTGTTCTACAAGCCTTTGCTGGAGCCTCTTTGTCTTAGTCATTCCCTTATCATGTCACCTCTGATGGAAACGGCTTTTCTCCTCTGCAAAAGCAATACCTGCCTTTCTTACATAGGTACTCTTATTATGGTAATTAGCAGCTTCAAGAAAGCTAGATCTGTAGCAGGCCTAGCAAAAATAGTGAGAGATACTTTTTCCTGACAAACACCCCTTTGGCTGGGCCAGTTGTCTTTGAAGTCACTAGAAAGACTGGGGACTGGCTGGGGCTCCTGGTCCAGCCCCTTTGATCTCAGCATCTCTGTCACATGATAAGCCTGTGCATGATTTGTGTCTCGAGAAATTTTCAACACCTTCCATGGTCACTTGCATAAAGGCACACCAGGTGACCTCCCCCATGCTCCTCTCCCTTCAGCAGCTCCTTCCAGCCCAGCGGGGCTGGCAGTATCTCAGCAGTGACAATGCAGCTCTGCACCGTCCTTGCAAGAGAACCAGGACAAACACTGTCCTTCAAGGAGCAAAATTCACCTTTAGGGTGGCAGCATCTGGATGCTTTCTGGGAGGTGATCTGGCTGGTGTCCACCACTGATACTTTGCAAACTATTTTTATGCTCTAGATCGTCACATTCCTCTTAGCTTGATAGACTGTCCTCTGCCACCAGCTGTCTTTTCAGCTAGTGCTTCTGTTTTCTGTGGGCATTTCCCACCCTGGAGGTCTTGATGGCTTAGCTGGGACTGAGCTAAACCCCTGCACTGAAAGGAGGACTGCATCAGGGAGAGGGAGAGGAGGAGGGAATGATGGTTTCAGGAAGGAAGGTTCGGGGCAATGAGATCTGCAAGGGGAGGGCTGCCCTGAGTAGGCACTGAGCAAAAATGTCTGCACATCCTCCCCAAAGATGCCCCCAGCCTGCTCTGGGCCCTCTTACTCGCTTCACCAGGATCCCTGTGCCTGACCCCTGCCTCCAGTTCCAGTCCCTTATCCCCAGTAGGCTACACAGTAAACATTGCTGTCAAGCGATTTTCTGAGGCCATGCCTCCTTCCAGAAGGCTGTGGCCCCTTTTGTGGTGATTATGCAGCACAGCAGTGAAGGCTGCTGAACTTTTCACCTCTTTGGTCACTCATTTTTATAAATCACGGCACCACCACACTTTTGCATATTGTACAACCTGACCAAGGGGCTTGCTTCCAGCAGCCAGGAAAATAAAAAGAGAAATCAATATTCTAAAGCTTAAAACAGTCCTCAAAGGCCAGACACTCAGCAGCTATAAATCAATGCAGCAGTATTCACTACAGGAAAGCTTACATTGTTTTAGGATCTGGCCCGAAAACAATTCAAATCATAGAATTGCAGCAATGAGATGGAAAAGAATGATTAGATCATCTCCTCTGTCCCTCGGGGCAGGGCCATCAGGCTATACTGAGTGCTTTGTGCTGTGGTCAGTAAAGCTGTAGCTGGTTCAGGCTCTGCTGAGGCTTTCCACTTCTGTTTTCCTAGTGCTTCTGTTCTTTGACAAATGTATTTTGAATTAATAACTTATGCTTGGGATATTTAAAGAACAGAAACCTAAATCCTGTATTTACTAAATTCAAACAGAGCTAGCCCAGAAGGAAACAGCTGCAATGCTTCATTTCCCATTGCCTCCTCTTTGCTGACCTGCCCAGGGAGAGAATCCTCTCTGGCAGAAGCAGTTATTAAAAGAATAGCCAAAATCATTCATAAGTGGCTGTGTTAAAAATGGTTTGCTTGACATGTTAGGGGTCCAGGTGTGCTACAATATGTTTTTGTTCCTTGCATGTTTTACGATAAAGATGAAAGACATGCCATGTCCTCAAAAAAAGATCAGAACTGTTCCTGGTATGCTCACATTATCAATTCCCGCAGCTCAAGCTTTGCCTCTCTTTTGAGCATGGACTCCAAATTATGCTATCTGATGCCATCTGGTGAATCCACAGGGCATGAGTAAACAATACCAAACTGATTTCTCGTGGGTACCAAAGGAACTTGGCTTGCATTCACATTCCCTTGGAGGTAAATCATTACTATTCTGATTGCTAACTCAGATTCCACTAAGAGCACAAGGAAAGGAAGGGAACTGATAAAGGAACCTCCTTTTGCAGCATGGATGCAGTGGAGATTATGGAGACAAGGTGCAAGAATAAAAGCAACATGATAGGGTCTGCTTTTTGATGTGTTGGTGAATCACAAGCCTTGATTTAAGCAAATAGGGCTGCATCTGCTCCAAAGATAGGCAACAGGAGAAAAGTGTGGGTGAAAAATCTACTGATTTTCAACAAGGGTATGCAGCCTGAGGTGCACTTTGTTCTCACTTAAATTGTCACATAGTAAAGAAAAAAATAAAACAAAATAGACAACCTTGAAAATTAGGTGTAGTAAATCTAGGAATTTATAAAACTAAGGGGTGGGAGGAGGAGAGATGTCAGTTAATACATACCATATATTCAAATTATTTCCTTTTGTAATTAGACCTCTGTGAACATTTATTTTTCAATCTACCAAAATTGTACAACAATTTTATAGTGAGAGAGAGAGAGTTTGCCCCTGCAGAGACCTAATAGTGCAAAAAGACAGGTATGTCCATAGGTGTCCCACCACATAACTGTGCAGCTGTAGAGTTTTCAGAAGGTAACACAGAGCACGGGTGTTGGGCCACAGGCATGCAAAAGCTAAGGAGTCAGAAGGATGGACAGAAATGAGTTCTTTATACCATACACATTTTCAGGTGAGGTCACATCTGACTTTTATTTGCTCCATGGTTTAAGCCATTACTGCAGTGCTCAGGGGTGAGATTCTCTTCCAGTGCCTGCTGCAGCCTTCCTGCACAGTTTCGTGCATCACTTGGCTCGTGTGCCTCATTTTTCTGTCCATACTAACTGCATCTCCCTGACAGACCCACCAATGCTGGCAAGTCTGAGAGCAGTAGTTCCAGCATGCCCCACAACTGACTAGCTGCATCACCCCAGCAAAGCCAGCACATCTCAGGCAGACCAGAAATGTGCATGCACGGAAGGGCTCTTGCACACGTGACAGACTCAATGTAGGATACAGCCCAAGAGCTGCACACCAGCGGCTTTGCTCTCAGCGTGTGCAAGAGCACTTCTTCAGGATGGCTGCCCAAAGCAGCAGATGACAGATTGCTGCTTAACACAGTGGTCTGTTGTCAAGAAGAAGGGTTGTCAGACATGTGCTACTTAGGGAATGAAAAATATACCATCTCTAGACACTATATGAGTCATTATGACAGATGTAGAAGGAAACAAAAATAATGGTCCTTAAACTTAATGTGATATCATGGGGAAAATGTGGAGAGAAAAAAAATAAAAAGGTCACAATGCCCTTGTAAGGACCATGCAAGCATCTACTGGACTGCTGTGGGGAGAAAGGGCAACTGGCATCATCCTGGAAAGCAGGCTCCCAACAGCTGTGAGAACAGTGAGTAAACTGTTGGGTGTTTCTTCAGTGTACAGAAAGAAGGCACTCAGAATGTGTGACTTTTTCAGCTAACCCAGTGGATAACAGTAATCACGTGGATGGGAAAAAAAGCACATTTGGAGGTAGGAATGAAGAATATCCCTTAGAGGACAGCAGGGCTAACACGCAAGAGGGTCCTAAAACGGTGAATGGCAGCAGATACCAGGGAAACAAAAAGCACCCCCGATCCCCCCTTCAGCACCCACCTGCATCTCAGGTGGTGGCAGAGAGGGAAGAGATGAGAACAGGCCATGTGCCTGGGTACCCTCCTCGGCTGGGGATGAAGGTGAGGGGCCGGGACCAGGCCCCCTCCCTGCTGCCACCTAGTGGGGAGCCGTTGCAGGCAGGGATTTGGCAGCCCGTCCAGACCGGTCCTGCGAAAGGAGAGTTTTTCTGTTTCACTCTGATTTTTTGTTTGTTTTTAAACACCAGCAGTATTTCACAGTAATTGTACTCTTGTTTGCACTCATTAGCAGCGGCTAATACAGTATCTCTGCCGTGATACTTGTGGATTTAACCCATCAGTACGGCAGAAGCTTCTTTAGCTGCAGGGTGTTTGGTTTGTGCAATCCGGTTTAGGAAATCTCCATGGATTTTCCCAGGTGTTGTATACATTTAGTTTTATTGGTGGTTGCAAACCCGTCTTTGCTTTTGATATGTTTTCGCGGTACTGAAAGGCCATCTGGGAAACAAAAGGAACCTCTGAGATTAAAAAACTTTCAGCTAACATACCAGCTAACACGTGACTCAGCCCTGCGGTAGACTTACTTTGAGAAAAAATCTGCGTCTAAATTTTTTTAAGGAGAATTGAGTGGTTAAGAATGTAACTTATTTTGCCCCGCCTCCCCACCCACCCACCCCCCCCCCACCTCTCCCCCCCACCCCCGCCATGTGTTGACGGCTTTATTTTCATAATGACTTCTCAATTAGAAGAACACTTGTGATTAACTTTAGGGTCTGGATATCACCACGACCTGCCAACATCTTCTTAGGCGTAACTGTCCTCGGTTATACTTTGTGGATTCACGTCTGGTCATCTGCTAGGTCATATTTTACATTTTAATTTTAGTTAAAACATCTAATTGATGTGGAGTCGATACGTTTTCTAACACAATGCTCCCCAATATGACACTTACATAGTCAGGAAGGCTTTTCAGTTAATTCTTCCAAAAAAGAGATTGAGCAACGTCCATCCTCCTGCCAAGGCTGTGTCAATGCCGTCTATCTGGCTGCGCAGCACAGCCAGGCAGAGGGCTACTGTGTAAAAATAAATTACAAGGCAAGCATGGCTCAAATACAAAAATGGCTTCTCCCCTCTGCCGCCGTCCCCCGAGCTGCCTGCCGCTCCCCGCGCCGGATCCCTGCAGGCTTCGGCCGCCGGCGGGCGGGGGACACGGCGGGCCCAGGGTCGGGGCAGCAGGGGGGGCGGCGGCAGAGGAAAGAGGGGAGCTTTCCCAGACCTGCCCGCGGACTGCAGTGGGGGGGATATCCCCCCTCTACTGCAACCTGCTCTGGGAGTTCGGGTTGTACCAGGAAATTTGTGTAAATTGGCGCCTAATTTCAAAGGAAAGAATTTCATGAAGAATATGCATAACCATTAACCTAAAGTGCTAGGGCAAAGTACCTTTTCACATGCAAGCAGGCAGGTAACACGCAGCTCCACCTACATGCCAATGCTCTCTTAAAGGGGGGAAGATGGCACTGTTACCCGCCTCTCCTCTCCTTCTTTTTTATAGATGAAAGTTAATCTCTGATGCTTACACAAGCCATAGCTGCGGAAGACTTGGCCATCGGATCTCTCATAGCATTGTTGTCTAGTCTAAAAGCTTCATTAAAATTCAGATTTCCCGTTCTACCTGATTATTCCAGGAGCAACCAGTGGGAGGTCTACTAAGAGCCGGGGAGATGTTAATCCCTGGCACCACCAGGTGACACATTTGTGTTTCCATGCTGCCTTTTTTGGAAAGTGGCCAAGACCAGAACCAAAAGCACCAAAATTCAGCAAATAAAAATCGTAACAAAAGATAGTTTGGAAAAAAAAAAGCAGAATCACCGACATTCGGATAATGCAGAAGCTCACAAAAGCAATTCTAAGGGGCTTTCCAGACAATCCACATGCTGGAAGTGCCACAAATCTAATTTATCCCTGCAGCTGGATCTCTTACTGAGATTAAGTTGTTGGAGGGAAGAAGGAAATCTTCCCACCCTTCTCCACGGACTACATATACCTCTGCATGACAGCCAGACCAAGAATAGCACAACGTGGTGCACGTCTGCTTTGGAGATGTTTCTTTCTCATTTTGGCTACAACAGAAACGTGTTTCACAAACAAGAGGGTATTTCACTAGCCTGACAGAGCACCTCCGTGGAAGTTCAATGTTTCTGTGTTGAACCGTTGTTCCAAAATGAAAATGCCCCAAACCAAAATGTTATACTCTTTAAATGGTAGGAAAAGGTGCCTTTTGCTACATCCTTCTTTCCTGAAAATGGCAAGGCCAAGAGCATTATTTTCTGCATGCTGCAGTGCTTCCTTCTTTAACAGTCTAAGCTTCATGTAAAAATAATTTTCATCCTCTGTAACTGACATTAGACCCATTAAGCATGTAACAAATTAAAAATACAATTATTTATTAATGAATAATAGTATTCATTCGTAAGGATCATAGATATGGACCTCTTCTGCAAGGATTAATGTACTTTTTGGCTGCTTACCACTTACGAGCAATTTTCATAGTTAACACAGTGGGGACCGAGGGGTCAGGCTGGGAGTTGCTGTGTGTTTGCAATGCACATGTAGGATAGAAGCCTTACACTGTATAAAGTAAATGAAGGTGAAGTAGTGCAGAATGCTTATTTTAAATAAGTACCTTATCCCCTTTGAGCAAAAAGGATGGAGAATGTTTATAAATAAACTGGGAGAGCAAATATTTTGGACTCCACCATAACAGGCTAGCAATAAACAGAGATTTCTGTAATGTTAATTCTGGTTCAAGCAGTCATTGTACACATACACATGATGAGTACAATTAAATTACACCAAAATACTTTGTGCAGGGACAAATAGTTCTTACCATTTCATGGTGCTAAATAAATAGTAATATATCATAGCTGCTTTCTGCAAAACCTGATCACACATCATTTTTCCCGATTTACCATCATGCTGGTTCATACCAACAAGTTCCCAAAGGAGTAGCATAGTTTTTGGCAGACATAGATTTCTAAGCTAGGACTGCATCTACCTACTATAACATTTCACTTGAGAAATGAGAATGTTTCTGAAAACTGGTAGTGGGGCGACACACCAGCTTCCTGGCAAGGGAACATTATAAGGCATTTACTGCTGTCAGCGCCAATTCCATTTACAAGGCTGTAGCACATGGGAAACTTTTCTGCATTACTAATGAATAACAACTTCTGAAAGATGTGAAATTAGTTTGATAAGAAGCCACCCAAGCCCTTGCAGAGCAGGATAAAGGCAACCAGGAATGCAGAAACAGGATGGCTGAGTCAGCAGGGTGAAGCAGGAGTGCTGTAAAAGGAACACGATCTCACAGCAGCATACTTTGACTTTATGAGAAGCTCCTCAGGGAATAGCTTTCCTGGGCCCTGAATGCCACAACATCAGCAGGGCACAGATTCACACCCATCTCCACCTTCTGGTCTTCTCTGTATGGCATTGCTCACATCCCTACAGCAGCAATAGGTCTTGCAGGAGCCAGGAAAGTACTGAGACCTTCAGACTTCCCTAATTAACTCCTTAGTCATCATAGCCCTTGATCTTTCTAGTATGCCTATCTTCCTTGTACTAATCCATGAAATCAAGGGAAGTGCTGATGAAAGTATAATTACTTGGGCTGTTGTTTCATGATATGGAACATTTGGTGGCAATACTGCCCCAAAGTGTTCCTGTCCCCCTCACCTGCCCACTGCCTGCTCCCAGGGAGTGGAGGACCACTCCAGCAGCCTTGATGCAAGCTGCCTGAGGAAATGCCCCTGCTTTAAAAGAAACCTGAAACCTGCAAAATACAGACACCACACCGGATAGAGCATGGCGCTGGGAATGAACAGCTGATTTCAGGGGAGAGACCCAGAAGCAGTGCTTTGATAGTCACCAAACACTTGGTAGCCTCATGTGCATGAATGTTCAAGGGGGGTTTCTGTAGATGAGAAACTCCTCTGGGAGGAACTCACTGTATTTTTTGTGCCAGGTGATAGCCAGCATGGCTAGCAATAAAACAGCTACCAAGTGTGATAATATTTCCAATAGAGAAGATGCATTTGCATCAGGGTTCAGCAAGTGATCAAGTGCCTATGACAGCTTCATGTCTAAAGAGTTATCAGTGCTCCTTCCTTCTTATTCTGCACTCTCAAGTCTGATTGGTATTTTTGTCTGTGAGGTCAGAGCCAAACTTATTGTTCTAATACAGTTAAAGCATTGCCATTTTGGCTTTGTGAGATACTTTATTTAATGAAAAAGGAAAATAAGGGCTTTTATTACTACAAAGGCTAGCAGGAGGCAGGAGCTGATATTACCAAGCTTTGAGAACAGTTGCTTTCAGGAAAATAATTCTTAAAATGGATGCTAAGGGCACTGACCACAGTGAACTGAACTGCGACCTGTAATTTCATTACTAAACTGCCTAAGCCTATTGCTACCTTCAGCAACAGAGCATACTGGCTTGCAGTATATGGTTCTGCAGTCAAGGGATGTGAAAGGCTGTGAGGGTTGCTACAATTTTCTCAAGTGCCATAAAAAAAGCAGCCAATTGGTCATTAACTGATCACCCTGCAGTTTAAACAGATCGCATGCTACTGAGATCTGGAAAATATGCTAGTTAGCACTTAAGGCAGCACTGCCCTTAGACTAGCTCTTCCATAATTACCATTCATATAGGAAATCTATTTGCTTCCCACATGTGTTTGTTTTTCAGACTTACAGGCTCCATGGAAGGGTGGGGGAGAAATCAACAATCAAATCATCATTCCCTTGAGCTCTGTGCTGCATTATTTTACTGTATGCAGTCCTTTTTTGTTTACAAGGCTATATATACCAGTACACCATTTCTTGTCCTTTCTGGCTTTTTGAAAGTAAGAGAGCAAGATGAATAGCAATCTTGCACAGTGTATATCTGTCTGTTCACATTTATATGCAACTTTCATGTCTGTGAATTGTGTTGGACAGATAACCATGAAAATTTGGCAGACTCTCCTTCAAAGCAGTTCTGTGAGAAGCAATTACATGCACTTTGAATACCAGCCGGACGAGCTTCCCACACCATAAAACACAGTATTTCATTCTGAACCTAGAGGACAGAGTCACATCCTGCCATCTTTAATCTGTCTTCAAATGAGATTACCTGTACTGTGCTCCAGGAAAAAAACATGCTGCTTATCATTTGCACTAGCTGTAGGAAACCCTGGCTGAAATTCGCTGATCTCTGTGATACAAACAGTGAAACTGAATGATGAATCATCTTTAATCCTTAAAATCTGCGAATCAAAAGAGGGAAGTGAGCAGCTCACTGCGATATGAGCTGTTCTCCTATCTATGGCACAAGCCCCAGTACATAAGGCTCTGCGCTTCCTAAACTGCCTCATAAAGTCCTGCATTTATAATGGATGTCGCTACTGGGTGTAACTAAACCAGCATGGAAAGTGGTTTAACAACACGTATGAACAAGCCTAAGCAATGCAAATCACAGTTCCTGCAACTGCTTTTGAGCTGTTCTTAGAATAGGGAGGAGTGATAGACAATAAAGGGTGAAAAATCATGTCGGTTTTCCCCTTCTCTAGCTTTTACTTCTCATTAATTAATTCATACTGTGAATTAGTTCTGGTTGGTGGATACATTTAGGTGTTTTGTGAGTCTGCGAGCATGTCCTACCTCCATTCAGATTATGAAACAAGCACAACAAAAATGCCTATTGATTGAGTAACCTGATTGCATTCAGTCATTTGAGAAATCTTGCCCCATATAGATCAAATGCATGTCTGAGGACAGGAGGAAGGTGGAAGTATAGAGGCCCTTATGCTGCACAAAGGCTGTCAGGGTACAGGAGTTATATGTGGGCTGTTTTGGATCTCCTGTCAATCTACTACTCCATTCATCAGTGACAGGAATCTATTTACTTTTTTAAAAAAATCAAGGAATATACCTGAGCTCAATCAGATTCAAATTATCATTAATCAGCACTCCAAAACTACCTTTAAATCTTCACGCACTACTTGCTGTCAGTCAGTCACCAGGGCTGACTGTAGAACACAGGGAAGACTTCTTGTGTGATTTCTTAATTTAATTTCCTTGGTCTGAAACATCAGAGGAAGTGCTAATTATGTGGACAAAAATCGCATTCTGATTTCTCAGGATTTTAATATGTATTTTTAAACAGTTACTTGTCTTTTTCCCTAAGTAGATTGCTAGCTGGCCATTAGAAAACCAATCCCTGCTGAATTCCCTGCTGCACCTATCTGTTGCAAAGTTGCTGGAAACTGGCCAAGATTATCAGTAAAGCCCAGAAAAGGACAGAGGAGGGTATGGCAAAATTAAGGGAAAACCTGTGAACCTTTTAAATAATTTCATTGTCCTGTGTCGTTTCCTTCTGTGCAAAATCTTGGCAAAGAAGGCTGTCCTTGCAGGGATTTTCACAAATCCTGCTGAGAAGGGAGGGGTCATCCAGGAGGAACAGGTTGTCTTCCACATCTGTAATTTTTGCCAGACATGAAGCAACTTGCCCTGAGGCTTTGTTCCTCAGCATTGGGTCAGGATTTTGCTCAGCTTGCTCTGGTGCAGAGCTGAGCTAGCAATGCACCGCTGACATCCCCAGAAAAAGGGAGAGGGGCTGTGATGCCCTGAAAACCTGGGAAAAGGGGAGAGGGGCAACAACACGGAGGGGAGAGGGTCTCCCTCGCATCTGCAAGGCTCAGCATCCAAGAGGGGCAGGCTGTCTTGCACTGGTCCCTGAGCAAATCTGGTTGTTGCTCAGGAGAGCTGGGAGCAGATGAGACCATCCTGCAGAAATTGCTGGGGAGGTTAATGCACGAAGACTGTGAACAAAAGGGCTTTTCCCTTCCAAAGAGTCAGCAACTGCCATTACAAGGCCCAGAAAGGGGCCTCGTATTATACTGCCACTATTTACCTTCTCCATTTCATTGAAAACAGAACAACTGGGCAAGACTCAATCAGGACACAAGAAAAGACAGTAACGTTCCCCAGCCAGGACACAGTATTATTAGGCTTAAAATCCAACAGCAGTTGGTTATCCCATTTTTTTAGTGTGTTAAATAATTAGATCTCATGAAACTTTAATGAAAACATGGTAGAAGTGAATATTATGTCACCAGTCCATTGCATTGAGGTTGGAGATAATGTGGCTTCTCATCTTGGTCCACTGTTATCACCAGGACTCTTTTCCTGGGCTCCTACCACTGGTAATTTACTGCTCAAAATGGTCAATCCAAACCTGCTGTTGGATCTGTATTTAGACTTCGGAAGACCTATCATTTATCATTTGTGAAAGTATCTGCTATTCTTGAAAAAACAGCAGGCACCTTAACATGTTTGGATTGGGACTTGGCTTATTTTTTCTTTGCTTCACACAGAGAATCGTGAGCGCTCTTTTGATGTTGGCTTTTTCAATCATTTTGTGCTATATAATAATTTCATATAACCAGACTTCCTTGGCTGTTACATATAAAATGATTTCTAAGTGACTCACAGACAACAAATGAGATTGGGCTCTGGACCAGGTAAGGGAGTGCTGGCCAGATGGCCCAGTGCTGCACGAGTCTTGCCTCAAAATATGAGATTTCATGCAGAAAAAAGGCAGAAGGAGCTGTACAAAGGGTGACAGAGAATGGAAGGGACCACTATGATAGTGATCCCTAAAATCCATTCAGACTGTATTTGATTGAGCTATTTGTTCAGCTGTGAGGTCAAAGGAAAAGTGGGCATGGAAAGCAATAAGTACCATTTGCTTATCTTTTGTGGTAGGGAAGTGTGGTTTTTTGCAGTAAAGGAGAGCACACAATAGACATAAACTGAATACCCAATGCAAGTGGACCGGTGACTCAAAAAGGCATTGCTTTAAAATGCTTGCCCCTAGGCATATCATGCAACAAATCCCAGAAGGTCGAAACTCCAGGCCCGCCCTAACACTGAAGACAGATATAATAACCAGAAACAGGAGGCCTTGAAAGCAACTTCAAAACCCTAGGAAGTCTGGGAGTGAATTTTCTATATTGCTCCTAATTACGGAATATTCCTTATCTTTCTCTTTATCTCAGTGCAAGAATGTGTTTATATGTGAGAAACACAAAAATGACAGGCTCTGCTGAGTTACTATATTTTTCAGTGTTTTTCTCTGATCTTTTTTTCTCTACCTCTTTTTTTTTATTTTTTCTTGCCTATTTCTTAGTAAAGATGCTTTCTAGGAGACTTTTCTTTCTATACCTATTTTCATTCCTAAAGCCAAAACAAACAATAGTGAGTATCAGCTGATGATGTCCTTCATGATTCCTTTGTTGACATTTTTCTTAGGCTTTTTCTTATCTCTGTGGTCCTAAAATAATTAGAAATTTAAAATATTAATCAAACAAAAAAGTAAATGTTATGTTACCCCTCCTCCCAGATTAGTCCTGAGGTAGCTATAGGTAAGAACACTTGACTGAATTTAAAAGAGCCAAGGTGCCCCAGCAACGAGGTTTAAGGTAGCATTTCCACTTTTGTCCAGCAAGTTAGTCCAAAGGTGCAGGGCAGCTCTCCCATGCTCCTTCCTGCCTCCTCCTTTACTCCGGCAACAACACTACGGCAGCTCCGGCAATTCTACTGCACAGCAGGTAACAGGACTGGTCCGTCTGGAAATCAGCCTACTTTTCAGCCAAGATCAGTGCCTTGATCTGAGCTGAGGCACAGACTCCCAGTCTATACCGGGAGTCTAGCTACAGTTGTTAGTGTCGGCACAGGAGAGGTATTGCAAGAAAGTTGCAGAGGGAAGAGTGAAGCAGCTGTTTGGGTAACAGACCACTTTAATATCATATAAAAGAGATGGAGAATGTTGAACCAAAATCAGGGCTAACAGATTTTACCTAATGGTTTTGCCAGCCTCAGCATAGGTATGTTACCATGGCCCAGCTGATGGATGGCAATGTGCAAATACCCTGCATTTCAGATGTAATTTGCCACATAGTTGTGTCACACTATCATGAAATCATGAGATGTAAATGTGAGTGACCAACAGACATTTATTATTTGGTATCTGTCACATTGTATTACCCAGAAGACTACTAAGAATTTTGGAAAAAGTTCCCTTGATTTTAAAGTGTTACCAACTCAAAACTAAAAAAAAAAATACATAAATTGTTCCCAGTTAATCAAATTGCTTCATTTGCAACTGAGTATTTTATTTTGTGTTAATTAACAAAAATTAAAAGTTTCAAAATAAGAAGTCCTTTAGGACAAAAACTTTTGGCTATGGATGTCTTGGTAATTTTAAGTACAAAATAAATATTTAATCACAATAACTGAATCTGTTTCCCTGTAAATGGTTTTAATGTTAATCAATGGAGAATTTCCAGGATTATATAAAAAAAAATCCAAACTTGCTCTACAGTAAAACTTTTGCTTCCTCTTCTTCTATAGTTTTTTTTTTTTAGTTTCTCTGTTCTGCAGAGACAGGAACAAATAACTTCTAAGTGGGTAATGTTTTAGGACAGCTAAAAGTTATCTTTTGCAGGTAGTCATAACCACTTGGTGCACATTAAATGTAGTAACCATAAGTCTTTGCATTTGTTGTCTTTCCAGGGGGACAGAGAGTTACAGATGCCAATTTTGATATTGTGCATTTGTACTCACTTAGATTGTTATGTAAGGCATAGAAAAGCTATAAAATGTTCACAATTTCTGCACACTTAAAGTGATCTTTTATGTCTTTCTAAGTCTCTCGACAAACACTATTCTTGGTCCCTTCCACCCTAACTTCTATTTGACTTTTTGTTACTCTCTGGAACAGAGCTGTGTTCCCAAGGGGGTTTTGTTGGTTGCAGGCTGCACATATCAGTTTAGAAAATCCCATGCTTTCCTGCACTGTGTGTCTTTTTACTCAATTTATAATAGTGAGGCAATCAGATCCTTTGCTTTTGTTCCCCATACAAAATAACAGAAACTTAACAGGAGCAACCTGTGGAAAGGAAAACCTTACTGTAGGGCAGGAAAGAAATGTTCCTGTAACATCACACTGGGGAATCATGACCTGGTTTACCTTCAGCAAAGGGGTGGTTATTAGGGCAACTTAGTTCAAGCAGCAAGTTACGTCAGATCTTTGCATTCTTTTGGAGTGAGAAGCACAAGGGACGCCAGCAAAAAAAAAAAAAAAAAAAAACCAAACAAAAAAAAACAACTGAAAAAAAGAAGAGGGCACGCAAGGGGAGAAAAGAGGTCTGCATTCAGCTTTTATTCATAGTATATTTCCGTTGCTGACTTGTCATTTTGCTGGTTTGTGGTTGTCTGAGTGTTGACAGGAATTGGCTTGTGCATTAGTTGAGGCAGATCCCCAGTACAAGACAGCAGCAACTACAAGACAGATTTTTTAAAATTAATATTGTTTTTTTATCAAGGTTCCAAACTTGGAGTCTACAGGTTTTAGCTGGGTAATCCAGCTAAAGTTAGCAGGCTATGGTACAAGTTAAAGAATCTCACTAGTCTTGTGATCCTCTCTGAGTTAACTGGCATGTGCAGAAAGAAGTTGGATTAGAGAATGCTTTGCTGAATGATAAAAAGGGCAACCCACTACATAAAGGAGACAGATCTGTGGCTTTTACAATCAAGTTTGTCACCAGATAAATCCCTTATAATTCCATGTCTTAATTTGTATATGTGAAGAGTGATTGAAAATACTAGTCTATAAAAACATTGTGGAAAATATGAAAAAGTCAAAAGCTATTGTAATAATGCAGGCGATAAAAATGTAAGACTAGTATAAAGTTTATAAATGTCTCAACCAAATATTGTCAAATAACCCTGTAGTTGCTTTTCCAGCATTAACAGCAGAACACCTTTGTTACCTCTCTGGGTTTCTTACTTTTTCATGACTAGCACAGTTACCCCACATCAATAGTTTGATATTGACTTGTGTGAAAACATGTAATCAAAAATAACTCCTGTGATTGGTGATGGGTGCATTTACAAATTTTTGTCAACTTTGATCTTTTTGGAAATGTAGTTGCATTTTAAAAAGAGAAGAAAAACAATATATTGAGTTTTAGTGTCTTCATTATTCTTCATGTACTACATTATTAATGTTGCCTCATTGACCTTGTCCCTTGAGGCAGGCACTGCTGACACCTTTTTTATTATTTTTCTAATTAATAAAACATGTGGTGCCTCCTCCAGTAGCCTATGCACTTATTCCACTATGTAGAGTGGATAAAGTGCCTTTATCATTCATTTCTCATTCATTGATTGTTGATCCTACGTCTTTCCAGCTTCCCATGAAAAGACCACATTGAGTGTTAGATTCTTCATTTTATGCCTGTGCATGTAACTTAGGCTGTTGAATAAGAATTATGGCGCCAAGTTTGGACACTAATAAGTGAAAACTATTAGCACAAATATTTGTTTGAGCTGTTGCTATTTGTAGGGAGCAAAGCCTGTCAGTAATGTAATGTTGCTAGTGAGGTTTCTCATCGTAAAATATGAAGCTTACACAGAAACAGAATGAGAATTTCTTGCCATCCTTCTCTAAATTCACCCTGTCTCTCATCCTTTAGCAAACTTTTTACCAGGCTTCGCATTAAGACTTGATGGAGACTGAACTACAGACAACTCTTTGTCCATTGGTTAGACACTAACCTACAGTGTAGCTCCACTAAATTTGTTATTCCAGATTAGGAAGTAAAAAAGAAAAGAAGAGGAAAATATTCTCAGTGGCCTTTACAAGGCCACTAGATCCATCAAAAGAGGAGAAAGAGAACCTCGTCACCCATGTCATCCAGCCACGCAATTCATCTGCACTACATAATCTAAATGCAGATGTCTGTGCAGCATCCTAGTTAGTTCCCTCTCCTTCTGTCTCAGACCTACAAACAGACACATGGTAAATACAGGGACAGTTTTAAAGTCCTCTACATAGTTGCCATGTTTATCCATAATGATATAGGAAGTGTTCAGAACCACAAAAAACCTCACAGGGTTAGGAGATAACACCCCTTGACTATTATAATTTAGTTCCATTGCCTCTGTAATTGCAAAAGTGAAGGCAGTGCATTTTCCTCTGCCTGATGGGGAAGATACAGAAGTAAAAGGTCAAGGTTTTATCTGTCCTGTGGTTCTGCCACTGACTTAGTGTATAATCTTGCACAAGTCACTTTGAGATGTTGTGTATCATGTTCCTAGCTAGGATGGAAAATGGTATTTTCCGAGTAGGAAATGGTATTTTCCTGCAAATAATTTTATCTATGTCAATTTTAGTAGTTTAATAATATTAATCAACATGAATTTACTGGACAGTGCTTTTAAATGCCTTTTGTGTGCTTATTTTTCTATATTAAGGTTTCCAAAACTGTTTTTATTGCCATGACTGCAAAGTGCATTTAAAATCTGTATTTTTATCATGCTGTTTTCCCAAGATTGTGGGTTGCAAAGGGTGTTTTTTTTCAGAAATACATGTTGTTTTCCTCTAGCACTGATTGATATCCATGGCAAATGATTTAAAAAGTCATGCCATCATAGCAACTGTTTTAGAAATAAAACAGTATAGCTTGAAACTTTGACTTTGCTTAGAATTGTTCACTAGTCACATTCATTCAACCCAACTATTTATTATTTTATCCTCTTAACCGTTCATTCTCTCACATACTCTGCTACTGACCTATTCATTGCATTATATATTGGTCTGCAAAGCTCCAGGCATGTTCACTGCCCTTTCCACCGACTTATTAAATACATACCACCTGTTCACTCACTCACGGACTTATCTGTCCTCAGCCTCAGACCTGGCTTCTTGGGCCAGCTTTGGTCTTCCTCTCATTCCCTACTCTCCTCTGGTATCTTCTGCCCTGCAGCTTATTTCTTCCTGAGTTTAATTAAGGACTTCGGTTTAAGAGCACAGTCGTTATAGCCTTTTTTAATTTCTTTCTTCTTTTTTTTTTCCCCCTTTTCCTGGCACAGATTTGATACAGCTTGCTTAGACTTAAAATATGCATGTGTATATTCATCCCTCAAAATGATGCCTGAACTAGGTATATTATGACTGCAGCAGTCTTTACATACTATTACTTCACAGCATGCATTATGTGTACTTCTGAAGATTATACTTTATTATGCTTATCATGGAGATTTTAAAAAGCATGTTTCATGCATATCTTTGGAATACCCATTATGGAGTTGCTGTGGACATGTATTAATACTTGTTCATTATATGATCTCATTGCCACAGCATGTAGTATTTGAAAGATGATAATAATTTTAGCAAAACAAATTCAGTTATAATTACTGCAAGGACCAGTGTCTTTAGCCCTACACCACTAGTTGACAGGCTAATGTTACAGACCTTTGGAAAATCTCCCAGATTTGTGCCCACCAAGCCTCAGAGGCCATTTGTTTTTAAATCTTACAATGGGAACCGATAGGATTTTTCAGTGGTGCAATTTATGCTATGAGCTATATGTTCCCAATACTGTTATTATTAGTGTATTTCCTTTTTCTCATCAAGTCCCTCTCAGTAACATACTTTACTTGAAAAGATCCTGAATGTGACTGAGAATCTGTTATTTGACAAGGTCCAAATATCAGTTCCTCGTTTTACCTCTGACCTTTCAGTCCACAAAACTCCACAGGTTGTACTGAGAATGGAGACTGAAAACTATGCTACGCAGATTAACAATATAATTCTTAAAGGTCACAAAATCTAACCTGGATAGAGACAGCAGAAGTAATGGAAATTTTTGTCTTGGTGCTAGCCTTTGCTCTGGTGCCTTTGTGCTGCTCTGGTTTTAGGAAACTTGTGCAGACCGCAGGCTCCTTGAAGAAACCTGACAAAATCCCTGTGATTTTCCTACTTTATGCTAAGAACGGCACTAGCCTAGAATTCATAAAATGCAAAAGAGATTCAAAAAGCACTTTTGTTTCTTCCCTTGCAATATCATTTTATAGCTCCATCCCTCAGGAGATGCTTAAAGTCTTGTCTACACTGCGAAGCTTTTGCTGGTATATTAATACCGCAGCCAGTCCCCAAGCAGATGCAGCTTATACTTCTGCTGGTATAAATTACATCAATTCCCCAAATAAATACAATATGGATTTTTTTAATCCTGCTACTGCATTGTATTAGGGATTTTCCAGCATGAGTTCAGCGTTTGATCCTTCTTCATAGCTCCGAGCAGAGACAGGTAAAGTGTCAGCAGTGTTTCTTCCACTTCCTGGCAGATCCTGCATCTTCAGCTCCTCTTGCTCCTCATGCTGTTGCCCCCCAGTGTTGGTGTGGGCTACATGCTTCTCCGTGCCTCAGATCTGAAGTTTGATGGGGTGTGAGCCTATTGATGTTAATGGTGTGTTGGATGTTGGTGGGCCCAGTGTTAAGCCTGCCTAAGTTAAATCACCATTTTGGAAACGTAATGAGGGGAAGTTGGTTCTCCCAGTGTTTCCTACACAGAAACAAACTTTTCACTGGCTCTGCTAATATCCTCCTACAAACGCTACAGTTCAAATACCCTGAAATATCAAGGTGGCCAGGTCTTGCCTTGCATGTAACTTTCTTCGTCTGAGGTTATCATTAAGACTCTATGTCTTTCAGAAGCTCTACTTCTTCAATAATTTCATTTTTATGGTATTTCTCAGATATAGCTAATGTGAATTATAGATATTAGAAACTGACTGTCATGTTATTGTAACAATGCATACATTATGTGTAATGCTGGAATTACAAGGTGAGCCAGTAAAGCAAATGCCAACATCTGACAAACCAAATATTTAGTTCACTCTTGCTTAAATGAATCCTGTTAACCGAGCTATAGCAATCAAACGATATTGGATATCACCTGTTCTGCAGCAATAAAAAACCCTGTCATCGATGTGCTGGTTCATGTCATTCATCAGAACAGTCACGCTGGGCGTGCTTGGACATGACAGTGATCAATAACTTGTCAATGACTCAGCAGAAGCACCCCTAGTGAGATCTGTTCAGTCACTGACCTATTTTCTTTCCTATGCCAAGCTGCTCCTCCTTTAATATTACCAAGCAGTCACCTATGTGGGCCTGCACTTTAAGGTACAGTAATTCCAGTAACGTTTGCTTTCAGTATAAATCATTCATATTTCCGTGGTGCCACGAGGCTGCATCCTGGAGGCGATTTGCACTGTGGTCTGCAGTGAGTGGATCCATCCTGCCCGAGACGAGATGTAGCCGGGGAGGTGGCAGGAACCGGGGCAGGGGCATGTGTCAAGCAGCACTAGGTGTGAGAAGGCGAGTCAGCTGTTGCAGAGGCTGATTAAATTGCGGGGGCATCGCATCTGCTTTTGGCAGTTGTGCTTCAGTACGTTTTCAAACTACACAGCCCTAAATCGTTATGGACGAGCCCGTTTGCTGGTACCATTACTGGGGTGTCATCGAGTGGGCACCATCACACTGTTGCCCTCTCTGCCAGCCCCTGCAGGGATGTTGCCCGTAATGAGGGAGTCGCTGGGGTAGGCGGGGAGGGAAAAAAAAAAGGAGTCTATTGAAAAGAGGGCGGAGCAACCCCCCCGGCTGAGACCTGCGGTGCGGGGACAGCCGCCCCTGGCCCTCCCCCCCACGGAGGGCCAGTGCCGGGTCCGCCCCCAGCTGCTGCCCCGCTCCGGGCGGGCACCGCGGCCCTGCACGCCCGCCCCCCGCCAGCCCTCAGCCGCCATACTGCGGGGCAACCCAAACTTCTTACACACTCCTCCTCCTCCTCCTCCCCCTGCCGCCGCCGCCCTGCCCCCGCCGGGACGGGGAGGAGGGGGCTGCGTCGGCCGAGCCTGCCGCGGGGAAGGCGCCGAGGCGGGCGGCGGCCGGGCCGAGGGGAGTGCCAGCGGACCCCCGCAGGTAGGAGCACCCGGTGGGGCGGCCTCCGCGCCGCGCGGGGCCGGGGGAGGCGGCGGTGTCGGGGGGAGGAGGCGAGGGAGGAGGAGGAGGAGGAGGCGGCGCTGGCGGCGGAGGCAGAGGCAGGGCTGTCGCTGCCGGGGCGAGCGTCTGGCCGTGCCCGCCGTGCCGCCTCCCCTCGAGGTGGGTGCGGGGGCTGCTGGGGCGGCGGGTGGGCTCCGCGGGGTGGGGGGTGGTGGTGGCGGCGGCGGCGGACCGGAGTCTGCAGCGCAGCGGGCGGTGCGGGCACACCTGCAGAGCTGGGCCTCCCGCCCGGCGGGGCCGAGTCTACCGCCGCCTTCAGGGAGGGGGCGCGGGCGGCGGCGAGATGGGACCCGGCGCGGGAGGTGGTGACCAGAGCGAGGCGTAGAGGAGGAGCCTCCCGCGGCGAATGAGCGAGGGCTGGCAGGTTTATCAACGTGTTTTTCTTCCGCCTCCCCTGCCCCGCCCCCCGCCTCCTCCCCAGACCCGCAGGCTCTGGCGGCAGCTCACTGCCGGCCGCGGCTCCCTCAGGTGCGTCCCCGGGCCGGCGGCCGGGCACCGCTCCGCGGCCGGCCCTGCCTGCACCTGCCGCGGCGGCGGGGCCGGAGGCTTCCCCCGGGGGCGGTGAGCGCGCGCGCGTGGCGGTTTTCCCCGGCCCGGTCGTTTCCAACTGGCAGCCCCGGTTGCCGTTTGTATGTGCTGGCACTCGAGGAGAGTCTGCTGCCGGCCTGGAACCGCCGACCCGTAGTCGACGAACGTGCTGTGCTGGGTGCTTGTTGTTGGGAAACCGGCTGCGTATGTTTTGAAGGGCTGTTGCATGCTGTTTTATTTTTCAGCTGTCAGGAGACTTTAAATCGGGTCTGCACAGGGTGTACTGACTTTGCAAGGGATGGATAAAGTGACATAAAAGTTTCCCGTCTGTTCCTGTTTGCCCTCCAGCTGTTGATAAGGGGATGTCTTAAGTGCCCCGTGGAGGTGCCGTGGTGTTTGGCGGCGTTTTCTGCACATACGAAACCATGCAGCATCGGTGTTAAGGGAGAAGGAGTGAGTCGGTGAATGCAGTGATTAAAACTTTATTGTTGCAGCTCGTTTCTCTTACGTGACTGCCAATAGCAGGGAGCACAACAGGAGCTTGTTACTGCCCTGGTGTGGGAGGGAACCTGATGGATCTGCGGGTTGAAAGGCTTTTTCATGTCTACTCGGGTTTTGCGCTGAAACATTTTCCTGCCTCCCTCTTACCTTCTGTCTTTTGTAGCCATGTACCTCTTGCAAGAAGGTACTTCTGCTGAAAAATGTGAAACATCACCTTTGAGTCTGTGACACCCAAGTATTTGTAATAGGCTCTGGAAGTCAATATAGTAGTAAAGCCTCCTTTTTAAGTAAAATTCCTATAGCAATTAGCTGTAGCTGTTGTCAGCTTTATGATCATCAGACTCAGAGATAGCTACTGATCTCATACTGCCTTTTGGATACCTATACAGAGGTTTTGTTACAGAACTGTTTTATGACTTCTTTTATTAGAAGGAGTGCGAACTGAGGCAGTTATGCAAGTGCACCTAAGGAAAGCCAGCCCCACTGCCTGTGCGGGTCGCGAATGCGGGGGCTGTGCCAGAGTGGGATTATCATTTACAAACTAGGTTAGAAAGGGGCATTGCAAGAGAGAGAATGAAGTAGCTCATATAGGGCAAAGCCCTGCACATACCCTGTTCCCTGCTGTGCCAGGGAAGTTTATAGGTACAGTGTGCTGTGTGGGGTGAGCAGGCTGTGGATGGGCGCTCTACATTCTTCCAGGTAACAGAGATGAGGTGCAGGCAGCTCTTCTTCACTGAAAGCAAGAGGGTGGCAAGGGAATAGGTTTCTATGTGTATGTTCATCAAGGGGAAAAAAAGCAAGCTTTGTAAATGTGGAGCTGGATTGACAGATGAAGTCTGCCTCTACTGGGATTTCTTGGCCCAGAGAGGAAATAATTGACATGCACACCCTCCACCCCCCCAAAGTAATTACTCTGTGCACACTTTGTGATGGTCAGGGATTGCTACAGAGTCTGCTTGACAAAGCTGCTTGCATTCATACCTACCAAATAGGTTGTATCTGTTTGTGGTTTGTTTGGGTTTTTTTGTTTTTGTTTTGTTTTTGAGAGAGACAAGAGCCATTGTAGCTGGTGGGGAGGGCGGTAGCTCCTTCCGTAGCAAATGAAGCGTTTGATGTGAGTGGATTTATTTCAAAACTGTAAGACTGATTCACAGTTGTTTTTTTTTTTTCTGGACGCTGTAAGTATAGGTGTGCCTGGAGACTTTGTTTAATGTGCTGTGTTGCCCTCTCTTTGCAGTTGTTGTGATTGAGTCCACTTTCCTCCCCCAGTATGAACAGCTGTTACATTAAACACTTGATAACCTTTTGTTAACCTGCTCACATGGGTACAGCTGTGCCCTGCTGAGGGCTTGTGGCATTATACCCCTTAGAGGTCCTGCAAGAAGGAGAGATGATGTGGATGACCTGGTGCTTCCCTTGCTGACCTGCCTCCTGAGCCCCTGGGCTTCAAAGTTACCTGCTTCATGCAGCCCCTTACTGGGGAGGAGCTGGAGACCTCTCAAGAGGGTCTGTGATCTGGTGGGAGTTGGGGTCTGCCTCGTGCTTGCTCTGCTGCACGCTCTCACCCTCTCTCCCAACCATCTTTGGGAGGTGTGTGTGTGTTGAATTAACATTTTGATGTTAAAATATGTTGTTTTAGATGCTTTCTTGCAGCGAAGTAAGTGGAGGTCTCTTTCAGTCATGCCAAAATTAACTCTTGATCTGGGCTGCTAGCATTAGATCTAATATTTGCATGTGCCACCTAGTTTGCAAAAGGTTTGGATAAATTGGTAAATGGCTGTGCCTTACTCTGATTCTAAGGATGACTTTGCAAAGTGAGGCTGTTATTTAAATCAGTGGAAATAACTGTGGTAGAAATGCTAGAAGATTTTATGCTATCTCCGAAGTCCTCAAATGTTGTAGTTTTTGTTTTCTCCAGGAATAAATGGAATCTTTTGTAGATCATAGGAAAATAAAGTATTTCCCCTGGATGCTCAGGGATGAGGTAGTGCAAAGGTATCTTGAAATGAGTAGTGACAGGGAAGGAAAGATGTAATTGCCAAGGTTGACTAACATTTCTTGTAAGCCTTCAGTGCTTCTAAGTATTGGATCTTGTAAATATTCATATCTTTCTATGTATTGTTCTATGATTTAAATGAGTTGAAAAGAGATTTCTGAAGGTACTTGAAGTGTTATTCATGAATGGATGCTGATGTACTTACTATGCTTCCAGCTAAACTAATGTTTAATTACTTGTAGACATGACTGAGAGAATTTTTCACAATGTTTCACTTTTAGAAAAATTCACAAAACAGTAATATATTCCAGGTAGCTTGTGACAATAAGGATGGAGACTGGAAGGTAACAACAAAAAGAAGCAAAGGAGGTCATAAACTTCCCTGAATTACCCTTTAAAGGTTCCTTTTTTTACACCTATATATAAATCACTGTGTTGGAAGTTTAAAATAAGAATTTGGATTTTCATTATTATGGTAATATCCAACAGTTTTGGGGTGTTCTTTGTGCCTGTATGCCGGCACAAGTTGCTGTATGAAGTGTTTAGTTAGCTGAAGAAAGGTGTGCCCAGTTGGGAGGTTGTATTATGAACAAGGAGCTGGGAAGTGCTTTTGGCTATTTTATTTCATTTTTCTTTCCCTGAAGCTTTCCCCCTCCTCCCATCTCACTGGTCATTTCTCTGATGATAAAGCAGCATTTTATAAGGCCTCCTTCATCTGGCTTTGCATAGTCCTGTGCTTGAGTGGCTAGGTAGATAGATGGAAGTGTATCAAAAAGAATGAGTAAGGTCCCACTTACTTTACTGGGGTCTTGAGATTCGGGAAGGTGAAGTGACTGCAGAGTTGCTTTTTGGTGTAGCATACAACTGGTTGTGTACCAAGAGGAGCCTGTGAACACCAAAAGGATGCTGCAGCAGCTGCCATTTGTAGAGTTAACACACCTGTGTGTTTGCGTAACTTTAGAGGGTGAGTAGAAGCTGTTTTAATTGTTTTCCTTCTGATATGAAGGTTTTGTCTTTTTCTCAGATGAGTTAATGAAAGGAAAGAAAGTTACTCTTTCTGTTCCCACAACTGTTCAGTTACAAAGCAAAAAGTAGCACCTCATATTTAAGGCTAATATGTGCCGTCATTTTGGATAGGGAAGTTACAGGTCTTGCTGTCCGGAACTTCCGGAACTGGATTAACCAGGTCTTGCATTTAATTGTTTTCTGGCCAAAAGCTTTTATGTTTTGTCTTTTATCTACCTGTAAAGTTACAGGAATGCAAAGGGCTGCTCAGCTTTCTGGAGGTACTGCTGCCGCCTGCCTTTGCTGTGAGGGAGGTTAGTGCCTGTCCTAAGAAGGGGTGTTGGGCTCCACTTCTGCTGACCTAGGGTGTCTGGGAGCCACTCTGTCCCCTCCTGCTCCCCCCTGACGCCAACCTATGCTGCAGCAGGATTCTGAGTACCTGAATGTGTTTCTGAAAATGGCATGAGTAAATAAGAAAAAACATATTTTTAGTATTGTTAGTGCTCTGTTTTTTTCTATGATGGGGTGGAGGAAGGACAAAAACGTAAAGGCTTTTTTCAATGAGGAGGCATGCATGGTGTTTGTAGTACTGCAACTCTGAGATTTTTGACAAGTGTGTGTTTTAAAAGCACCAAACAGCAGCCTTTAGTTAAAGAATATGTTCTTACAGCGCCTGAGGGAGAAAAAAAACAGATGGCAAATTAATAAAAACTTGGACTGTAGATGTGGGCAGATAAGGAACTTTTCTAAGTACAATAAATAAAGTTAGTTGAAGCCCACGTATCAAATTTAGAATGAGCTTGTAGGTAATCTAGAAATAATACCCATTTTCCTGTATTTCCCTCCTCTTCCACCTATTTTTTTCTCTCTGCTCATGTACAGCAGTGAACTCCTAATCCACCAGGCATTTTCTGCATTGATCCTCTTAAAAAATTAGTATTAGCCTATATATGAGGCAGACCAAAGAGGATTGAACACTGTGCTGCAAAATTAGTACCCGTTGGCCTCATTGCAAGGACAGGTAGGTTCCTACTTTGTGAAGGGTACTTTTGGCACTGTGGAACGGCAAGGGCTTGGGAGGAGACCAGGTGATCGAGCATTGCGAGGAGCTTGACTTTTGTCTTCCTGTGCAGGGTTGTGCACACGGAGCAGATGTGTAGGTGATGGAACACTGATAGCAGAGTGCCTAGGAAGTGTATGGCATTAGCAGGCTGGGAAATCATGACATCCTTAGTGCGTCTGATTACTCAACTGAACAGGGAGACAGAAGAGGATATGTAAAGCAGGGGAAAGTTTATGGAGGCAGGCATTTCTGCTGGGAAAGTAGGCAGGAGAGTAGAAGCTTCTGCAAACTATGTTAGCTCTTTGCTGGTATGCAACAGAGACCAACCGGAGTCTGGAAGCTAAAGCAGGTGTGCCACGACTGCAGCAAGGTGAGTGGGGAGGCTGGTGTTCCCTTGTGCTTGAATATAGACGGATTTGCATGCATTACAAATGGCAGAGTGAGAGGAAAAGGGGGGAAAAATGCATGAAACGTGATTATAGTTCTTGCTTTGTTCAAGAATAGTTTTCAATGGCAGGCTTTAACTGTGCTTCTGCTGAGTTTTTCCTCCTTCCCCCAATATAAAGCAGGCATTCTTCTTGCCCCAAATAATTGGTTTTTTATATGTATGTGTGTGGTTGTGCTTCTTTTTTTTTTTAATAAACAAATGATGCTTTATGAACTTCGTCATTGTATATACAGAGAGATACATAGGAAAGTGGAGGCTGCTTTTTTCTTAAAAAAAGAATGTCTTTGTTCTCCTTTCCACTGAAAGAGATAATGCATTATGATTGTTTGTTACTGGAAAAACACTGCAGGATGTAGGAAAGAGACCTAGAGATGTGAACGTTCTTGGATTTGTATTTGAATTCTCATTCAGTGTGAATTTGTGTTCTGGGGAGAACAAAACAATATAGACCTTTTTTTTAAATGTAAGTGTGCTATGAATTTATGTCTTAAACCAGGTCATTGAGATTATACTTGGCTTTGCTTAGGTTTGTTGTAATTGAACGCCCAAGTTTAAAATACTTCAGGCGGAGCTATCTGTCTCTTGCATTGTTGAGCATAAAATCAGCTGGTCAAAGTTTGTGTCAGGACATTTTAAACTTAGTAATTTATCTCTGTAAACTGTGTTATTGTACCTTCTCAGTTTGCAAGTCATTTCTTGTGACAGTAGGAAAGAATGAACCGGCTGTGCCTTGCGGTCTTGGAGACTGCCACATGTGCGTGGGCAACACTGGTTTGTTTGAGTTATAGTAACTTCTAAGAATGTATTTTACAGATATATGATATTTTACAGATACCCTCCTCTATTCTTTTACCTTATCCAGTAATGCTTGAATTTATTCAGAAGATATTTACTAAATCACACTTAAGAAATAAAACCCCAGTTGTTAACACAAACCTGATCAGTGAAACCAGCTAAGATTCTTCTTGCTCACCTGAGGATGTAAGGAAGACAGACTTTATGGAAAGATGCTCTATTGTTCATTGGACCAACTGATATAATTGGGAAAGTGAAGGGAATATAGACAGGCTTTTGGGCAATCAATCTTTTCTCAATGTAATTTAATGAAACATTCATCACCCTTCTCTGTAAGCCCCATCTTGGGAGTCCTTGTTAGGCTCGGTAATTCTTGCCAGACATTGTAGTGTGGGCTGTGAGATATATCTGTGTGTAAATCTGTACTTAATTTGAGTATGGTAAGTATTGTCTGCAAAGCATTGAGAAACAGCGGAGTGTTCTATGCACAGAAGTTAATAATCAGGGCCCTGACCTTGATAGCAGGTTTGTGTGGGTGGTTTGGCGATGTGCCTGCAGAGGTTTACCTGTAGGACAGGGGCCCTGCACAACCATGCTGTTATGACTTCTCAAAAATACCCAAAAAACCCAAAGAAAAAAAATTGTAGTAGTAACAGGACAGTAAGACTTTAGTTTGTTATTTTGCATATAGAAGTCTGCTGGAGCAATGTTGTGCTCAAAGCTTTTTTTTTCTCTCCCACATCTCTGTTGTTTCTTTTAAGGAAAAGTGCATAAAATGGCCAGAGGCAAGAAATTACACATTTCTGTTTCCACTCAGCAATTGCGTAATTACTAAGGATTTGCTAGAGATGCATATGTATGCGCACACAGATCCCCTTCCTGTTTGGCTGTGAATGTACCCTACTGGAAGGGTCCATTTGTCAGAAAATTAGTCATCCATCAGAACTGTAGGTGTAAAGAAAATAAGTAACTTTGATAGAATATCCCCCCCTCCCCTGCAAGAACACAAAAAAAAAAACCCTGCAAAGCCACTAAGAAGTAGTTGTCGTTTGCTAAGGAGTAAGAATTAAATTTTTTTCCATCCTAAAACCTAGTCTTGTTTAGAGGAGAAGAATGGCTGCGTTTTTCTTCTTGAAATTACTGTGATTGTTAAAAATCTGCAGATGTATGTTTAGATGCTTGACCCTATTGAAATAAGTTTACTATTCAGTTGAATCTAGGTTTTTACTCATATTGGTGAAATTGATAAACTGCTTTGAAAGGTCATCCTGATTATCTGCTAGGTAAGTGAGACATAAAATGGCCTTTTCATTTCACTGCTTTTGCACAGAAAGTAGTTGTGAGGGATAGTATGATAAATATGTAAGACAGACCTTTTCACAGGCTTAAGAGCTTTTCTCTCTGTGCAATTCTGTCTCCCCAAAGAATTAAAAAAAGAAACCAAAACAACAAAACCCAACCCGTATGTATATGCTCACAGCACATTAATTGTTTAAAATATTTGACTAGCTATTTTCAATGAGGGTGGATACTGCTGAAATAGTTCTGTCTTCAAATATGCATACAGCTGCGTAAATTAAATGTGTGTATTTGTATTTGCTCACAGAATTAAGATGCTGATAAGGAGATGTTCTCAAGTGGTTGAATTTCACTATTTGGATTTTTTTTTTTTTAAAAAAGGATCTGCTTGCATGTTGCCTGAAATGGGCCCCCTATGAGCATAAATTGATTGTGCATCAAATGGTACATGCTGATATTCAGGAATTGCACTGAGGTTTTTAAGAACTTCTTTTTTCTGCTTTACTACTGACAGCCACCAGGGGAAAAAGTAACCATTATTCAGAGCATGTCTTCTGTTCTCTAATTTAATTGGCTTTTATGAGAGTTCAGTTCCTGTCTCTGCATGTCTGCCTCTGTTTTTCTTCATAGCTATGCTTTCATCTTCTGGAATAGGATGCAGATTTATTATATGTCAATTGTTTTGGAAAAAGAAATTTGTTGACAGATTATTAAATGATGCTTTTGATCAGGTGAAGCATCTGGTGGGCATTGCGCTTTCTGGTTTCTGCTTAGTGTTTGCTGAGAAGACTGAACACACTGAAGATCAGTTTGCTACTGTATGAAGGATGGTGCTGAAATAGGTCGGAGAGTGTGTCCAGGGGAAGGGGTGAGTGCAGCAGAAAATCTGTTGAGCAGGAGTGGTTAATGTTTGCCTGTGGAAGGCGAATGGAGTCAGCTGTGCTGATTCCTCTGCAATAAATGGTCTTTGGGAGTCAAAGGTGTTAATGTGACCCTGTCACTACACAGCCCTCGGTGGTGAGGAGAGCTTTGAGGTTCCTACAGAGAGATCTCAGTCTGCATATTGCCATGGCAACTGCCATCACTTACACATAACCTTTGATTAAAGATACAAAAAGGAGGGGAAAAGCTTACAAATATAAAGCTTTAACTAGATCTTCTATTTTAACAATATCTCTTATTTACATTCCTTGGAATGTGGAGGTTTTATAAGGAACGCAGCTGTCCCTTCCCCATTTGGTAGACTTTGAGATGAAATTTCAGGGCAAATGTGATGTTCTGGAGATAGTTATATGACGTTGATCGTAGTCACACTGACATCATTTCCACCAATTTAGTTGCTATTTATTTACATTAGTGGTATTGGTACCAAGGTTATACTTAAAGTCTGTTATGCAAGGAGCTTTGTGTCTTTGAGGAAAAAACCTAACACTCTGTTGAATAAAACTTATTTTAGAGAGGAGGAACATGAGATTATACCCTAAATTATAGTCTCTTAAACAATATAGTGGCTTGATACAAAAAAGCCTTATGCTAGTGGGGAGAGCAAGCTCTTCCTGCAGAAAACTCAGGTTTGCCATTGGCTTGCAAACTGTGTGAAGGACATGTTATGCTTGGTGGCATCTTCCCATCTCTCCCTCCTCTACCCCCTCTGCATGTTCTTGAAGTTATTTTACTTCATGCTGTGGTGGCCAGGTAGGAGTACTGTGAAAGAAATGCTGTCTGTTCAGGTCAGGTATTATCACATCTAATGCTCAGATGCAGCATGTTGCACTTTCTGGGAATTTCTCACTGCTGGAAAGCAATGGAATATTGAAGCAAATTGCCTAATTTTCCATTATATTTTTCTGTGTTTTTTTAATCTTGCCTTTTTTTTTTCTTTTTTTCCCTACCTGCCACTATTTTTAAATCATCCTTGGGGAGGTGGGGGAAATGCTGAATTTGCTAGTGGATTTCATGTTTATGCTACCAAAAGTTGGGCTGTAATGTCAGGACTGGCGCAATGGGAGCTCTGAAGAGGGATGAAATAAGGCTGTGTTTCTTCTGTGCCTTTAGTTTGAGCAGCTGAAATTTGGGTTTGCTTTGGACTAATTAGTACTGACTGTAGGTGAGGGCAGAACTGGCTGACCATGACTGCCTGGGTGAGAGAACATGACAAATGTAAAGGGCTTCTTTGCTAGGACTGCGTGGTGAACTTCCCCAACATTTCACTATCACTTCTTTTCTTTGAGAAGAAAGAGATGTATAGACACTGCTAATCCTAGTAGATGGTGATTGGTAGTTTAAGTGGACAGGGCTGGCTATGGCTGCCAAAACAGGGAGGTTTACTGCTAATGTGTTGTTCCATCTGAATTTCTAAGGCTGATCATACTGTATGGTTACTAGTATCCCCATGTGCTGCTTCTGCTGGGACCATGAAGGGTCCTTTGTGCTGCTGTTGTACAAACCCTTAACGTTCCTTGAGAAAGCTTTAGTACTGAAAGACCTAGTTTGTTACTGTGGAAAGTTCATAACGACTGTGCAAATGCAACTGGAAAGTTCGTGATACTGGGACACTTATAAGGATGTCCTCCATTATAAAAAAGAAAGAAAAGAAAAAGAAACCTTGGAGGAAGTATGAAAAGGCATTGTGAAATGCTTTTTTTTTTTTCTCATCCAGGCTAGCTATGAATGTCGATGCTGTTCTTAATCCCATGCAATTTTGGGTTGGGAATGGTTTTCAGTAGCTGTTGTGATACAAGTGTTCTGGCTACCCTGTGATGTAAGAGAAATAACTGTTGCCTGCTTGGGATCTAAATATGCTTTTGAAAAGGAGCAGCATACAGAGGTCTTCCTGATGGCAGGACTGTATGTCCAATGGACTTCTTGGCATAGTTACAGCATTCCCCATCATTTGAATGAAATGGAAAGGTGGGTTTGGGATTAGTTAGTCTTTTTCTGCCCCCGTGCCCCGCCCCCCCCCCCCCCCCCCCCCCCCCCCCTTCGTTGATAGTCAGGGGATGAGGCATTGTTTTGGGCAGCTTTGCTTTTTAAACTGAGTTCAAGAACTGCATTTTAAGGCTGAAGCAACTAGTGGATCAAGTTTCTGTACCACCTGGATACAGACATGATGTGAGTGTATCCAGTTACGCCCAAGAAGAGAGTGGTCATTTGTCTTCTGATGGAGAAGATGATCTGATGAAGATCATCAGAAGCTAATTCTGATGGCTACAAAGATGATTAAGGGACTGGAGCACCTCACTTATGAGGAAAGGCTGAGAGACCTGGTCTGTTTAGCCTGGAGAAGAGAAAGACTGAGAGGGCATCTCATTAATGCTTATGATAAAGGATGGGTCTCAAGGGGATGGGACCAGATAATTTCCTTTACTTCAAAAGCAGTTTATAAAAACATACTTGATACTTTGCTTTTAAAGACAATGTATTCCATGGGGCTTAGAATTCAGGCTTCATTAAAATTCAAACCACTTTAGTTGAATTTTAATATCAAACTGCTTGTGTATTTTACATAAGTAAAGCAAGTTGATATTTTAGTTAATGTTTAGTGACTATTATACATAGGTTATGTAAATCAGGTTATATGTATAGCATTTCTAGCACCTAGGATAAAGAAGATTGTACATAAAATTCGCTTTTTAGTTGCCTAAAATTCCTATTGCTGTCATGTACGATAAATGCATGCATAGCCGTCTGTTCTCTTTGCAATGATGTGCTACAGGTAGTCACACTGGCACAGGTTCCCAGACTCATCACGCTGAACCAACAGTGGGATGAGTGCCAGAGGGTTAAGTGGTGTAGCATACAGGCAGGGCATGCGATAATCCAGCACAGGGCCAGCAGTTTACCTATTGTCTTTTTCGGCTCTGTTATGCTTTCTAAAGTTTTTGCAACAATCTTTCAAAACCTTGATTTATATAGAGGCAGTGAGTGGGAGCATGAAAGCTGTTTGCTTTCATACAATGCACAGCAAAATGCAGAATTCAGCAGAAGCTGTGTCCTGTTAGCTCAGCTGTCAGCCAGTGGGCTGCTCATAGGAGTAAAGTACTTGTGCTTGGTTGGGATCGGGCTCTGTGGCAGGTGGAAGTTGGAGTTCACTGAAACAGCTGAATGTTTGCTGCAGTGGTTGTGGAATGCTGTAACCCCCTGCTCAGCTCTTTGGCAGGAGGACAGAGAGATCTGGTCTAGAGCCTGAGGTCAGTGACTGAGGCTTTTACCTTTCTGAGAGGTGTGTAGAGCAGCCTGGCTCTGAAAATGGTAAAGAGAAAGAAACTGTGATAGCGGTGAAGATCATTAAAGAAGCTTAACATTCCTTGTCATGGCTGTCTGTGGAGTCAAAAACGTGTTTGTGAGCTTCAATGCTGGTTGTGTAGTGGCTGTCTTTGTACATAGGGGTTGTGTAGACATGCATCTTACAGGAATACATTTATTAATCAAGAAAGTGGTCTAGTGTGAATAGGAAACTTTTAAAAATGTGGGCTTTTCAGTAGCGTTCCCAGTGTTCGTCTCTGTTTACTGAAATAATGCAGTTATTTACTTCTCAACTTGAATGTTTTAAGCACTCAGCAAAACTTACTTGCAGTCAAGCTTTCTTTATCTAGTTACATTGCTGCCATGTTTTTTCCACTTCTTAAGTTTCTTAACATGCCTGTGATCATTTTAAGGGTATAAAGCACTTCTTATTTTGGATCTCCCAAAGCAAGAATTGCTTTCTCATTTTCAAAACTCCTTGCTTTACTTTTAGTACCTAATTATACTTGTTTTTCAAAGTTTGTGTGAAGAGGTGTAAAAGGTTTCTGTGTGACTGTGATGTGGGATGGACCAAAGGCAGTTTAATCTTCTACAGCGGATGGAAATGTGAGCTTTAAAAATGTCCAGGAAGCAGAGAAGAAAGCAAGCAAAGATTTAACTGAATCTTTGAGAGGTTTGTGGAGGAGATTAGGAAGGCTCCTGAAACTTTCATCCCAACAATCAAACGCTGTCTAATAACACCAAATTAGGTAGTTCCCTTTGTGTGGAGAGGAGGGACTTGAGAGTTGGGAAAGGACAGTGTTTGTCACTTTCTCGATTAATGGTTCCCATTTCCTGCAAAAACCTAAAGATGCTAGACTTAAGTGTTATTGATGGTTTTACGGTACTACAGCGTATATGTTGTATTCTGGTGGCATTCGAGGGCCCCCAGCAGAGCTTCGGTGTGTTCAGAGTTTATGGTATATAAACACGTGTGAGACGTGATCCTGTCCTACAGAAGTTTATACCGTAGTTTGAACAAGGAGAAAGCCTTGTGGAAGGAGGAGAAGCAGAATTTCTAAGAGCGGGTTAAAGATAACTTGTATGCTCCTGCTGCCTCTAGTCACTGAGCTGTGCCTTTGGCTGTTGTACCTGAAAATTTTTTCCTGCGAGTCTTGCTGCAGCTGTGGATCCCAAATGCATGTGGGAGAGAAAGGGGGCAGCAGTTGTTATTAATGTATTGAATAAGCTGCAAAATGAAATGGGTGTGGGGCAGGAAATATGAGTGTCAGTCATAGTCCTGAACTGTCTGGCTCGGTGTCAAACTTCAAGAGCAGATAACCAGCAAGGGCACAGAGTTGGGAAGAATGGATAACTGGATGAAAAGAAACAATGGCTGGATTTAAGCGTCCACAAAGAAAAGATGACTTTGGTTGCTCTTTGAGAATGAGGATGGTGAGGATCATGTCTAGATTTTATTTTTCAAGTAAACATGTGATGTGGGAAAGAGAAGATGACTTGTTTTGAAGAAGCAAACCCGTGCAATTTCTAGATGCCGATGTTTTGTTCTGCACTGAAACTGTAGCATGTGCTACTGATCTGATGAAAGCTGAAATTTGTGTTATTCAGGTTCACACGTTTCCTTCTTGGTATACCTACTGCAAGTGTATTAGCAAAGCCCACAGGCATGTTTTGTCTCTCCATCTCTCCGATTTACTGAGAAATAGACATCTAGTTTTATTTTCTTAGGTATTGCTGCAGACAAGTAAATTAATTCCATTTTGTAAATCGAGTGTAACTTTACTGGTATCCTTCCTCTTCCAGGGCATGAGAACTTGCAAATCTACTGCTGCTTGTTACCATGTTCACCCTGTGATAAAATTTGAAAATAATACAACTGGCTTTTGCTTGTGTTATATATATGTAGGTATACCAATGCACGGTGAGTTCTTTTCTACAAACGGATTTTTCCTGCGGTTTGTATGCAGGCTGCACTGATGATCCTTTGCAATAGCTGTATCGATATCTAGTCCTAATAGGCAGCTGGTGTAATAGTGTGAAGTGGGTTTTTGGAGGGCGACCTTATAGGAATATGGTTCTCATTAGGGGAGAGCACCACATTTTAAGGTCATTTTAGTTCTTGCTGTTGCAGTGGTGCCTTGTGGAGATGGTGCGATTACTCCAGGGAGAAGGTGGAAATGCCTCATGTCATTCAGCTGTCCTCCTGCTGATTAAGGAGTGACATTGTCCAAGATGCCTTTCAGAGGCAAGCAATTATTTTCAGCTGGAGAAATGTTTAACCAAGAACTGAGCCTTAGGGGAGGAAAGGGTGAGCAGGGCTGCAGAGAGAGAGGGGCACTCACAAAACGTGGCATTTATTGTGTTGCTTCTAAGTATTGGTCTCTAGGAAGCTTTCACCATTTGCATGGTGAAGCATTTAGTGCTTGTGTCTGACTCTGCACAGAGCTAAATGTTCTCTGTTCCATATTCTTATTTTTACACTTGCTTAAATATAAAACAACTTGGTAGTAATTTGCATCCTGCTGTGTAGTTAGTGAGACCAACACCGATGCTTTTTGTTCTTGCCACTCTTTTCATATAGTATTGGGGGTTTTGTTTTGTTTTTGTTTTAATATTGATCCAAAATCTAGCTTTGATCCGCAAAGGGATTTGTATCCTGCAGGCTGCTGCCATGTGGTCATTATTTTTATGGCAGACTTGTTACTTGATGACAAAATTCAGGCCATTGCCTACTGCTCAAGGCAACCTTTTGCTACGGTAAGAGAGCTGTGAGAACAGCCATTCAGCTTGTGTTGCAGGTAAGAAAATTTTTTAGATATTTGGTAAGGCAGCAAAAATTGAAAGCCCATTTAAAGGCTCTTTAGCAAGTAAATCAGTTGTTACAGTTGGGAATAATTTAGTAGCAGCAGAAAATAATTGTCTTAATTTGCAAAATGCTGTAATCTAGTCTCCAAATGAGACGTTTGTATCACAGAATGAAAGGGGTTGGAAGGGACCTCTGGAGATCATCTAGTCCAACCCCCCTGCCAGAGCAGGTTCATCTAGAGCAGGTTGCACAGGAACCCGTCCAGGCGGGTTTTGAATGTCTCCAGAGACAGAGACTCTACCGCCTCTCTGGGCAGCCTGTTCCAGTGCTCTGCCACCCTCAAAGTAAAGAAGTCCCTCCTCATGTTTAGGTGGAACTTCCTATGCTCAAGTTTGTGCCCGTTACCTCTAGTCCTGTTGCTGAGCACCACTGAAAAGAGCCTGGCCCCATCCTCCTGACACCCACCCTTTAAGTATCTTTAAGTATTGATAAGATCCTCCCTCAGTCATCTTTTTTCCAGACTGAAGAGACCCAAGTCCCTCAGCCTTTCTTCATAAGAGAGATGCTCTAGTCCCCTAATCATCTTCATAGCCCTTTGCTGTACCCTCTCCAGCAGTTCCCTGTCCTTCTTGAACCGGGGAGCCCAGAACTGGACACAGTACTCCAGGTGTGGCCTCACCAAGGCAGAGTAGAGGGGCAGGATAACCTCCCTCGACCTGCTTGCCACGCTCTTCTTGATGCACCCCAGGATGCCATCGGCCTTTTGGCCACAAGGGCACACTGCTGGCTCATGGTCATCCTGTTGTCCACCAGGACTCCCAGGTCTCTTTCCACGGAGCTGCTCTCCAGCAGGTCAGCCCCTAACCAGCACCCTACACTTGCCCTTTTTGAATTTCATAAGGTTTCTCATTGCCCAGTTCTCCAGCCTGTCCAGGTCTCTCTGTATGGCAGCACAGCCTTGTGGTGTGTCAGCCACGCCTCCCAGTTTTGTATCATCAGCAAACTTACTGATCATCAGCAAACCCTATCCCTTCATCCAGGTCATTGATTGAATATGTGGAACAGGACTGGACCCAGTACTGACCCCTGGGGAACACCACTTGTCACAGACCTCCAACTAGACTCTGTGGCCCTAATCACAACCCTCTGAGCTCTAACTTTCAGCCAGTTTTGAATCCACCCCACTGTCCATTCATCTAACCCACACTTCCTAAGCTTCCCTATGAGGATGCTGTGGGGGACTGTGTCGAAAGCCTTGCTGAAGTCAAGGTAGACAACAACTGCTGCCGTCCCCTCATCTATCCGTTCAGCCATTCCATCATAGAAGGCTATCAGATTAGTCAGACATGATTTCCCCTTGGTGACTCCGTGTTGACTACTTCTGTTAGCTTTCTTTTCCTCCACATGCTTTGAGATGATGCCCAGAACGAGCTGTTCCATCATCTTTCCAGGGATGGAGGTGAGGCTGATGGGGCCGTAATTTCCTGGGTCTTTCTTCTTGCCCTTTTGAAGACTGGAGTGACTTTGGCTTTCCTCCAGTCCTCAGGCACCTCACCTGTCCTCCAGGACCTCTCGAAGATGATGGAGAGTGGCCCAGCAGTGACTTCCGGCAGCTCCCTCAGCACTTGTGATTGCATCCCATCAGGATGCATGGACTTGTGGATATCCGGTTTGATCTTACTTAATTGATCTCTTATCTTGACCCTCCTCAACTCAGGGGAAGCCTTCCTATGTCCAGACTTTCCCAGTTACTTTCTCCAAAGTCTGGGACTCCTGAGGGCTGGGCCGAGCAGTAAAGACCGAAGCAAAGGCAGCATTCACTAACTCCGCCTTCTCTGCATCCTCTGTCACCATGGCTCCTGTCTCATTCAACAGCAGGCCCACAGTTTCTCTAGTTTTCCTTTTGCCTCCAATATACTTGAAGAAATTCTTCCTGTTGACCTTATATGTTGTTGTTACTCTTGACTGACTGATTTCATTACATTACAACTAACAATGAAGCTGTTTAATTATTCAGCAGGTTGGAACTTCTTAAACTGACTGTGAGTCATATTGCTTTTGTGGAGATTAATTGTAAATGATCTTATGTTCATGTGTGCACTGGAGAGGGATCTCGTTCTCTGACTAGTCTTCTTAATTTCTGTAGTAACCTTGGTCCAGCTTGAGAGTACTTAGATGCACATGCAAAGGTGTCATCCCCACGAACAGCAATGTCTGAGCAAGTGCCACAGTGGTGGTGTGATACAAACTATTGGGAAGCTGTGTTTTTTTGTTGGTATGTCGTATATAGATACTGCATGTTTCCTGTTGTTATACAGCTGAAATATGAGGAATTAATGAAAAAATCTTTTGATTGGGTGTGTTCTGTAAATTGTAGCTGAACAGGTGTCTGCATTGTTTACACTGTGAATTTGCAAAACTGTAGTTTAAAACTTGAGATCTATTTTGAAGACTTTGAAGTGATCTGTTTTAGCATATGCAGAATAATCTGTGTTATATAAGTAACTGGCAGTTGAATATCAGTATTTTTCTCCCAAAGAACAGCCATGCTGAAGTTAGAAGAATAAATGGGGGACAGGGGACAAGGACAGACCTCAGTTGTGGTTCTGCTCTGGAAGGTATTACTAGGTTTTCTGGTTAAATCTAAATTTCTATTAAATCATGATCATGCTTTGTTTTTGATGAAAACTTAGAGTATGTGTTGCATAACTAGAATATGCTTTTTCTGGTTTCACTCTTTAAATTTAACTGTACCTTGATTATCAGCATCACTGAAGCTCACTTGAATAAATGAATGGAACTCCCTCCACACAAATCCAAATTCGTAACCAGGCTGTGAATATTAGTTTAAAGTTACGTTTCAATTGCCTAGTTGGATTTAAGGCACAAATGAGGCCAGATGTTGAAAACTCACCAGAATGATTTATTTAACAACAGTTTAAATGGTTGAAGTAGGCAAAGAGAGAGAGAAAAGGAAAGAGCAAGCAGATAGTCACCACCCACAGATCCAACGACGTCTCGTTGGTCTTTTTTACCCAGGATATCGTAAGTGGCAGCAGAAGGAGCTCACCTTTTGGTCTGTTTGGCTACCTTTTACACTTTCGGTTTTGCCTCATTTGCATACGAAGCGTAGTGAGGCAGTTCTAGGAGGTGGCTATTTACATGTGAGCCGTAGTGGGGCGGTCCATCATTTGCATGCAAAGCACGGTGGCGCCGTTCCAGGGCTTGGTTAGCTTAGCACGTGCGCGGTCACACAGGAATCTTTGACCCCTACTTTGAAGTGCTCTTTACTTAACTTTTCAGCTTGCGCAGGTGTCCTCTATAGCAAAAGCTGCAGTAACAGCGGCAAGGAGGTCGGCACAGTCCTGCCTGCACGGCACTGAACACTGATGCTCCACTCTGCACACCTCTAGCAGGCACATTCCTGTGGTCACGACAGTTCCTTTGCACGAACAGCACACAAGGAGGGTTTGAGGCAAGGTTCCAATTTAAAGTCCCACAAGTGCAAAACAAAAGGCAAACCAAGAGCAAAATCTGCCTTTTAGGAAGCATCAGAATAATCTTTCATGTTTCTAAAAGTTCTATTTTCCTTAATAACAAGGATGCCGTTACACTTTAATGACATTGATGCTTTGTCTAATAAGAAAAACAAAGGTGGATGGGAATTTGTGAGCATCTTGAGAAGCTAAGACTTTAGGTAGAAATTTGCCTTATGTTCAATTAGGAGATTTTTTTTTTTTAATCTGCTGAAACGTTTCATTACTTTGGTCGAGGTCTAAGGGTACCTATAGATTCTTAATTGTGTTTTGTGTTGCATTTGGTCAGGAAAAGAGTCGGAACTGTCACACTAAGAAAAAAAAGTGGATCAAGAGAAATGAACCTCTGTCACTTTGGGTTGCTTCGTGGTGGCTAGGCATGTAGTGCTGTCTGAGGCTTGATGTGTTGAAATGACTTTTCCCATCCTTCTATAAAAAAAATAGATGTGTATATATATATTTATATCTGAGAAGTGGGCAGGTAGCAGACACAATAAGAGCTGAGGATGTAGAGTGCAGAATGGGGAAAGCTTTTACAGTAAGTGAGACCATGGTGTGGATGATGGATTGGATACCTCTCCTTAGGAAGTTCACCTTTGTTGAGAAGGGGGTTTTTCCTGCAAAATGTCATGACTGATTTAAATGGTGGCTGTGGGTCGGGGTGCAGTGAGCATGGGATGGGTGCAGGCAGGAGAGCAGCATTTGGCCCGGAGGTGGTAGATCCCTCAGAAAGAGTTTGCTGTAACAGGCTTTTTTTGGTTTGGCTTTCAGGGGTGCTGAGAGATGAGGTTTATTTTTGTGGGTGCAGTTGGCTTTTCTCCGCACTCAGCGTGAGTGATTCGAGAGGGTGATCCCATTTATCGCTGGGAGACATGTATGATACAGACTTGCTTTTCTCCCAAATGGCTGAAAACTAACACATGGCATAATTTGGGGGAATGCTACAGCTGATACTTGTGATCCAGAGTAGCTGTCTTTGGTGTCTCCCTCTGCAGTTGGTGCTGCTCTCCCCATTTTCTCTCTGGGTATGTAGCTGTGTCTGCTTTTTCCTTTTTTTCTTGAGCTAATCAGATGCCATGTGATTGATGTCTTGTATAACTCGCTCTTTCTAGGGCCTGGTGTATTAAGGCACTTACTTCAGTACACACTATTCTGCTTTTGCTTTCATACCTGTCCCTGACATTGTAATAGTTTTCCCCTGAGCTGTGCAGGCTCTGGAAGCCCGGGGCAAAGGTGCCAGTGCTGCAGGGTGGCTCAGCAGGTCCTCTGCCCACCCGCTGGTGGTGGCTGCTGCCCTGGGAGCCTTGCCTGTCGACGGGCTGTCTGCCACCGAGCGTTTGCAAAGAGACCTGCTGGGCCACCCAGGGTGTCGAGGGGGAAACCACAACAGGAGGTAGCAAGGAGAAATGAATATTCCTCCCATTAAAGTTGTGTCCCCTTCCACTGCTTCTCTCTTTTGACACAAAGTGCATTTTGCTGTGACTTTTTTTTTTTTTACAACCCACAACCCCTTGTATTTGCGAAGTATTTTTCGTGATGTAATTTTCACTTCTGTACTGAGAACTACTGCTTTTTGATGGTAGAGTTGTGCTGTAACTGTACGCTGAAGAAGTGTAGTTGCAGTTCTGGAGTGGACAGTGTTTAGATTTCCTTTTTTCATTTTTCTGTCACGAGCTAAATAGTTAAAACAATGAAGAGAAGTTTCTGGTTACTATATTTGTGTCAGTTCACTGCATGTTTTTCTTATAATGAAATGTGGCTAACCCAGTAGTTGGCATCTGCTATGAGAGAGGGTGAATGGGAGAGGGGAATATCAAAGATCAGTTTTTTGACTTTGCTCTGTAGACCAGCTATTTAACATAGTACAGTAAAAGGTAGCAATTTCAGCAGTTCAGAGGGATCCTGGCAGTTTCACCTTGTTTTATTGCATGAACAAAGTAGCTATTGTTCTCCTGATTGTTGCTGTTGGCCTTCAGCAGTGTAAAATAAGGTCCACAAGAACTTTCTGTGAAACTAACGATCTCTTTTTAAAGAGTCACAAACGTTTGGGATTAGTCCGGCATTGCTTCAGCAGCATGAACAAGAACCGGATGGGTTGTGTAGCAGAGCATGCCAGAGCAGAAGGCAGTGGTGCATGCTGGCTTTTGCAGTTGAAATGGCTAGTAAAAATAATGCTGACAAAGTCACCCCATTGCATTAGCTTCCAGAGATGCAAACAATCAAGAGGCTTGGGGAGGCTGCCTTGGCTGACGTGCCACGTTTTGTTTGGCCTCTGGGAGAGCTGCAGCATAATCAAATGCAAAATGAAGAAGCTTGTTTTTGAAAGGTTTATGGGACTTTGGGTGATAGCCTCGTGATTGTGAAATTATGTGGACAACAGAAATTGGCAGTTTGAATCTTACAACTGTGAGGAAACTTTTCAACAAGTTAACAAGTGAGCTTAAAATTGCTTAAAATTGCCTGAAAGACCAAAGTAAAATGTGTAAGCTGACTTTCCTGCCTGTTAACATTTTTCTCCTTTTATATTAAATGTTGCTTTAAAATTTAAAGGCATCAGTCAATTAAAGTCTGTACCTTTCTAAATTTTTTTATAAATATGAGTAAATATATTGCTTTATTAATATATATTATAGTACCTAACATGATATATATGCTAATATATATTATTATAAGTAATTATAGTAATTACATTATTAATGATGTAAATAGAAATTTTCTTGTCTGGAAATCTAGTGGAAGACGGGATCCTGAAGGGCCCTATTTGCTTGAAGTTCAGATGTTATTCTGAGGACATATGAGGAACTTTGAGAAGAAATAATAGGTTTACCTGTTTCTTTGGTCTGAGAAGCATCTAGTTACAAGCTCAGGAATCTTACAGCTCTTATTATAAGATCTGCCTTATTGCTTGGGGTTTGTGGGTGACAGAAGCAGATGAGATATATTTTAGGAAGTAGTCAAGGATGAAGAAGGAAGGCAGCTTGAGCTCAGTGCCAACTGATCAGGTTTTGTACATATTTCTAGGTGATGGGGATTAATTATTTTCTGAAGGGACCATCTGTGCCTTCAGAGGCTGGAGGCTTGCAGGGCTCCTGAGGGGTATGTTTAACTGTATGTTAAGAGTAGCACTTCCACACCAGGCAGTTCTGCTCTGCTTGAGAATTTGCAGTCTTATGGAGGGAACAACTGGTGGGGAAAGAAAGATCCTTCATGTTGTGCTGGCACATGCTGTTGGCTTCAGCCTGGTGGATGGTTTCCAGAGTGATGGGTTCTGCTAGTGTATTTTCAATAACCTTTCAGCTCATGTGTTCTTCATCAGGGTACTAAACAGTGGGAGTGCAAATGCTTTAGTCAAATGATAATTTGGGCAGAAATGTATGGTACCAAGAGGAATGAGAACTCCTCCAAACCATGTAGCTATCACAGGCAAAACACAACATATTGCTGCTCTCCATTTGCTCCAGACTGTCCCAGATGGCTTCAGATGCTGTCTCAAGTTTTAAGAGAAAGTTTTCTGAGGTCTGGCATGTATGCAGAACACACAATGTCTTGAGGCTAAATTTTACTTTCCAATTAATTTGATTTTAAAGTCTTATCGCTTTCCTGGCCTACACTGAGATTTTTCTCCATGTGGAATTTCTCATGAAGGCTCTCAATTACCATGTGCAATTTGGGGAGTTCCTCTTGTGCTGCCTTCAGCTGATGTTTTGTCAGTGTACTTATGTTGCAATTCATATTGTGTTATAATTGCTGTTTATGAATTACACCTGCACTATGCTAGAGGTTATCTAGAAATTGAGAAGTAAATGGTGTAGCACAATGTACGCATAAAATATTAAATAAATGTGTGCTGAGACACTGCCTTTGCATTAGTGTGAAATGTGTCCCAGTTAAATATGCCAAAATATGCAGAGAGAACACTTGTAATAATGCCACGCAAGGTCGAAGGAGTTAATGTGGAGAACTTGCATTGAAATGACTCATGGTAAATAAGAGCAGACTTAGAGGAGTGTGGCTTTGTGACAGAGACATTTTAAAATCTAGGTGGGATTTTTCAAAGTTGTGTATACAACCAAAGAGAAATTAAGAAGTTTTTTTTCAAAGTAATTTTCAGATGGGTGACTGAGTAGAGCTTTGCTCTGTAATGACTAGACATTATATTTCCAAAGCACGTATGTACTGATGCCTGGGTTTAGCTTCCAACTTGGTAATGGGTTGGGCAGTGTCATAATGAGAAAAATCTGTGCTGTAACGAATTTTTTTTTCGTGTAAAAATAGAGGAATGTATTAAAAACAGGCAGAAGACTGAATGGCTGCCTTGATCTGTGTTGTCTCTCTGAGGTATATGTCTGAACTCTTTCTGAGCCCTGCAATGGGATTATGAGGTTTTCTCTTTCTGAGGGAGCAGCAGTTGGAGCAGCAGGCAGTCATGTGGATTGCTGCCCTGAAAAGGGCATGCGTACTGCTGCTGCAAGCTGTGCTGCAGTTTTCATTGCTTCTGGGTCTTGTAGCTACGACTGCATTGTAGAAATACTGAGCAAAAATGTAAAAAGAAAACTCTTGATAAAGCCAGGCAAACATCTGGGGGAAAACAGTGGTCTTGTTGTCCTGCCTGTCCCTTCAGTGCCCTCTTTCTTGCCTGAGACAGAGGATGGTGAGGCATGGTGGTATGCTTCAGCTTATCTGAAGTGAAAAGATAACCTGATGCTTCCCTGAATTACTTCCCTGAAGAAAAGCAAGTTACAGGTGTTAGCTCCTGAGTAACATGGACACCTGGAATAACTGAGTGAAGTTCTGTACCGAGCCCTGGAGTTTGTCCACTACTCTCATTTTCCCCATCCAGAAAATGGATCTCTCATCATTTTGTTTCTAATGATTGCAAATCCCCCGTGCCATCTTATTACCAATCTCCGCATTGAGAGTCTGCACATTTTATTGTTGATCTTCAGTTTCTGGTTGCTGGATCTTTTCAGCACTTTATTAAATGAAAGACCGTGCTATTCAATATCACGTTCTCCTATACCCATGATAAGCTGTAAATTGCCTGCATGTTGCTTAGACTGTAATAAGTGTTTTTTGTTTTTTCTTAAGCAAATGGTTTACTGTTGAAATTGTTGATCTCTGTGTTCAGAGAGGGTATAAATGTCTGTCATTTGTACTGTTAAAATTCCAGAATACAGGGTTGTAAAGCTGGAAGTCTTCAAATATTGTAAAATGAGATTATAAGGAAGAATAAATGACTGAGCAAAATCAGTAATAAATCCTGGTTTGTTGTTTGTTTTTTTTTTTTTCTGTGGGCTTATTAAATGTTTTAACTACAATGCTAAGTAGCTTGCCACGTAAAAGTACAGTCCTAGAACCACCAAGCTGATAATTTGGTTTCAGGTAAATAATTAATTTTTCTTATTTTACCTGACTGAGGTGGCTGGAGGGAAGGATGGATGATTGTGTTATTGAGTGGACTAGTTAAATAACCTAGGCTTTTTACACTGTAACTAATATTAATGCCAAATAACTCTGAGAATTAATTTGTTTTGAGTTAGTGTGCATAGAAAGCTGTAGTAGTTGCATGCTATTTAAACATGAAAACAGTGTTTAAATACAGGTGGAGTAGGAATTTCTGAACCAGCAAATGCAGCAAAACTTGATCAACTTCTTGTTTAATTACTTGTATGTTGGTAAATGTATCCTAACCTGTGAGCTGGAGCTGCATGGCCTGCTGCTTCTTCTCCTGGTAAAAATAAAAGGAATGTGTACCTTCAGCACAGTTGTCCCATGTCTGCTTTAAGTTCTACTTTTGCTGGCGAGTGGGATGGGGGGAGTGTTCTAAAGATAAAGCAAGTGCCAAGGGGAGCAGCAGTTGGCCTGTGATGGGCAGCATAGGCTCGAGGCAGTGCAGTTGACAGCATATGTGGTGCTTGGAGTCAGGAGAGTCAGGATCATGGTCCCCAAAGATGTGAGGTGGGGCAAAAAAGCTGCTTGGTGCGTTGTCTGTAGGTATGCTTTGGCAGTGAAGCTGAAGTCCTAATTCTGGAGCAATAACCTTTTATTCACAGTTTTTCTAGAATATTTGTTTTAGTATAGGGAACCGATGCTCTGCTCCTGAGTGCATTTGATTTATTTTTTTTAATTTATCTTATGTTGAAGCATGTTTCTGAACCTGGGACCAACCTTAGTTAGTTCTTGAAGAGCTTTGCAGAGAAGTGTGTTGTTTGGGAGTTTAGGAGGAGGAAAATAATTCCTAGCAGTTCTGTGAAACTGTTTATGCAGATGATGCTGACTTGCAATGGAAACATGCACTCCCATATTTACACCCTTAACTTCATGATGCCGATGTGCTTAAGTGGTGATTCTGATGAGATGTGTGTATTCAGTCTCAAGTGTCCCTCCTTCACAGTAGCTTTTTGTGACATACAGTCTGTTTTTCAGTGCAATTTACCTCGAGTTTGTGTAATTTATGTAATTTACCTTTACTCAAGTAGGGTTTTCTGTTGAAAAGGGTATTTTAGCTATCTTAAGGTAAGGTTTACAAAGGAATTGTGTTTAATTGCTCACACTGAAGTGCTCACCCCTGCTCATTTGCACTCACTCTGCACATGAAACGTTAATTCTCTCCTGCCCTCCCCCCATTGAAGAAGCCTGATACATTTCCTTTTGCATTAGTTAGGCCTTCTGGGAATACATGCAGAAATAAAAGGCTTTTCTGTAGCCTAGCCCTTTCTCCCTCAGGAATGCATAGAAGCAAGCTCCTTGGATCTGGTCCACAAACTTGAAACTTGATTTTAGGGAAAAAAACCCACAAACCTATAATCCTGTGCACATGTTACTAAGAGTCCTAATTACAAATTGAGGTGAAGTTATAGGATCTTGTAAGATCTCATGGTACTGTAAAAAACAAACAAGCAAAAAAAAAACCCCAATACAAATCCCCGGACATACTTCTTACTTGCAGTCTTTATGTTTTGCAGAAGTTTGTTTCCAAAGCAGGTATTTGAAGCTCTGTGACCTTTTAAAAGCTTTGTGACCTTTGCTTGTCCTTCATCCTTAGTAGTAGTGTGTACCCAGATGGTCTAGGTAGAAGAGGCTTATTTTGTTCACAAAGATTACTCAAGTATAGTGACGGTTTCTCAACTAGTACTCAGACATTTTATCTTAACCATAGCAAGAAGCATGCCCTTTGCCTTGGGATAACTATCCATGTGTTCTAGTTACATGTGCATGAAAACCCATGAGAAAATGTACTGCAGGTTTTTACAGCAATGTTGTTATATTGGTAATTGATATCAGTACTGTACCACAGGCAGAAAGGCCAGGCTGAGCCTTGTGTAGTCTGTACCCCACTGTGCACTGGGACATATAGGAATGCCTGCAGCGTGGGGTGGGCTGACCATCATGTTATGAAGGACCCTAAGCTTTGAGCTACCTATGCGTCTCAGTGACTCTTGGGGCACATAGGTGCTGCACCTTCCTAAGGAAGACCTTGTGAGGAGCTAGCCAGGGGTTAGCCATGGTGGCACAGTGGTGCTGCCAGGGTAGGGAGAACACACAGTGGTGCGATGGCTTGGGCATATGGCCTGTCCATGTCATTGGGCATGTGCCAGTGTCCATGCTCTCCTCTTCCCACCTAAAACAGATGTAAGCACGGCTTGAGGCATGTGAAGCATGAACACAAGCCCTTATTGGTGGGACGATGTGGTTGTTCCCAGTGTGTGCTTGCCTGCGTGTTCATCTTTGCCACAGGCAAAAATAGAGTTGCCTTTTTCTCCACCATGATTATATGTATTATTTGAATGTAGCTTGAAAATCGCATAAAAAACCTGTTACTGTGAATACATATGCAAATATCCAATGTCACCGCTTGCTTGTTAAAGTAACTTAAGAGCATCAGTGGTGGTGTTTTACATGGTTCATGTGATCATTGCATTTATGGAGGCTTGTGCTTCTCAGTGTTGGTGCATCACTGCCATTGTATATGCCAGAAAAGGCAGCCTAAAGTTTTTTGCCAATTCTCACTCCCTCTTCTTGTACCCATGCAGCCTCTCCAGAAGTGGTGGTGCAGCTGCCTGGAGGCCTGACACACCAGTGCTGCTTGCTGGTGGTATGGTATGGCCCTACCAGCAATGAAGCAGTGCTGCTGCGGGGGCAGGAGCTGCTTCAGCTAGTTTTGCCAGCAGAGGGAGTGTTGGTGAAACAGCGGTGTGATCCATGCTGTGGTGAGCTGGAGCATGAAAATGGGCATCAGCAAATTAGGGGTGAATCTGACTTGACTGAAGTAACAGTTTCTTTCAGCTGATAAAAATATTTCATAAATACAAGCTTTCTTTCAGTTGTTACCTAGTGTGGAATTGTAGGTTGTGTTCCGTGGCAGCCTCCAAAGGAGAAAATTATCTTAATTCCATGCCTCTCCCTGAAGTGAGAGATTATGATCTCTGTGATGACAGGCTGTGAGATTCTCTTCTCTCCCCCCAAGTTTTAGGGTGGAATTGCAGAGGATGAGGTGTAGGAGACCTGTTGCACAGTGTCCTCCTCCTCTTGATGCTGATGTCTTCGCCTCACAGCTTGGTGATCTCCTCTGCTCCTTGGTGTCTGTTACAGCTTGGTTTGATAATGGCATCCGACACCCCAGTGCCTCCTGCTGACAGTTTCTTAGAGTGGGCTGACTATTTTGTTTTCTCTCTAATTTTAATTTCAGGTTAGTAATGGATCTTGTTTGTTCAGGCATGGATTTTTGCCTTCTTGTTTGCTCTCAGTAGGTAGGACTTTGTTCTGCTGGCCATCTTGGTTTAAAAATGGATGTTCATTGTAGAGGAGGGCTTTCCCATAAGGTCAGCAGAGGTGGTGTAATCTCATCCATGGGCTTTTGGGTATGCTGTCCAACACTGACTAGCTTGCTGTGATTAAGTGCTTTGCTACCAGTGAATTGGGGGGCATTTACTGTGTTTGTGTTATTGTCAGTGGGTGGTGCTTTTTCACAGCTCACATTCTGCTGCTTAAGTGGTTTCCTCAAGATTTAATATGCTGCTTCCATCCTATATTTTTAAATTATGTTGAGCAAGTTGCAGATTTTAATAGGGAATAGTCATTCAGTAATGACTTTGAAGACAGTAGGTGGTGGTTTGCTACAAAACTGTCATGCTTTAGTTCACCCTTGTGTGACAGTTGCCATGAAGTTTGTTGGTTCAGCTGACTTAACACTGGACTACTTATTAGGTAAGAAGGCTGAAATCAGAAGTTTTTGTTTAATTTGAAAACTGTTAGCTTTCTGTGGATTGATATACTTTTCATAGAACTGCATAATACATAAATATAGCATGTGGTTAGTCTTATTTTGGAGTATTGTTTGCTTTTGAATGGTGGAAAAATTCTAAGAAAAATGTGTTAGAAACCACAGCTGTTTAATGATGGGGGATGTTTATCTATTCCTTGAGTTGAGGTTTTTATTTTTAGGTATACAGAAATCTTTCTGTATCAAAACTTGCATCATAGGGACAGAATGGTGTGCAGCTTCTTCTCTTTAGTCATCTTTCTGAAGGAAGGGATGCTATAGGCATGATGAGGCTTGAATCTATTTGTTGAAGAGTGCCTGGAGAATAAAGTGTACTTAATCAAGCTGAGTATGTTTATCTAGCACTATAGACTCCTAATTTGCTAGATTTCTATTCTTTAGAATAGTTTTATTTCAAATAATACGTGTCTGTGGAATAGGTTTTCGGAATGGGGAATGTACCTCCCCTTTTTACAAGGGATACAGGGTTGTTTTGTGTTCATGGGTCAGAAGAGTGTGTAGATGAGCTGGGTTTCTGCAGAGCTAGAACCAGGTAACAGTTTAAGGTTTTATAGTTGTGGTTTGATTTTTTGGGTTTTTTTTTTGTTAAAATTCTATTTTAAAGAAAAAGCGTTTGGCAGTCAGGTTCTAGGTGAAAAACTTAGGCATAGTTTAGAGATATAAAATTGGTATTGGTAAAAGGTGTCTTTGCATGCCTTAGGAAAAGAGGGTTGACCCTTAATATGAAACAAACGGATCAGTATTCGGCATGGATAAGATGCCTTTTAAGAGTCCGATAATTCAGTTGCATGGTTTAGCATTGAACAAAACTCCTTTTTACAATAATAAAACTGCCTGATATTGTGCCTCAAATTATTTATGGTAGATGATAGCTGTAGACCTCCTTCCTTCTTCTGCAAGGTATTTTAATGTTTGTCACACAGGGAGCCTGGCTGTTGCAGCAGTGTTGGGCAGCCGCTGGTGGCTCAGGGTGGCCAGTCCTCTGGGGCAGCCAGAGGCTGATCGGGGATGCAAGATGCGGTGAAGATCCACGGAGAATCCTCTTTGACCCGGACTCTTTGCTGAACAGAAACATAGCAGGGCATCCATTACGGAGGGAATGATTACTGCTGCAATGGCAGGCTCTTAAGTTTGTATCATCTGAGGATTTTTTTGAAGAGCATGGATTTTAATTTTCTTTCTAAACTAGGTGTTGAGCTATTTACCCTTCTTGTGTTTGACAGTGACTCTTTTTTTTAATATCTTGATGCTAAATTTTTGTCCCACCTTGTAAAGATGTGGAGTCCTGACATAGCAGTGTCTGCCTGGTGGCCATTGGGCTGGCGTCTGTGGCCTTTCCGCTGTTCTTGCAGGCATAGAGGGTCAGGGAGGACCAGCCACTGGCCGTTTCCTGCCTGTGGGTGCTGTGCCCCAGCGGCACCATCTCCATAAAGCGATGTCCTTTGTGAACGGCTTCTGGAGCTGAATGGCGCCGAACCCTCTCTGAGGACAGGCAGCAGGCATGTTCCCCCTCCGTTAATGATTGAGATAGGTGCAGTGCTGCCACAGCTCCTCTAAGCACCATTACAGAAATGGCCTCCCTTTCTACTAATTTGTGCTTCTTACCAAGTTTTTACAGGTCACAGTGTTTCCCTGTTATGAGCACCAACCTGCTCGATGAATTCCCTGCTTTGCTGCCTCCCTGCTCCCCACCATAGCTCCCACTGGGATGCCACCACCTGCCAGAGGGAGCAGGCCCCGAGCATCTGGGAAGAAGGGTGAACTCCCTTCTTTTGCCCTCCCTGTGTTTTTTTTTGGGGGGAACGGTCTTGCTTGCGTGGTGAACAGCTGAAATAGTGGTTTGTGAGCATAGGGGTCAAGGCTGGCCTTCAATCCAGCGCAGGGGAGGGAGCGGAAACTGTGGGACCGTGTCCTTCACAACAGCTTCAGTGGCTGTGTCCCCTTCTCACGTCAGTGAAGAGCTATGAGTCACGTCTTTCTGTCTGTAAAAATTGGATTCATCAAAAAGCAGGTTAATGAGCAAGATGCCTTCTTGGAGGTTTCATGTTTGGTACCAAGTGGCGACAGGACTTGCTGTGAGAGTTGGGCTCTGTTGCATTTGGCTAATGGTGCCATTAATGAGGTTTTCTCCTGTGTAATCTGGCAGTATTCACTGTCCAAACTAATGTGTTTTTTCTGAATGTTAACTTGTTCCATGTGAGCCGTGAGGTTTCTGTGATTTGCTGGGCTCACAGTGCAGTATTGTATTGGATTTTATTTCTGTTTTTCCCATTTTGGTGTTGCTGAGCTCTTTCCTGAAATCCTTTAGGTTCTGCAGCCTATTTTTTAAGTAGGTATTTTTACCTGTATCATTGAGGAGCTTTCCAGAGTAGACATGTTAGCCACTACTTTATATCCCCATGGCCTCTGCTTTCCTGGTGCACTAGAGTACTGTACTGAGATGACATCAATTACTTCTTAAATAAGTCAAATTCTAAACAAAAATGGTCCCCCCAAACTAGAAAGCTAACTGGTGGAAAACACAATACCCTTTCTCTTCCCTTGTTGTCACCACTCTGTTTTCCTCCCTGTGGTGAACAGAGCACCCATGGCTGGGAGGATGGTGGCTGGATGCAGTAGTGGCTGGGCTGGCTGTGGGACTTGGGGAGATGAGGCTCCATTGGGCAGCATGGTGTGGGGGTGCTCCAGCCCCTCTGGTGTTGCTCATGGGCAGCCCTCTGCTCAGCTTCCTGCCTGTTTGTACTGAAATTTCAATTTCTTCTTGTCTATGTAACATTTTGAAGCTCAGCTGAGAGGAAGGTGTTGGGATTCTCGCTGCCCAAAGAAGGTGAGTGCAGATGATAGTTAATCAGAGTGGTTTCTGCTGAGTGATGAGGGCAAGAGGTTTGCTAGCTTGTAATGGGTGAAAGGGGAAGAAGGAAATGAGTCAGACGTTTTAATTTTGTTTGTCATAATACCATTTGCTTCCCTTCATCGTGGAAATTCTTACGTATGTTTTTGCTGATGGGGATTAGAGAACGAAGGTAGGTTTTTTTGTCTTTTAGCAATGTGAGAACTGGACTCGGGTTGAAGGGAAGTATGTGTATTCATGGTATTGTCAAAGTTGTGTGACAAGTAAAATCTGTAATAACTGTCTCAGTAGCTTATCCCGTGTCCTTACTCAGGCAGCAGGATTTCTGCTTCTTGGCTTAGCTTCTTTACCCCCATGAAGTGGTGTACCTAGAGTCGAAATAAAGGATGCAGAAGTGCCCTAAAACCTACTTTTTGTTTCCCAGCCTTAGCAGTGCTCTTTCTGGGATGATCTGGCTGAAGTTGCATCACTTAATGAAAGATCTCAGTGTACCAAAATAATAGTGGATTTTAAAAAAACAAACAAACAAAACCAAAATACAAAAAACCCCAACAACAATGAAAAAAAGATGGTCTTACCAATGCCTCTTGGGTTGTAAAACAAGCGTATCAGTGTCTTACAGATTCTGGATAGCAGATGTTTGCTGGAGCCTTCTTCCTTTGAGTAACTGTAGAGCCACCTAAATTGCCTTGACATCAGAGGAGCCCTGTGCTGACAGTCCCCAGAACTGCTGGTCTGAGTCACGACTTTTCGCTTTGAACCTGGTTCCTTGGGGAAGATGAGGTCTTGGACAGCCATTATCAAAAAACGGATTTAAAAGCCACTGCCAAGGATGCATTTGAAGGTTTGTGGGGTTTTGTAGTGTGTTAGCTGTCGTGAACTGGGTCTAATCTGTGATGCTTGTAATGCGTATCAGTTTAGCTAAGCTCACAAAAAACTTGGTTTAGTATCCTTCCAGTATCTTATTTGCCTGTGGACAAGTCCTTGAGGGTTGATAAGTGCTAGAAAATATTCTTATAGTGGGACAAATTCAAGAAGCACTACCTGTGTAGTTTACCAAAGAAAAGGTAATGGCCATAAATTGATGAATACAAATGATGGGGAGGAGAAATTTAGTTGACCCCTCAGGGTGAGGTATGTAGAACTCTGATGTTTGGAAGCTGAAAGCAGGCATTTCAGACCAGTAATAGAACACGCTTGCATAACTTGTGAAAATTGGTGATGGATTCTACATCTGCAAGAGGCTGTGTGTTGGGGACTGTCTTCTTTTCTAAGAGCAGGCTTTCACTTCAGCTGACTTGTGGAGAGGTGTAGCAGCCTCTGTTACCCAGGAGGGCAAACCAATTTTCAGTGTCAGCTTTTGGCTTTGTATCTGCATAGTTTTTCTGTTTGCATTTTCCCTCCTGTAAATGCTTAATATGGATTAATTATTCTTTGCAAGTTCGTTTCATTGCTTACAGGTTTCTCCCCCTCTTAATTCATAGCTGTTGTGTTACTTACCTCTGTGTTTCAGCTCCATGCATTATTTCGTCTGTATCCTAATTTAGAAGCAGAGACATTTGAAAGTAAGAGAAACGCTGATACTTAGGAGAATTACAGTTTACAGCTACTCTGCTAATCTATTCTAGTTTATTTTGAAGATAGCATTAAAACTAGGGTCATAAAAAGTAATGAATTTTAAGCCATAGTTTAAAGTCTTTGCCTATCATTTTCATGAGATTATCACTTACAGACACTTGATGTCAGCCAACCCGTTTCCATATTGCTAATTGAATAACACTTTTTTCCCTACATGAATTCCTAAATCATGTGGGCTCGTTACATAACCCGACACTAACAGGCTGTGATAGAATAAATCACTACCATTAGAGGCCCTTTACTTGTCTTACCATATTATTTCTTTTTGTTCAGAGCTTTTATTTCTTTGCTTGTTTCTGAAGGTTGGACATTCTTTCATCTGTTTTGCTCTTCTTGAGAAAATTGTGATGAAAGTATTTATTTTACTCTTTTAAGTTGGTCCTCACGTTATGCCAGCTGTGATAGCTATTTGTAGTTCTAGTGATAAAACATCACAGTTTAGAAAAAATAATGAGATGAATTTTTGTTTTTAAGTGTGTTGCACAAATTCATGGAACACTGCCACAAGTTCAAAATCCCCCTTACATTCCTTTCTGCAAGGAGCCTTCTCCTTAACTTCTTCAGATAAGTGTTTTGCGACTTCTTGTTATGTCTATTTTTAATTGAAGAATAACTCTGTCCAATCACAAATGTTTTGGAAGTGGATATCTCGTTTTTTGAGACATTTGGCTCATTCAGATGTCAAAATGTCATATTGTATTCATATGTTTGAAAACTTGCAGAAAAGCTCTAAATGTGACAACTTGGAATGAGGGAAGGAGAGTAAATGGTCCGTCAAAATGCCTTGGGAGGCATTTTGTGCAATCTTTTCTAGCTAATGATAGTGGCTAAATGATACAATGTTGAAGCTAAAAAAACTTGACGACACTTATGAAAGGGTGCTGTTCAGTGAAAAATTGAAAATTGTAATAAAAAGCCTTTCTTTTTACTTGTTTCAGTGCAAGATCTTTTTTTGAGTTTGTTGTTGAGGAGCAACACTACCTGCAGAAGTTCAAGTCCTTGTTGACTGTACAACCATCACTTTTTGCTCCGCAGTTGAACATGTAAAGGAAAGACTAACAATGATTTCATTATGTGATGGCTCCCAAACATGCTGTTGCCTGATGGGCAAAGAAACATCAGCTTTAATTAATGAGCAGTCTTTTAGTACAGTTTGTTTGTTTGAACTGTGCTAGCAGGCCCATTGCTCAGTGATACACTAACCTACAGGAATATTTAGTCCTCTGCCTTGGAAACTTTCAGACTGGTGTATGAATTGTAACATCAGAAATCCACTGATGGACAGAACAGTTAGACTCACACCAGTAGCTGTGAATTATGATTTATCTGCTCTGAAGCTCCACTTTGGAGTGACAGGTTTAGCATGCAGCTCTTCTGACAGGGAAGTGAATGGGTGCCATCCACCCTTAGACAGAAGGTTTTAATCACAGGCTTCCTCGTTCTAATTCTCAAGATGGTAATACCGACCTAAATCGATATCGTAACTGTAGCATTTTCTCTTTGGGAACCCGTGATGCTGTAAATGTATAGTGAGGTCGACATACTTTTAAAAATGAAGTATCACATAATTCACTACTAAGGGATGCATAGCATGAAACGTAGAGGTTAATGAAATGCCCGTGTGTGAAAGTCTTAGTTGTATGTTAACTTCTTTGGCAGTTCTAAGCTTTCCTGACAATAGCTTTGGTAGAAAGCAATGCTTTCTGTCTGCTGCTTTGTCATGGCTATACCATGTGTCTTGGTCAGTCCGTCACTGTTCATTGATCTGGAGAAGGCAGCCATTAATTACTCATTTCACTGCCTGTTTCTCTAGCAGTTTTGCATTTAAGAGCTGATGAGAATATCAGTCTTAACTTTGATAGAGTGAGATATAAGTACTTGATTAAACATTTAGTTTATTTCACATCAGGTAGTTTAAAATTGTTTCTCAAAGAACCGTGTCTTTCAGATTGATTTTTGGTTTTGTAGTCTTTGCTTGCTGCCTGAAATTGCATGAAGCTGGGGGCTGTGAGATTTGTGTAACTATAATGCAGATAGTTCATGTTTGTCTTGGTTTTGTACATGATCCTTTATGGTACATTCTCAGTCCTCAACATGTGGCAAGTAAGGTTTAAACATGCAAACGGTGCTTGTTCATATTTTCTTGTGATATCCAAGTAGTGAAACCAACTTGTGTTAGAAATTATACTTGCTAAACTCGTGGTTCAGGGGTTTATCTGCTTTGTCTCACAGCACGCAAATGGCTTTTGGCATTCTGGAATCAGTGAAGTTGCAAGACAAATAAAAGTAAGTAAACAGGCTTCAGCACAGGTGACTTGTCCCTCTCTTCCTCCTCAGTGATCCTTTTTGGGTCCATTTTGAAGCATTGTGTTCCTGCCAAAGGCTGGTAGCTTTCATCAGCATGGGAATGGAAGAGGGCTGTGGGAGAGCTGCGGTTCAACTGAAGCCCATGCTGTCTGTCCACTTAAGGGACTGAAACAAGGTCTGGAATGGGAAGAGAGCAAAGGTGGCACGATCCGCATTAAGTCCTGCTGTTCTGAGCTCCACATCTTCTGCTTTTCAGTACATGTGTGTAATAGGCTTTGATTTATTGTAGATACTGTTGTAGATCAGAAGCCTTTAGCTGCATGTGGCAAGTGTGTTTCAGTGATGCTCAAGTTGGTGTTTTTGAAGTGCACTCTTGCCTGTTTGTCACAGAAGCACAGCTCGTGCATTTGCACTTGTGTTTTTTCAGTCCTCTGACATCAACACGGGGATTTCAGAGCTAGCATGACCCAGACTTTCTGTATGCTTCTTAACCTTCACTGGAGCTCAAACACAAGTTTACATATAGTTCAAATAAAATAGGTTAGTGTTTGGCAGCACTTTCTCACTTGGTTAGCAAGAGCACCCTAGGAGCTGGTTAACCCTGTGTGTGCTGTGAGCTGAAGGAGCGTGATTCAAAGTTCATGTCAAGTCTCTGGTGCAAGTGCCGGAAGGAGAATTATATGCAAGAGACTCAAAAGATTTCCTCATGCAAGTACAAGTTAAGGAGACGGGTGTATCAGTGGAAACCCCAGCTTGTGAGGAGAGCATTAAAGATGCTTTGTTCCATGGCAGCAACTGGTCTGGTAGCTTCCAATCTATTTTCTCTGGTTGGCAGAATTTCAGTCAAAACCTTAATGTTTTCCAAAACTGCAGTTCTGCACAGTGAAAGAGACAGAGCATATTTTTCTTGAAAATCTGCTGTTAAATGAGCTCTTACTTGTTTCCTTGCGCTAATATTAAAACTTATCTGGCTGTACAGTTAGCTACATTCAGAAACTGATCTGTCTGAAAAGTGACATGTCACAACCTCCATTTCTCCCCATAAAAGCAAATCGTTTGTTTTTTCAGCTGGATAAGTTTCTTGAACCAACATAAACTTTTAATTTATTATTTTCATTTATATCTAAGAACAAGGGGGGAAAAATACCGTGCACATGCAGCTTTCTGCATCCCTCATACTAGCATATATATAGATTACATGTTTTCTGCTGTTAAAGTGTCATTTCAGGCACTGTCAGCCTGGTGGTTGTATAAAGTTTGCTGTGAATTTCTCTGCTTGTGCGTCTGGTCCTGTTCTTCTGGTCCCTTGGGTGATGACATTCTGTCCCTGATTGTGGAGGTGGAGAGGAGGTCGTTTCTGGTGCTGGCAAGTTTCTGCATCTCCATTAATGCTCTGCTAGTATTTGTTCAACTTCTCTTCCCTCTCCTGCTGGACACACTTCAAACAAGTGAGCTTTGGGGCTTTTCTGACTGAGCAAACTTTAAACTATTGGTAGTTTACAACCTCTTTAATCCTTGTTAAGTAACTGATCAGACACCAGACAAAAAGGGGGAGAAGAAATTTGCATATGCAGATATGATTCTAGCACTAGCCTGGAAAATACGTTTTTGTTCAACTTTTTTGTATGTGTCCCAGAAGGATATTCTCTAGAACATGTCAAGTCTGAGAAGTGCTAAAACAAGTAGCAGTATGTGTTCCTGCCTTAATCCTTTTAGCTAGGATCCCTGGTGAGAAAGGAGGTGTCTCTGTGGGAGGACTGTTTCTCTTTTTGCTGTGTTGGTAGAGAAAGCCAGCTTTCTCCCCATGTAGCCTAGCCTGGTACAGGGGGACGATGCTGGGAACTTCCCTTGCATGTGAGAAGAGGAAAAGGAGTTGGATAAAGGTGCAGTTTGAGCAGTAATTTGTTAAGTAGCCACTGACTACCAAGCACAGATTCCTGTGTCATGGGAAGATCTTTTGCTTCCCTTTTGCACAGAGATGTGGTTTTGATTGCCTATTTTCTGGCCTGAAACCAGGAGTCTTTAGGGACTGTTTCATGGAAGTGGAGGGCACAGCATGCTGAATGTATTTGCAGTGCTGGTGTCCAGGTGATTTGCAGCAAGGCTCATCCTGCCATTGGTTTGCCAAATGTGCCTTACCACGCAGACGGTGAGGCTGAAGCGAGTCAAAAGTACAGCTTTTGCTGTCAGGGCACAATTTCTCAGGCCAGTGCAGAGGAGGAGAGGTGTGTGTTTGTGTTTTTTAAATCAGTAAGCGTAGCAAACACTCTACTTAAACCATTTCCCTCTGAATTATGGGGTGGTTTTGCTTCTTAGAACAGGACACGCTGTGTGTCTTTAACACTAGTGACACCGTGTTGGTGCTTTCTGCTCCATTTCATGAACCTCATGTTTCAGTCACTTAACGTGTACAGAATGAGGAAATGGCATTATTTGCAATGGGAGAACTAGCTTCTCGTAAAAGGTGAGGTTTGGGCTTATGAAGTCTCTTTGGTAGCTTTGGCCTAGTTTGGGAGGCATATATTATTTCAGATGAGTTAGCTATGCCTCTGACAGTAGCAGCACCCTTGCTTTTGGAGATTCCCACAAGCACAGCAAAAATAAAATAATGTTTTAGTCACTGCAGTACCATTTCTACTTCTGCTTCTCCCTGCTATGAAATCCAAAAATGACAGCCTTGTCTTGTTGCTCTATGAATGTGAAAAGGCCAGATTTGGAAGGCACACTTCTTTTAATGAGTACAAATCAAGGACTAGTTTTATTACAGAGAAATCTGGGAGCAAAAATGTAAATGAAGATTTTTTTTTTTGTTTTCTTCATGCTATAGAGACTTGGCTCTGTGAAGAAGCAGCTATTTGACAAAATGTTCTGAAGCATGAGGACAGAACTGGGATTTTGTCACTCAGTGCCGCAAGAGCAGAGCAACTGTTCACACTCAAGTTTTGGTGTGGAATTTTGCTGAATTTTTTATAGCAGCTTTACTCTGGTCTTTGCCCGTCCTCTGCTGCTGCCATAACTCTCCTGGGCATCAGATGATTACGGAAGTTTTGAATATGCAGTTAGATGTGACTCCCACTGTCAAAACTGGGAGAAACCGTGCCTTTTGAAAACTACCATTAAAAATGTTTGGAAGAGGGATTCTTCTCCCTTCTTGGCCCTTGCCTCCAGAAGTCTTGCCATGAAAACAGTGAAACCCGAAACATGTATGTTGTGTATTAAGATCCTGCTATTTTTTGGTGTCTGTAGGCTCTGCTCCCTTACAAAAAGTTCTGGTTTTTACTATGCCCCTGACAATTTTTTGGTGTTTTTTTTTGTGATGATGTTTTGTTTGTAACTGAACACAAAGATTAATTGTGTTGGAAAGTGATCTAGAAGTGCCAGGCAAAATTGAAGGCTCCATTGTTCTTGGTACTATGATGAATGTATTTTCTGCTCCTCGATAGCTTGCAGCACTATTAATTTCAGAGTGGTCTTGGAAACACAATGAAACTTTGAACTTGCATTGTGAGTAAAGGGTGTATTTTTCAGTTGGAAAAGCACACTTATGCTTATTTATACTGCCGGGTGCAGCAGAAGTTAATCCCATGCTGCAATTTATCTCCTTGAAAAATCGTATTTTAGGTCTGCTGCCAGAGGGGTGCTAACAGACAGGAAACTGGAGAAGTGTACCTCTAAGTATGGAAGTGTTAAAAGTCAATATATGTTACGTATCTCCACACTGTGTAAAAGAAGTAACTTCAAGTAGGAGACCTACCAGTGCTCAGGGTTTGTTCTTGCCTGGGTGTGCCTCTTCCAGTACTCTTATCCCATACATTTCTGAAGGATAGGCCACATCCTGACAGCCGAAACCGGCCACCACAGGTGTGTAGCAGTTCAGTCATACGAGAGCCCTTTCCTTTAGTCTGTACAGCAGTTGTTTGAAATTTGTATCTCCTTGTTGGTATTTTACAGATGGGTTGGATAGAGTTTTTGGGAACTAAATTGAACATAATTTCTTCATTTCTTGGTTATGCTTATACGAGTCTGTAGCACTGAGGTATTTTAAAATTCTGGATCAGTTAGCTTCCTTGATATGACATTTGTTTACCAAATAACATATTCAAATACTTCAAGACAAGAGTTGGCAAGATTCAATGTTATATGCACGTCGCAACTTACTATTCTATTGCCTTTCTTTAAAATACAAATATTACCAAAAATGTTGTCAATAATATGATACCTGCATATGATATATGCAGGTGATGAAGTATTTTGACATACATATGAGCAAAATGTTTTCATTAATGTTTCTTTTTGCTTCTTGCTTTGCTTTTTGCAAAGGTTGTAGCCTTGGGATGTTAGGCAGGCAGAGGGGAGCATAAAGAATGCAGGATGTTTTTAGAATAGTCTCAACCGTGAGGAGATAGCTTCAGTAAATTGTCTTTAGGAGCAAGGAGAGCAGTTGCTGCTTTTGGAAGAAAATTGGCTAGAGCAACTGCTTTTACATTGCCATCCCATGTGTGTGGCAGGTAGCAAGAATATTTGTACAACAATTTTATGTAAAGCAGTTGGCCTATGTACCTTCAAAAATAGGTGCAGGAGAGTGGTGCCTTTGTTCTGTAAACTGATAGGTACAAATTAGAACTAAAGACCGAATATTTCGTCATTAAACTTCCTGCACATGTTTTAAATCTTGGGCAGAGGAAGCACAGCTAGTTGCTTTGCTTTTTGTTCCTCAACCCTGAACATTTCCTATAGTTCTGTTCTTTGCCACAAAATCACAGAATCACAGAATGAAAGGGGTTGGAAAGGACCCCTGGAGATCTAGTCCAACCCCCCTGCCAGAGCAGGTTCATCTAGAGCAGGTTGCACAGGAACCCGTCCAGGCGGGTTTTGAATGTCTCCAGAGACAGAGACTCTACCGCCTCTCTGGGCAGCCTGTTCCAGTGCTCTGCCACCCTCAAAGTAAAGAAGTCCCTCCTCATGTTTAGGTGGAACTTCCTATGCTCAAGTTTGTGCCCGTTACCTCTAGTCCTGTTGCTGAGCACCACTGAAAAGAGCCTGGCCCCATCCTCCTGACACCCACCCTTTAAGTATCTTTAAGTATTGATAAGATCCTCCCTCAGTCATCTTTTTTCCAGACTGAAGAGACCCAAGTCCCTCAGCCTTTCTTCATAAGAGAGATGCTCTAGTCCCCTAATCATCTTCATAGCCCTTTGCTGTACCCTCTCCAGCAGTTCCCTGTCCTTCTTGAACCGGGGAGCCCAGAACTGGACACAGTACTCCAGGTGTGGCCTCACCAAGGCAGAGTAGAGGGGCAGGATAACCTCCCTCGACCTGCTTGCCACACTCTTCTTGATGCACCCCAGGATGCCATCGGCCTTTTTGGCCACAAGGGCACACTGCTGGCTCATGGTCATCCTGTTGTCCACCAGGACTCCCAGGTCTCTTTCCACAGAGCTGCTCTCCAGCAGGTCAGCCCCTAACCAGCACCCTACACTTGCCCTTTTTGAATTTCATAAGGTTTCTCATTGCCCAATTCTCCAGCCTGTCCAGGTCTCTCTGTATGGCAGCACAGCCTTGTGGTGTGTCAGCCACGCCTCCCAGTTTTGTATCATCAGCAAACTTACTGATCATCAGCAAACCCTATCCCTTCATCCAGGTCATTGATTGAATATGTGGAACAGGACTGGACCCAGTACTGACCCCTGGGGAACACCACTTGTCACAGACCTCCAACTAGACTCTGTGGCCCTAATCACAACCCTCTGAGCTCTAACTTTCAGCCAGTTTTGAATCCACCCCACTGTCCATTCATCTAACCCACACTTCCTAAGCTTCCCTATGAGGATGCTGTGGGGGACTGTGTCGAAAGCCTTGCTGAAGTCAAGGTAGACAACAACTGCTGCCGTCCCCTCATCTATCCGTTCAGCCATTCCATCATAGAAGGCTATCAGATTAGTCAGACATGATTTCCCCTTGGTGACTCCGTGTTGACTACTTCTGTTAGCTTTCTTTTCCTCCACATGCTTTGAGATGATGCCCAGAACGAGCTGTTCCATCATCTTTCCAGGGATGGAGGTGAGGCTGATGGGGCCGTAATTTCCTGGGTCTTTCTTCTTGCCCTTTTTGAAGACTGGAGTGACTTTGGCTTTCCTCCAGTCCTCAGGCACCTCACCTGTCCTCCAGGACCTCTCGAAGATGATGGAGAGTGGCCCAGCAGTGACTTCCGGCAGCTCCCTCAGCACTTGTGATTGCATCCCATCAGGATGCATGGACTTGTGGATATCCGGTTTGATCTTACTTAATTGATCTCTTATCTTGACCCTCCTCAACTCAGGGGAAGCCTTCCTATGTCCAGACTTTCCCAGTTACTTTCTCCAAAGTCTGGGACTCCTGAGGGCTGGGCCGAGCAGTAAAGACCGAAGCAAAGGCAGCATTCACTAACTCCGCCTTCTCTGCATCCTCTGTCACCATGGCTCCTGTCTCATTCAACAGCAGGCCCACAGTTTCTCTAGTTTTCCTTTTGCCTCCAATATACTTGAAGAAATTCTTCCTGTTGACCTTCACAAAAATATTTTGGTTTGTTTTACTTTTTTGCCACCTTTTCCGGAGAACACTGAGGAAAACTACATTTATAACTAAATGTAGTTATAAACTAAATGTATTTATAAATGACTTGTGAAGGAGAGTGGTATAGAAAAAGTAGTTTTCTTCCTGTAGAATACACTTGTGGCAGAAGTGTATCAAGAGTCTGGTTGCTCAGGGTTTCAGTGTTCATGTTGATGCAAATTAAGCATGGACATTGTAAGCGAATTTTTGCTTTGCTTGGACCTAAGCTGTCATTAATACTTTAGGTTCAGTTTGCTCTCTAGCCTTCCACCCCTGAAGTTAAAAACCAAACTTCTGAGGTTTGGGTTAAAACAGATAACTTTTTTTGAGGCTGAATAGTCTGCTAGAAGCAGAATAAAGTCTGTTGGGCTTTCAAGATGGGGATAGGTTTAAGGAGGAGAATGTGAAGCTGGCTTTTGTTCTTGTAGGTGAGAAGGCAGAGATGTGGAAACATGTTGTACCTGTTAAGCCCTTCCAGAATTGTCTGTTTCCTTTAATTTGTTGTTTTTAAAATTAAACTTGGAGGCAATAGGCTTGGTAGCAGGGAAGATGGTGTCCTGCTGTAATAGTAGATTTCTTTGATATTGACTATTGCATATTCATTCTTTTGCCTGTGAAATGCAAATTAGCTTAGTAGCAGAGGAGGATTGGTGGGTCTGCTGCTCGCAGGTCTGAATTCCTGTGATAAGGCTTCTCTGTTCATGTATGGTATATGCTGGGGAAGAATTGGCCCCTAACCAAACTGCTTGGCTGGTTTCAGCTCTATAGTCTGTTGAGATGCAGGTAATCTGGGACAGTGACATTGAGATGCTTTTGTTGTTTTAAGATCACCAAGTGAGGGGAATGCCTTTATGAAAGTAGTTGTAGATCAGTTTGCTTCACCATATTGAACCAAATACTTTTCTGTAATAGTTGTGCAGTAATTTATACATGCATGTTTATATACATTTCCATAATAGAGCAAGTCCATGTTTTTTCCCCAAGTTGCTTTTTAAGGGTAAATTTGTAATCTACACATGTGTTGCAGAAATTGTCTGAACCAGACATCACATTAACCACTATTGCCACAGGATAATTTGTGCTTAATTAGAATCAATAAATTCCACAATGAGAGAAGAAAATGACCTTGTATTTGGAAGGATGAATTACTGCCATGTTACTGACCTTGTTCCAAGGTTTTTCCTGCGCTATTCTCACCCTGAATTCTTCTGTTAAGTTTTATATGTCTATGGTACTAGCTTTTAAAATAGTATCTTTTTGTATGTGTTCTCTAGAACCATGTGGTACTGAGAGGAACTGGACAGTACTATTATTTTGATAGAATTATGTGAACAGATCTACTATAAATAGAATTCTGGTCCTAGTTATACCTGCCACTGTCTGTAAGACAGACTTTTCAGACTTATCTTGGTACACCTTTATCAAACCTGAGTATCTGTAATGAGACTGTAAGTGGAACACTTCCCCCTACCCTGTGGAGTATCAGGTATTTTCCAAGATGCTCAAAATTGGCAGCATTTTTTGTATCTCATTTCTCTGCTCCATTTCCTTATTGCTGACAGGTGCAGCAGTGCTGCATAGGGCGAGGGGACCCTAATGGGAAGGTTTTTTACAGCCCAGATTGTATCTCATTTTCACCTTTCCTTTGAGCAAGAGCTGAACATTGTATAACTACAGTTCTGGTACATCAATGAGTTTTAGCAATATGTGCTACCAAAAATAGTCTTGTTAAACTGCAGGCCTTGCATGTCTGCTGGACAGGAACTTGGTCATGTATTTGTCTGTCACTCTTTTTGGATGTTTTGCAAACATCTCACAACAAAGACTGCTAAGCCATTTGGACATCTGGACTGAATCACATTTAACCAGCTTATGTGAGCAAATGTTTCTACCCATTCATGTACTGAAATGTTCTGCTACAGAGATGAATGGCTCAATGTGGTTATGATTAACTAAATTCACTTAGCTTATGCTGACTCTGGCTTTTTCTCATGAAGGTGGAAATGACTGCCAGTTTGCAGTCTAGGTTTTTTGTTATTTTTAGATCCATGGAAATACTCTGCTTTTTTACTTGCTCTGTTTAGCTTTCAGCAGCCATAGAACCTTTATAAGCAGAAGAAAAGGAAAGACTGTCTGCAGACAGTCACATATCAGGCACTTCTTATGGCTGGTCAGCCTTGGTTTGGACCAAATAATACACAACATCGGAAAACATCTTTTGTTAGTGATGATGATGACTTTCTGTGCTGGTGGAGTAAATTATCAGCTTCCTTGAAACTGGAGCTGTAATAGTGGGCTGTATGTTAAAAAGACAAAATGTCCACTAAGGCCGAAGGATAAATAATCCTTAGATGGAGTTACAGTCTACGTTGTTTCCAGAGCTTTGCTAATGTGCAGCAAAGGAAAATGGACTGGTGTTCTCATATTCACTCCAGTAGCTCAGAGCTGGTTGTTGGCACTCAAGCTCCTAGGTGAGAAGAGCTTTACAGTGCTCTGAGCCGCTGCAGAAAGCAGCCCAGGGGCAGGAGGAAAGCCAGTCCTTCAAGCATGCAGCCTTAAGTTGTTGCTTCAGGTTACGCTTAATTCAGTAACTGCAATTGCCTGTTCCTTGTCCTGTTCCTCCCTTCCCCACCCTGCTGTGCTGCTGCTTCTTCCTTTGAATGAGATCTTAATGATGATGGGACTGTAGGGTATCTTGGTTAAAAATGTGTTCTTTGTCTTGTTCCCCTGAAATAGCTTCCCACTGAAATAACTTGCTAATTTTTTTTCAACTTTTATTTTTACTTTTTATCCTGACCATACCCTGTGGCCATCACTGTGGGGTACATCACTTACCCAAGCAAGTTATGTTTATTCTGTTCTTGTATTGTAGTATCCTCTTTAGTGCTGAATGCAAATCCTGCTAGTCAGCAAGGAGCTGTTTACTGTCCAGGTAAAAAAGTTGAGGCAGTTTTACATCAGCTTCCTTAATTCCTGGTTGACGGTTGATGTGTAGATTGAAAGCCTGAACTGAGTCCATTGCTCCCTGTCCTGGATGCTGTCTAAATCCTGGCCTGACTATAGACTTGTCTACAAGAGTTGACTAATATTTGACTTTCTGGCCTGTAGACTTGCCTTATCCTCCCTCTGCTTGTCATCAGCCTTCTGCAGTCTTGTGTATGTAATTGTCACAGCCAGGCTTTTCTAAAACTGACAATGTCACCCTTACTAATCCAATAGAAGATTGTATTAATCTTTTGAACTAGGAAGAATTGATGTGATTGGAATTTGTCAGTAATATATGTTCTCTAAGCGTTTTTGTTTGCTATTTTCCATTTACATTTGTCAAACCAACAGCAGAAACAACTCCCTGCTCTTCTGCGGTACCCTGCAGCTCTGAGGACCTCTTTGAGAAGCAGGATTTGTGTTTAGGGTCATGTCTTCCAGCTTGTTGCAAGTAACACATTGAAGTGTTTGCTTCATCTGCTTTAATAGGTCACTTTAAGATCCTGTAAACTAATTTGTCTCAATTTCACAGCCGTTAAGGGCAAGGAATAGGGACTACAGTATTTTTATTTTATGAGCCTTTCATCTGAGAAATGTAGTCCAGCTCTAGGTTTTGTAATGACTTTGTCCTGCATGGGCAGCATGATCATGCCTTTGTTTCTTGAAATCATGTGTTTTTTCCTGTTAAAGACTGTGTGCTTTGCTGTCTTGGAGACCATGCATGTTGTTGCTTGTTGGTCTTAAATTTATCACTCATCCAGGTGTCAAAATGGTGAAACAAGGCCCTGCGTAGCAGTGGGAGAGAACTGCCCACCTGGCCCTTGGCTCTTCTGGCAGTGTGGGAGGCAGTGGGAGGGGCTAATGTGGGGCCCTTGCTTGTGCCTGTGTCTCTCACTTACTGGAATTGTATGGAGATGTGTTTACTTAGGGCACAGGAGAAGTCTGAGGATGCAGTTTTAGCTGCAGCTCCTTGGGAAGCAAATACCCTGCTGCTTTAGCCACTCCTCTTAATATGTGTTATACTGATGAGTTGAGAGGAAGGTAGATGATAGCCACTCTCATAAGGTGGTGGCAGAATTTAATTGTTGCTGCTGCTGTGATATTTTTGTATGTGGTGCAGTGTTTGCTTGATTTCCCTGTGCAAGCTGTTAAAGACCAGATAGGGTGACACTGGGAGAACAGGTGCTTTTTCAAACCTGCCTGTAGTCATATGCATAAGACTAAGACTGTAGTGTCTCTTCTGATGGGGTTTTCTAACCTTGCTTGTAAATACTGAAAGTACAATGACACAGCCCCATGGCAGGCGTGGGTCACTGGGTGCAGCTGGAAGAGAGCCCTGTGGTGAAGGAGGAGTGGTGGCTAGGATGAGACAGCAAGGAGTACTGGAGGATTGTGAGCAACTGGGAGATCCTCACAGAGGGGGACGGCGAGTGGTGGGAGATCCTTGTGGGCTGTGCTGTTGGCTTTTCAGCCCATTAAAGAGCCAGAAAAATAAAGTTTATTAAACTTATTTCCCACCCTGAAAACTTAGTGGCTTAGATGTAGAAGAAAACTATTTGGTGAGTGACATTAGCATTAAGATATTTAAGCTGAAAGCGTTGCAAACTGAGTGTAGTACAGACTTCCACTGAAAGGTGCAAATTGTAATTTTTGTAAGTGACATGAAAATCCTTATTACAGTGCTGTGGATCTCAGTAGCCAGTCTTCTCACCTTCTTTCTATTGGAGTTGCTGAAGACTTTTTAAGTCTTCCTGATAAGCAAAATTTTTTGTGTTTGAACTGTTGTTCCTGTGCTCTGACAAGAAGAGTCATTCCTGGAGTCCATCATGACACTTCTTTTGGCTTCCTGAGTCTGGCTTTCACCAGGAGCCTTTCTGTACCGCATAAGCTGGTGGGAGTCTTTGCTGAGCAGCTGTTTTCCCAGGCATGGTCACTTTCTCCTGATTTTGTGGTTGCCATATCCTTTGGAGGTGAAGCAGTTGATCCAGGCTTCTGCACTCTCTCAGGCATGGAACTGACAACTGCACTGGCAGTTAGGAAGGTTAAACCTAACATATGTATGTGAGAGCCGGAAACGTACCAAAGCATTGGACAGGAGACAAACGCTGTTGAGAAGTTCTGGGCCTTGGATGGAAAGACCCATCACCCACAGAGAGGTCTGAGAGATCGTTGGTCAGCATCTCATCTTGGTGAAGATCTGACCAGATTGTCTTTAGGGCATGCTTTTTCAGGAACTGTCCTGTGAAACCTCACTCATGTCAGACAGGAAGTACTGACATGTCTGACATGTCAGTCAAAATCTTGTAGTAGGGAGAATGAAGCAACCCGTTTTCATACCCTGAGAAGCAGCAGGAGGCAGGAGATCTTTGGTTCCCTGTGCATCAGGAGTGGTGTGGTGAACCTAGGTGAGTGTTAACTAGATGATGCATCTCAAATGTGTTACAGCAGTGATACAAACAAACCTAATTTTTATCTTTTCATTAGTTTGTGATTGTCTTGCAGAAGGTTAATTTTGAGCAGTACTTTCAAACGTTAACATTTTAATTCCTCATTTCATGGCAACAAAAAGACAAGTAAGCAAGGGCTCCTTTCCTGCTGAAGAGTGATGTCAGTTCATATCATCTGAGATGACTTGCAGTGTGACAGTGTTTTACTAGAAGTCTTGAAGGAGGGATCAGCTGTAGTGAAACTGCATAACTGTCAGCTGTCACTTAAACATTGGATGTGCCTACTGGTCTTTCAAAGCACATTAGAATTTAAAAAACTTTAACCTCTTCAGATATTTTTAAAGAGCTAACGGTAAAATGTGCAATACCATGTTAGAAAGAGAAACTGTTTGAGTGTGGGTACTCAGGTTATCTATGTTTTTTCTGTGGAATGACTATTAGTTTTGGGCTTTCTCAGAGGGGAGTCATGGAAGTTTTGAGATCAATAAGGAGCAGCTTGTTGTGTGCCTTGGTGTGCAGTTGTCTGACCTTGCTGCTGGACTTCTCAGACCATTGCACGCAAACTGTGGCACAGTTTCTTGTGTGTCACTGAACAGTGACTCTGTTAGAGACGGTAAGTGTTTCTGCCAAGCAGAAATATGTCTGCAGCCTTTAGGAACAAGGAAGCTTAAATGAAGTTTGCTATTTAAAATCTGCTGTAATAAGTGAGAACCATCAGCAAAAAATCTGACAGGAGGCAGGTTTCTTAGGAGCAAAAATAATGAAAACTGTCATTCAGTCTTTAATTGTAGAAGAGCAGTAGCAAAACAGCTAATACATGGCTGTTAATCTGGAGTACTGGTATGCAGCTAGTAGTCTATATACTCCTTGGTACCATGGATGATTTCTAAGAGATCTGCAAAACCTACTTAAGAAAAGCAAGCTGATTGCCATTATAAATTCTCAATGCAAGTCTGCACATCCTGTAGGGAAACTTGAAAATTAGTGTTTTTCAATTTCTAAGAAAAAAATTTCTAGACTTAAGTCTAAATAGCTTGCTGGAAAGAAGACTGTATGTGAGAACTTCCTCTGTTCATAAATAAATAGCATTACCTAGCTAAGCTCACATTTTAATACTGGGGTATTTTTTTGCTTTACTGTTACATACTCTTGCAGTAGTTTAAAGCTAGTATTCCAATTACAGAAAATTGGGGGAAGCATGAAGGAGAGTGAGAAGGAAACTAATGCTTGGTAAGAATCATTGTTTTGTTTACTGCGTTAAATCTGCCCTAATTAAAATGAACAAAGCCAAAGCAAAACAGCAAACTTTTAGCAAATGAGCTGCATAACAGTTGAAATTTAAATTGAGGAAATTAATATATCGATAGAGAACTTTAAACTTAAAAGTTTAATTGATTTGAATTAATACGTAATAATGATTTTTTTTTAATAGAAATGACCCATGTATTTTTCAGGCTGTATGGGGACATTGGTTTGTTTCTTGCTCTATTGTGTGATTTGGAAGAGAAAGGGCATTTTGCAATGCAGAATGACACTTGCAGTATAGGTAATGATGATATATTCTTGAGTCCTGTCTCTGCCTGTTCTGGGTTGTGCAGCAAGAAAGAGGATATAGCTGGCTCAAGGATGTTCTTTTTCTTTGTATCTTTTGGTGATGTGATAACTGTAGGTGATGACTTCAGAAGATTATAAACGGATACAGAGATGCAGCTAACAGTTTGAGCACCTCTGCAGGATCTGTTTTGCAAGTAACATTAATTGCCATTGAATTATCTGACATATGTCTCTAGGCTAGGATTAATTTTTGTGTATGGCTGAGTTAACCTGATTTTTCCACTGTGGCATTTGAAATGTGAAAGCTGTGAGAGGTCTGGGGTGGGGATCTCTGTTTTGAGTTAAGGTGTGGATGGCTGCTGCTGCAGCATGTGGAGGTTGGCTTCACTGAGGAAGACTTTGTGTTTCACTGTTGAGCCCTAAACCTTGAAGGAAAGCGTATAAATCTTGTCTTGCCTCTAATGCCTTCATATAATCTTAGAGTTCTGCTTTTCTGTAATACTAAAGCCCCTCAAATTTAGTGCTCAAGGGCTGGCAACTTGCAATAATTATCTGTTTTGTGAAGAAACTTTGTGGCAGAAAGTCTGTAATGTGTAGCTCTGATGTCTGTCCGTTTCATAATGTCCTTAATGATAGTGCAAACAAGATTCTTAAAAGTTAATCATCAAGTGTAATAATAATTCTCTCTGCTACATTTCATTTGGCATAAGAAGAAGGTCATTTTAGGCTTGGCAGGAGTTAAAATCCCAGTAATGCTCATGAGAATGTTCTGCAAGCAAAGCTTCTGTTAATCCTGTTCCTGACATGCTCACACACAATTTGATGTGAAATCTGAAGCACTTACACTGAAAGATCTGCACCTGTGTTTTTGAATGTACAGAAAGTGGTAATATGGGCACAAACTGATACCCAGTTACTAACTAAAGGTCAAACTGACCTTTGCATTGTTAACATCAACACAAGGGTTGTATTGAGGCAGGAACAGGTATGATTGATGCTCTACAACCTCATAGAGTGGATGTAGCAACGCGTGATAAATAGCTGCATTTGTGTAAGTTCTCCCAAAGTCAGAGTTGCTTTTTCAAAGTCCAGGGTTAGTCATCACTAACTGAGTTGCTGTTAACCAAATTCTGCAATGGAACACCTATGTTTAACGAGTTCTGTTCTGCACAAACTTTTTTGTAGTTGCTGGTATGTATTATTTCTTTCTATATCTTACAGAAGTGTGCAGACTCCCTGTCTGTACACAGTTAGTTTAAAAAATAGCAAAGATTAGTGAGCAACAGTATAATAATCTAATGATGGTTGGTATAATCTTCGCCTGTGCTGTCTGAGAAAAGCACTAGCAGCCTTTTTCAAAAGTATGGTTGTGTTACTTTTCAGCATAAAAAACGCCAGGGTTGCTGTAGAGGTTTTAACATGGGGAAAAAAATGGTAACTCTTTTCTGAGAGAGAATAACCTTAAACACAGCAAAACCTCAAACTTCTTAAAATGCTTGCCACTGAAGCTGGTTGCGTTAGGTGTTTTTGTTATGGAGAAATGATGATTTCTTAAATTTTAAGGCTATTTTACTGTATTTCTGTGCTGCTTGACAAGAAAACATGAGTTACAGCCTGCAATTGCAGATTAGTCTCCTGATGAGATCTTGGGTATTAAAAATGACTTTTGCAGTGTGGTGTCAATTCTGAAATTTGACCCTAAACCTTAGTATATCCTGATTTGCATGGGGTTGGCTGGGACATGTGGTTGTCCCACTGTGCGTGCTCTTTGCCAGTCCTTCAGAGGCAGATGAGTATCCTGAATGTGCAAGTAAATGTAAGGTTAACACCCTTCTGGCCGGGGTTTAGCTGATGAGAAGGAGCTGTAGTGTGTTACTCACCACTGGCAGAATAAAGTAAATTGTTTTCATAATGATGCTGCAGCAGGAAAAGAGCAGCATTTACCATCGGGGACAAAGCCCTACCCTCGGGTAGTTCTGACTTCTGTCTTCGCAAGATCTCTTCCAGCAAGCAGTACTGCAGCAAGCTGAGTCCCCCGGCAGGTGCTGTGCAGCATCAGAGGGGAGAGCTGCATTATGTCCATCACAGACCTAATCCCAGACAGCCCTCAGTCCTTCAGGGCTTTCTTTTTCTGGGCAGGATCCCCCAACTCCTTGCTTTTTCTTTTATTTAGCCATGAGGTGAAGCTGGAGGGACTCAGAGTGAGTGTAGCTCTTTACTGGTCTTCCTGCTCCATTTTTATTTTTATTTTTTTCCCAAGGAATGCTCAGACAGAAATGGCCAGATGTAGCAGGTAGGCAGGACAACTTAAGTAAGCAGGCTGGACCCCTTGTAACTATAAGAGGGGAGAACAGTTATCTCGCTTGTTTCTTCCAGGCCCATTTTGGCGATCCAGGGGATGATTTTTAAGCCATTCACCCTGGAACATTGTTAAATTTCTGATGTGTCTCTTAAAATTAAGATGTTTGCGTAATTTCTTATCAGTGCACAGTTGTTGTCTAGGAACTATAAAGCCTAAATTTCTGTAATTAAATAAGAGTATGGATAGAAGAATGGATTACCACATATTACAAGTGGTATACTGCAGGGGAAAGAAGAAAACAACAGTGACCTGGTGACAGGCCAGATGTGAGAGCCAAGCATGTCAGACTCCTGTCAGTGCAGGGAAAATGACATTGCTGCTTGGTGCTATTGATGCTATACCTGAAAATAAAACTTGATATTGTTGTCTGAGGGTCAGATACCAAAGAATGGGAGTGGAAGGTAAAAATGTTTCTACATTTTTTCCCATTATTATGGGGATGAGCAGACCTGAGGAAAATTACCAGTTTTAGTGGGAATTTTTCAGTTGTTAATCTTGAACCTGTAGCAGGTTCTTAGTGGAAATAAATTTGCAAATTCAACTGGTTTTAGTTTGAGAAGGTTCACTGTCCAACTTCCGTGCCACAACTTGTTGGTGGAGAGGAAGGAACTGATGTTCTGTTTAACTCAAAAACCCTTGTCTCTCTCGTATGAAAATGTGAGTGTTGAAACTTGCTGCAGAAAAAGCAGCTCGCAAAACCAACAGCATGTCCATGGAGGCACTGGCTTCAGCTCAGTACTTGTGAAAGAGAATTGACAGCACTTGATGGTGACTCTTCAAGTAGCTGACATAAAATATGTATTTTTCTTAATCAAGAAAAAAACCTGGCATTTTGAAAGAGGGCTTTACTGCACCACCTTTCAACATATGTATGTGCCTGTTGTAGGACAAATTGCACAGCTTTTACTGTTTAGCTGGGATGATTCACATCAAATGCAAAGCTGGTTGTGTGTAGTGGGCAGCAGAAGCAGCTCTGTTACTGGGAGCAGCAATGCTGCCATCACTTTGCTGCATCCAAACCTGGAAACTCAAAATTATTATTGCAGATCTGTTTGCCAGTTGAATGTTGTAGTTCTTTGTCCCAAATGAAAATGGGAACGTGATACAAAAGGATTCAGGAATGTATGAATTTCCTCTGGTCTGTTCTGATTGTTCTGCTATCGAGTGGGCATGTTTTTAACATGATATGAAGTATCACCCTAACCAGTCTACTGACATTCTCATTATGTTATGACTTTGTGCAATTGGACATGAGAGAGAGGAAGATAGTTTTAAAGGGGTGTGTATGATAAGGGAATTGCAATGCACGATCATTAAGATAAGGCTATTCAGAAGAACAACAAATTTTACCTGTGTTTATAACTCAGAGATGTCCTTACATAACTTGCAAAGCTTGAGGAAATGCCTTTTTATAGCTCTTTGGTTGTGGTTGGTTTTTTTTGGACATGAACAGTTTTGTTTTGTTTTCACAAAGAAAGAAAAGGGTAAATTCCACCTGTGAAATTTAATTGTTTTTTAATAGTAAATACTGCTGCAAGGTTCAACTTCTGCATTTCATACAACCAAACAGTGAAGTTTTGTTTTTGTTACTTCTCTGCTGTTTTGAATAACTTGGTTCAAATGTCCTACTTCGGCAACCTCGTGCAGCTCCCCCAGGGAAGCTGTGCTGTGACATACACAACCAGGGAGCTGACTCTCTGGCTCCTTGAACTGAAGTCACCTGTTTTCTGAGCACAGAAGCCTTTACTCAGGATGGACAGGTAACCTATACCAAGGCTTCTCTTCAGTAAGTTGCAAAATACTTTTCTGTGCAGGTTGGAGAAGTGCAGTTTTTTAATCTTGTGTGCTGAGATGAAAAGTACTTTTCCTTTTCTTCCTCCTCCACCTAATGCCCGTTCATTTTAGGGGGGGCGTGGGGGGAAGAAGAAAAAGGAGGCAGTGATTCAGATGCTCTTTTAAGGTTTGTTTAAAAGCTGTCTTTGCATTTTGGCTTCTTGCTGTAGGTGCGCCTGAGCAGTGCATGCTGTTCACAATGCATAGGGAAATGTACAACTTAAGTTGGATGTTTTCAGTGAGCAAACTGGCCGAGGATGTTTTGGTACTGAAAACCTCTGTTATTGGACAAGGTGGCTTTTGTATTTGCCTCCTCTGAGAGTCAAGAAATTTCAGGGTCTGGCACCTGTCAGTAGCTGGCATAATTTGTTGAACTGACTGAAAGCCTGAAAAGCCTGAATCTGTTACTGAATAATAGGGTTTTTCTACACTATTATGGTAAAATAGTCTGTTCTTTATGCATTGAAGACTCACTTCCATGTCTTCTCATTACCTGTGTTTTTTAGAAGAGGCCATGCATTTCTCAAGGTGAGAGTGAGAAAGAAAAATGTCAAGACAGCATTGAAAAATGCTACATATGGAACACTGTGAAGTTAACACCTGGGTGTTTTGTAATCTCAGTGTTCAGATAACTCTCTTGAATATATCCAGACTATCACCTGTAAACACTGGTAAGTGCAGTTTATGTAAAGAATCAGAGAAAGTGAAAAAAGGAAATACTGCAGTAATAAATAGTTGAAAAGTGACAAAAGGTGTTATCTGGAAGTGACAAAAGATGTGATCAAAGTTCTTAAGTTAGGTGGTATCGTTGACTTTTAGCTTTTCTGGGTTGCTGTATTGTCACAGTGAATATGGAAATACATAACATTCATTCACTTCTCTTTTTAATATTATGAGGTGTTTCCACATAATTGGCAGCTGGTAGTCTTTTGGGTAAGACATGTCTGTGAAATAAAGCCTACAGTACAGGCATCCTGATTGTTGTGTGGTGTTTTTTGTTGTTTTTTTGTATGTGTTTTTTTTTAACTCTTGATTTTCTTGTGTGCTTCATTCATTCTGTTAAAGAACATTAGCCAAAAATACAGGCAGAACTTAAACTTTGTTTTCTTTTATTTTTCACTGAATACTTAGAGTAAGATTTGGAGGCTCATCTGCTGTTTCTTCTTGTTCAGGTTTTAGCACCAGCAAATCATTTTCTGGATTGCTCCTTTTCTGATAGGAGGAGACATTTTAGGTTAATAAGTGATGATGCCTGTGTGGTGAGAGAAGAGGTAATTGCCTCCTTTATACTGCCCTTGTATAGAAGTAAAAATGTGTTGAACATGGGGATGCTCCCAATGATCTCTGCTCTTCAGAGACTATGTGTTTATTGACCAAAATATTCTAATGCTGCCTCTGAAAGAACATATGCTTCCTTAAGCAAATGCACCCTGTTGCAAGTACATATAAATTTTGCATGTCCCTAAAGTGGTGGTTTAAAAAGTTCAATCTGAAGACAAAGTGCTGGTGTTTGCTATTTTCTTTGTGCAGCTGTCCATCCTCCTTTCCTTTCTCTAGTGCGTTGTGGCACTTGGTCTCACACAATTATAGTGCTGGTACCCTCTGTCTTTGTTGGAATTTGATTCAGAACCACTACCATGTTTTTGATTTATTAAAATAATATTATGTTGATATTTGTATAATACTGTTACTGTAGGAAAGTTAGAATTGTGAAATACACTCATATTCTTTCCTGAAGAAGGTTAGGGATGCATTGATAGCATCATGAATACTCTCGTCTGGTTTTGTGGAAGTTAGGTTGCTTAATTACAGTTCCTCTTAACATTGTTAAAAAAGGAGGAACTCTGCTCTCAGCAGTAGCTGGCCCAAACTCAGTATTTGTGTTTTGCCACTGTGACACAGGACAGATTCATAGCAGTCCTGGGCTCCCTGCCTGCACGATAGTCTCTGTGTTGTTCTTGGCTTTTTTGAGGGTGCCTATGAGATCAGGGGAATGGAAAGCTAAAGATCCCAGTCCAATTTGTGCTAAATTTATATGACTGTTTGAGACATAAGAGGGGTTTTCTGCTTTGTTGTTCCAAAACATGGTTTAGCAGGGGCTTTGCTGCAGGTTAAAGCTCATGGACATAAAGTCACGCCCAAGGCAAACCCACCTTTCCTTTATCATGATGTTTAGAAAAAGTTGGGGGCTATCACCAGTCCTATCGAGTGTGGGTGGAAGCTATGGAAATTGCTGCAGTCAGCAGCAGATTTTTTGATATATGAAATACCCAATTATTAAAATAAAATGCTGTTAATACGCACAGTTCCTGAATTTTTTAGTCTAGCCTGCCTTTTTGTGTAGTTACTTCATTTTAAAACTCAAAACCTACATGTAGCATTCACAGGAACATTTTTAGTGTGCTGTCTGTGGGCAGTGTGTGCAGCCTTAGTTATTCATAGCTATATGTTGGCTTTACCTGTGGCTTCCATACGAGCGTTTTAAATAGTTCTTCTAAGAAAGCTAGCACATACATACAGATTGTGGCTGACTTGAGATATGGGTAGCAAATATATCTCTAGTTGCAATCATCAAGGCATTGATCTGTAAATTGTATTTCAGTAAGGCCAGTGAATAGTGCTGTAATACTACAAACATTTCCAAACATAAAATTTGCCTCCATGGTCTCCCAAAGAGTTTATTAAAAATAAACTATTAAGCTAGTTTGTTTAGTGAATAAAAATTCACTTATAAGCCAGTTTTCTTCTGTATTTCCTTTCTTCTTCTAATTTAAAATCCCTAGGACCTGGTTACAGCAGGCATATGCTTGAATAGAGGATTAAAGAAGTGCTTCTGATCTGGATGGTATTGATATGCAGAAGGAAGTAGTACAAGTTATACGTTGGGAGGTTTTTTTGCTTTTTTTTCTTTCTTTCTTTCTTTTTTTTTTTTTAAATACAAGTAGGCTATGACAATTATAAATACCTTGTAATAGATTAATATGCTTTCGAATTTGACAGAAAGAAGAAAGTCCTCAAAGAAATAAATAAGTTAAATATATGCAGACACATATATGAATGATTGCAGCTCTTTTATGAAAAATTTCCTTAAGGTGACTATCATGTTATTCTACATAGTATATTCCAGGCTGTCTTTCATTTATAATCCAGTAGGTGTTTTCTTTAATCTTTGAGGACTTAGTCACACTTGTCAAAATAACGAGCTTTTCATGCTGTAATTTTTTGTTTTTCCTATACCCTCCCCCCAAGCTTAAGTAATTGTTGCCAGAAGAAACAGGTTTGGTTTTTTCCCTTAAGTTTACGCTGAAGTAGTTTTTCACTCTTAGCAAACCTTATATCCTGTCAGGTTTTAGAAAGCTCCTGCAGTGCCCACTTTAAATAATCACCTGCAAGGCTTGGGTTAAACAAGAGGGCCCGAAGGCTGCCTGCAAACTTGCAGTGCTTACATGGATGTTAATTTCATGCTGAAGTCCTGGTTGGATTAAAGGGTTTAATTATGTCATAGCTTTTGGCAAGCTGTGAGTAGTTACTCATGTGTGTAGTGTGACTACAGGTGTTGTCCAGACAGGCAGCCAGTAGTGGCTGATCAAAGGAGAAGAATCAGCCCCTACTTGCAAGCCACCCTTCACCTGAGCCCAGCCACCCTCACAGCCGGACCCATATCTGTGGGCTTATCTGCCAGGAACAGCAATGGTTAGTGGCCCCTTCCCAAGGGGCAGAGCAAGGAGGGATGCATTGCTTTTGGCAGCCAAGTTCATGAGCTGAGGTGCTGTGACTTAGAAGTCCTTGCAGCTCTTCTGCCTCTCGCCACCCCGGTGGAGATCCAGGGTCTGACCAAGAGCCTGACCTGGACTCCAGCCACCTGGGATTTGGATCCCCAGTGGCCTCAGGCCCTAGCTCAGAAACCTGGAACCCCTTGTGGAAATGTGGAAATCTACATGACAGGCTGTTTTGAGACCTAGTGAAGTCTGCAGGCAAGCTAATTTGGTGCAAGGGTTTTCATGAGAAGTTTCACACCTACTGTAGCTATTTAGATGCAAGTGCTTCATTATAATGAAAGTGCTCATACAAGCCACAGACTTCTAAAAGTCCTTTCTCAGGAGAGGCAGAAGAGGATTTTCTTTTCCCCTTAAGGTACCTACAGCTAAAATAGATGACTGTACCTTTGTTTGCTCTGCAAGCAGTAAACTGTTAGGAAGCACGCCGGGATCTGAAAACTCTGGTTAGTGATAGTGACTGTGGTGATCAATGGCCTGTTGTGGCAAGCAGTAATTTTTATAAACTTTAAATCTCCACTTAAATATTGAGTAGCTACAGCCATAGAGATGATCTGTTGTAAGCTGGCTCATGGGGAGGAGGTTGTAGAGAGATGGGGATTGGTCTCTTCTCCCAAGTAGCAGGTGATAGGACAAGAGGAAACGGCCTCAAGTTGCACCAGGGGAGGTTTAGACTGGATATTAGGAAAAATTTTTACACTGAAAGGGTTATTAAGCATTGGAACAGGCTGCCCCGGGAAGTGGTTGAGTCACCATCCGTGGAGATTTTTAAAGGATGGGTAGGCATAGTGCTTAGAGATAGAGTTTAGTGATGTTTTTTGTCAGAGTTAAGTTGATGGTTGGACTAGATGATCTGAAAGGTCCCTTCCAACCTAGGCAATTCTGCGATTCTATGGAGAGCTTCATAACTGGTTGGATAATTCACAGTTCACCTGCTCTGTTTTCTCCAGCAGAATGAAAGGTGGTTTGTACAGCAAAAATGCTATCGTTTGTGAAAAATATCCAGTGGGTAGTAGCATAGATGGGACAACAGATTTACATGGGGTATCATTTTAAAAAAACGTTGTGGCAAGAGTCAGACTAGATTCCCCTCTCTCTAATGCAAAAGGTTTTGAAAATATTTTTTTGCAAGCAAAAATGGGTTTGATGCCTGCTACTGTACTGGCAGCCACAAAACGTGCACTGTTGAAGGATAGGCCAGACACTGTGCCTTTTAAAAGACCCTGTATAGGCTCTCCCTTTCTTTAGATACCTGCAATATTGAGCTATTTCCTGTAATTTTGTCTGGCCTGTTTCTTTTGCGGCCTTCTGTCCTGTGAGCCTTTCATTATGATCTTCTGTATCAAGAATGAAGCCTTCAGATGAGCAGTGGAGATTTTTTAGGTGCACCCTCTTCCCATTTGGATCTCTGGGAGCCCTCTAGCTGTTGACTTCAGTGAAATCCAGATCAGACCTGCAGTGACTTAAAATACTGTCCCTTCAGGTAGCGTACACCCATCTAAAAGCAGTTGGGTGAACAGTAGTAAGTGTGTATGCTGAATACAAGCTGATGTAACAGTATTCTAAGCCTGCATATTTAGAAGTATGTTACCAAGAATAGCATTGGGATAAACGCATCATGTGCCCTGCTGTCATTGCTTTGGAGTGGCCCACTGTTCTCAGCTTTGATTACACCAAAATAAATATGAATGTGCAAGCTTTCGTCGTAAATATCCAGATATATTGTTCTAAGCTTTTGCATCATACAGTCATCAGTAATGCAGGAGAGTGTTGGCACTGCTTTATATGGATTTGGTAAAGATAATTGTAGGGCTGGCTGGCATCTAACATGTCTGAGCTTTCTGTGTATGTTATGTACCAGTCTAAGAGGGGTCCCAGACTCTTAAGAGGATCAATAATTGCTACTGCAGTGCAAATGCTGAATAATTTTACACTGAGTAGTTACTTGCCAGCTTGAGATAGAGAAAACAAATTGAGTTTGAAAAGGGCTGACGTGTATGCTTTTTATCAGGACTGCTTAGTAGTTTTTTGTGTTAAGTGCAGTGTCGGGATCTTGGCTCGTTGGATGCAAATGCATCAGTTCTGGTTTCTGTCAGAAATGATCTGCCCTGGTAATCTGGGAAATAAAAGCCAAACTTTTGGGGGAGGATTTAGTATAATTCCCATACCAGAACTTACCATTTGGGTTTTTGTGGTAATGATGCTAAGCCCTGTTTCTTATCTCTTTGCAGAAGGGATGTGTTTCTGACAGTTCCTCAGTTGCAGGGGTGTGCGCGAGGCTCCAAGAAGTGGCAGATAAGCACAGTGAAAGTAGGGTAACCCCTTGCAGCAAGGGGGCTGTGGTGGATACATGGTGGCTCTGTTAAGGATGTCTTTAGTAAAACAAATAAATATGCTGCAAGAACACTAGAGACTTAATTCACATGGAAAAACATAAATAAGAATGACATACTCAATTTATTATTAATTTTGTTTTGCTTCAGAATCAGAATACTTCTCAAGAAACTTAGTGGAAAAGGGACTTTTTTTTTAACTCAGGAACACACTGTATGTTTACCTGTGCTTTAGCTACCACTGAAAAGGTCCCACTCAGGATTGTAGCTCTCCTGTGTTACACAGTTTGTGTGTGAGGGGGTACCGGGTTTACTTTCAGAGACATATGACTATTTGAAAGTGTTGCTGGACACTGAGGACACTTTTTTAAAATCGCGTGTGGCTGTTAATTTGGACATGCAGGTACTTTCATGAGTGCCATTAGTTGCCAGTAGGCATCTTCAAATAACTTTGAACGACTGGCTCAATTTTATGAGCCTGAGAAGAAATGAGGAAGAAGCTGAGCAATATGTGAGAGTATGTTTAATAAGTAGCAGGGGAAGATGGACTTGGAATTTCAGGGACTTAATTTCTTGGTCATTTGAACATTTTTCAGTGCAGCACTGTCACAACCCGGGTTGAATAGCCGGGAGAACCCAGTGAGGAAGACGAGGGTCTTAAATCACATCTCTCCCCTGGGCAGCTCTTGAATTCCGGATTTGGGATAGCTCAACATCCAAGTTAGCAGAAGGTGCTGGCACTGCACCTGTGGTTGAGTAGCACTGATCATCCACGTAGTTTTACATTAATAATTTCTATTTAGTTTGTTTCTATGCAGCCAGGCTCAGGACCGACAACAGTGCCTACAGTCTCTGATAGCTCAGTGGTCAACTTGTCCAAAGGCAGATTGTACAAAGGCAGAATTAGCTTTCTCTTTCTTAAAGAAAGACAAAGCAAGCAGAAACAAACCCATTTGTTCTTCCGTGTTGCTGTTTGAAATTGAAGGCTAACGTAATATTTGTAAGAATCCACCCATAATAATGTGAAAAACAAGAATTTTAATCTCCTATTTGTCTTCTTGTAATCTTTTTTTTTCATAATACTTTGTCTTCTTGTAATCTTTGTCCCTCAAAAAAGCGCGTGGTAGTGAAGAAAAGAACAGGAATGCAAGTTAAACAGAAAAAGGATCTCTTCAAATATTCTACTGACAATTATAAATATTTTGTGCTTTTAAGCTCAAGCATTAGTTTTGAGTACTACTTGACGGCATATTTATCATGCAGAATCAAGAAAATACTAAATTTCTGTCTTCAGAGAGATTTGAACCTAAAACTGGGGATTTCAGTTTCCTCAGAATTTTTGTCCTCTTTTAGCACTTATGCACCTCTTCCAGCAAGCTTTGTCATGGAGGTAAAGACCTCATCAAATTATCTTAAAAAGCTTCATCTAATTTGTAAGCACCTAGCAACTACAAAGTATTTTGGTTAGTTTGAAATGTAAACAATCCCATGCTCTACATGTATGTTAATCATAAAGGGCTAGTGGTCTGCTAGTTTGAGGTTTTAACTTACCTCAGCAGAAGATGAGTCTATGCATACTGTATAGTAAGAAAAAGATTGTAAAAATTATATTTTTTGTGAGACAGTTTAAAAATGGCACTGTGCTTGAGGTTTTGAAAGGGTGAGAATTAAAGCAAAGGATATATCTAACCTGTCCTTACTGGTCTAAAATAAGCAAACTGTGTAAATAAAACTCAGCTGCCAGAGGTGAGTTGTACACTTCTTATTGTGTAATTTTGATTACTTTAAATACAAGCATTGCTAACTTTTTCTTCAACTTTTGGAAACAAAGCTTGGGGCAAATTGACAAAATCAGGTTTAAGCAAAATCTCACAGTGGGAGTTCTGTGATTTGTCTTTTAATGTATGAAGTCTTAAATCTTTGCTATCAAATAGACATCAATAAACCTTGAAACAGGTCTGTATTCTGTTAAAGCTTTCAAAAGCCTTTGAAGAAAGTTATTTTGGGAGAACTTGCAGTTCATGCCCTCTGATAAATCCTTTAACCCCCCCCTTTTCTGCTGGAGGAAGCAATTAGCTGGTAAAATCGCCTGTCCCCACATATTGAGCTTCATATCCCTCATCATAGTAACTTACAAGTTTTACAAATGCATAATTTTATTTATTTATTAATCTATTTCTCTGCCTGAGAAACCTACCAGGTTATTTTTCTCCTGGCAACGGGAAGGGAGGGTGCTTTACAGTCAGTTGTCACTTACTGTGAGGCCCTCGTTTGCTGTGGCTGGACAGCGAGAGAGCAATGTGAAAGTGATTTCATGGAGAGGTAGGGCAGTATGTAACGGTCTTGCTTCTAGCCCAAAGTAAGGTGGTCTCCTGTCTGACAGTGTCATCGGGGCTTGCATCACCTGTGGTCGTGTAGCTGTGCACTCCTTGTGTTGGGGAGGAGGAGGTGGCAGCAGCATGGATGGGAGCATAAGCACAGAGCAGGTGAGGGATTGCAAGAAAAGATAACTCTGAGGATGTGAATAAAGTGCAATACGAAATGGGAGGAAAATGATGTGAACACCTGGTGTGCCTGGGGAATCGTGAAAAGAGCAACAGGATTAGGCCAGGAGGGCGAGTGCCTCTTTGACTTTCTGGATGGGGAGGCTGGATATTCTGGTGCTAACAATCTTTTCTTGGGAATCACAACGATCCTAGCTAAAATGCTGACCGCTGCGAGTGTGTCAGTAAATTCTCATACAGTTTTAACCTTCATAGAGAAGATAAAGATAGATCCATTTAGCAATTTGCATAATACTGAGCAGAATTCAGAAGTTGCTCAATGCAACTAAGTATTTATTAGAAGAAAAAAAGATTTCAAAACCAGGGTTGCAAAATCTGGCATTTCCTGACTTTGAAATTCCAGAATTTAGCTTGGCAAGTATCGCGCATACAAGATGCACACATCAACCCAGCTTTACCATGCTGACTGGGGAAGAAGGCACTGACCCCTCTGGGTTTTAGATGTTGTGTTTTATTACTTATAAAAAAATTAATTTGGTACTGATAAGGGTTGCTGAATTGATGTCTATAAAAGATAATTTTTATCTTCATAAGTACCTCTTTGTGCTTACTTTGCCTCTGTGTCCTGGAGGATGGGAAAGATGGCAGTCTCCTTCCCATTGTTGATTTTTCAGCTACTCCCATTGCAAGGCTAGCATTTTTCATTTTTCTATGAAATGGACTGGAGCAGTGTTTCTTTGATGCCCACTAATACAGGCAGTGTGAGAGCCAGATGTTTTTCAATCCTGGTAACAGTCAAGATATACTATCATAAATCCCTCCTTTCATAATTTGTGTTAGTATTCCATATTAGCACTTAGGCAACCTAAAATTTTTCTTTCTAACAGTTTTGATTTTCTGTCCGTTGAGAAAGCAGAAATCTGTCTCTTCCCATTTTTCTGCCTCTGCAGTAAAATTGTGGATGTCAATGAGAATGTTCATAGCTCTGAACTTCCAGATGTCCTCTGCCGAACTGACAGGAGCTCTGCTGATTGTTTCTTCTTTTAATCACCGTAAATAAAAGCATTATGGAAAACTCATGCAAGTAGTGTACATATTATTTTGCTGTAGTTCATCATTAATTAAAATCATTATCAGCAGGGTGCCTAAATTAAAATTACTGGTTTAAATTTACCTAAGAAAATTTTCAGCAGTTTTACAGAAAACAGAGAAGTAGACCTGTGGTCACTTTAATTATAGTTTAATTATTTATCAATGCGTTTCAAGTTTCTTTCTGCTTTACTTCTTAAGTGTTCTTGTTTTCAAGCAAATTGTGGCTCATTTTTAGGAGTAAAATCTAAAGCATTAGGAAATCTAACTTTTCAGAAATGCAAAGCACTCAAATCTAATCAAAACCAGTGAACACTGATGGAACTGAGCTAATTTGGAAATTAGGCCATTGTCTGGTGGTTTTTCCTTTTTTTTTTTTTTTCTTTTCCTTTTACCCCTTGTGTTACATAAAAACAGGTTCATATTAGACTATGGATGACTTCCCAGTGGATGTCAGTGAAGGAGTTGTTCCAGATAATTTTCAGCACAGGGAAGGGAGCAGGGGGGACAGTAATTAAATTGAAGGCTAAATTAAAGGGCAAGGTCCTGAGTGCATTTTCAGCTCTACTTAAAGTAATACGAGTGAGAACAAAGTGGATCTTGCACGACTGGGCACTTAATGTTCATTGAAGTCTGTCTCACTCCCTTTTTTAACATGCAAAATTTTACCTTAGATCAACAAATAATGTCCCGTAAGTCAAAGTTATTAATGTGAAAAAGGGCCTGTGATGCAAAACTGTATTCTGCTTTGAGAGCAGTTCTCCAGCCACATAGCAAAGTAGGCACTAACTAACGCAACCAGACCTTTTGTCATCTTCAGGAGGTAATGTAATTTGTTTCATATTTGTTGTCATTTTGCATTTCCTGAGGTAGGTGAGCTAGGCTGGGAGCGTAACCATGGCTGTAGGGAGACTCAGGATTTTCCTTTACAAGGGCATAGGTTTGCTAATCCTATTTTAAAGTCCAGAAAATTTACAGAACTTCAGAAGTCTTCTCTGGAGACATCTCTACAGTATGGTATTGTACATAAATAATTGCTTATTGTTGGGACTGGTACTGAATAATAATGTTCTGGCTGTCTCTGTTTAAAAAAAACCCGAACAGTTAATGGGGAATTGATTATTATGTGGAGTCTTTTCAGTAACAAAAGGTGGCATGAAAAAAAGAATTAGCAGTGTGTAGAAATGATGGCTCAAAGATGTCTCTTCAAACTTCTGCTTTTCCCCGTTCTTCCATTAAAATGAAACTGCTAAACTGTCTTGAACTTAAATCATTGAACTACTGTTCACTAAATACTTACCTGCAAAGCTGTTTTCCTCAAAATACGTGTGATACCTTGCAATTCTGAATGTGCACTTTTTAATGTGTTGCAGAGCAAAATGTGGAATTGCTTGTATATGATGATAAATGGGAAGGGTGCAAGACAGATAAGCAAGCCTACTAAGCTTAACTGAAAATATGATGCCTTAAAGAAAATAAAAAATTTATATGATCCATTACAAACAGTTGGATCTGATCCAAAGTGCTTACCAAAACTAAAAAAAATATAAAAAATTACTTAAGTCAGGTTCATCTTGAGCAGCTTGTGGGTTTTTTCCTTAGTAGACAAACGATTTGTAGGAATAAAGAGATTTTAATTTTTTTTTAACCTTGCCTGTGATCATTTAGTAAAGCAGGTGTAAAAGCTTCTAATGTATTTGTCCATCTTCTACTCAGCCGCGCTACATTTGTGTTGTAACAGGTCCGTTCATTGCACTTCCCAGAGGTTCCTTGCCTTTGCCTGCTTAAATACGGGCCCTCTCCCTCCCAAAGAGGCTATTGGCATCACACCTGTCCTTAGAGGTGTTCTTGCTGCAGCTTTGCCTTAGTTTTTTACTTCTGTCCCCCTCAAGTGCTGCCCCTTTCCTCTTGAACGCTACTAAGGGTTTTGTAACCCTCCCTTCCTTCATGCTGGATAACCTCTAGGTATGACAGTCCTCTTTGATTGTGGCATGTCTCTTAGTAGTCTGTCAACTAATGTCTCAGGCTATGACACGGTGTAAATCTAGCACCTTCTGTGCCCTGCTGCCATGGTGTCCTGCAAAGGACAATGTGCTTCTCTCACAGTCCCACCCCTCCAAATGTACAACCCTCAAAATTTATCCAGATGTAGTGACTGATGAATGCACTCGCTTCTCCTGCTCAATACTTAAACAAGCCTCAACCTATGAGTGGTTGTGGGAAGATAAGAGCAGTGGAAACTTGTGGAAGATGGTGTAGAAAGCAGTGAATAACTGGTTTTGTTGATTGCAGAGGACAGAGCCCTTTCTGGGCCTGAGAGTAATGGGGTGGCTTGGAGACAGAGTGACTTTCATAGGTCTGTCTAGCAGTTTTAGTATTTAAGCGTTTTCTCCCTTCATTTCTGTATGCAATGCATTACCTCTTTGTTTCCATAGCTGTATTTCTTTCTACTGCCTTACACCTTGAGTGCGTTAGTAGTAGCATGAAAAGACTTTGTTAAAAATGACACTTCTGTTCTAAAAATCCCAAGGGTGGTAGATGCATCAGGTTTGTGTAACTGATGCTTAAGATGAATGCTACACTTCTCATGTCCTTTGCTCTCTGAACTTAGTGATTTTTGTTATTTTTGTTTATCATTATTAAAGAGGTAGGATTTTGTTCAACTCACTATTTAAAGTAAGAAAATATGTACACTAGAGTTGAATTTTGTGCATTAAACATAAGTGACTTCAAAATATTTATACTTGGCATTCTAGATTGAAATGGTTGCTTTCAATTATTGCCTGTTTGTCATGTAATGTGTGGCTTCTGTGTTTAAGAATTGTATTTTCACCAATTAATGTACTCTTTATCCAAATTAAGCTATGCAGACAGCTGTAGAAATATTGCAAGATCAGTGCATACAATGTGCTACTTTTGGCAGTACTCAGTTTGCTTTCTCTTCTACTTTTTGCTCCCCTCCTCTCTCCACAGCATCATTTATTTCTGCAACAAAACAGAATGTGCTCTGTTGTGCTTCTCAGCAGCTCCGCAGCCTGTAGAGAGTGTGGGCAGTCTCTGTATGCAGCATCCTGGAAAATGTGCATTCCCTTGAAGATCTGCTGAAGAGCACATACTTTTACAGTTGTTCCAGCCTGCCCTGTTGCACTGCTCTCAAGGACTGAAATGCCTGGTCTCTAATATTCCCTGGGATTTGCATTTCTTCTGCCAAAGAAACGCTACCTGCCGCAGTTATCCAAGGAACCCTGAAGAGCAAGGATGCTGAAGATGGCTCTGTGTGCTTTTTATGGAGTTTATTTGTTTCTGGAAGTGTCAGTAGCATTTGGCCCAGTACCGAGGATCACTTGGGAACACAGAGGTAAGAGGAGAAACTTAAGTAGTCTAATATGGGACATTGCCACAATCTCAGGGTTTCTGTGGGATTTGAAACTCACTGAAGCTGTATGTGCTTGCGTGCTTGCTACAAGTTTGGTAAGGTCTCGCTTGCTTTGCTCAGCTTATGAAGTGCTTAGGACCAGAATATTAGAAAGTGACTCAGGGACTAGGTTAACTGATTTTGGATTCTTCAATCAGTTCTGAAAACATAGCCTTTTAAAGGAGGAATTCCAAATTTGACTTTCTCAGCTGAAGGATCTTGCAGCTGAAGCTTGGCTCAAAAGAAAAACCAAATAGATGTATTTTGTTTTAATAAATTATTTTTACTTTGAGACTGAACATACTAGCAAAATGCACCTCTCCAGCTAATAATATTTTTTAATGCTTTTTCAAACTGAGAGGTATTTTGACACTCAACCATCCTGTGCACTAAATAAATCACCAGGTGAAGGAAAGAGAAGCATTTGGCCCTCTTCTGACAGTGTTACATGGTGCCTAGAGTTGAAGCAATCTTTCACAAAACACTGCTTTCCCTGTATTTGAAGTTGCAGCAGATATTCATAACCTCCCAGTACAATTAACAGGACTCAGCAAATTTGGCACAAAGAAGTAATTGGGATCAGAGAATCCTTTAGCTTTTAGTTCAATAATTTAGCCTGAGTCTGAAGAGAACTCTGAAGCAAGGGCCATAAAGTACTTATTTGCTGCTGTTCATTAATTTATTTTTTCTTTTCTTTTCTCCCCCCTCCCCCTGCACCTCCATGTGGCATGGATGCTTTAGGTTTTACAAGGTTTTGTGTTTGGGTCCTCCTTTACTACTAGTTAGTTAGAAACAATTACATACCCAAGAGTACTGTAACCAAACAAAACCAAACCAGTACATGGGCAGTATGAAGAAGCAGCCTTAAATAAGGATGTTAAATACTGAGCAGTCATAGTGTTGGAAAAGATAGGTGGAGATTAAGAATGTAGGAGCAATAAGATGATTTATGAGATGACTGTAGGAAGTGTTTTTTCTGTTTATTGATATAGAAGTTAGTGACTGCTGATGCAGCTTTTCAGAAAGAATGGTCTAGACAAGGCTTGTAGTTCCTAGTTAGACTTCTTGATGCTCCTATCTTGTATAATTAAAATTTGGCAGGTTGCTGTGTAATGCTATTATGGTAATGCACTGCAAACCCACATCCAAATTACTCAAAATAAATGGTATTTTCATTCCTGCAATTTCTCCCTGTCTCTGTCTGCTACGAATTGTTGCATTTAAATATGTGAGGCCACTTTGAGTAGGACAGGGAATTTAGTTCAGTGGAGGAATGAACGTGGGGAGTTGTATGAACTGGTTCATCCATTTGGGGAAAATTTTCCTGCCAATTAAAAGATTATAAAATGACATGCTTGAGAACCTAGTTTAAAATGAATGTTTCCAGACTATTATAGTTGAAAATGTACAATTTTTTAATGTCAGAATTGGGAGCAATAATACGTTGTTTTCTTAAAAAGCCATGCTTAATTAATCTTGTGGTAGTCTCTTGCACAAAATGTAGCCTTCCAAGCTTTCAGTCATTTTTCCATTATGGTTGTACATGCAGAAAAAATATTCCTGTATATTAGTCATTTTGTGTCATCTTCCTCCAAGTCACTCTGTTCCAGTCTGCATGCTTCCTTTTTCCACTGCCTTTCCCCCCATGTCTCCCTCTCTCTCTTGTCTTCTTCCTTTTCATCTTGGTTTTCCCCCATGCTACTTCTTTCTGTCTTGTACAGTTCATTTCATCTCCGGTGTCCACTTCAAAATCAGCTTATTGACCTTCTTTAAGTGGTTCCTTTTTAGCTTTAGTCTGTGTCTTCTTTCTGCTATGGTAATATACTGAAGTGTTGTCTTTAAAGGTGCAGGATTTTTTTTGTGAGATTTGTTTGGGGGCTTGCAAGGGATGTGGTGACTGACCTGATTTTCCACAGTAGGTGGGTATGTGGAAGGGAAAAGGTGAGGAAGGACCTGACAGTATAATGGAAGGTTAGAAAAAAGGGAATTAACAAGTAGAAAAAAAATGAAGATGTGAGTGTTAGGGATCACTGCAGAAGGAAATATGTAGGCATTTGAAATTGAATGAGAAAGTGGGGACCAGTGATTTTGATGTTGGTGACGGGAGCTACTGTCTCTGCTGAACCAAGCTTCTGAGGCATTTCTCATCTGTTACGTGGGCTGTCCAAACTAACCTTTGTTGTTTCCAAGATATACAACAGCTGTTAAACAACTTAGAAAAGTGACCCACAAACTTGACCCTAAGTGATCGTGTTTCTTCATGTGTTGCTATTTTTCTTTCATTTCAACAGAGGTACAGCTAATACATTTTTATGAATCAGAAGTGTCAAACTATTCAACCTTGCTGTTAAGTGAAGACAAAGATGTTCTATATGTAGGAGCCAGAGAAGTGATCTTTGCATTAAATGCAGTGAATATTGATGAAAAGCAGCATGAGGTACGCATTTTAATACATTATCCTTCATGTAAAAATCATACTCCAAATTTGACTTAATTTCCTGATGTCAGTAGCGCTGTTCTTTAGGCGACACGTACCTAAAAGAGAAAATTCTGTGTGGGGGTTGTTGTTGTGTTATTTCTGGAAGATCCTATAGAGTAAAACATACCATCAAATGCGAGGAAGAAATGAGAAGTTGGATATGAACAAGTAATTGGAAGTCTCCCAGTTACTTCTTGGTAATATCTTCTTGGAGACAGGGTGCTGGACTGGAAGGAGTTTGGGTATCATCTCTAATGGTGGTTCTCATCCATATTTTTATTATCAGGAGTGGGCTGTCTCCTGTTTATCTGAATCAGAAAGTAATCTAATCTGAAACCAAAGCAAAGTTGGAGCAGGAGTGGCAGGCTGCAGACGTACTTCAGATGAAGGCCCTGTCCTTTCGGTTTCAGCTTCTGTTTTGTGTCTTTAGGTGTGTCTGCAGATCAAGTGGTGGTGCAGACAGGTCTGATCCAGCTTGCTTAGAAAAGTACTCTGATGTGCTGATGCTGGCTTCTCAGAGTAGATTAGCCTGTGCAGAAGTCTGCTAACATTGTATTGCTTCCAGTCCTTCCCAGGCTCCTGCTTCTAATCCCATCAGCAGCACAGGCTGACAGGAGGCATGGCATGGCCACGCAGGATGTTTTGGAAGACGCTCATATGATTTTTAATCTGAACAAAATGTTCATGGGTGGTGGTGGGCAATTTCACCAGCATATAAAACTTGTTTTATGAGTGCATGTAACTGTCAAAGCTGTACTTCTCAGTATAGTGTAAATTGGTCCAATAAGTTTTCTGTGATTCCACTTCCCCCTGGCCCCCGAAGTATTTTTTCATTCAAGTGTGAATGAAATTGAGAAGTACTTAAAATTGAAAAGTAGTTCAGTCCAGTTACAGTTACATTTCCCTAATGCATATGGTAATAGAGACTTCGTTAGCAATTTGAGGGGAAACTTCATGATGAACCCAAAAGACAATAGCAGTTTTTTAGCTTCTCTTAAGGCATGTGCATTTGGAATTATCACCTCCCTGGGAAAGGATGGCTTTGAACCTTTGAAAGCTACTTGCAGAAAGGCTTGCATTTGCTGCAGATAGTCTTAGGGTTGCCTTTTGTAGTATGTTAGTGCAAGATTTACAGACCTTTCATTGAATTAAAGTGCTTTGAATGTGCCTTTTTGGTGCTTTTTTTTTTCACTTAGTTACACTGGAAGGTCACTGAAGATAAAAGGACTAAATGTGCAGTCAAGGGCAAATCGGAACAGGTATGTACTTTTATTGAACTTTGAGAAAGATGTTCTACATTTTATTTCAAGAGGAACGATGTTAAAAGAAGAAAGGCTCCAACTGTTTGAAATTAAAATTTTCAAACAATCACCTAAATTTTTTAATTAAGTTGAACTTTAGGAACTGCAGCGTGCTTAGTCTTTTTTTTTTTTTAAATTCATAGAATCATAGAACGTGTTGGTTTGGAAGGGATCTTTAAAGGTCATCTAGTCAAACCCCCCCTGGAGTAAACAGGGACATCTTTAACTAGATCAGGTTGCTCAGAGCTTCCTCAAGCCTGCCTTGAATGTCCACGGGGATGGGGCCTCCATCACCTCTCTGGGCAACCTGTTCCAGTGTCTCACCACCCTCATTGTAAAGAACTTCATCCTAACGTCTAATCTAAACCTACCCTGCTCTATTTTAAAACCATTGCCCCTCGTCCTATTGCTACATGCCCTTGCAAACAGCCCCTCCCCAGCTTTCTCGTAGGCCCCCTTCAGGTACTGGAAGGCCACTGTAAGGTCTCCCCGGAGCCTTCTTTTCTCCGGGCTGAACAACCCCAACTCTCTCAGCCTGTCCTCATAGCATAGGTGCTCCAGCCTTCTGATCATTCTTCGTGGCCTTTCTCTGGACCCATTCCAACAGGTCCATGTCCTTCTTGTGCTGAGGACTCCAGAGCTGGACACAGGACTCCAGGTGGGGGTCTCACAGGAGCAGAGTAGAGGGGCAGAATCACCTCTCTTAATCTGCTGGCCAGGGTCCTTTTGATGCCACCCAGGAAGCAATTGGCCTTCTGGGCTGCAAGCACACATTGTTGTCTCATGTCCAGTTTTTCATCCACGAGTACCCCCAAGTCCTTTTCCGCAGGGCTGCTCTCTATTATGTCATCCCCCAGCCTGTATTGATAATGAGGATTGTCCCAACCCAGTTGTAGCACCTTGCACTTAGCCTTGTTGAACTTTATAAGGTTTGCTCGGGCCCACCTCTCCAGCTCGTCCAGGTCCCTCTGGATGACATCCTGTCCCTCTGGCCTGTCGACCGCACCACTCAGCTTAGTGCCATTGGCAAACTTGCTGAGGGTGCCCTTGATCCCACTGTCTAAATGAATGATGAAGATGTTGCACAGCACCGGTCCCAGTACGGATCCCTGAGGGACACCGCTTGTCACCCCTCTCCATCTGGACATTGAGCCATTGACTGCTACCCTCTGGATGTGACCATCCAGCCAGTTCCTTATCCACTGAACAGTCCACCCCTCAAATCTGTACCTCTCCAACTTAGAAGGATGTTGTGGGGGACTGTGTCAAAGGCCTTGCAGAAGTCCAGGTAGATGATATCCGTTGCTCTTCCCTTGTCCACTGATGCAGTCACTCCATTGTAGAAAGCCACCAGGTTGGTCAGACAGGACTTGCCCCTAACGAAGCCATGCTGGCTGTCTTGAATCACCTCGCTGTCCTCCATGCGCCTTAGCATAGCTTCTAGGAGGATATGTTCCATCATTTTCCCAGGCACAGAAGTAAGGCTTACAGGGCGGTAGTTCCCAGGGTCCTTCTTTCTACCATTTTTAAAAATGGGTGCGATGTTTCCCTTTTTCCAGTCCCCAGAGACTTCACCGGACTGCCATGACTTTTCAAATACCATGGAGAGTGGCTTGGCAACTATATCAGCCAATTCCCTCAGGACTCTGGGGTGCATCTCATATTCTTAGTTCATTATTTTGCTAGTGAATATAATTTGAATGTTTGAAAGTCTGAACACACCCTGATGTGTGCTTAACGTTACAAGTTTTTCCATTAAAATGATAAACCAGTATTACGGAGGTAATTGATAGCAACTGTTGTGTTCTGTTGTTGCAATAATTCACTCCAGCATTTGATTTTACAAAATGACTGAAAATTTTGTTTGCTTTGCTTTAAGGCGTAGGGTTTATTATTAAGCCAGTGGTACCACTGTTTCACTAACTGCATATATCCATATTGTGGTACTCAGCGGGCATGCCCCTTGCGGTAGCACCTTGCTGGTGTGACTGCTCAGGCAGCTCCCTAGCACCTGAACATTTTGATCTCCTGCCAGCTCAGCAGTGCAGGCACCTCAGCCCCTGGGATCCCTTGGTGTTTCTGGGAACTGGGGACTCCTCACAACTGCCAGCGCGCAGGCTGGCTTGCTCAATTTGCCTTTCTTTGGAGATGGTTTACTTGAGGTAGTTGAGTGTATGTAGATGTACCTTTCCCCTTGTGTAGCACCACTTCATTTAGTGATATCTTAAAGTGAGGGTTTGCTGGGCAAGACTAATGGTCAGGCTTTTAGCACAGGTCTGAAAGTGGAAGTCTGCAAGCCCTGCGAATAGAAAAAGCAGTCCTGGTCTACACTTCCAGGGATTTGACATTGGCAGCCCCAAACCTGCAGCCTCTTTGGTTCAAAATGTTGTAAACCCCTAGGTGCTGCATCCAGAGCTGAGAGACATCCTGCATTCATGGGACTTCTTGAGGTGGGAGTGGACTCTCTCCCTTGGCTCAGCTTAGTGCCTTTCCTTCTACTGACAACCATCAGTACCTTATCCTACCACGAGGTCTGGCAGGTATTAAGGGGCATTTCCTCCTTGTCTGCCTCTTCAGGATGCACTCAGAGTGTTATTTTTGTTCTCCAGGTTCTGCTGGGGTTACTAGTAATAAGTCACATACAGCCACTATGAATATGATATGAATTTCTTGCATGTGCACACAGTTTAGTGGATGCTGTGTGTGTCTCCAGCAGTCCTCTGCAGAGATTATTAGTGTTAGTTAGAAAGGATGTTAGGCCCTATAAATAGGTACTTTGCCAAAGCTCCAACCCTCTCTTCCTTTTCTTTTTTTCCCTGCCCCCAGTTTAGCAAGCCATCAAGGACTGAAAAAAAAAGGACAGATACAAGTAACAAAGCTTTGTAGCTAATTTAATGGTATTAGAGGTTTCTATCAAGAAACAACCTTGATTATCACTTACTGTTTCATCTAGGCTTACAAGGGATGAAGAAGTATAAAAGGTACTCGATATTTAACTAATTGTTCCTGTGGATCAGATATGTCTTTGGAGTGTGTTGTTTTCATGGAACAACTTGAGATGCACCCTGTTGAGCATATGGTACTTGATCACGACACCCTGAATGAGGCAGCTGCGCAGTACTGTCTATAGGAAACCAGATGCTGCAGGACCAGAGCTCCTGAAGACTGTAGGGTGATGGTGTGCCAGTAGTGATTGTAGCACCCAGCCTTGCTGATGTGGTGCGGCATAAGTAGCAGCAACAGGCGAGCTGCCAGCACAACTATAATTGTTTATTTATGTTGGAATGTGGAAGCTATGGTTTATCAGACCGGTCTTTTCCTTATCCTCTGTTACAGACGGAGTGTCGTAATTATGTGCGTGTCTTGCAACAGCTGAACGATACTTTTCTTTATGTATGTGGAACTAATGCGTTTCAGCCAACATGTGATTACCTGGTAAGAATGTACATACATTTTGACGCACTAACAGCTGTAATTTAAAAGCAGCTCATTTAAACAATGAGTTAATCTCCATTTTCAAGGACTGTTGCAATTTCAGTGCTGATTGTAACGTTTGGAGCATTTATTACGCTGTCCCACAGTAATGATAGAGTATGGAAATAAACCATACTATTCCTTTTTCAAAGTGCTTACTGAATTATTGTTTCATCTTGTTTAACTGCAGATTTACTTTTTCTTAGCTTTCATAATTTTTTGTGTGTTGTGTGTTAGCATAAAAACAATCTCTAAAACTGAAATTACATTCTTTGCAACTTCCAGCCATTACCAAATCTCCCTGAAGTTTCTCAGATTCCTGTCTCTGCTTGTCTCTGCTCCTGGCTATGCCACAGCTTCGTAGTGCTGAATGCTTCAGAGTGAAGTCTTGGCGCAAAATCAAAACTCCTTTTTTTTTCTCTTTTATTTTTCTTTTCTGCTGACTTTTGTATCATTCTCCTTACTGCAGCTCTTAACAATTCTGAAACTGAGAAATCTTGTAATTGTTTGTTCTTTTTTGTCTCCCCTGCCTGCAAGTCTGCCTGCCGTCACCTCTGGAACATTGCCAGAAGTCATTACACCTAGCCTTCAATGTCTTCATTATGCAGTGTAACTGATCACTTCCCCAGTACTGTGGCTACAGTTCTCCATCATCTTCCTGATCCTCATTCCCTCTGTTTTTGAGGGATTTATAAAGTAGTAGCCAAAGTGCTCTGTTGCTTTTTAAAATTCAGTTGGATTATGCCCTATCTCACAAATTTAACATGATCTCGAAAATTGGTAAATTCATTTCAGAAAGCGTTCTTGATTTAAAAAACTCCATTTTTATGCAGGCTAATTCAGTTACAGCCAGCTCTTTCCATATATCAGTTAACTTCTCTGCCTTTCCTGCTGTCTGGTTTGTGTGCTCTTTCTTGAGCACTGTCTGGATTTAACTTTTTGTCTTCTGTTCTTTTCTGCTCACACCCTCATGAACTGTACGATCACATTTCCTCTCTGTCTGCTGGACTCAATAAGATTTTCTGAAAATGCATATGCCTTTTATAATCTTACCAAAAAATTACTTTGATGCTGAAAGTTGATAGTATAGTCTATTATTTAGTGATAATTTTTCAGTTACCTTTGCACGAGTCAAGTGGCTGAAAGAAAAAGTGCAAACAGTTGTTTTGCACTTTTCAACTTAATTCTTTGCAGAATTTAATTTCATTTGAACTTGGAGGTAAAAATGAAGATGGTAAGGGCAGATGTCCGTTTGATCCTGCTCAAAGCTACACATCTGTTATGGTTGGTAAGTTCAGACTTTGTGTTCATCATTATTATGTATAAAAATTGTTCTTTTCTGCTGTCATTCTCCAGTCTCTCAATATCAAAATGGTGGATTGTGTCCATATTTTGTAATCTGTATCTAGATAGACATTAAAATACTTACGTAGTCAACAGTAGCGTGTTTCTTAAAAGGGGAACTTAAAACTCTAGGTTGTTTTGGAAACAACTTTTAAAATACTAATTTTTAAACTATATTTTCAGGTGTTTAACATGTTTAGTACAGGTAGTCTAAATGTACTTTGAGTGCCTTTGTAGTAACAATTACTGTGATTTCAGTAAACTTAACAGGTATATTTTTTTAGCTGTCCTGAAGACATATCCATGAGACAGAGTAGGGAAGTGAGATGTTTATTTCAAGCATATTATTGCATGATTAGACACTACTGAACCTTGATTTGGTGAAACCAGAGTTCGTGGCAGTACCCTGGTGTACCCTGAGAAGCTCAAAGTAACATGAAACTGAAAATGAGAAAGAAAAGAAGACATTCCCTGCGTTGTTGACCAAATTATTAAAAGTTGAGGTTGAATAATGGTGGCATAGAAAGAGAGGGAAATAATTACTTCCAAAACTTCCGTGGCATTTCTTAAGTAAATTTGTATGTTTGTACATAAACTGTAAGTTTGCATGTTACGTGTTGAAGTATCACAAAAACAATGCTGACTTTTGCCAGCTGCTTGTGTTAGAGCAATAGTAAACCCAAGTGTGGAAATGTTAGTCTTGAGAATGGTCAGCAGAAATGTAAACACAGAAGACATGTCTGGGGCAGTTTAGAAGAAATTCTTGTTTATCTTTTGTTGTGAGAAGTTTAAGCTTACATAGTCTCCCAAAATATTTACGTACCCTTTTTGGTATCCAGTGCATAAGAAAGTATAAAATATTTGGTTTTGTGTTAAAGATGAGGAGCTTTATTCTGGGACTTCTTACAATTTCTTGGGAAGTGAACCTATAATTTCACGGCACTCTCATCAGAGCCCCCTGAGAACGGAGTATGCAATACCTTGGCTTAACGGTAAGTGGGCATGAGAATTGGCCCAACCAAATTGCTTTTCCTTCTTCAGTGTCAAACTCACAGATAAAGAGTTTAAGTGTCTTACCTGGGATAAGAGATGATTGTCTAATATCTCATAGAGAATGGATTTTGTTATACTGGCATACACTGACATGTGAGTGTGTGCCCTCATGTTTTAAGGATTTTTATCAGCATTGACAATGAAAACAGCTTGAAGATATACAGGCTTCAACTTGACATTGAAGGGCTACAGTTTATTTTATATCTACTTGTTCATCATTGCAATAATGCAGCATATTTATAATACAGTAATGAAGAGTGGTTTGGGTCTCTAACAGGTTTTCAAATTGAGCTGATCATGGTTCCTGATGATTTCAGTTCCTGAATTTCAAAATTCACTAAGTTTTGTGAATGCTTAGAGGTTAGTGGCTTTCTGCCAAAAAAGGGGAAAAATAATGAAGTTAACATAATCCAGAAGACTCATTCTGTCCAAAAAGTACAGGATACTGCATTTTCTAATACATCTTGTAATGTCATTTTTGGTGTTTAAGCTGAAATCGAGTAGAGGCAATCAAGGGAGGGTAACTCTCCAGACCCATTAGAAAACCACACTTGAGAGCGGACTGAAGAATGTTGAAGTAATGGTATGTTAGACCATAGAGATCTGTCAGGTACCTTAGTACTTTCATATAGGGTTTGTGGGTTTGGTTTTTCTCTGTTTTTTAAGAAATGCTATTCTTATTATGAACAGCAAACTGTATAGGTGGGTCAGTGACAGGAGAGGAGGTAAGTACAGTGTGAGGTTTGGGCGAAAGGGGACTCCTTAGAGGTTCTTTGAGGGAATCAAGTTAGTAGTCTCTTATATAATATAAAATTATTCTCTTTCTATCTGCAGAGCCCAATTTTGTTTTTGCTGATGTGATAAGAGCAGATCAAAACCACACAGATGGAGAAGATGACAAGATATACTTCTTTTTCACTGAGGTGTCTGTGGAGTATGAATTTGTTGGAAAATTGATGATTCCAAGAATAGCTAGAGTGTGCAAGGTGGGACATAGTTCAATTTACTTTTACTAGTTCAACTAGAACTGTGTGTGTGTGTTAAAAAGTATTTATTATTGTGGACTTTTTGCCAGTTAAATGGAAGTGGTTGAACTTATTGAATCTTAGTGAATCAGCAGTTTCAATCAGTTCTTCAGAACTGAGAAAGCCGAGTTGTTGCTTTGGGAACAAATACTTGATTTAATTTTGCACAGTGGTGAAATGTCAGTACATCTGAGGGTTCTGCTCACCCCTGGGGAAAAAAAACACCCACCACAAAACCCAACAACAGAAAAAGTGTCTCCCCTGGCTTTCATTTGTATTTTTTTTTTTAAACAACTCTTAAGTACAGCTCCCTGGGAAGACTTTGGTTGGAGCTGAGAGGATAGGGTGTTTGTCAGATTACTGTTAAGTAGCTGTGTACAAACAAAACTGTAGCTATGTCCGCAGCAGAATAGCTCTTGACTGTGGTGTAGCAGATGGGACTTCCATGAAGCTGTTAGAGCTGCCAGAGCCTCAAGGAAAACAGTCACCAGCAGCCTGATTCTGTCACACTTGCTGTGTTTAAACCTCAATTTGTTAGGCTGATTCAAGTATGTACTCAGGAGTGTTTGTTAAAAATCTTGCTGATGAAAGAGTTTTTTTCCAGTAGAAAATGTTGATTTAACAAAAACTTTTCCAGTGGAATGTATCAATTTCCTTGGGAATTTTTTCCAACAGGAAATTTATCTAGCCATTTCATTTTGATGAAGTTGAAATGTTTTATTTTGACTTTACTGTTATATATTTAAACATGGAAGTCAAAACATCAATAACAAGTTAGTGCCCTTGGGATTACCATTAAACAAGCAGCTGGAGGCAGTTTACATTGGCTTATTGTTATGCCCTCTTGCCACTGACGGCTTGTGTACGCTTTAAAGGGGGAATATGGTGGAATAGAAGAGCTTTATTGCTGCTGTTTGTTTGAAATAGGAATCAATGACAGGTTGCAAATCTATAAGCATTTATACTTACTGCTTTCATACAGTTTGCAGATTTCCGTTAATACTTTGCATAGCAGCATTGGGTAATGAGTGGGAAATGTTGATGATGTTCTGCTTTTTAAAGAGAAGTAACAGAGCTACGGCTCAAGTATCAAATATTTTGAAACGTTTGTAGTCAATATATCTTGGATTCTTTAAGCCTTGGTATTGGAAATCCTTAATAAAGGTGGTAACTTCTTGCAGGATTAACCCATTGCTGCATTTCTTCTAATAAAATTATTAACATCAGGCAAGTTTAAGTGCATATTGCAACATTAGAATTTAAATCACAGTTTAGATGTCACAGAATAAATGCAATGTTACTTATTTCTCTTAAGGTACAGTATAATGCTTCCACGCTTATTTCACTTGTTCTAGTAAGCAGGTTTTTTTCTAAGGGTACATTGCTCATCTCAATTTTTCAAGTGTTGCTGAAGTGTGGTTCTTATATAGGCCTCATATCTTGTCCTACCTCTGTGTGTTGATGGAAACCATTCTGCATTATTTTTGTTGAATCAACTAATTTTTCTGTGGCTTCCTTACTTTTCTGTTTGTGAATGTGTTAACATTTATTGATGTTGCTATAGGTCAAATGTTAGAAAATAGCAGAGCTCAGTAATTTCATGCTCTATAGCAGTTATTATAGCATGCTGCTAATTCTCCTCACAAAAACCTTTTTATTTTCTTAATATCAAAAGAGGGACCAAGGAGGATTAAGGACCTTGCAGAAAAAATGGACTTCCTTTCTCAAGGCCAGATTGATTTGTACCATCCCTGATAAGAATTTAATTTTCAATATTATCAATGATGTTTTTATTCTCAAGTCTCCAACTTTGAAGGAACCACTGATATATGGAGTCTTCACCCCGCAACTGTAAGTGTGGTATAGCCTTTTCTTGGATAAGTACTTTCAATCTCAGTTGACTACTACAAGAAGCAATAATTACTGCTCTGATTTTTTTTTTCTTCCTGAACTTTTAGGAATAATGTGGGGCTGTCAGCAGTATGTGCATACAATCTGTCTACTGTAGAAGAGGTTTTTTCAAAAGGAAAATATATGCAGAGTGCTACAGTAGAACAGTCTCATACAAAGTGGGTACGATACAATGGGGAAATTCCTAATCCTCGACCTGGTGCAGTAAGTTTCTGTAATCTTAAATTTGATGACTAGTCTTTTCTTAATGCTCCAGGAGTAAAGAAACTAGTAAATATTAGGTAACCTACTAAATCTTAATTTTAGTTTGCCCTGATCTGGATACTTTTTGTTGTGAAGACTTTGTAGAAATACACTCAAGTGATTTATTCTGAACTTTATGTCTGGGAATCAAAGCGGGTTTTGTTTAATTTATAATTGAGTTATTTGCTAGTTTTGTATTTTCATTATTTTATTACTAATTTTTCTGGTGGTGAATAGATGACAGTACACACTAGGTAACATCAAATACTTTTTAGTTCAGATGAACAGAAGTATAGCAATCTTCGCATTGTCTCAGTAGGTTCAGCAGGTTTATTCAATGCAGTGCATTGCTCTGCAAACTAATGTGATCATAAGTGGGTCTCTCACACACTTTTCTTACTTTCTCATGTTCCCTGCAGTCATTCTGTTGCTACTGCTGAATGAGGTGACAGTTAAAAGTAGTTAAGCAGCATAAGAGTCCAGAAACAGTATTTTCATAAGATGTATTTTCAGCCCAAACAAAAATGTAGTCTGAAGATCAGGGATTAGTACATCACAGAAGCCAAAGTGCTACAAGACCTGAGGACCTTCCTCGGTAAAATGTGTATAATGTAAAGGTGTGCTTACTGGCCAAAATAACGCAGAGAGGAAAATGCATGTAGCTGCTGTTAATTGTCTCTATTTTGTACAAGTAAATGATACCATTTGGTTGTCTCTTTTTTTTTTGTTTGTTCCCCCTGTCCCCACTAGTGTATAAACAAGGAAGCCAGAGCATCAAACTACATGAGTTCTCTGAATTTACCAGACAAAACATTGCAGTTTGTTAAAGATCATCCTCTAATGGATGACTCAGTGACTCCAATGGGAGACAGACCTCGACTAATAAAACGAGATGTGAAGTATACTCAGATTGTAGTAGATAGAGTCAGAGCACTCAATGGCACCATATATGATGTTATGTTCATCAGTACAGGTGAGTTCTGCAAAACACTTTTTTACTGATGCACTGATTCTTTAGGCTGAAGTATGTTCTAAAAGAAACTCTTGAGAATTTTATATTTACAGTGCTTTTACACAAGCTGATGTTTTCATTAAGAGTAAGGGGCCATGGTGAGTAGGCGGAGAATCTTACGTGCTTTGAAAAAGTGTTGCAGGAAAAGAACTGCTAAACTGCAATGAGTGCAGAAAAAAACCACAGATAAGATAATCCCTAAGTTGTCATTATTTGTCCCACAGTGTCATTTCTTGCTCAGAGCTCCTTGCGGTGGCAATGGTTGCCATTGGCAGAGAGTTGTGTGAAGTCTTCAGCTGAACAGCAAGGAGATTATTGAGAGAACTTCCAGCAGTTGTGCATTATTTCACTGCCTTTTTATTTTAAGGATCTTGCTTAAATATATTGCTTTGTTGTTTCAGATCAAGGAGCCCTGCACAAAGCTATCAGCTATGAAAATGGAATGCATATTATTGAAGAAACACAGCTTTTTCCAAATTTTGAGCAAGTCCAAACTCTTGTGCTTGCATCCAAAAAAGTAAGTGCTATAAGTATCGTGGCATTCATGTCATTTTGCTCTTCCACAAAACTACTTATTACTACCTTGTAACTGTGTTGTGAGAAAGAAAGACGGTCACTGTCCACAGAAGCAAAGGCTGCATCTGTAACTCCTCATGCTGCAGCAGGTATTGACTGCTGCATTTCAGTGTATTTGGTAAATGGCAAGCTTCTGAAAGTATGTAGATAAGGGGGTAGTGGTGTGTCACAGGTGTGCAGGTCTTCATTTGGATTCCATGTGCAGAAGCTGAGAGCTGTAACATGTTTTAAGGTACCCGTTTTCAGGTTAGGAGTAATGTAAAAATTCTGACCCCTTGTGGCCATTGCAAATCTGTGAGGAAAAACCCTACAGGGTTTAGCAGAGAATTGTTATATTTTTCTGAGACCTAAGAAGAGAGAACAATCTTGTCTAGCAGAGAGACTCAAAATTGTCTAACAAATTGGATTCTGCTGTCTCAAATCTTGCAGGCTCCTACATGCTAGATGCATGATGCAAGCAGTCATGTTTGGTGCAGCTAGGGGTGAGGACCGCTGGTGAGGCCCTGTCTACCTGGTGCAGCACCAGCTGCGCCTGGGGGACACAAGCCTTGCCACAGGCACCAAACTCAGCAGGCATTCTGCGTTATTAATCAGTCACTCAGTTTAATCCTGGAGTGGTTTTGTGACAGTGGGAGGATAATCACTGTGTGTACTTTATAAACTAGTTTGGCTCCTGGCCCTCGTTACTCAGATCTGCAGATCTGTGAATATCTGTGACATTATTACCCTAAGCAGTGGCTTGTAGCATCAGACTCCTCAACTGGCAAAATTTTGGCATTTCTTAAGGAAAGAATGACTTTTTTGAAGTGTCTGGTAGTAATACTGGCATTCAGTAGCTACCTAGTGATCAGTAAATGCTCTGCAGCTAGGGATTTAGGAATACTGCCAAGATATCTTAGAAACAGCTTTTATTTTTATGTGATATTTTATAAAACTTTGCATGCCAACATGATCAAGTCAGTGGAAAAGAGCTTTAGCTGTAATTCTTTCATACTCATCTTGCACGCTTATTTGTCCTTTCATGCTTATAATAGAAGTCTTGAGGACAGAGTATATACGTTTGATAGAAAAATGAAAATCAATGATTAAAAACTGTGCTTACAGATTTCAGTAAAGATGTTTGTGTTATTTTTGTATGATGCATCACGCTGGCAACTTATATATATGTGTGTGTGTGGGTATACATGTGTGTATATATAAAATGTTTGCTGTTTTTTTTCTGCTTTACCTGCAAAGAAAGCTTCAAGTCCCTTGCTTTTACAGGAGGTTTCAGCATTTGCCCTGTGATAGAAGATAATGATAGATAACTCTTCTAATAAATATGCTAATACCAATTCTTCCCATTGTGAGTGAATTGTGGGATCATTCATCCACCAGGTTAATTAAGATTCCCCCATTTCTGGGGAGTGGAGGGGAAGGGTAGGCATTACAACCTGATACCAAAGATACATGATCTAGCAGTTCCAGCATGCACTTGGTAGCCAAGGCTAGTGTAGAAATGATGGCACAGAATTTATTTTCTCTGAATCTAGGTGCTACATTCTCAGTTCCTCAAGAATATCCTGAAAGTGGGCAGTGTGAGACATGGCATAGGGAACTTCCTGTCTTTTCACAGAGAAACTTCTCTCAAAACTTAGGGCTGGAACAAATCACTGCTTCCTGCCTGGTGCTGTGGAGCGTGACAGCTTGTATCTTCTGCAAGGGGAAATTTTCCTGTTGCTAGAATAACTTTTGACATATAAAACTAACAATCAAAACTGAAGCAGTGCTGCCTAGTACCTTCCCATAAAAGCAGCGGTTCTTTTCAGCGATGAGGAATAGGAGGTTGGGTCAGATGCCGGAGTCATGAAAGTTGTATAGTTGCAGTACCACCCAAACAGGGATTACTTCCGCTCCCCAGCGTGAAAACACAAGTTTCTACCTCCTTGGACATCACAGTAGCAATAACAGTGAGTTGCTATTGAAGTCCTTCATAGAGTGGTATGTGTAGTGGCATCCCATCATAATTGGCTAACTACATGAGCGTTATAGTTGTTACTCTGATGGTGGGCTTCTGACCTCTCTGGAGTCAGAGTCCTTGCTGAAGACATTATTGCAGCAGTCTCCAGGCCCTTCCCACATACCTTCACCTCGTTTGGAGGGTGGTGGGCAGAGTCAGATGAGCCTACAGGAAATCCTCCTAACTCCCAGTTGACTGAAAGATGTGTCTGGATTTTTTAAAATGGTCTGCTTGGCTCACTGTATGTTCTCTGAAATCATGGATGTACCAGCTGGGAACCATGCCAAGACACTACAACCCATGCGCAGTGTTGCACTGTTGGCTTGAACGTTAGCTAGCAGAGAGCTAGGGAGATGAGCAGCACTTGGTGCCTTGTGGGAGCTTTCCATCAGAGTTGGAAACTTTTTCTAGAAAGTTGTACATCTGCAACACCACAGACTTCCTTCTGTGGGCACTGCAGCATAGTCCAATGCTAACCTAAGTTAAATTTTAGGCCAAAAGATTGCATTTGAATATATGCCTCTGAAATTTGATTCTCTTTCAAAGTCCATCTTCTAGCAGGCAGTGCTAGCAGATACTTTTTTGATCCAGTTTTGCCTTTCATCTTGCAGTGCCAAGAGTTTCCTTGAAAGCTGTCTGCATTCTTCAGATGGATCCAAACTGATTTGTGCTTGGTCTTGTAGCTTCCTCTGACTGCATCATTCATTAGCATAATTTGAAGAACAACTTCCTCATGATCATTACATTAAAGAGACTAACCTGTTATGAGTTCTCATGGCAAAACCTCCTCACATCCTTAGGAAAAGAGTGACAGTGAGCCCCCAAACCTAAATTCAGCCCTAAGATCTCTTGACTCTGTTTCTGATGTGAAGACCAAAAGTCTGCACCATGAACATGAGGATTTTTTGAAGAATGTTTCTCTACTAGAAATCTTTCTTGGATGTCTGCCCATCACTTCATGACCATATTCATCCTGCTGGAGTGAAGCAGCCTCACTGCAGACACGACCCCTGAGTACATTTCTATATACCAAGATCCATATGGTTGCTGTACAGGAAAAGCCAGTCTGTGCTTGAATCCTGCTCATTTGCCATGACAACTGTGGTAGGGTGCTGATAAATCCACTTGGTATTCTGCTCAGGATGGTGCCAACCCATTGCCAAGGTGGTGTGTGCTGTTCAACTTTACATGCACAGCCTCCCAAAAGGACTAGAAGGTCGGTCACTGGTGGGTTTGGGTTGTAGAGCAGGCCCCTTTCTTGGGGCTTTGTATGATAATATGTAAATTCACAGTGTACCTTTAGCCATTGGTTTCCTGGAGCTTTGAACAGATGAGTGAAATAAGGCAGCTGCCTGTCTTTTATGAGAAGGGTGTTCGGGATGAGTGTGATCTCTTCCTGCCATGCTCAGAGTGAGACTTGTTTGGGATCTCCAGCAACAGTGGGTCAAACAGCTATTCTGTTTATATCCTCCTCTTCCTAGGTGTCATACCAGTGCTGTTTCCTTTGAATACTATCCAGTGTTCCTCCTTGAGTAGCAAGTAGGCAGCTGCATTTGACTCAAGGCTGATGCTGATGTGGCTGCAGAGACCTAACTGGTAGAAGAACTGAAGGCAGTAGGACTGCTTTGGGTTAAGAGGGGCAGGAGCAGGTCCTGCATACAGTGAGCATTGCCTGTTCAGGCTTGCATGTGTCTGCTGCAGCCGTGTCATCAGCACAGGCTTGCCTTGTCTCATATGAGGATTATCGGTGCATTTGTATTTGTGGAAGAACTGTGTGATACAGCCATGGTTAGACATAGTTACTTTCCATTCTCATAAACTGTATCTATTTCAGGTTTTTCTTCTTTTGTCTTTTTGTACTTGCAGCATCATTGAATATTTTCAAGATAAGTCTCCTTTCCAGAAATAAAAGCTAATCAAAATGCTTATTCCCCTCATGCCTTAGTTTTTACAAGCATGGCTCTGTGTATGCCACTCTTTACTTTTAGCCATTTTTAAATTGTTTCATGAATTGGATTATTCGACTTTGAGAAAGTCATTGGCTGTGATTTTTTTTTGTTGTGTTTTGTTTTTTTTTAGGGCAGAAGATACCTCTATGCTGGTTCAAATTCTGGTGTGGTTCAGTCTCCAGTGGCATTCTGTGATAAGTACACCACTTGTGTTGACTGTGTTTTAGCAAGGGATCCTTACTGTGCTTGGAAACCCCTTAAAGCTTCCTGCATTGATATTTTTAAAGAAAGTGAAATCGAAAGGTAATGGTAGCCTTTGATTACTTTACAGTTACAATCAGTACTGTGTCAGTCTTGCCCCTTACTGATAACTGGTATTTTTCTAACTGAACGTTTTCAAATGCAGACTTTTCCTATCCATCTCTTGTGCTATTTAGATAAGGTGAATCTTACTCACTACGAGAGGATGGGCGGGCTGTAGGAAATAAGATTTGAAGTTGTAATACTTGGGCTTCCTTTTACAGGAACTGGATTCAGAACATAGGTGGAGATGCATCGTCCTGTTCTGGTGAGTTAGTCTTTGAAGAGCTCTTTCGCATGTCTCGATGGAGTAGTAAAAGAGTTCTGTTTAGTTCAGCTTGGTTTTTGTGATTATTGGGACATCATTTTATATTTTAATAGGTATGAGATTCCGCTTTTGAATATTTGAGCATCTGTACAGCCTGCATGTTGTCTTAAAATGTCTGTGTTTGTATATATTTCAGTGTGCAGTGCACAAACCCTTGAAATGAATGGGGTACCTCAACAGTGACTTGTGAATTAAAGCAATATTTACCATAAGTACTTATATTGCAGAGACCTCTGTCTCTGTGATACAGCATTTGACATACTGCTGTGAGCCTTGATAAGTGCTTGGTTATTGCTGCTGGATGGTGGGGGGGGGGGGGGGGGGGGGACGACACGGGTAGAAAGCTGAAAAAAAGCTGGTTTTATGGTGAGAGGGGAGGGGGACTCAGAACATGATGCAGAGCAGCTTAAGTACCCTCCATAGTGCTTTAAAGCGAGTAACTACAAGTCCTTTCTTTATAGTGTGCGCTTCTGCCACCAGATCGAGGAGATCTTAGAGTAGTAGTGTTACAGGAAATGTGTACTTCAGTAAAAAATGCTTTGAAGAGTTTGATGTACTTCGTTTTTTTTCTAATCCAAGCAAAGCAGGGTCCACCATGAGAGTTTAGCTTGTTTTGAAGAGAATTTTAAGTTTGAGTAACAGCACTTTGTTCGATTTATTCTTGGATATTTTGTAGCTTCTGATTTACTTAAAATGCATATAAAGTGATACCAAGTTCAGCATCTTGTCTGAAACAATGACTTGTCTCAGATGCATGCTCAGTTATTGATCAACAAGGTCTCATCTTTAGCAGTGTAGGCTGTCTTAGAGTTTGAGGTATCCTGTCTCGTAGTTCGTCTTCATGTCTCGCACGCAGCTGTAGCTTAGTATTTCACTGAGAGTCTTACATGCTGTCATCTTGGTCTTGTGAAGTAATCTGAATGTTGTAATCTTTACATTTCCATTAAGACTATTGTACAGTCTCATTAAACTGTACGGATTAGAGCAAACGGGGATCATTGCTGATACTCTGCGCATTTATTTTGATGTTCCAGATAAAGTAAGAGAGAATTCCCTACAGCATACATTCAAGCATGGGAGCACAGCAGAACTCAAGTGTTCTCAAAAGTCCAATCTGGCACAGGTAGTTTGGAAGTTCAAAGATGACGTATTGAGAGTGGAGAGTCCCAAGTACCGCCTGCTGGAAAAGGCACTGCTCATATTCAATTTATCGGAAGGAGACAGTGGTGTTTACCAGTGTTTGTCAGAAGAAAAAGTGAAGAATAAGAAATTTTCTCAAGTGCTGGCTAAGCATGTTTTGGAATTGAAGAAGATCCAGCATACTACAGTGCTTCCCACCACGGCAGCTGCACCAACAGAAGGTAATAGCGATGTGCCAAAAGTGTCAGCTGTATCAACCAAGGGGTCTACTGCTCACACCTTGACTACTCATATGGTACCAGTAACAACAGCAAGGGTAGTAACAAAGCCCATTGGCCCTGTCCTAACAAGTGCAGCCTCCAACACAGAGCTCTTCAATTCAGTTCCTGATGTGGTCCCAGAAAAGACAATGTTCCTCAAGTCAAATGATAACTTCCTGTTGATGTTCCTTTTCCTCTTCTTTTTTATTCTTTTCCTGTGCCTGCTGTCCTACAACTGTTACAAAGGGTACTTGCCAGGACAGTGCTTGAAATTTCGCTCTGTCATGCTGCTGGGTAAGAAGAAAACCAAGTCAGATTTTTCTGATTGCGAGCAGAGTGTGAAGGAGACACTGGTGGAGCAAGGCAGCGTCAGCCACCAGAGTGGGGAGCAGCCAAAGCTGGCGCATGACACTGGCTACGAGACTGAGCCTGACTGTGGGAATGGCCAGCTGCAGCCTGGGGATTCGCAGGCATCCCAAGAGGTGAAGGACAAGCCCTTCGATGTCAAGTGTGAGCTCAAGTATGCCGACTCAGACGCGGATGGGGACTGAAAGACCCAATTGTCCATTTCAGTGGTGGAGATCAGCTGTGGTCCTACAACTAGCTGTTTTAGCACAGAGACCGTGGGTGTGACAGCTGAGTCATAGTGGGGATTACATGCCTAAACTGTACAGCAAGCCAACTTGCGTTCAGATCTCACCCAATTAGAGAAGCAGTGTTCTTGTCTGCAGACCATAGCATCTTGTGTTGTACTGTCTTTTTTTATTTTTTTTTAAATGGCCAGTTTCAGATCACCATTTGTTTGTTCCCAATTTCCCCCCCCACCAAGCGCTTCGCTCCAGTGAACAATTACTTGCTTGTTCTTCAGCCCTGTTCTTCCATAGGATAAAAGTAACTTTCTAATTCAGTTAGCTTTAAAAAGTACTTCAGTCTACACATATTAGCTGCCATTAAAAAAAAGACCTAGTTTATTTTAATTCCAAATTGGAAATTAAGTTTAGTTTATCAGATTGGTAAATTATAGACTTTTGTCCAAATTGGGACACATTTTTTCTTTCCTTCTAGTGATTATTTTTAGTTTTATACTTTGTGTTTTGGCACACTAGGTCTCTTTAGTTGGTTAAAGTTAATTTTAACTGCATTTTAAGTATCTTAAATCTCAAGGTATAATGGGGATAGCATTGGCTTCATTTGTGTAAGACTCTCAGGGATAATCTTGTTTAAAGTCTTTTATTCTTTGCTGCTTTCTAGAAATTTAGCTACAACAGTACCAGGACATAACATGGAGTAAGTTGGAGGGGAGGGTGGAAATAATAGATTTAGGAATGCTTTTCATTTTTTTATTTTTTTTTTTCCTCTCTCCTCTTCTCTCCCTGCCCCAGCCCTGCCCCCTGCAAGCTGAGTGTAGTCACATTCTGTTTTCTATTTAAAACTGGATTTTTTTTAAATTTTCTTTTTTTTTTTAATTTTTAATTTTTTGAATGAAACAGTACAGGCAAGCAGCTGCCAGTTAGCAGTGACACAGGGAGAGGTGTTTTTGCACTGTGGAAGTGAAACAGGAATCAAGAATTACCTACAATAATTCAGCTAGTGACTTGCTGGAATGGACTGTTACGATACAGCCTGATGAGGAAAAAAAAAAAGCCTTCCTTTTTTTCAGATTCAGAAATAACTCAACTTTTTGTGACAAATCTTTGCAGCGTCACGCTTTCTGGATGACACCTTCCAATCTCCTATGCAACTGGAGGCTGAAACTGAAGCTGCTCAAACAATCAGTGGTTTGAACTGTTTATGTGAATCATGCCTGCAAACATGAAAGTGTGCATTTGTTCTTAGCCTGGTTCACAGCAGCACTGTGTGTCTGTAAAAGCATTTTCTGTGGTACAGTCCTGAAGAATTGTTCTTCTCACTGCATCTTTCTGTAACTATTGCTAGAAGTAGAATATGTTTTAACAGTAAATAGCAGTATGCCTGGGCTGCTTTTCTATGTTTAACTTTCATGCGAACATAATTTAGACCATCTTAGTGTAAACAGCTTATATTTTATAAGATTCAGTTTGCTTTTATTTTTCTATTTTTAATTATGTACATATAACAGAATAAATATTAAAACAAATTGTATTATATCTTGACTTTTATGAAACTTGACACAATGACACTGCTTTCCATATTGCAAGTCCCTAATGTTCCTTGTGGTTTCCTTTAAAGGGGAAAAATTAAAACTTTTGTAATTAATTTGAAGCAGATTCTCTTCTCAGCTTTAGTTGAATGGGTTATAGCCTGGGTGTTGGGGGAGGGCAGAGATTGGAATGGGAGGATGAAGAATGAACTATGGGTGGAGGAGGAAAGCGCTCTTCTCTAGAGGCCTAGGGACATTTCCTCTTATTACCCTTCCAAAATTCATCTGTCTTTTTGCATTATTTCTTCAGTGTGTGATGTATTTCTTACAACTTCTTTCCTTAGTACCCTCTTTTCTTTTTTTCTTCTTTTCTGTCCTCTTCTGTCACACAGCCTCATCTCCTATAGCTTTCCCTCCTACTGGTACCTCCTTTTTGTCTTGTGTGGGAAGTGATTCACCTCCTTCACCCACCAGTACCCAGCCTGATGTTTGGTTTAGTACAGACCCTGTAAAGGTGATGTTATTGCCACCTTTCCTAAGTGACCAGGCACAGCATGTTAGTGTCCAGGGATCCTTTCACCTCTTCTGCCAAGCCACAGGTATGTTGGAGGACCACTGTTTAAAGTAGCATTTTCTGCATTAAGAGTTTACATATGTCACCATGTACTGTATATGATCTATTTGTTTGATGTTTAAAAAAAAAAGACTCATTTCAAGATGTATTGGCAACATGCTGTTACAAAGAATCTGGAACTGCAAATACTGTACTGTAAAATGCAAGGTCTGATATAGCAGCCTACTTTAGTATATTAATGGTGAATTGACTTTAATAGGCTCACTTGCATGCTGAAAGAATTCACTGAATCATGATTGCATGTGGTTGTTCAGCAGGTAAATATTTTCACTGTCAGTATGTATGCAATTTAAGAAATACACTTCTGTTGGATTTGTATGTGGCATATTCTTCTGGACCAGGTTGGTTACTCCTTTTCTGTGTTAACTTATTTCCAATGGCAAAGTGGCAAAGTACTTACGGTAACGGCAACTTCGATTTTATAAAGGGTATATTGTCTGAGGTGTACAAGAGAAGAACAAAGCAGTCTTTTCTATAGAAATTCAACATTTGTCACTCAGCCTTTTTTTTTTTTTTTGGATAATAGTTGCCCGTTTAAGCTAAGTGAGATTTAATGGATCTAAAGAGGTCTTAAAATGTAACCTTATTCCTTAAAAGCAAAGAATATATATATAGATTCATTTTAAAAAGTACCATTGTTTTATATTGCTCTGTGAGTCAGTGTGTGTTAGTGTTGCATGGAATCAGATCAAAATGCATAAATCTCTTTTAGAGTAGGTCCTAACATGATTTGTATTTTCATGGCTAAAAAGACCAATAGCAGGATCAGGGTTCTTTCAGCAATAGTGTATTCACTGCTGCTCTAGACAATTCAGAAACTTTTTATTGTCTACCACCAAAAAATTGTACAAATAGCATAAACAGCACCAAGGAGTTAAACAGTTTGATAATTGTGCTACAGAGCTGGAATTTATTTTAAAATTACTTTTTTTATCCAACAATGTCTGTTTTAACGTGATACTCATGCTGCTTTTTAAAAATTGTCAGTAATTGCACTTGCCTTGGTTTAAAAAACATAAGCTTAAGAAACAAGGAGAAGTGTCATAAAGTCAGCCTGTGGAATTCACTCCTGAGGAGGCAGGGATGTATAGTGGAAACTGTAACAAGAATCAGATACCCAAGAGATGCAGTGATAGCACAGGCAGGGGCAGGGTGAGCCAGCTGTGGAAGCATTTCCAGCTTCTCTCCATAAGCAGTGAAGGACTGGACTTTGTGTTATGGATGGGGGTTTTACTCCCTTTGGGAAATAAGACACTTGGCTGATACATTACACCCTTCTCTTGCCCAGAATTACAACTTTATTCCACTGATTTAAAAAAAATCCAACAAATGCAAACCAGCATACAAAACTGATTCAGATTATTTGCATCCTTCTGGGACCTGCATGTGAGGATGCATAATTTTCTCCTGGGTTGGGGGTGGCTGAGCAAGTGGTTTTACTATGAAGCTTTCTATTTGGATTTATTCACATTCCTTCAGTGCCTGTTGATATTTCTTTATATACACATAGCTGGAATGGAACTTTATTTCCCTCAGCTATGAATATAAGGTAAAATGTGTTCACAAGGAGCAGAAGGATAAAATGACAGTGGCAGAGAGTTAAATGTTGTACCTGGTCTTCTGCATAAAAGATGTGGTATTGGCAAATGTGTGATGGAAATACATGGATTGCCTCATCATCCAGTCAGAAACCTGAAGCTTAGGTTTAATTAAGTTTCTAGCTTTATTTTTATGAGAATTACTGAATCTCTTCCTTTTTTTAATTGTAAATGTCTGCTTCAAGCTGTCTGGAAACTCAGCAGGAGTTGGTGAGTTCTCTTACCCATCTCCTATTCATCCCACATGTTTTAACCTGAAGGCTTACTTAAGGATAATACTTTTACAACCTTGTAACTGGCTCATTTCAGCAATGTTAAATTAAAGTGAATACAGCACAGCCACGTGTCACATACTATTATCTTTTTCTGGAAAATGTGGTTTTCAAGAGTGGAGTTCTGCCCTTCTGAAAAGGAATACATCTCCCTTCTCTCCCAAACAAATTGCTTCCCAGTTTCTCTACTCTCCTGAAGAGTCTCACACCTTCTCCAGAGAAACGTGCCTGCTAGATACACACTGGCAAACGTTATGTTTCTCTAATAGAACTTTCCTGTCCTGTTACAGAATTTTTAAACCCTTTAAAGACATTTGAGGCAGGCTTCAAATAAATTGAACGAAATACACCATCTGGTGCAGGGAAGAGGCAGTGAGTTGATGATGTATGCACCTGCTTTATAGTTCCTCTGGTACACTCTTTTGAATTTAGGTATACTAGTAACAGGCATTTTCTAGCAGTTTTCGTTCTGCTTAAAGATGTTTTACTGACGCCTCCTCCCCCAGCTGTAGAGTAGCATGTCCTTAACTTGATAGATGAGTGAAATACTAGAATATCCTGAGCAACAATTTAAATGCATTTATAATCAGAAACGGTGCAAAACATCATGCTTTATATTTGTATTTCTGGCCTGCAGATTCAGACTCTGTCAAATGTCCAGATTTGTCTGAAGCTGGAGTTTTTCCTTAATGGTTTCTTAACTTTTCAGTCTCATTAAAATAGCCCTGGGAGTGTGAACATAGAAGTTTTGCAAACCCAGCAATGTACTTTAAAGGAGTTACTATTTCATGGAGATATTGAGATGAGTATCTGATAACACCCCTGTTCCCTGTGGCTGTGCTATTTTAAAGGGAGTGCAAGAAAGTTTTCCAGGTCTATAACTCGCAAGAATTAGAATTGCGAGTGATTCACTGTAGTTTTTCACTGTTTAGTGATGCTTGAAGCTGCGCTAAAATGCGTGCAGAAGGGTGGGGAAAATATGATGCGCTGCAGATGGATTAAAGCTCTAGGCAAAGTGCCTGCAGAGTGAGTCTGAAGCAGACCCTCCCAAGTGTGTGTCCAGATGTCTAAGGGTTGGCTGTAGTGGTGTCACCAAGTGCTCATGCAACAGGGATCTCGGCAGCAGGGCTCAAAAGTGCTTTCACAATGATTAGCCCCTGGGAGGAGGAGCTCATCCATCAGAGACTGACTGACTTATCCATGGAAATGAGTAAGCTTTCTCCCTGGAAGTGGCTTCGTAAGTCATTCTTGGGTGAGGTTTTTAAGTGCGCTGATGGGGTGCAATGCTTTAAGAGCTCAGAAAGGAAAGGCACGGAGGTGTGCAGCACCCAGAGCAGAATGAGCCTGCATAGGAAAGTGCTTTCTGCTAGGCAACAAAATGTCTAATGCTGCAAATTACAGCCTTTAAATGACATGTCGGTATCTTAAAATGGAGGGTACTTCGGTTGTTACATTGTTCTACTCTAACAAGAACACAAATATCAAATAGCAATTTTCCATAGGCAAACACTTGTGTCTTATAAAAAGTTGCAGTTTTCCAGCTTTTTTTCTGCTCTGCGCTTTTATATGCAAATGCCATGATCACACTAAGAAATTTGTGCAAGAACAACACCTTTTTCCCTTTTTTTAAATAAATATTTTCTTGTAAGGGCTAGAATAAACTCAATGTGAGCATAATTTAAGCATAAGGCACGTTAAGTTAAAAAAGGGGAGAGTAAGGAGGAGAAGTAGAACTAAGAGTGTCTTGTTAATTCTTAAAGGATTTCTTTCATATTTTTTTTTTCCTGGTGAATAGAATCTTACCTTTCACAGTGTGCTGCAGACTGCATTTATACAGGTTTTTCCTGTGCAATGAATAATAAGGTGCAGTTGGGAAACCTTTTCTTGTGTGACTTATGATAATTTATAAATGCTTAAAACATAAGAAGAAAAATATCTTTCTCCCCATGAGGAAATCACTCCAGTTAGGACTAGCAGTTGTAGCCTGCAAATAATTATTACTCTTGTAATGTGCTTAAAACATTTCAAACTGCATGCATGTTGTAGCGTGTCCCATATATACCAGTAAGTAAGTGTTCATGCACACTCAATGGTGAATTTTATCAGTTGCATCATACGTCAGCAGAGCGCTTGGGTAAATTAAGCCCATTGCATGATTTTGAAAGTTTTTGATTGGTATCTGCATAGTTTGAATAAGCCATCCTTTTGGGAAAACAATTTGTCAAAAACTCTCGAGACCAAGGAAAACAGCTGGTACCTATATGAAGAAGTACCTCTGTGAAGTTTGCTGCTGTGTAGTTCCAGCTTGCTTCTGGAATCAGGTGCTGCACGGGCCATTTGCAGACACAAACTGATTTGGTCACAGAACAGGGAGTATTTGAATTTAATTTGCGTAGGGGGACTACAAGAGTCCAAGAAAAAGAGGTATTACAGGATCCATGGCAGCTTTTGTAGTGTGGCTAGCTATGTATAAAAGGAGAAGTTTGCTTCACATCAGGGTCTTTGAGATCCCAATGTAATTTCTAAATTACTTTTGGCATGTGTAATTCACTGCTGTGTATTTCCCTTTATGTACCCTCTGCTTACAAGGTTTTACTTGACCTCCCAGCTTAGCCTTTCTTCTTTTGCAATTAAACATAAATATTTGCACTGTTTTTCTCCTTGGTAATATTCAACTCTGATTCAGTAGTATCTCATCTTGGAGCAGTACGCTGGTACTAATTTGTAACCCCTGGTTGTGATTAGGAAGCTGGATTTCCCAGTCCTGCCTAGTGAGAGCTGATGGGTTTGGACTGGTGTCGAAGTCTCTGGAGCACAACTGGAACTTTATGTTCTTTTCCTCAGAACTTCTTGTTACCACCATGAGCCCTGTTTGCAAACTTCCTACCTGTACACTTATTTTTCTTGTCTTCCCCATGAGAGCTAAAACCTGTAGACTTTTAATAATTAATCCCTCAGTGTGGTGGCTGATTTGGAACATAGCTGTCACCATTTTTTAACTATTTCATCAGAGATTGCTTACCAGGGCAGCTTCAGCATATTGTATGCGTTGTCCCCTCAGTGGAGATGAAAATCTCAGTTCCATCTCCTGCAGTCATCTTCCTGCTGGATTTGTCTGGCAAACAAAGGAGCAAAAGCAGTAGCTTGCGTTTTCTGGAGAGCAGGAATGATTTGTGGAGAGCACGTCCCTAAAACATGTTCTCCAATTTTCTTCACTTTATTTTAAAACTTAACATCGTAACCTTGTTAGCTGATGGGAGTGCCAAAAGTAAGTAAGCAAACTCAAACTGGGAACTAATTTTTTATGCCTGTGCCTAGTTCTAGCTTGCTAGTGCTTCATTTATCCTTCACAGTCAATTATCTGGGTTCTAATTGGAAAACCTTTTTTTGGACCCACTCAGAGGATATCTAAGTAAGTGCTGTTCATGCTGCGAAGCATGGAAAGATATGATTTGCATTTTCATTTTGTAGGTGAATCAGCCATTTCCCCAATCTGCTTTTAGATTTTCATTCTGAGAAGGCAAATGCTGTGTTCTACTTTCATCTGCATGTGCTGTGCATCGCCAACTCTGGTGACTTCTTGCAGCTTTTTACGTGGTTCACATTGCACAGGAAGCACTTCCTGCTTTTAATCTGCCTTGATAAGGCTGCATCAATTTTCATGTGTTGTCAGTATGAATTACTTGGTGTTCAAAGTAATATTCTCTGTTGGCATTTCAGAGAGGCCTGTTTTCCTTGACTTTTTGTTTTGTTTTTTTTTTATATTGTTGCTGTCAAGCTACTTCCAGTTTGTTTTCTAGAATGTATTGCCCCTACTTTTAAAAAACAAAGAAAGCAACCAAAAATGACCGAAAAACAAAACTACAAAAAACCCCACCAGTTATCTGAGATATAGGCCGTACATATAACAATGTACACTGTTTTCAGAAAACTGAAGATGCTTGTCTCAATTTAAAGATTCTTTCCCCACTTTTCCAATCTCTTACCCTCTTGATTGCTTCACTTATTATTTAGTAATTTGCTAGCTTGTCAGCAAGAGCGACTCAAGCTCCTACAACTCAAGAAACTGTGACTAGCCTTAAATCTAACTTTCATTCATGTACTGGGTAGTGCTGGTAGCTGTTTTCCGTATTAATGATTGCCTAACCTTTTCCTGTGTTAACTTTGATCTCTGATTGAAAATAACCTTTCTGCACCCAGATTATAGTGTCTTTTTAAAACTTAATCCCTGCTCTGGATGAGAGCTTCCTATGTGATCTTGGTTTTCTGAAATCTCAGATGTTTAGTTCAGTAGCATTCAGTACATGCAAAAGCTGCAAGTGAGATAGCAAGCATTAAGTACAGATGCCACTATTTTTTTTAAGATTAACTTTTTTTTAAAAAATATATGTGCTGCATGTTGTGACCTTTGGAAGGGGTTTTGGTGTGTATTGGGGAATACAGGGGAGTGCTTTCCAAAACCTAAGCTTCGTGTCACTGAGTATAGCCTCTGGTAGCTGTTCATGTGTAGCTTATAGGAGTTCGTGAAAGACTTTTTGTTACCCTGCTAGAATTTCTCTGTGGGATACCCATCAGTTATCTTCACTTGATTTCAATTTGCTGTCAAGTTTCAGAGATTAGTGTAGCTAGGGAAAGCTTTAAGAGATCTAGGCTTGCTGGTGGCTCATGCTTTGTTTTACCCGACTCACCTCCCTCTAGCTTGAAGCGTTTCTCTGAATAATGTATAGGGAAGTCTTGTTTTAATGTTACCCTTCAAGAACCATGTTAAAAATGACAAAAACCAGTGTACTAAACCAACAGCAATGGGGCAGTGCTTCTGAGTGTTTCATTATACAGCTTCATTGGGTAGCTTTTGAAATGTCTGCGCAGCTCTGCAAGCTGCATTTGGCAAAAGGAGCTAGCTTGGCCAGTACTCCCTCTTGCTCCCCCACCTCAGCCTTATGTCAGCAAGCTCTACTTAATCCATAATCTCTTGTTTTTGAATTAGTATCTCCAAGCATTCTCGAAAGACAAATGTTACTAGGATTTGATGTGGATATGGCAAATACTTTAATTTGGTGCAGTTCAGCAGGGCACATCAGCATGCTGCTCTGAATCTGTAGCTGTATACTTCAGTTCTTTAAATGTGGATTTATTTAAGTTTGTTTTAACCTAAGATTGAATTTACACCAACAATTCAGTGAATACAGTTAGACTGTGGGTTTTTAATGCTATTTATGGCTGCTGAAATTTTTCCTTGGGGAAAATCTTGAAGCAAAATCATCTGGCTATTAAATACATGGTTTGTGCAAACGTGCCTGACCTGACTAGATCAGAGAACCCATTTTGCCAGCAGAAACTACCTGAACAGTACCTGGGCTGTTACTATCTGGGCAGTTCCATTTCACTCAGAGTGCTGGAAGCAGAGGTATAGAAAATGAAATATATATGGAAAAGTAGCAAACACTTCCACTGACACTGGAAATTACGAAGGGTTTAGGCAGAGAAAAGGGGTAGTTCAGTTGTTAACCTTTCCCCTTCTAAAATTGTTATGGTGGTGAAGTTGATTATTAATAATCTATCTACTGAGACTGAAGCAATGCTTTCAAAGTTAACTGTTTGAATATCTTTCATTGTTGCTTAAATGTAGCTACGTATATATCTGACTTGCTGTTTAATTCTCTGCTTGAATGTTGTTTTAATAAGATGACATTTTTAAATCTTTCAAGCATTCTTAAAATGGATGACAAAGTAAATAGATCAAATGGGTTAGAAATCTGTAATTTAAAGTTTGCGTTAGACATGTAATTAACTTGTATTATAGCAACAGTAGCAGAGTGTATGTTCATATTATCTTCAAAAAATATTTCTCTATTACATCTGAGTCTGAATTTATCTCACTCTAGAGTTGTAGAAAATTTGCATTTAACAAGTATGATTCAATATTTTTGCAGATTAAACTGTTTCACAGTGTAGTTTTTCTACTGATCAACCCTGAAAAGGAAATAAAAGTAGAGAAATTACTAGCATGGTGCCTGAAATTCAGCATAAACTGCAGTGAAACATGAAGATCACTAAAAACCCTGACTACTGCTTTAACCTAGATTTTGCTGTTGACTAATCTGTGCAAGTGTTACTTTCTGGGGATTTCCAGTGCTTCTGACTGTACAGAAAACAAAGGTAGGGTAAAATTGCCCAGCTGCAACTTTTTAAGGGACCAACCTGAAACAACACATCTTGCAAAAATTCCCATATAAGGAAGCTGTTGGATTTTAGTCTTTTGGTGAAATGTGTGTCTAAACTGAGCTTTTGGCAGATTTCTGGAGCAACTGTGATCTTTAGACCAGAAAGTAGAGCAGGTTCTCTCATGTGAACAGTAACGTTTGAAGTAAGGTTAGGGAAGTGTCCTGCACTGAACATGGCGCTTCCTCGCATGGCCCTGAAATAGTCTTTTTTCAGGCTCATGGGTTTAGGTGTATTGGCCCTATTCCCATGTGTTAGGGCTTGAACTGCTGCAAATAAGACTTATGAGCTTGTGGCTTTACTCAAGCACTGGGCTTTTAGCTTTATGATGCTAGAGTAATAACTGTTCTACACTTGGAAAAGTTCATCCTGATGCTTCTGCCACAGCATTTCCTTCTTACTGATCTTCACAATGGTCAAATTAGTCTTAAAATCTCCAAGTCAGCTTGTCCTCTGTGAACACTATCACTTCATTTCATTTCTGTATTAATGCTGTGTCAAATTTATTGTGGCATCTGTTAGAAATTATAACCCAGAGTGGTTTTGAAGGTAGGTTTCTACTCTTCAAAGCCTTTTTTTTTTCTTTTTTTACTTAAAAGATTTCTATTTTTCTGCTGTGCTTGACTTACTATTCCTCTCATTTGTCCAAATTCCAACTTCAGCATTAGTTTCCTGAAATAATTTGTCCTTGGTTCCAGAATTCCCATGATTTTAGCAACACGCAACCTATCTACTGTTAATTTTAGAATGAGTACAATAATCCATAAAACAACTTTTTTTTTCCCATGAGTGTGTTCTAGGCTAGCTGTTTTCAGTTTAGTGTATGCTTGCCCTCTCTGGTTTGTCAGAGCTGTTGTCAGTCCTTCTCAAGAGATTGCGTCACTTTCCTCCCTCCCTCTTTCCTTCAGAGAAAAACTCTGCCAGGCTTTAACTAGATCATGCTCTCTATCATTCACTCTCTCTCCCTTTATGTCTCCATATTTGTAGTATGTTAGTTTTATTTTCAAATGTTTTAAGAATTTAATATGTTACGCTGAAGTGCACAGATGTAAATACTGCTTTTTTTTTTTTTTGGTCTGCCTGCATGATTATCTAATAACTGACATCATAGAATCAAATCATTTTCTAGAGAAAAATGCCACATTGCCTTGCAAACGGAAATGCTCACAGTAAAAGCTGACTTCTGTAGTAAGTTACCTGTTCTCTCAGGAGATACTTGCAAAAGTTTATTTTAAGCCAAATTTCTCTTTATGTTGTCTCTTGCTAAGGCTAATCTGCATTCCAGGCCCTGAGGAAGAAATAGGCATGTTTTAAACATCAGAATTACCACAAAGTTCTTAGCGTGGCCCAGATGTCTGTCTTCTAAATGAAAAAGCTCTGACACTGCCAAGTACAGTTCAGCCAACCTTGCTAATTTTCTGGGAACAGCTGTTCTGTCCTTTGGGCAACCATCAATCTCTGATTTATTCAAATTCTGTCCTCACAAGTTAAGACAAATAATAGCAACAAGGCTAAAAGATTAGATTGCTCTTTGTTGTTGATCCAAGCTTCTTCCAAGTTCTGTCTTGCCTAATTGCCTGCTGTGACTAATGTTTCTGTGCTTTTTCCAATTCTGCTTCTTTATTACTTCCAGCATCTTTGACACACTGAGATCTTGAACTTTTTCCCCTCCTGGCCTTTATTTCAGATTTTGTAAGGCATGTCTCTGATGGTTTCAGCTTTGTACCAGAAGGTAGCTTGATCAGCAGTAGGTAACATGGCCTAGCTCTACAGAAAATTACATAGGCAGATAGTGCTGCTCTATCATGTTTGTGGGTTAAGTTCCCCCTTGTGAGAATCCAGACAAAATTCCTTTATACATAGGAACTGATTTACAATTTTGGTTTGAACCTAAATTACCAGTGCTAGCTCCTTTTTATCCCAGGTTTTTCGTTCCCAGAATTTCAGATGAAGAAACCTAAAACATTACAATCAACCATTTATGCTTTTGAGCCTAATCTTCAGGTCATTAGGCTTTTGTTTTCTTTTCAAAGACTCATTTTTTGTTTTCTTACAAAATAAGCTGACTGATGTTTTTACAGGTCCAGATGACTCCTATTTTGTCTGGAAGAAGAACGGACAGAAGATGAAGGCATATATCACTGAACAATCTCATATGCTATTTGATGGCAGAGTGTATGTTCTGAGTTGGGTGAAAGATTCAGTATCAGAAAACACAGAATATAAATGTTCATTCATCTCAAAAGTTGGGAATATAACATCAGAAGTGCACATCACAGTGGAAGATAAAGGTAGGCTGGTTTTGAACGTATGCCGTGTTTGGCCTGACTCTGATATGTGTAAAGTTCTGTAATTTTCACCCATAAAGCATTTGTATATCTGAAGATAGTAACTGTTGTTTTTACTGTATTAGTATCCACTTCAATTGTTTATGAAAAGGTTTTAGAGCCATAAAAATTTCCTTCCACACCCTCCCACAATGGACTAACTTGCAAATTAGCAGTTGTGATCTAGAAATGAAACCAAAACTGGTATACTCATAGGCACAAACTGGAAGTCAGAGGAGTTAAAAATAAGTACTCTGCCAGAATATTACAGGGTAATGTAGAAAAATGCTTTAATGCCAAGGAAGTCAGACGGTAAAGTGAAACACCTACCACCCAGGATTTTAAAAAATCAGATTTTGTAAATTACCTGTAGCCGAGTGAGGCCAGTTCCTACTTCTTCACTTCAACACCAACTGAGCAGGAGGTCAGTTAGCTAACTTCTGCATCTATGCAAGATCTTTGGGTACCCAGAACTGACTGAAGCAACTTGAGAATCGTTTGCAACTAACCTTTGAGAACTTAGCCAGGCCTGGAGGTCTAAATAGTCTCTAAAAAGACAGCAAAAGCAATGAAGATGATATAGTATGGATTTTCTTGGCAGAGTGAAGGAAAAATTAATTAGCTGGTTAATAACAAACATGAATTTGTCAAGAACAGCTCAACCCTTCTTTTTTCAGTGACAAACAGTAGGAGTTACACAAGTTGTCTTGCCCTCACTTCAGTTACTTTGAAGTCTGTCTCAGAAGCAGAATGGAGAACATCTTGATGAAACTATTGTAAATCTAAAACAAAGGGAGGCTTTCACTGTGCTCCAAAAGCATTATATACTGTTGCTAGTGTCCTGAAGGATAAATAGAAAAGAAAATATTATATCTGTGTATGCCACCCATGAGTGTTACATTCTGCAAGAAAAACTGGCAGACAGAATTAGAACTAGAATTTTATCAAGATGCAGTAAAATAGTCCTTCCTAGTTATTCTTCTTTCCGTTGAGAATTAACTACATCATTACCAAAAAATGGGGAAATTACAAACAGGACATAGTCAGCTGTACCACATAATTCTTCTCCCCAGGCTTGGTATGATCTAACTGGAGCATTCCTGTGATGCTTAGATGGGTTTGAACTTTAACGTGTAGGTCATATTTTCTAGACCTCAAATCACAGATAAAGGCACTGAATCTGTTTACTCTGGAGGCTATAAAGTTTGCTGCAGAGAGGAAGAGACATAACCATTTGAATAGAACTTATTTCCAAAACATGAGAGGAGACAGAGCAAAATGAAGCACAAGATGGTGGCTTTTGTTCCTTCTAGCCCAATCCTCCACAGGAAGTACTACAATTGAGCAGGTAACGACTTACTTCATCATTACGTACTTACGTAATCATCTCACGTACAATTCTCAGATAGTACTGGTCAGGATGGATGGACCGAAGAATTTGATACCTGGAGAAGTGCTATCAGCGAACATGACAAGATGATGAAAAACTGGAGGAAAACGTGGGTAAGAATTTTTGGAGAAGATACCTCCTACAATGCTTTCTACGTGATCCACCACAGTCCCAATTTCATAAATAGCCTATGATGTTTCTACAACCGAATGTATTTACGTAACAAAGTGATTAGTGTTCCTGTACACATTGTCATTCCTGACCCTCTCAGCAGTAAAATCTGCTTGATCTATGACATATATTATGTTTATGTCAGCTTGCTCCTTCAGTTCACTAACCAAGTGCTAATCCATCAGTAGTTCTTAACTTGCCCAAAACATTAACTGAATATAGCAGATTAATTTAATCCCATCTGTAGACTTAGTGGGCTGCAGAGACTATTAGATTTCATAAATGGTACTGTCCATCAAAGCTGGCCTTCCTTTAAAAAAAAGATTTTCTCCAACAGCTAGAACTGCTGGAGACAGTCAGAACAAAGATTACTTTTGATAACTTTTGGATATGACGCATGCTTGTTGCATGTGGAATAGTTAGTACAGGCAATCTTTAAACCCTATTTCAATTTTTAAAGCAACGGTAACACATCATTCTGAAATTTTTCTTCCTCAGGAGAGCTGCAACAAGAAAACCAGCCTCTAATGGATAAAAGAATGGAGAAGCTAGAAGGAGAAATGTATGCAAGCTAGAGTACCCAGTATTACAGCATTCAAAGAGGTATTTGCAAGGGCTAGTGCTGGCATTAAAATTGATATTCAGGAGAATCACCCGAAGCTTGAGGTGGAAGAGGATATCCTTACTATACCATGTAACTAAGTTACATGGTATAAGAAAGGCCACCTATTCCATGCTGGAACTGTCTTTGGTTTTCTGATGCCAGTTATTTCAGCTTAATGAAGAACAGAAGTGGTTTCAGTAAGACTTGTGCTGCTCAAACAATGGCTTCTGTTTTGAGTTCATTAAGCAAACATTAATTTTGGGCTTAAGGATCTTGGCATATGATTTAGAGATGGATCACATTTATTCAAAGTCATGTCAATTTATTTTCTTTAATGTGTTTACACTTATACTCTGTTTCCAGTGTTTTAAAGAGCATTCCCTTCTGGTGTCAGAAAGTTCATTTGTTCAAACACATTTCCTTTGGTAATAAAGTTTCTGTAGCAAATAAAGAACTTTTGACTAATTCTCAAAATACAGATAGATTACAAAGCACCCAACTTAAAGCACTTGGTTTTTACAAATTATTCTTCTGTATTTGAGATAATTGTGGTAGCTCTAAAAAAATTCTATATTGAATGAATTCTAAGACTACAATTGCATCAAGTTCACATATCCCTAGAGAACTGCAGATTGAAAATGTGAGAACCTACTTAATCCACAGCGTAGTTATTTTACCGCATTCCTGGTCAGAGTTTTGTCCCTCTGCATGTAATAAACAAAAGTCCGAGGCATAATTCAAGTGTTCTGTCTTATCTTCTCAATGGTTTTTAACATTCTGGAAGCAAGCAAGCTGCTAACTAAGAATGACTGTAGCTTGAGTCCATGGGAACAGCTGCTTTTCACAATAGCAGAAAGCTTTGCATTTATCTCTAAGTTATCCCCTAACAGGTAAGATTTAAATTAGATTGTTTCCCACATTGAAGAAAGCAGCATTCTCCTCAGTCTGAGATTTTCCTCAATGACCCTTTTCATACATGAATAACCCATGTCAGACATATAGAGTGAAAATTAGAACTAGAATCATAGAATCATAGAATTGTTAGTTGTTGAGAACCTCAGCCTTCTCCATATCACTTCTTACCAGCTCCCTCGTTTCCCTTCTGAGGGGCTCACACCCTCCCTAGTCTTCTTCTTACCATTAATGTACCTATAGAAATTTTTGGTGTTTCCCTTGATCTCCGTGGCTAGATTTAATTCTAACTGAGCTTTAGCTTTTCTCACCAGGTCTCTTGCTGTTCAGACAGCTTCCTTATATGCCCCCCATTCTAGCTGTCCTTTCTTCCACTCCTTATAAAGTTCCTTTTTGTGTGACAGTGTGTCCCGGAGCTCCCTGTTCATCCAGGCAGGTCTCCTTTCTTTCCTGCCTTCCTCTTTGTCAGTATAGTTTGCTCCTGGACACGGAGAAGGTGATCCTTGAATACTGACCAGCTGACCTTCCCTCTAGAGCTTTGTCCCACAGCACTTGGGCCAGCAGATCCCTGAAGCAATCAAAGTCTGCATGCCTAAAGTCCAGGGTTGTAAGCTTGGAATATATCCTCCTAGTTAACCTGAGGATCTTAAATTCTATTGCTTTGTGGTCACTGCAGCCAAGGTTATCCCTGAGCCTCACACTGGTCACCCTGTTGGTGAGAACAAGGTCCAGCATAGCACCTTTTCTTGTTGGCTCCTCTACCATTTGGAGGAGGAAGTTGTCATCTATGCATTCCAGGAACATCCTGGATTGCTGATGCCTTGCTGTGTTGTCCCTGCAGCAGATGTCAGGGTGGCTGAAACGTGAACCCACTTCTATCTGCCTATGGAGGGCCTCATCTGCTTGGCTCTGATGGTCAGGCGGCCTGTAGCAGACCCCTACTGTAACATCAACTTCCCCTATCTTCCCTTTAATCTTAACCCATACACTCTCAAAGAGCTCCTCGTCCTTCCCCATGTGGAGCTCTATTCTTGTACACAAACCATTTTCCCTATTTTTCACATTGGCAATCATAAATTAATGTTGATGCAGATTTCTGACACCAATGTTCAAAGGAAATTTTGTCCCCCTTGTGTTTCTCTTAGGACATCTTATAGGGCTAAGGCACAACTTGTAAAAAGACTTTTCTTGAATTGTCCCTGCTCTATTTGTTCACTGTATTGCAGCAAACTACTGCAAGTAGTACGAAAAGGTTGCCAGATTTTTTGTTTAGATCAACTCTGTGAAAAAACATTTGAATAACAGAATTAGAGAACACAGCTGTGACCCCTTAGAACAACCTATGACACTTCCAAAGTAACTTTTGATGCTCTTCTACAATAAGACAAAATAGAAAATATGACATGCACCCCCCCCAAAAATAAAGAAAAAGCTGTTAATATGATCTTCAGCAACTCCTCCCCATTCCATACAGTGACTACATTTAGCAGTTTTAGATGTGTATCAAAGTGGCATAAGTACAAATAAAACAGAACTTACCTCTGGATCAAGGATATCTGCTAGCTGTAACGATCTTTCATCACTGGGATCTTTTACCGTCAATTTCCATTTAAGATTAGAAGAAACTAATACAAAAAGATCATCATCATAACTAGTGACCAACTGTGCATCTCAGCTTCAGGCTGGCTTCCCTTACCAATGTTCTTCCTCAAAACTGACATTTCAAGTACCATTAAGCGCCCACCAGAAGAGTTTACTGAAGTCACAACCATACATTATAGAATCAATATACTGTAACAGATTTTATACAATTTACATTCTCCAAAATTGTTTGAAATTGCAAAATTATTTAAAATTTTTATATAAGTTCTAACTTCACAAGGCAGCTACTTTCCAATGTATTGCTCTACAGATATTCAGTGTGGTGAAGCACTGACACAGACACACTTCAGAGATGCTGGCAGCAGCACATGGCATCTATATCATCTTTCATAACAGCTGTCAGAAATTACATGTGCATCTTCCACTTACTTTCTTTAAGTTTGTCCTCTTATGTCTGCAACTTGTGTAAACAATGGTATTTATATGAGACGTTCCCACTAAGATGCTCCACCACCATTATAAGCACATTTTGTGTTAAAATTTTATCTCCTGTTTTCCCTACCTTAGATACAAATTGAGACTGATCAAGAACTCTTACATACATACACCAACACAACCCCAAAGTGAAAGAATGAGAAGTCTGTCCGCATGGGGAATATACAGATAGTGTAGCAGGCTGGCACAGTTGCTGTCCTTCAGGGACCTACGATAAACTAGATGCAGTAGCAGCAGAAACATCATAATTGTACACTTAATCAACTTTATAAAATTTCTTAACAAAACATTTTCACTGCAGGAATTTCAGACCTTCGTAGTCCGTGCTCTCTCCTTTACACCTGCTGTATGATCCCAGAAGAACACAGTATCACACAGAAGAGCTAACTGGGAACTGTGTCATTGGCCTTCCATAATTAGTTTCAATCAAGCTACCTGCCTAGAATTCATTTCTTGCTGACTGGAAGAAAAGGGTATTGATGCCAGCCTGCCCACCTGAGCAGATTTAGAAAATAAAAAAAAACAAAATCAAGCCCATAATCAAACAACACTTGAAGTTCTTTAAACAAGAATTAAAAATGAAAAGCAACTCCCTGCAAGCCCCAACCTTCTGGCTCATGGAATCTCTCCCGAAATAAATTTATCTTTCTAGCAAGTTCTTTTGGTATATTGTCTCACTAACAAATCAATGCTAGTCTATAAAACCATTAAAGTATGCCAAGCCAGCTCAAGCAGTTTGAGGCTAAGACAACTTGTTGTCATCTGCTATAGTAATCAGCCAAATACATAGAATGTAAAAGCATTAGCCAGTGTCTCCAGCATGTATTTTGCTTAAAGGGATTCAGAAAAGTTTACTTAGCTGACTTCAAATTTTTCTTAAATTTTTTAATAATGCTACCCTCTACCTAGGGGTCAAAAAAAAATTAATATTAAAAGCCCAATAGAATTGGATCTGAATTTACTGATGCTCTTCCGAATTCACTATCACCATGTCAGCAGTTGCACTCTTTTCCGGTTCCAGTGCATATGGGTTATACTCTTCTTCAAGTTTTCTCTTCCAGATTTTAACTAGGGAATATTAGGAAAAACAAACAAACAAACAAACACAAACAAACAACAAAAAGGTTACTGTATAATACTTGAGGAAAAACTTAAAATGAAAAGTCATGCTGATTCTCCACTTCCTCCTCAAAGTAAGTGCTGAGATAAGGTGGCACATGGGCATGTACACCATGTGACATCAGATGATGCATAACAGAATACTTTAGGAGTGATGGGATCCATTGAGGTCCCATTGTCCAGGGCTCTATTCAAGCAAGGCTAACTCTGAAGGTGGATCCAACTTTAGAAGAAGCTCCCAAGTTTTCAAAACTTTCAAAGAAGCTTTAAGTTGCCTAGTATCTGTGATAACTGTCATTGTCTGGGGACTGCATGAACAAAGCTGAAGGAATGTGTTTCTAGAAGTGGAAGGCCTTTACAAAATATGAACACTTCTGGACAGGAAGATGCATCTCAAACAGGCTTCAATACAAAACTTAAGTCTACCAGAGTTACACAGTATGCACTTCTAGATAAAAACTTAAGAAGTTTTTTGATAAATAGAAATAATAAGGAGCTCTGTTAAACCTCCTTGGACAAAGCAATGAGTGCCACTGGCCCTCAGTGGATTTCAGAGAATAATTTTCTCTAAGACTTTCTCAGCAAGAGCTGAACTCTGGTTTATAAAATCAGGTGGGTGGGGGGAATTTGCAGAAAAGCAGAATTTCACCCCTTACTAACCACTAAAGCGTCAGGTGTCATTTGTTTCAGTGAAAATGGCAGAATTGAAACACACTTTGAATGAAACCTGAACCAAAAACAAGTCAGTAAATACTCACTATAATTTGGTACATCCTCATCAGAGTCCTTGGAAGATGTTTTACCAGTTTCTGATAAGCCATTTTTTTCATATTCATTGGTTAAGATGCTGCATTGAGTTTCTCTTAGTCCTCCATCAGCTTCTTCCTCTAAAGCTGCTATCATATCTTTGTAGGCCTTCCTGGCCTCTGTTGTCAGTTGTACCATTCTATGAAAATGGTCCTATGGAAACATAAAATATTAGTAGAGATTAAATCATACAGTAAGTTTTAACATCACCATGAAAATCTGTAATGAATATTCCTTACTCAAAACATGTATGTTCATATATAAAAGTTGTGCAACAAAGTATGTATAAAGACATGAAAAACAAACCATTTACAAGCACTTATAAAAACATCAATTATCTTGAAAAAAAAATAATTTGGAAAGAGATCTAGATAGAGAGGATGTCAGAAATAGATGGCCAGCCTACTTTTTTGAACAGTGCTGAGTGGCTCTACTTCTAAAAATCAATTTTTCATATAAGCCACTGACCTGACATAAAGAGTGTAAGTGTGCAAAAGCAAAACAAACAAACAAAACCTTAAAGTCAGAGTATTTTTTTCCCTTACAGGTAAAAAGTAAAGCTAAGCAAAACCATTAACCTATGTATTTAGCTTACCTGAGCACCATCGTAGCTAAAAATTCCCACCACACTCACGGGCACTGCTTTGTTCACACAGCGGCCTAGGGCCTTGCGATTAAGGGCAAAAACAAATGGGATATTCTGTTCACACGCGCAGTCGATAATGTTGTGTAGAGTCTCATCCAACCCACCTGAAGCAGACAACAGAATTAGCAAAGAATGACACTATTCAAGCTGATTGTAACTAAAGGCCAGTACTGTTAAACGATGGCAAAGAATACCCCAAGATTATGGGTGCATTTTGAAATTACAAAAGTTTATAGGAAAAAAATAGAGATCTCAATAATAGTGTTAGATCTCCATCTAAAAAGCAGAATTTGACATTTTTTTCTTAATTCTTGATTAGCAGTATCCTTAGACTAACAGTATTCCATATTTTGTTATATGTGTAGTATAGTCTAATGTAGTATTAAAAAGAAGAGCCAGCTGCTAAGAAATTATTTAAAAGTTAGTAGAAAGTAAAGACAAAAATTACAATAAATTTTAAACATACTATCACTGACAACTTATTGTCAATCTGTGGCCTAAAAGAGACTGAAACAGCAGGACTTCTTGTGGTGGTACAGCCAGCATCAGTAACCTTTGTGTCTTGTCAGCTCTGCTAGGACAATCTTTTGTGCAGCTGTACTGCAAATTGGTAACTAAACAGATTCTAGCTTCAGATAACTTCTCCCACTCTGATAGTCTTGACTCAGCTCAACACTACAGCTGCACACCAGTAAACAATCTGAAGACGGAAGACATCTTTATATGACTGGATTTCAAAGGCTACTCAAATAAATCACTCTGATGATAATACTGCTGGTCATTATACTGAGTCTGCTTTTTCACATTTCTTTTATTAAACAAACGTATATTTTTTGAAACTTATTTACCCTTTGACATAATCTTCTCACAGTTAGGAGAGATGATGACACACTTCAGTTTTTTCAGCTTCAGATGTTTCAAAACTTCTCTAAGACCCATAACAAGTCTGCGTTTTATCTTGGCCTTTACTGGGTCTTTCTGATACAAGCGATCTTGGAAACGAACCAGTTCTTTTAAGAGGTCTGTTACACAACTGTCAACTTCTTTACTAAGTACCTGGCTGCAATAACTGGAAGAAAGAATCAATTAAATGTTAAAACCCCTAAAATTACTAATATGTAACACATAAATATGTAATATGTAAAATAGAAACAGTATACCTTCTATTCTATGTCTTTGTCTTTTTTCTGTTTCCACTCCAAACACACTTGTTATATACATGAAAACACAAATTTACTTAAGATTTTTTTCAGGGACTGAGAACTTACTGTTACTTGTGGTATCTGTCCCCCCTACCAAACCATACTAAAAATACATACACACATGTACAATAAGCTATATATATGTTTTATACCAATTTGTATGTATGTACATATGTTTTTCTATTGAGGCATTTTTCTGAGGGCATTTATTTTGACCTACATAAAGCAAAGTACAGCAACCAAAATATAAAATTCTAATTTATTTGTTAACAAAGATGGAAATCTGGATCAAACTGCTCCTCCCCAGGTTCATAGTTTTTGTCTGTCATCCTATTTCACTTATCAACTAGAGCCTTGTGGGGTTCAAAAGGAAAAGATAATAACAGATCTATTTCATCCTTCTAGTGTTCCCTGGGAAAGATCAGGGTTCCAAATTATTTCCCCCCCATATTTTACACAAAAAAATGTTCAGTAAAGAAGGGTCTCAAAGAGAAAAACTACAGATATCTCAACTGCACGGTCAACAGAAAGATGCCAAGTGGCAAATTCACATAAGAAGAGATTCCTGGATCTTAAAGATATAATTATCTCAAAATTTTATTTAAATTACGAGTTTTTATTTATGATTTCCAGTTGATTTCACTAAGTGCCAAAGACAAGTCTACTAAAACAAGGAAAATCTAATCTAGAGACACAAAATATTCCAAGCTTTGCTGAATGCACTACATCCTATAATAAAGAGGTAGGACTCAGTTGCCCTGGGCATATTCAACCCAAACTGTGCTTTCAGTAAAAGTGTTGCATAGACACAAATTCAGTAATTTTTAATGCAGTTGTAAGTTCAATTAGAGCTAAGACATGTCATCAGGAAGATAAAGAATGGATGTATCAATATCAACCTTTACTATAACATGAATTGCAAAGAGGCCAGCCGTGCCTTTTTGGGAGGAAAATTAAAACACTGCTTACCTAAAGTAATTGTTTTAAACTGTCATGACTGGATCTCTGACCTCTTCACGTATAGTAATGATTATTTCTCCTTTTATAAGGAAACATGTATACACATCTGTTTAAACAAACTAAAAGTGTTTGCACATCATAACCCCTAAATCTTCCCTTTCTTTCTCTGACTAGCTGTGACATGAAAATGTCATCTGGCTAGTCACGTTCTTTATATTTTTGCCATTTGGTCTGGCAGAAGAAAACCAAAGTGTACACTAAAAATAAGTAAGGTGTACTACTCTTTTCCTTAAAATAATAAACTGGCACTCCATTTATTTGAAATAAGGTACTTTAACAGCAGCTCCTTATCCTTCCTTAGCCTCTAATGAATTTCTGATCTTTTTTTTCCTTCAAGAAACATGCATTTTGAAGTAAGAATTACAGCCATGTACAGACATATATGTATCTCTGGATATAATTTCTTTGTTTGTGTGTCAGCTTACAGAAAAACTGAAAAAAAATTTATAACCTTCAGTCTAAACTCCAATTAGCCTAGCACAAAACACAATTGAGGTATCTTGTTTGAAAAATGCCGTTTCAGTGGTACTGTGGAAAAACAGGCAACAATACAATTGATACTTACTCTCTAAACTTCCTGCTATGGATTTTTGGAAGATTGGAGGTTAGCTGCTTTGAAGTCATAGAACCTTCTGTAGATTCCTTGATCCCTGTGTTCTCCAGAAACCCTTCAGCAACTTGTGTTACAGGAACAGCTACCATGTAAATAAAGATATTTCAATAAAAAGACAGACCAAAAAGCACTGTGAAGAGACAAAAAAGTTGCCAAGTATGTCTTGAAGAGTCATTACTTCAGTATCACAACAGCATGTGGTAGTAGGGGAACCAGTCATACGTTTTTTATCTCTTAGTTTTTATTATTACACTTCTTTTTAAACAGATTGCCGGAAAGAGATGCAGGGACTCTCATTACAACATATAATAAATCAAACAGGCACAGAAGTATGGAACATTAATCGGAATCCCAATTACTCAACTACATTGACTATCAACTTTGGCAGACTTTAAAATCTTGATAAGCCCAAGCTGAATCTTAGAAAATTCTGAAGTAACAGTTTTCATTTGGTACACATTTTTGAAAGTACTAAGTGTGCTCATTCTCAAACCTCTGTCTACATACTTGTCCTGGTTTGAGCAACAAAGGACCAATTTATCTTCTAATACTTTGGAAAACTGCACTTTTAGAAGATCTAGTGTCTCAATTTGAGAAAATATTTACTCTATAGCCAGCTATGGTATGTAGATTTCAAGGTATCAGTGTTTTCAAGTTAGCTTGATGCAGGGATGAGGAGGAGTGAGACCTGGGCACTTGACCCAAGCTGGCCAACAGTATTACTTCATAACATGAATGTCACATTCAATATAAATTAGAAAGTTTGCTGTGAAGTTCTCTCTTCCTTGACAGCAGCGATCCAGAGAACTTCTTGCCCCTGTACTGGACCCCTGAGGCCTTCCTTTCCTGCTGAAGCCGTAGCGCTTGCAGTGTGTGACATTTGCTGTCCACTGCTGGGAGTGCACAGCTTCCTGCTGGTAGAGTTGGCTGAGTATAATCCTTGTACATTTTATATTGGTATCAGGATCAATATTGGTTCTTTAGTGTTATTAATGTTATCTATCTAGTCTTATTCTATTAAATCTCTTCATATTTCAGCCCTCGGGTTTCCTTGTTTTTTCTCCCCACTTGACCTTCCCGGGGGGGAGGGGTCATCGGGTGATAGAATAATTGTCTAAATTACAATAAATTGTTGTGGGTTTCTCAAACCATAGCAATACTGTATGATAGCCTTTTCTTGAAAGATACCTGTTTGACTATGCTGTAGAAACATTTCACCTTCAGTAATATTTTCTGCAGACCAACAAATATTATCTTCATCTTTTGGTACTGCTGTCTGTTCTAACAGGTGTTGCTGTTTTCGTTGTTCTCTTTCTTTCAGAATAATCTAAATATAAAGACCAAATCAATTTAATGTCACATAGATAGCAAAGCAGTTTGTCTTACCAAGTGTTTACACAAAGACCATTCATAAAGAAGTTTGGCACTATCATTCAAAGTTTACAGTATCTGTTCTTGGTTTTTTTTTTTTTAATTTGCACATAAAAAGAAGGAAAGATATTCCCTAAATCTACAAATAACAGGACTTATTCTTTGATTACCAATGTCTGGGTGGAGAAAATAATTACTCAGGATCAACTACAAGGGCAGAACTAATGTTAAAGTGATGAATTGCTTCAATGCAGAGAAGCAGGTGAAAAAGTCTCACTCTTTACCTTTCTAATTCACACCGTCAATTTGTAGCAATTCAGCTAACCGCTCAAGTACTTATACATATACGTATATATATACGCACAGTTAACTCTCCCCCCTAATTCCCCTGTTAAAAATCTTGAGTTAGTCTAATAGATCGCTGTCTCTGAATTTGCTGGTTGAAGAAAAAGAGAGGAAATTACCATGGATAGCTAAGCCTTATGGTACACAGAAGGAAGAAAAGTAGAACATACGCTGGATCCAAACATGCTATTGTAGGTGAAAGCAATAATCAGTTTCCTGAAACTCATCTTCCTTCTCCGCTTTCATAGCTGCTAAGAAGTATATAGCAGTATATATGACCATTAGCTCAGCAAATCTACCCAAAATTTGTAGTTACTTACACCACAGCATCTAATTGCACAAGTAAATTTCTCCATTTGCATTTGTCAATGATGAGCAAAGAACAAAAATAAGCTCTCTACCATACTCAGAACACAGCTATTACACAGACAAAGCAATCTTTGTCTTCTCAAACCTACTTTGGAAAATAGAGGGCATGAAGACAGAACAGCTGAAGACACAATAATTAGTATCACTCCCCAGAGTTGTTACATATGTTGTCTATATTATACAGTTCTCAAATTCAATTAAGCAGCACAGAATGACCCCTAAACTACTTTCACTACCTCTGTAAGAATTGTTCTAGACCAAAAAGTGACTGAGTAATGGAGTGGTACCTCAAAATGCTCTGTATAGAAGACGTGATAGGAAGCAACACAAATGGGCAAAGAGGGAAGATAAAAGAGAAATCACCAGGTGGATCTAACACTAGTTGCTGCAGAATCAGCTGAAGTTCTGGCTTGGAAAGCACAGAAACATTAAACACTACCTTTGTTTGATCTATTTTCCCCAGTCCTGCAAATAAGCATATATTATCCAAACCAAGTAAGACTTATTTGGATGTTCCCCTGAATGATGTGTGGACGCTTCTGTAGTGGCACTGCTTCAGCTATCAAGTGACTTAAGTGAGAAAAAATATTTTGGGGGCATTTGTATATACTGTTTAGCAAGACTCTCCTCTTCTCCCCAACCCCCTCTCCTTTTTTAAACAAAGGGAAGCTAAAATTGAATTTAGGCAAGTGGATGCTGAGATGCAGATATCCATACCAGAAGGTTTAACAGATTCACAGGGTAATACTGAAGTTACATTAGCATATTTGTACTATTTATGGTAAAAATATGAGCACCTTTTTAAGACGTGTTGGTCTCTTTGCTTTAGGGACTTCCCTCTGTTTCCCTTTCTTTACCAAAGGAGCACTGGAATCCAAAGGGTTATGAGGCATCTTTCCTTGGTTTAACCGGTGACTTTTTGTGGCTGTAGCAGGTTCTTTAGAAAGCAACGGTATGGCACCACCAACTGAGATAAAAAAAGGTCTGCATCAGACAACTATAACAAATATCTAAGCTAGAATCCAATGCAAGTTTCGTGACTGGATTAGGCCTAGTACATACATATTAAAATTGTGTTGTGTTGCTATTAAGAATATTTACAGGCAATGCTGTGTCATTAAATTAAGTTATTTAATAAAGATACTCCTCCCAAAAGACTGACATGATCTCTATTTTTATTATACAACTAAAATCACAAGTTCTGTCCCTGAACTCCCAAAAGTAGTATTTGGCAAAACACTGCACTCCAAGATACCTTCAACACCACACCATGCCAGCTTGGTAACCTTCAGGAATCTCCACATTTCATAGTGATAGCATCTCCTCCTCCATAGTTTCTGTACTGCGTTAAGATAAATACTGAGCTGCAATATTACAGATTTTAGATTTAGTTGCTGTAAATAATCTGGAGCACTTACTCCAACTATTTGTTACACCTTAATGAAGTGGATGAAGTCCATTTGCATATGGGTAATGAGTAATTCAAAGCTATAGCTAAGTCTCTTTTGCTCAATCAGCACAGCTCTCAGAACATGTCTATTTTACTTGCATTTTTCTGAGGGTTTACAGCACAGAAGCTTTAAATGATGGGCCAAGTCACCGAACCTGGACCTTCCAAACCATGACCTCACACCCTAAAAACTATTCTCATTTTTCGACTCACTATCAGTAGAGTAGGAATTGCTGTATCATGTGAGAGCACTTTGTCAAACTTCAGTTACCTGCAATATAAATGAGGTTACATTAGCAAGTCAATGAAGAGGATGAGGTAAGTATCACTGGAATGTGATTGACACCTTTGTGCCTCAGGCAACCTCTCTCCCCTAAACAACACTACAGCTTCTGACAGCTTGTCTTAAGCCATCTACCATGCTTCCAAAGTATTATATGCTGATCCTCCAATACTGTAAGAAAGGCAGGTACTGTTTTTGCAATGGAGAAAAGCTGTTTCCATCAGAGGTGACATGATAAGGGAATGACTAGACAAAGAGGCTCCAGCAAAGGCTTGTAGAACATCTGCTATCGCAGAGACAAAAGGACAAACTGATTCATACTGGATTAGTGTCTAGAAGGGTAGTCAAACATCTAACCAGGGCTAATGACATTGGGTAATTTCACCAAAAAGGAAAGAAATAAACTAGTCTGATAAGCCCTCTAGGTGTAGCATAAAGAGAAGTAAACAGAGGCAGGACATCCAGGAAGAATTTTAGGCACTCTGGACAGACTGTGAACTCTGGAGTACCTAACCAATGGGAAACTGGGGAGGGAAAATTCAGCCTGGATTAGGAAACAGAAAGGCGTGTTTCAAGAACCAAAAGCGCGCCTACTTCCTAGGTCACCCATTCTTGCAAGAATGTTTGAATAAAATGTGCCTCGTATCGTTCACTGCCTGAGCCATTGTTATTGGATAAGGAGCATTTCTCACAATACCACATACAAAACATATATAGCAACAGTTTACTTCATAGAACTGCTACACCGCAAATTCTCTGTTTTGGCTCTATGTAACAAAGGCAAATTGAGAACTGCCAAGAATGTTGTGCAGTATGTTAGCATAGGTGGCTACAAGAATTAAAGCTGGATTTGAAGTAATACATAAGTCAACATCCTGCAGCACATGGTATTTCCTTCACTGTGTAAATCACCTCTTCATTTCAAACTGAGTTCTCATGTTCCTGAACTCAATGGCTTTAACAGATTGTGTCATTGTGCATGATTGATGTATTTGTAAAATGTAATTTAATTCAAATAATTACTGCTTTACTATGCTGTTCCATCCACACATTATTTACCATATGAAGTAATAAGTGGAATGAAATAACTTTGCAGTCCTTGCCCTTCTTATTCACTGTATTCCTCTTCTGGTTACAGACATCAGCACAATGCTACTTCACAAACTAAAGTTACATTTTGGTACACACCAATTTAATGGGTGCACTGAATGTTAAAAAGAAATATAAAGCTGAGGTAACATCTGCCTTACACTTACAGGATACGAACATGACACAGATTTCTCTTCTGCAGCAGCTTCAGACACAGGCAATTTAATATTAGAAAACAGGTACTGTGACCCCTACCTTTGTGCTCCACCATGTACTCACCAATCCATGCACTGGATAGTTTTATATAAACAAAACTGGTTATTAGTACCTCTGCAGCATTTAGACTGACTCAAATGAAAAAAGGAGATCAACTGCAGAAAAAGACTTTTAAAAAGCATCTTACAACTTCTCTGAGTTCGTGAAGGAAAATCTCATTGATGCTTCATATTCTTAGCTTTTTTTAAAAAAAGCTCAGCTTTACATTAAATATTGTGAGATGAATTCTCTCATGATTAGCTCTTTCTGAAATAATTTTTAGAAAGTTCGTTAGTGAAATAAGGAGAGAAATTTTATCATCATTTAATTCTAGCAAACATCATGCCTCCTTTTGCAAACTACACTGCACTAATATAGCCAAGACTAAATTTTGACCCACAATGAAAAAGACACTAAGCGATTTGTTTCTGCTTCCTGATTATGCATCTACAAGGTCTGAAAGATTCTCTCCATCACCAAAACCTAGCATTTTGTTAAGGGCAATTATTTCACAATTATCAGGCACAGCAGAACTCACCCTTTGGCTTGGGCTGATTGACTCTCACAGAACCCCTGTGTTTGCAAAGAAGCTTTTCCACTCAAGTTACTGATCTAGGATTTCTAGCATCAGAGGAGCTTAAGAAAGCCTTTGTTACTGTGCAGCCCCTTCCTTCAGGTCCACATCACAACAGTAACACGTACATTTAAGACAAAGCAAAAATCTCCACAAACATTAGTATTTTCAAAGCTAAATTTCAACCACCTCTCATATTTATATAAGGTATTCTTTTGCAAATTGTTGTCCTGAAGATTTTTCTTTCCCCAAGTCTTCTGCCAAGCAATTCAGATTGCCATGCTTTTAATTTTTTTTTAAAAATAACCTTGATTTTCTCTTTTATCTGGTGAACTGGGCTCCTGTCTACACATTCAGAGATCATTACAGATCAGAAATCAGGCTACGTTTAACATTTGAATACTTAAAACCAATTCAAGTTGAAAGAAAGGAAATTTCATCAAAACCAATACCTGAAAACACCACAGGTTTAGAAGACTGTTTTGACTTCTCTGTTTGCTGCTTCTGCTCCAAGACTGCCAGCATGCCACCCAAATCCAATTGCATTGGAATTTGACTCTTCTTACCAGTGCTCCTGGATGTTTCCTGAACAAATTCAGTATCAATTAGTAATGATCACCATTTCAGACCGTAAAGACTGTATTTTGTATGGTGTGTAATACACTCTTAACATCTTCATTCATGATACTTTCAATTTTTAACTTGACTCAATGAAAGTATTTTGACCTTTAAATAAACATCAGCTTTAATGTGAAAAATAAAAAATCAGAAACAGTTCAAATAACTTCTGAGTAGCTGGAGGAAGTACTTTATGTCAGGTTCCCACTTCGGTCAGACTGCCACCTATCTTTGAAAAAAGAAAAAAGGCTTACCAGAATTGAAGTTTTATTAAAAATACAGAAAAAATTCTCTGTCAGTCTTCCAGGTTATGTGATTGCAATACACATATATCATTATCTTCAACGCCTTATTAAAAAGGGAGGTCATTGACTTTAAGCACCAGGTCATCATAAGCAGTAATCTTTCTGTCTGCTTTGAAGACAAGGCACAAGTGGTGTCCCATACTTGGCACCACATTTAATGATTCGGAATATAAAAAGATTACAAATTAATAGTCTAGCAAAGACTATGAAAGGGCAAACTATGATGGCAGAACATGCTAAGGAAATGACTCACGGATTTTGTACTTTCAGAAGCCTTATCCTGGAAGATCAATTCATTATAGCTTCTGTTACAACAGGGTTAAGGAACTGTGACTTCTGCCTTTTGAGACTAGGATCTCATCTTGCACCAGAGCTATGCCAGAACCTACTCACCAACATGGAACTACTTACTGACCTCACTGTTGCTCTGTATTTCTCCTCCCTGCCCCAAGCTAACTCGATTTCCTTGCCTCCTTGTCTTAATCTGGCAGAACCACTTTTAAGAGGTTCCCAAATCCTTAAGACAATCAGTTTGGACCGTATTTATGGCATGATGAAATAAAACAGATGAAAGAAAAATTCCTGATATCTGAAACTTGCAGACATTAATGAAAAACTAGTATTTCTCCCAAAACGCTGTATCACAAACTGGGGGCTAGCAATTACCACCACTGACTGCTTCTAATCAAGAGGATCTTGTCACTTATCTCAAAGTATGAATAAAATTGCAGATGAGCTTGGATTTAGTCTTATATTTAAATATGCTAATTTTCTTTGTCATTTTGAGTTGTAAATTTCTTTTCAAACATGAATTAATTTACCTGCATTTTCTTTCTTTCTGATACAGAAGACGAAGCTTGTTTCCCTGACAGTCCATCCACCTTGGGAGTTCCATCCACTGTGGGAGACCAACTATCCCAAGGCTCTTCAGGGAGATGAATCTTTGAAATTTAGAGACAAAAGGTGACACAGAGGAAGAGAAAATATTTAAAGACACATGGAAAAGGGTAAAGTGAAGATTATTTTAAATTCAAAGAACATAGACAGTGGGATTGAGTCTACCCTCAGCAAGTTTGTGAATGACACGAAGCTAAGTAGTACAGTTGATATACTTCAGGGACAGGATGTCATCCAGAAGAACCTTGACAGGCTTGAGGAGCTGGCCTGTGTAAACATCATAAAGTTCAGCAAGGCCAAGTGCAAGGTTCTGGGCCTCGGCACTCCCCAATATCAAAACAGACTGGGGGATGAATGGATTGAGAGCAGCCCTGCAGAGAAGGACTTGCACATACTGGTGGACAAAAAACTGGACAGGTACTGGCAATGTGCACTTGCAGCCCAGAAAGCCCATTCTATCCTGGGCTGTGTAAAAATAAGTTTGGCCAGCAGATCAAGGGAGGCAATTCTCCCCCTCTGCTCTGCTCTGGTGTCCCCCTCACCTGGAGTCCTACGTGCAGTTCTGTGGACACCAGCATAAGAAATACACAGACCTATGAGAGCACGTCCAGAGGAGGCCGACAAAAACGGTCAAGAGGGCTGGAGCAGCTCTCCTAAGGCTAACAGAGACAAGGTTGTTCAACCTGGAGAAGAGAAGGCTCCAGGGAGACCTTACTGTGGCCTTCTAAAAGTGCAATCATTTATTGGCTGCCATACTACTTAATCAGACTCATTATTTCCTTCTTTTTTTCAGATTTGGACAAAAAAAATCAGCAAGGCAGTTTCATCTTCAAATATGTGCTACCGAGAAGTACGAGTGGCTTAATGATCACATGTCTCTACAACTTATGTAAGCTTTGAGAGGTTATACCCCACTTACACTTAGAAATCTAAAAGGTTTCTCTCAATTGAGCCACAAGTCTGTATAACACTTTCTTTATAACAAATCTAGTTTGAGAAATTACTGTGCCTTTTGCTGCTCATTCCTCCCTGTTGATTCAATTTACTGCCTCAAACAAAGCAAACAAGAGTTTTGGTTTTCTGTGTGGTTTTTTTTTCTTTAAACCACATATTCACAATGAAATAAAACCAAGGGCAAAGAGTTCTAGCAGCTAAACTAGGTTCAAAGAAAGAGAAACATGGAATTTCACCTTTATCATTTATGGTTTTTGCTTTGCAAGAGCAATCATATTTCCAAACCCTATGATTCATATTTGGGATTCATTCCCATATTGAATGAATTTCCAAAGTAATCCTTGGAATTCATTTCACTCATGTAAAAAAAAAAAAGCCTGGATTTCTAATTGACGTTAGACTTAAACTCTTACTCTTGCACAGCTTTAGAATGAAGTGTTACAGCATTCGGATGCCCTTGAAATTTGATTATATGAACAAACAGCAAAGGCAGAAATTGAAAGAGTCTTAGTATTATTTTTATGAAGTACAAAATTAAACCAGAACGCTACCTGTACATAAAGAGAATTCATCTCAACTAACTTCAAGTGTCCACAACAGAGGTGTCTATACCAGAATTAGTAGCCCAGAATTTATGCAGCAGTTCAGAGACCAAAAAGGTATCTCCTTTGGAATGATAAGAATCTATTGAATACAGTGAGTAGCTCTTTGCTGTCTACACAGTATCTAAGAGGACTGCCATGGACAGACCCCACATTTTAAGTGCCTACATTTAGTCAAAAGAATTCCACCTTCAGTATCATTTAAAACGTGCAGTCTTTTCCTGCTTATTTTCTTAACATTCACATAATGTCGTAAGATTACTTACTTCAGTCTGCTTTCTGACAGCAGGACTAAATGATGATTTCTGAGATCCCGGTCTGTTTCTTCTATCAGAAGCAGCTGCCAGATCAGGAAATTCCTCAGCATCCTAAACAAATAAATCAGAAGATGATTTTACAAGAACTATCAAGTCCATATTCTCAAAACTGAATTTTCCTAAATTCAAACAATTTTCTCGCTGCTTATCATTCATTCACCTTAATGTGTTTCACTGTACAAAAATTCAGAAGCCAAGTGCAGTACCACCAACTACAAACACTACTACAATGGTTAAATCATCTATGCAACAGCTAATTCAGGGCTGAAAGAGCTTACAAGAGAAATACTTCCAACAGCAGCTTGTTATTGCTGTCAGCTGATACAAATAATTAGACGTAAATGGCTCCTAAAGGAGTGTTTTTCAGATCATTTAACAGCCTTGCAAACAACTTCCCTCTTCTTCCCCTACAGTCTCCAGCTGTGCAATTCAGCCTTAAACATGTGAGTGCTGAAGAACAAAAAGGGGAGGCAAAAGGGTAATAACTCTTGACTACTGTATGGAAATAAACAGAGAAATCACTCAAGTGATTATGTAGGCTTAGACACAAGAACAAATTTTATTAGCACAGGATACATTATCTGGACTCCGAATTAACTAAGTGTAGACAGCCTGGAGGTTACTCTACACTGGTCACCTTAGATCCACTACCTCAATCATAATGATCCTGATCCACCAGCTTGGTTTTCATTCAGTTGCTTCTCCTACCACTGCTTCTCCTTTGAGAGGCGTTTTTAGCTGTGAAACAATACTACTGAACACACCAATACTTCTTCTGCAGTCCTCATTTAAACAGTCCAAGCTAGGAAGCTCCAGCGTAAGGACAGTCACACCTCACTAATTAACTATTTTTAAAGAAGATCAGAAGTAGAAGATGACTGCAAGAAAGGGGAAAATATTTCACAAACACACTTTTGAGCTTAGAGGCTGGAACCAAAGGTAGTACACTTCCACATTTAAAATAGCCCTTATTAGAACAAATTTTAATTTCAGTTTGTCCAATCACTTCCTGAATTCAAATAAATTTCTGGCATTTCCTGTAGCAAAATGAATAATTAAAACACAGCACTCACTGTAACATTATACCTCCTTACATTTGTTCTTAACTCATCACCTAAAGGAACCAGAGAACATCAAACAAAATTAGGAGAAAGATCAATTAATTTCCTTTTTATTTCCCTGTCACTTCTGATTCTCACTTAGCCATCTATGTTACTGACTGAGAAGCCCTAGTTTATTCAGTCTTGCCTCCTACAGAAATTGCTTCATACCTTTGATTATTTTTGGAGCCCTCTATTTTTTTTTTAGTTCAACTACGTATTTTTTTTTAAGGAGAAAACAAAATCCATACTATATTTAGATGGGACACATCCTGGATTTATGTATTGTCATAATTAATTTTCTTTTCTATTTACCTAATAATTCCCAGCACTGTTTACATGTTTGACCAGTACTACCAGCATTGACCTGACTATCAACAGCAGCTTCAACTTCTTCCCCCTCAGAGAAAATAAAGACCTAGCTCAGGGCCTATCACTGTGTATAGAAAAACAGGATTACTTTTCCCAAATGCTCATTAACAGTGTCTACAAATGGGTGACTTTTACAAAAATAGTAAACTATCTAATATATTGCTCCAGTAACTTGCTGCACATAGCAGAACCCTCTTAAATCATCTGGGTCCCCAGAAGTTTCACATGTATGATCCTTTCATGCTCTTCCATTTCAAGAGTATCATACAAGCTGAACCCATTTTCAAACTGATGAGCACACAAGCATTCCCAGCAAAACAGGAGGGTCTGAAAGCTGCCCCCCACTGCCACAACAGATGATGCATCCACATCACGGATTTCAGTGCAATGCATGTGTCCTGTTCCATGACTCAATGCCATTTTTTTCTACTTTTGTCTTCAATAATCCCATTACCTTCCTACTACTTCTCATGGCTCCTGCCATTATCTTTTTGTTTAGATGGTAAGTCATTCACATGTCAGACACTGTATAGTAGCATATAGTAAAAATGGGAATGTTCTCATGAAGGAAAGAACCTGCAGATCTTTGATTCTACCCATGATTCTCTAACAAAGAGGTCTGTAAACAGTAATTTCTTGTGCTGTTCCAGGACAATGAACTACACTATAAAAAGAATGTGTAGCCACAATTCTGCTCCATGCTCCATTTTAAAGTGTACAGAACAGATGTCAGCCAGGAAAGCTTTATGCTGTAATTTCAAAGACTGAACATTACGTACTAGATGAAACCTATCAAGTCAACACATGTGCATAGCACTTTCAATGAATGTGGGAGGGTCTAAATCATTCTGATAGGCAGAAGCGTTTCATAGATATCACCTCCAGATGTGAGAAGGGTAGAAGAGTAATACCAGTACCACATTCTTTAAAACTGTGGCATGCTGTGGTACCCAGTATATTCCCCATTCCTTGTTCACTTTAGTTTCTGCAACAATTTCTACAGAATATTTTTAATTTAGGAAATTTGACTTTTATTGTTGCCTGCTAACATTCAGACCCTCTGATGCATCATTCCAAATGTGCTCCTAAGTCTCTTCTGCAACCCTCTGTGCTCACTGAATACATGGTAAGTCAAAAGGCACAACTGTTCCCTACCAGTAGCTTCTGACAAACATCTCAACTGAAATGGACCTGAACCAATATCCTCTACAAATGGCCTCTGAACTTAAATTTGTACAAAGCTATGTTAACATCTGGTCTTCCAGTACACTCATAACACTTAAAAGAACAACAACAAAACCCTCTTCTGTGTACCTCAATCCTTGGTGGTTTTTGTATTGTAGTAGATTCATTTTGAGATTTCTCTACATCAGTGGGTGACTTTGGGTTTTTTTTCTTTTTCTTCTTTTTTTTCTTCCTTTCTGACCCTTCTTCAGGCTCAGTTTCACTAGCATCATTTTTTGTTTCTGACTCCTGAAGAAAATAATGAGGTGCAACCATTAGAAGATGATTTATTTCCATACCACCTACCGAAATAAATGCAAGTGACCACACTTACACAACTAAATGGTATCTTAATCAATCCAGATTAGGACACTATGGGCACAAGGAAAATTCAAGATCTCTTAGAAATTCAGAGCTACTGCAAAAACTCTTAATTTGAAGTACACTGTATGATTATCAGAACGCATCAGGACTACTGAGATTTCAATAGGAAATATTCACACAAATAAGGCAAGAGTTCCATGCTTCATGTCTCATTCTGAAGGTCAGGAATTTGGAAGAAGTCCAGCCTAAAAGTAATGTATTCAAATCAGCTATTTTGGAAGGTCATGTTGCTGGAGTAACACTGTCTTTTTGATATCTTGTTATTCTTTTCCACTACAAGAGAAGAAAAATTCTAATAAGGACTAGGTAACTTAATATTAATTCTTAAAAGCTACATTAGCAGTGGACACTGTACAGAGCCTAGGAAAAAAACCGCAATGTCTCACATCAAGAGACACAATCACACAGTGATATAAATTAGTTTAGAGCAGACAATTCTCAAGTACCTTTGCTTTACTATCCTGCTTCCCTTTGCCTCTGGAAAGACCTTCAGATGCTGGTGATACAATTTTCTTTGGGGGCTGTGAAAGTACCATGGCCCAAGACACATGTGGCTGAGCAGAGCCATCTGCAGGTGTTTCAGGAAATGCTGTTGGGGAAAAAAAGTGATATACAAAGATGTCTCAAAAATATTTCTCAAATATTCAAAAGAAAATGGATCAGCAATAAATTAATCAAGGACTAGCAGGTACAGCACAGAGACATATTCCTTCTGAGGAAGAACTGAAGTAAGACACTCACACAATTCATTTCACCAGAAAGCTTTCTAGAATTGTAATTACTCCATATATTGTCCAGCACTATATACATATATTTAGCCTTATTAAATTATAAATGGGAGATTCTCTGTCATACTAACCACACACAAATAACCTATTTTTCTTTAAAATAATGAACTTCTGCTATAAATTCATTTAATATTTATCCCACTCAGTCATACAGCTTTCATGTACAAGGCCACATCAGTATTTTATCAAAAAACTTCCCAGTTTTACAGACATACAAACCAGCTGAAAGACTTCCTAATATGCCTAAGTGTACAAGAACTTCACCACTAGCACTCAGATGTATCAATATTTTGAAAGAACTCACACTTAATTAATTTTGTAAATATTCCAAACACACAGCAAATACAGAGCAAAATCTAAATTTTTTTTAAGAATGAGGAAAACTTTCACTGAACAATTACATAGCGTAATGGTTTTACATAGCAAGGTTTTGGTAGCAGGTGGAGGCTGCACGGCTGGCCTCAGTTAGAAGCTGGACACTGCTAGCCCCAGCCAGCTCCAAGAGAGACCCAGATTGGTGCATGTCTGTGTATACACAGAAATCCAGTGAGAGACGCTTAGACAATTCAATACATAATGCATGTGATGCCTCTAAGACAGAGTCCTGCTGAACAGAACCTTTTTTCAAACAATTATGGATGTAAGTATCAATATTAATTTATTATTAAATTTAATGATTCCAATTAAATTGAAAAACTTACTTGAAACTAGCCACCTGACAGTTTGTAGCAATTTAAAAACAAACGAAAAAAAAGTTCTGCATCCCACAGCTAGACAGCAAAACAAAAAAAAAGTGGGGATATTTCAGCACCAAAGTTCTCCACAGCTATCCTTTGTTTAACAGGCTTGACAGAAATAACATATGCTACAGAATAATTTTTAGGTACATACTAGAACCTAGACTGCCAGCTACTTAAAATAAATCTGCTTATCAAGACTGATTGAATATTGGCCTCTCATTTATTCTTGAAAAAAATCTGAAAATGACTCAAAAGACTTCCGATAATCAATATGCATTACTTCCTCTCCTCTCAAACAACATGTGAGGCAACTACAGCAATATGTGCCCTTGAGCATCAATGAAACAGCAGAGAAGGAAGATAATCCCAGTTTTGATGTGCTGATGAAATCTTTAAGCAAGAATGAGCTATAAGTGGTCATCTCATCTGAAAAAAACTGATACAGTCTTATTTGTTCCATTTTTTTCTTTTGTAGTGAGTTTGTTGTTTAATTCCTTTTTTTATTTCAAACATCAGTAGCTCCTCAGAACACTTCAGTTTTCCAAATTGAGATGTAAACAGTTAAAACACAGGGAAATAATTTGTGTCTGAAGCACTTACCTCTACCATCAAACGAAGAGGGAATTAAGCTGGTTACTGTTTCATCTAAAGTTTTTGATGAAGCTTTGCTTTCCACAGAAGTAGCTTCCTGTAAAATAGGCAGTCAGGTATCATAAAAGCAGGAATAAAAATCACTGACCTAAACAGAGCTAGAGATAAAAAAGCACCATAAATTAAAAAATCCTCAACCTGGGCACAGGTAAAGGTGTAGGGAATTTTGTAGCCTGACTTTTTCCTGTTGTTTTTCTAAGTGGAACCATCATTTTGACCGTACAGCATTACAAAATATAAGCAGACACCTCTCCATGCTGTACAAGCAAGATGATGCCTTCTTACATTTTATGAAAGCATCCAAACAATGACTCTAAGAACAAACAAGAAAAAGTTTTAATGTTCCAAGTACATTAAAAACAAAGTCCATCATCAAATTCGAAGTAGCAATGACAAAGGAAACTCAAGTGACTGCGGCAAGGTCTTTTTTCCACCACAGGCAGTTTTCCACTGAGAGGCATTGGAAATATTATGCTGTTTGAATCCTTCAAAATTATTCATGTTTAATCACTGTTGAATACTCTGATTCAATATACGTGACATACTGCTGAATGTGTCAGCATTGTACTTACTAACAAATAGGGAACCGAGAAAATCAAGAAAAAGAATAAAGTTAAATGCTTATGTCTTAATAATATTTTTGTCTCCTTCTAGAATTCAGTTTCTTATTTTTATCCTTTAGCACAAAGCAATTAAGTACAATATTCCAGACTTTCTTTTTTTTTTTAATCTGTTAAAACTATTGGATAAGTCACTGCTTACCTATTATCTCCAAGCGAGAGAGAAAACAAGAAGCTATTAAGAAAGCTGACAAGCATATGTGCTCCATATAGGCAAAATAGAAGTCTGGATCATAGCAGTACCAATCTAAATTCTAACTGTATTTGACTTTCCCCTATCTACTGGCAGCAGAGACAAGGAAAGAACAGTGAGAAAGGGCAAAAGAGGAGTCAGCAAGCACTGACACCACCATCTACAAAAAGAACCATAAAACCTCTAGCTTATTAAATTCCTTGCTTGCAAGGTACTTAAACAGGTCTTTAACTACCATACTGAACGCAAAATACTTGCATTCAGAAATCCCTGAACTTTAAGCAAGTTTTATTTTTATGAATATTACAACATGAAAGCATTAGCTAACCTCTGTGTTCAACAAAAGAGACATCTGTGGTTGACTAAGGCACATAATGGCACTTTCCGATGAACATATTGGTCCACTTTTATGCTGTACATTCAATATGTCACTGCTTCCCAAACTCTGTGACTTGCAGAAATCCAAAATGGTTGCTTCAAATGTGTGTATAGGAAGAGACTCTGGTTTTGGAGTTTGAGTTGATTTCTTGTTTGTAGTTTTATTGAACCTGTCTGAATAAAGCATGTGAAGTCTAGATAATTAAACTTGCATGTGATCATTTCCAGGTATATTTTATAGTACACTAGTTGACATAACTACAGTAATTGTCACAGGAACTATTGCAACACGTAGCTCATTAAAAGAACAACATAGCAATTCTAACCGATGTGTATACACAACACTAAAGCAACAGGCAACTGTAAATTCAGACACTTGCTTAGGAAATTTTTCATATCAGTTTACAGGAATGTCTTCAATCAGCAAAATGACGTTAAGTCAACATCCCATGTCATAAAGTCACACATGAAAAAAATCTTGTCCTTTAATTATTCTAGATTTAGAAACATGGTCACAAACTGGAGGATATAGCACAGTCAACCATTTTATGGCTATCTGATGTATTTCTAACCAAACAACACATTTGTACCTGGCTTCAAGGAATCTCTGCTGCATGCGGAGGTCTGGAACGAAGTCCTGTTCACAATTCTGACAGAAGAGTCCTCTCCACCATGCCTTTTCTTGTCTAATTTTTTCTCACCCTCTTTGGATCTCCTCTGCTGCAAGTATTTGTGACATATTTAGTTGATTTTACCTGAACTTCGTAAAGTCATCAAGTTTGCCTTAACTTAACAGTTAACCACCTCTGCATCTGGAGCTTGACCATCAAGTTAATACAACACAAATAGTTAGTATACCATAACCACAAATAACCAATAAAAACCAGCAACAGCCAGTTAGAGATTTGTTATTTAATTTTACCTACCTTGTTAACCATATCATTTTTACCACATATTATAGCCCAAGCAAGACAGATCATTCCATATGTTTATAGACAACCATGCTTTTAAGATCTTATTAATCAGAGCATTTTGAATAGTTTAAAATGGTTTGGTCTTAAATCATCCCGTCTGATTTTCTAAAACTGAGTTTCTCCTAGAACAGAGCTAAAATCTTAAAAGCATTCCAATCTTTTGACTAAACTACATATTGTGGGCAAAACTAGGCAAGACTGCTGTCACAACAACGAAAACACCTGGAGTAGAGAGGAAGTAATTAGAAAAGATACACCTATATGATCCCAGTAAAGGAAATACATTCACCTATACTGTAAAGTCCTGAAAGTCTTGTGGTTCTTTCAAGAAACACAGTTTGGCAAAGCTGGACTCAGGAATCAGTATGGCAGGCAACGAACAAGCACTAGGCTTATAACTATGCAAAGTTTACTGTATCAACCTAGATGAGTAGCTTAACTCTTTCTGAGTATAGGATGCTGAACTAAATTCAAAGTAAATCTGGCAGCAACATTGTTTTCTTGAGTGGGAGGACAAGGCATTTCCTGACCTCCAAAGCTAAATTGTTAAAGCTTTAGGACATGTGAAGGCAAAGCCAAAGATCAATTATTTCTCTTCAAGCTCACAAAAAAAAATAAATGACAGGAAGCAACAAAAAAAGACTACCAAACAGTACATAGCTGAGCCCAAGCCCCTACAAAGATGACAGAACTCCTCCCAGCAGCTAAACTAAGTTTCTTCATGTTACATTGCCTGTGCTAACACTGGAGATAATCATCTCTCCAGACTGCTTCAGTGTTTGATTTTTCTCTCAGCAAGAAAACTACTAATTTTGGGTCTCTAGCCTTGTTATCTTATGCCTAGTAATGCATGCTTAGGACCTAATCGTACAACTGCCTCTACACAGGCTTGACCACAGTGAAGTTACCAGGTCTCTGCCTACAGAGTAAGGTCCACCAGAAGGATGTGACCGGAGAACAGATTACTTGAACCTGTTGGAAACAACACTAGCCTTACAAATCCAAGAGATACAACGTCTAACTACAGAGGAAAATGGGTTGATAATACATTTGATTTTTCCCATGATTTTTATATTTTGATGAGTCTATCTATTTTTTGTTTGAAAATATCCAAGTTTCAGGAAATTTATCCCCAAACCGTCACACACACAAAATGACAGAAGAAGTTTACTGAACATTTGTTTTACCTTTAACTGAAAGAGAACATTTCTAACATGAAGCTCTCTTCCCTCTCCACACCAATACAAGCTCCTACTCTCTTGTGTGGATTGTTTTCTACCTGTAGCAGGTCTTGGAAATCCTTCAACAACAGGTGTGGTCTCATCGCTTATCAGCCACATAGCTGATTACAGCCACCAGGTGTCTCTAAACTCAGGTTCATGGAACTTGCCACTGGGCTCAAAGAAAGCCCTTCCCCCCTCCCTCAAGCCTAAATAGTGAACAAAGGAAAGCATAGTTCACAAATGGATGCTCTTTTTGTATTTTTTCCCCCAGATCCTGCTTTCTGAGGAAAAAGAATTAAATTCCCCTTAAGTTCCAAAAATAGTGCTTGAAAAACTGCATTAATTTGAACTGTAGAATTCCATTAACTTTTTTGAAATCTGAAGTTGGGCACATTACTATCATCGTCTTTAAATGCTATTTATCATCACTGCAAGAACAGAGAGTGACTATTCACTTTAAGAAATGAAACAAATATTTAGAAAGATTGATTTAAAATAAGAATTTAATTTTAATTTAAAAAAAAAACAACATGTATTTGCTCACCTTTGAAAGATTCTTACTTTCTTGTCTGATTGGATATGTTTGCTCAGCAGATTCACTGACTATTCCTGAACCATTATAGTGTGTTGCGTTGTTAGAATGGTATTGTGAGCCAGCTACTGGGTATACATTTGAAACAACACCAGGTGAGTAAGAGCAGCTGGAGTATTCACAGAAGGCAGGATCTCCCAGAACACTATGTGATGGACATTGAGAAAGAGATGAGAAGTCATCCCAGGGCAAATCTGCAGCATACACTTGTTGCCTAGATAAATATATCATTCCTTGGCTGAAGAATTTGTTTAACAAGAAAGCTATACTTCGAAAGAAAACTATTCTATGTTACTTTAATTAAGTATTTATTCACTGCTATAGCCTGCTTTAAAAAGAATTAATTTTGTTTTGGGAAAACATGCAGTTAAGCAAGTATTTTAAAACAAGCTGTTACCTCTTTCCAAGTTTCAAAACTAGTCTGCTTTGCAGTTACAGTCCTAATTTCTGTTTAAGGTGATCAAGACTCTTCAGACTTATTTTCGTTAAGTTTTTTTCATGTGAAACAAACCAAAAGCACAGTACAACATCACATGCATTACATACTTGACTGCTAAAATACAAACACTAAAGAGTAAAACCTGTCTTAAAATACCATAATAACAAAGTAGAAGTACAGCATTTTATGGGGTATAAGACATGTATGAAATACAATACAGAATTATAAAATAATAATTAACTGACCTGCATTTAACCATCACAGTTTATGAAAACACATGTGTGGGGCATGCCTTTTTCCTTCAAGTGTATAGTCAAAATCCCCTTCCAATTTCCTCCCAAATTTTGCAGAGAAACTATATGCTGAGATACAAAATTGATAAGGGAGAAAGGAAATTTCTCACCTAAGTAAGTTGCATTTAATTTTTAAAGCTGTTCACCATGAAGTGGCCAACCTCTGAATCTTGGGTAGGTAATGAGAAACAGAGAAACTTTCCCATCAGAACATGAGGCTTCCAATAACACATTACTTGCTGCCTGTTGCAATTCTGCTAGACTGTAGCCAAAACTCTTACAACCATACTTTACACATAGAGAAGAAAAATAACAAATGAGAGTCAAAAAAACCCACCATGTCTCACTCCCAACAAGGCAAAACATTCACCAGAATATTGCCACTGTTTGCTTTGTTTTTTTTTTAAATGCTAATTGATTTAATGCTATGTTTTTTCTAATGCATAGATCAGGCCATACGCACCTCAATGTTAAATTTCTATTACAAATCAAAATGGGTTGAAAATACTGATATTTCCCACAGGATAAAATGAAGGCCTACAATGAATGTGTTCACTAAGGCCCTAACTGAACTTGTTAGGATGCACCAATAGCTTTGCAATAATTGCAAAGTTAATCCAATGCTTAGAGTTCTGAGAAGCAACTAGGGAACTACGTAACATCACAAGACTCTTAGAAGACTCAGTTATTTCCTGTCCTACCACATAGGCTTTTTTCTAGCTTGCTCCAGGGTTAAGGATACTTTTATACGTCTACCATGAATGTCTTTTTTTCAGGCCTTATCAGAAAAAAACTTCTAGAAAATTGTAGCATTCTTAGTAAAATGGCCTTTCTGAGGTTGCACAGGTTGTGGAGAGGAGATCCAGGAGGAGCCCCATACATTATTTTAATGTTTTACAGCATGAGAAACCTTCTTGAAGGACCTTCATCTTCCTTGTATATGACTATATTTACTCCAGCCTTGTCATAACACAACCATTCTTTCACCCAAGGACTGGATTCCACTATTTCCAAAGCACAAACAAGCAGATCAATCATTACAGACCAACAAATCCTCCTTAATGCTCTGGAATAATACAGGCCCTTGGGAGCAAGGGACAAGGCACCAGCTATATGCCCAAGGAACATAAATGCAAAAACCTGAGCCATGAAAACAACACACAAATGTTCCTACAGTTATAACGTTAATGTATCAGAACTTTGACTCCATAAGAGTATTCAATGTCTGAAACCAAAGGTTAAAATCCCCAAAGAAATAAGATTCAGAAAATATACGTACTTATCCAAAGATGGTTCCTGAACAAATGGGTAGCATGTAGTTAAGTACCTAGGAAAGACATATGCTTCTGAGGGTTCTGACCATGCCACAGTTACCGCCGCATGTTTTGGAACAAATGGTTTGACCTCTGCTGACAACTTGATGCCCTGAGAAACAAAACGTTTTTTTGGCTACATGCATTTGGAGATTATGCTATAAGTGAAAAATACTCATCCTTGTGAGCTTAACTGTCATAGGGAAGTGTTAGTTTGCTCTCTTCTAACAAAACATGCAAAACAATAAAGACCACTGAAAGGAAATGGAAGAAGAGGGAGAAACAAAACACAGGAATTCTAAGACAAATGTGACTGCTCTGGAAAGTTACTTCCTTTAATATTCACATTTATCACGGAATACTCACAAAGGGCGGTTACGGAAAGGACAGAGACTTACTTAACACAAGATGCTAAGTAAATGCTAATATACATGTAAATGCTAATATCTAAATTCTACTTTAGACTTGAACAATGGAAGCTAAGCTCATAACATATACTAGCACAACTGTAAAATCAAACTCTGGAAGTATGTAATGATAGCGGCTTTGTGTACATCTGAATTTTAAGGTAGTCTGTCTGAAATCAATACTGAATTATATAGCCTTGACATGTCTGGCACAACACAAATCTATTAAGAAGAATTTTCCATTTGTTCTGAATTACCATTGACTTAAACTGGATACATATATATAGAAGGACATTGAAATGAGAGTCAAAGTATTTATTGCCATTACAGTGTTACACAGCTTTACGTACTCTAATGCATGCTACAAATCATTCCTCTAGTTGACTGTGTATTTTAGGGTACTTGACTTACATGAAAACTGGGATTTTTTCACTTGTCAAAGCCAATTTCAATAACTAACATACAGGGTTTTTAAAAATACTTGAACGGTAATGTCAATGCTTGAGCATATAAACTGAACTCCCTGCATCCTCTAGTGGCTCTGCAGTCACTTGTATGATTTAAAGAACTCTGACAGCCTGAAGTAAATTAAAAGTAACTAAAACCTCTTCAGTTTCTAAATTTACCACGCAGATCCAAATATACAATAAACATCCACTGTACCACAGACAAATAAAACGTGAAATTGGCACAGTTAAGTACACTAATACATATGAAAAGCATAAGCTTGGGATATAATTACAGCAAAGCATTACTGAACAATTATTGAGAATACTACTTTCACTAAACACGTAGTGTATCACAGGAAGTAACTACGATTGCAGGCTAATCACTTCAAAGACCCACGAGTCTGACCAGGAAATAAGTCCATGCGCAATGTTAACGCCACGGTTACTAGTCAGCGTTTGTGCACCCATCTTTAAAGCGACGGGATGTCTGCCTGTCCCCGCAAGACTCTCCACTGTCTCAAAAAGAAGGCCGTTTCACACTTAATCTCGCTGGAGGTTATGTCTGGGGTTCCCCCTACCAAGAGGTGGGGAGTGACTCGCTGTGCATCAATCGGAGCTGCGCCTTCCCCCTCTCCAGCCCTTTCCGAAGGACTCCTCTCCCCTGGCCCGAACTGGAGGCTGATTCAAGCCGCGGTGCAAATCGCGCGCCCCGCCCCGGCGGACGCCTCTGGGCAGGCGGAGGGCTCGGCCCCGCGGGCAGTCCCCGGCTTCCGCCGGCCCGGACACCAGGCAAGAGAAAGGCGGCTCTCCGCAGGTCCCAGGGGCGCTGTGGGCCGCGGCAGGCCGCCCGCAGCTACCCACCGGCGGCGGCTCCGCACCGCCGTTACGCAACAGGTCAGGAGAAGTTGGGGAGGGAGCGGGGGACTGCGGGCGCCGCCGCCCTTACCTCGCTGCCTCGACTGCGGCCCGGCCGCCTCTCCGTGGACATGGCGCAGGCGGGCTCGCCACCGCCCCCCTGCCCTCGGCGCAGTGGCGCATCGCGATAACGTCACCGCCCGAGGCCGGTCAGGTGACCTGCGAGGAAGGAGTGTCAGCGCTTGCGCGGAGAGCAGCACCCGGGCGGGCAGAGGACTGGCGGATCTGCGGGGGGCCGAGATCCGCACGGCACAGAGGCTGACACCTAGCGGTGGCAGGCCGGCAGGCGGCCTTTAGGGAGCACCAGTGGGACACCACGGGACAACGCCCAGGACTCCGGTGCCCGGGTTAAGCATGGCTGGTGGACATCTTTAGCAACCCACGAGTTATTTTCCTTCCCAAACTCAGCATGTTACTTAGAAGTTACTTCTGTCCATTATAAAGACCTTGGATGGCACACACCACACAGGGAGAACACATACTCTGATCAGTTAAGCTACAGGTTTCCTGGGTTTGTTGGCCTTCCACATCCCCCACAGCCATAATGCTACTTGTGTTTGAAATGGACCAGACACAGCGAGGTGTACAGGTACTAACTATATGGAGTAATTCAAACACCGATTATACTGAAGGACCTTTTTAAAACATCAGATTGCTTGGCTACTAGTATAGGGTCCCAAGATGCCACAGTGACCATTCTGATGCAATTTATCACTTGTCAGGAGCTCACCTTTGCTGGCATACAGCTTCCTAAAAAAGAACCGATCAGAGTTTCGCTGTATTAGCCCTGAACTTTCATAGGTCGAGAAAACCAAGTTCATTTTGTCCTACAACCAGCAGCTGCTTTTATCAGATCAAAAGCACTCTGTTTACTTTGACAATTCTTCCAAACCACTTCTGCCTACACAGAGTACAAGCTGGCTTCCAGAAAAAAAACCAGGATGCAAGACCAGAAGTGCAGGCCAAAAAGTTTGCAGCAGAAGGATAAACTGGTACTATCAAAATAAATCAAACAAGCATGAAAATATCTCTGTGAAATATTAAGTACCTTCTAACACCCTAATACAAGTTTATACCAAGGCATCATTAAATATCCTGCACTGGAAAGGACCAACAAGGATCAAGTCCGACTGCTGACTCTACACAAAGCATCCTTAAACTGCATCTAAAGAGCATTTTCCAAACACTTCTTGAATGCCCACAGGCTTGGGGCCATGACCACCTCCCCAGGGAGCTTGTTCCAGTGCGTGACCACCCTTCTCAGTGAGTAACTTTTTCCCCAATATCCAATCTGAACTTCCCCTGACACAACATTAAGCCATTCCCTTGCATTGTCACTGGACACCTCATGAGAAGATAACAAGTTGTCATTGCAGAATAATTAATCCCATTATAACCTACATCAACTACAGAGTCCCATAATTTGGGCATTACCTATCAATGCCATCTTTCTTTTCAGATTGCTTGCTGTTCCCAATTCCAATCAGGGTTAGGAACTTCGGCCTGTAGAGCGAAATAATACTTGCAGAGAAACAAAATAGGTTCACTAAGTTAGTTTTTTCCTGAAGTAGGTACTCTCAACATGTAAAACAATGAATATTTGTTTTGTCTGGTGAATTAGGACTCTAGACACTTAGGTTTTATAGATCATTAAAACCAGTTTATTTCTTTATGCCTACTACAAAACAGGTGAGCCATTGAATGTGAACATGCTATACACTTCAGCAGAAAAGTTGAGCGCAAAAGTTATTGAACACAGGGAAGAAGCGATCACATAGTCAGAACATGCAATATGTAACTTCTAATAAACAAAATTCATTGAAAAGTCAGGTAGGCACTTACATTAACAGTATAAAAGATAAGTTCATCACTCTTTGAACACCATAGCAGCCTACTTGGAATTGCATTTGACTGAGCTTTGTTGCTGTGAATAATACAGCTCATGCACAGGTATGGATGTAGGTTTTGTACAGTTTAAAGTATTCACTGAATACTACCAACATATATACACTCATATACATAGTTCCAGAAGATTTTAGACAATGGTTCATTTCTGCTTATCCTTTGGAAGAGGTCTTCTGAAGAGAAGAATATGCGGTTCTGTGGAAATAAAATTGAACAAAGCATTAGTCTGTCACCTAAATCTTGATTATAGGGATTTCTTTCATTTAGGAAGTCTTAGGAAGAACAATAGTTGAAGCTTGCTGTCAAATAATAAACAGATTAAGTAGTCAAATCCCCAAATATGGCCCCATGTGTAGTATTAACAGACCAACTTTGCAGTAACCTTACAACGATCAAACAGGTGCTTTTGAAAGTTTCATACCAAATGTTGGCAGTATCATAAACTTAAGATACTTAGAAGAAGGAAATACTGGAAAAAAGTTACAGAGTATTTTTAGTTAGTATTGGCACTAACTCTGTCTCTCTACATTAGGCTATTTGATGAGCTTTGTTACTTTAACTTAGACTAACAAATTGCTGATGCTGTCCTTGTTGGGTACATAGTGTCAAGCATTAACAAAAGCCACTATTACTGATCTCACTTAATTGTAAACTCCTCCAGAAAAGCCTAGAGTATCAAAGGTGCCCAGGGAAGGGAAACACTAGAAGGTTACTCTAATTTCTTCACCTAGTTCTTCAGAAACCTGGAATCTATGCTGCTGCAATTCATCTGTCACCAGTTATTTTTAGTCAGGCTTGTCAATGGTAAGTTATCTTGAATGTCTGTTCTCAGTACACCCTAGTTGGTAAGAGTTTTTGGTCTTCATGCCTCATTAATTTAAAGACTGGTTTTAAGGTCAGCTTTAAGTAGGCTGTATAACTACAGTTCAAACTATACTGTAGACTTTTGAGAGCTTGAACTTAGACCTTGTCTAAGTTTTTGTAAAAAAAGTAGGTGTGTCAGCTTTATGATTTAAAGATATGCCTCTATATAAAGTTTGGTTCAGTCACTGAGATGCTAACATTATTCATGAGCTCACAAGAAGCCCATTTCTTTTGGCAGAAGTAGGAACAGTTTCCAGTCTCGCAGGTTTTGTCTAGTGATACATACCTAGACCAAGTTTAAAATAGAGTCTGTTATGTTGCCTTTGCTGACAAATGGCTAACGGAGCAAGGAGATAAAGAAGAGTCTAAACATTGAGTAGTGAATTCCAGATGGATTCCACTGCAGGAGCAATTATGTACTACACACTTTAGCTGAGCACTAGGCAGTTGATATTTTAGACTCTTTTGTTCGTTTCATTCTGTCCAGATGTGCTTACCTGGCTCATGGATCATGTAGTGAACCCAGCCAAGACTTTGCTGAACACCAAGTCGTCTCCACTCCTCTTCAGACATTAGATGGGATTTTGGTACTTGTTTTGAAAGTTCTCTTGGCAGCATCACATGTCTGTAGAGGTTTAATTATTAGATACACACTACATACACTAATGTCTGCATACACTAGAAAATCTGCATAGATCTACACTGAAGGACAGTAAGGAAGTTCAGTTATTAATGCCATCATTCCCTACAAAGAAGCCTAGGGTCCTGTTTGATTATGAAGCATCTGTCCCAGAATCCAGTTTTAAAGTCACTTTGTCAACTAAACGCTACATCTGTAATGCAACTGTATATTGAAAGAGCCAACCTACTTCCTAGAAGAGATTAATTCCCTTGCATGCCCTAATCATCCTACTTGTATACAAGTATGTGGAACTGTCATATTAGCTAGTTGAAAAATATCAATCATTCTAAAACTCTAAAGTCCTTACTTGTTTGTATTTTGCATTTTGTAACCAGCAATACATTTTCCACAGAGACTACAGTGCTGGTTTAGAAAGGCAGAACACTAACACTTAACGGGTCTGATCTGTCAGCTGAGGAGAAGCATACAGGCTGCTATCCACATTTGCACCTTCCTTTATCAATTAATAGAAAGCAAAGCATTCAATCTTGTTTTTGAGATCATAGGAGTCAGCTGATAAGAGGGACACTTAGACCTCTATACAGAGGAAAAAAAAAACCTGAGTTGCAGCAGTGCTTTCAACTCTAGAGGACTGAACTTCAACAGTATCAGTTATAATCCAGAACTGACTGCTGTTAAAGCTTTGAAAGCTAGCAGATAGAGGACTGTCTTGAAGGCTTTATGAACTACATTTATTAGTATTGTGTTTTGATATGGCCTTATGAACTGCCCTCAAAGCTAATGCATTAATCAAAATGCACGCTTCATCCACATTTAGAGCTGGAATTGAGACTGAGACAGCACAAGACGTTACGCTTAGCTGAGTAAAGCATTCTTAACACGTGGGTTTCAGTTCCCTGCCTCAGCTTCTTGCAGCCTCTAAGCAAGCAAGACGGCAGGACCGGGGGCGGGCTAGAGCGGCCCAGCCCTCCTTCCCCGGGCAGGCCCCGCCGCTACTCCCCTCGTCCTCCGGGCAGTCAGCGCCAGCGCCACCAGCAGGCGCGGCGGACGTGCAAGCCACTCCCCGCGCTCCGCAGCGGTCGCCACCTGGGTTTCGCCAGCAGGGGCCAAGCGCTCCTCGCCGGCAGTGTTGCCCCAGCCCAGCTCCGCCACAGCGGCTTCGCCAGGGAGGCGCAGCAGCCTTCGCGCCCCCCCCCCCCCGCCCACCCTGCTTCCTTTGGCACCTTCTGGCTGGGGCTTGCGCTACCCGCTCAGCAAACGATCGCCTTTGAAGGGCCAGTGCTCGAATCACCCCACCCTACCCCTAGCTGGTGGAAAGCTACGCAGCCCTCCGCCATGGGGGACAAGGCACGGGCCCTCCCCCCAGGCTTTAAGCCCTCCTGGCCCTAGGGAAGCCCGAGCCACGCTCACTGCCGCCATCGGTAGAGCTTACTCTCTAAGGGTATCGCCCAAGTCCTGGGAAAGGCGCCTGCCTAAGCCACGCCACCCCCCCGAAAGGGCCAGCAGGAGCCCCGTCCTAATCCTTTTATCCGCCCTTCCCCCCCCGACTCGTACCGGTACTCGTACTGCTCATCAAAGTACTTGTCAGAATAGTAGATTTGCTTGTGGGCCATGTCAGGCGACAGCACGAACAGCAGGCACAGCTAACCCCACGCACAACTCCACAGACTAACCGCCCCCTTCCGCGCCGCCCTCGGTTTGAATCCAAGAGCCCAACTCTCATTGGCCTTTCCGGGCCCAGCCATGGCGTGCCGCGCCCACCGCGCCGCCACGTGACTCGAGCCCTGGCCTTCCCACCCAATCCCCGGGAGCTGCAGGGGAGCCTTACGTAAGGGGGTGGTGGTTGGGAGAGCGGCGGGCTGGGCGCCCATTGTCGGGGCGGGGCGGGAGAGAGGCGCAGTGATTGGCCAGCCGCAGGCGGTTCAGTGAGGTTCCAGCATTTTCTAGACTGTAGCGGGGAGGGGAGCAGCTGTTGGGGGTCATCGTCGAGCGCAGTACGGCTCGGCCCGGCCCGGCCCGGCCCGGCCCTATTCGCGTCGCGGAGGCTTGCGGCGGGAGCGGCTTCGGTCCTAGGTGTTATGGCAGGAAGTGGGAGGGAACCTCTTCCGGCCTGTTCATGAAGCTTCAGGTTTAAATGAAATGTGCGCCGTCCCCTGGAGGTCGCTTCTGTACCGCGAGCTCTGGGTCTTTGTGGGGCTGGTGAGCTGGTGGAATGCTGGGCTATGGCTGTTCCACAAACAGCTGCTCCCCTGGCTTGGGAGGCTGTAGTATGGGTAGTATTTAATGTGGTACTTGCTCAGAGCACAAACAGAAAATAAGAGTGGGGTGCAGGTATGTTCGGAGCAGCGTGTGGTCTGTGGACAGGATTTCAGTTTACAAATACTACCCAGCAAAATAGCACAGTAAATACTTTCATGGTAGAACTGTAGTCAGCTTACCAGGATTTGATAAGAGCCACTGGAGTTCTTAGCATATGGGTATGAATGTTATTTTTGGCAGCAGGTTTTTTTCAGTAGATAAATGCTGAATTCTGCGCTTTCCTAAGCTGCAGTTGTGGTAGATCTATGGGCAGAGGCCTGCGTACAGCCAAAGACACAGTGAGCAGAGCACACAGGAACAGGAACACAGATTTTGGTACAGATGGAACGAAGAGGAACTGGTCCAATATAAACATGGAACAAGAAAACAGCTTTGCGTGCTTATCTTGGTGGGAACTGAATAAGGTGACTGGGTTAGTGATCTGAGATATGTGTTTACTTGCCTGGCAGGTGGATGGAAAGTTTTAGAGCTCAGGTATAAAAGCCGAGGCTTGAGAAGCAATAAACAATTTCATGCTTATCACAGACAGAGCCTGTGCCTTCATATACCACATGCAGTGGTATTTCTTGGGTGTAGTTACCCTGTGAGATGAGATAAGCTTAGTGGGAATGTTGCTAGAAAGGGTGATCTTGCTGTGAGAAATACGTTTCAGTCTGAATGAAATAGGCTTGGGCGGAATCCTCTGTGAAGCACGTTTTTATTCACATTCTTGCAAGAGCAGATGACCTAGCAAGTAGGCACACTTTCAGTTCTTGAAACACACCTTTCTATTTCCTAATCCCGTCTGAATTTTCCTGGCAAGTTTCCCATTGGTTAGGTACTCCAGGGTTCACAGTCTGTCCGGAGCGCCTAAAATCCTTCCTGAATGTCATGCCTCTGTTTAATTCTCTTTATGCTACACCTAGAGGGCTTATCAGACTAATTTATTTCTTTCCTTTTTGGTAAAATTGCTCACTGTCATTAGCCCTGGTTAGATGTTTGACTACCCTTCTAGACACTAATCCAGTATGAATCAGTTTGTCCTTTTGTCTGTGCGATAGCAGATGTTCTACAAGCCTTTGCTGGAGCCTCTTTGTCTAGTCATTCCTTTATCATGTCACCTCTGATGGAAACAGCTTTCCTCCATTGCAAAAACAGTACCTGCCTTTATTAATGGCTGTTGCTTTCTTCACGTTCTGTGCCCCTGCCTACTGCTGCTGCTGTTTCCTTCTTGAGCCTCTGTAGTAAAAGACTAGTTTAATTTTCTGCCTTCATGATGCTGCCAGAAACACGGGTATTGTCTGTGATAGTATAATACATATGTCTGATAACTGTGCTGATGGGGCAAAAAAAAAAAAAAGGAAGTCATGTGAGGCACAGGTGCTGACACACATGCATGGGTTGGGATTGTTGGTTTTAGCAGCATTGTTTTTACTGGTACTGCAACCTGATGTCTTAAATGCTAAACTTTAAACCAGGCTCACACAGGAGTGCTTATCATAATCTAGCAGTAATATTTTTCTCTTAACTGGGTTGTATCTTAAGGCACGTTAACACAGGTCATGCACAGGCAAAATGAAGTCAGTATTTTTGTACTGGTGCATTTACAGGCAAAATGAAGCCAGTATTTTTGTACTGGTGCAAATGTGTTAAATGTGTGAAATTCTTTTCATTAACAAGGATCTTCAAGTGGAATATCACTTCCAGTAAAATCATACAAGTACAAACCATCTACAAGTTTTCTAAGGTATTGGTTGGGTTATTCAAAACAGAGTGTGGGTTTTTTTGGCTTAGTTGCAGGCAGCAGAACTGTTATTTTTGAATACTTAAGGCAGACAGTACACAAAAATTTCTGTTAGGAATTGTGTTGTGTAATAATGGGAAAAAAAGATCAAACCACCATGACAGAGGGATTCAGCTGGATGGAAGACATTTCATCTATGTGGCTTCTTTATAACCTTTCGGTTTCTCACGCATATTGAACATGAGAGAAAATTGACCTTTATGGAAGCTGATGTATAAGCCCCCTTTGAGTTCACTCAGAAGTGAAAGTCTGGAGTTCCTTCTATTGCAAGCACTCATGATTATACAAAGTCATAATTTTCAAGAGGATTAAAAGGATTCTTAGGCAGATATGTGTCCAGTTTTCTTTGAAATCCATCAAAATTATTTTGAAAAATCCTTGTTCCTCAGGATTGAACAACTGTATTTGTCAGGCAACTGGTGGAGCTAACGAAACTAACATACTGGTTTTAGTAATCCAGGGTTAGGAGACCTTATTTAGTACCAGAGTGCCATTTCAGCTGCTCCTTTCATCAGTTCTTTTCCCTGACAAGGCTTTGAAACGTTAATGAATGGTATAAAATGCAACAGTACCAGGAATTTGTTAAGTTCCACCATCAATTTGATATCTTTTTCCTAAAATGGAAACGTTAAGGGTATTATTTGTAAAATTACTGAAATAAATAAGCCTGCTAAATGATTAAGCTTGTTAAACAATTGTCGTGAAAGTGTGAGACCAACAAAATATGTTCCAAAAATCAGTCAGGAAAAGGGTGGAATGGTCAGACTGAAAGGGATCTTATATTACAAACACCTCAGCAGGAACAACTTACAGGTTCAGGGTGTCAGTTGGGAACTAATACTGCATGACATGTAGCTGAATCTCAGCTTAGAATGAGGAGTCAAAATGCACAAAACACTCCTTTGAGGTGAGGACACTAAATCCTGGGAATTTACTTTGGACAGCGTCCTGACGCAAAGGGAAGGCTTCCAATCACAGATTAGCTGCTCCAAGGAGAATCACTCCAAAGGGGTCTCCCGTGGGGGCCCCATTTTATAGCTTGGTCATATCTGATCTCTGATCATCTGTTGGTATGGTCACATACAGCCCTCATCGGTTAAGGGGTCTCCTTGGTAGGCTCGTTGACTGAGGTGGTTTCTGGGGCTTGGGTTGTGGTCACATACAGCCCTCATCGGTTAAGGGGTCTCCTCGGTAGGCTTATTGACCGAGGTGGTTTCTGGGGCTTGGGTATCTGGGATGTGTGGCTGGTGACACTTCGTGCACATGACTTGCAGCTCACGTGCTTCCTCCCAGGCCAACCACTGTGCCCTTGTGCTATGCTGTTAGACACCTGGGGAGTCTCCTGCCACATTGGTTAAGCTTGGTAATCATTTCCAGGCACATGAACAACAACAGAAGCATCAGGATCAGTCAGTCTGGACTCATGAAGGGCAAGTCATGCTTGATCAAGTTGTTAAACTTCTGTGATTAAATGGCCTGGGAGAGCCAGGCAGAGAGCGGTGATTAATGTCTACCTAGACTTCAGTAAGGCTTTTGACACTTCCATAACATCTTCACAGAGAAGCTGTTGATAAGTGGGCTCAATGTGCAGACAGTGAGGTGAATGGCCAGGCCCAGAGAGTGGTGATCAACTGGTGTATCCCAGGGGTCAGTACAGGGTCTGATCCTGTCTGACATCCTCATTAATGATCTACACAGTGGGGGAGAGCATACCTTCAGCAAGTTTGCAGATGACAGGAAGCTGGGAGGAGTGACTGAAATACCAAACAGTTGTGCTGCCAGGTCAATGGGCCACAGAAATGGGCTGAGAGGAACCTCGTGAAGTTGAATAAGGGGAAGTGCGAAGTCCCGCACCTGGGCAGGAGCAAGCACAGACACCAGTAAATGGTGGGAACCACCCAGCTGGTGATTAGTTTTGCAGAAAAGGAGCTGGGAGTCTTGGTGGACACCAAGTTGAACATGAGCCAGCAATGTGCCTTTGCAGCAAAGAAGGCTAATGGTATCCTGGGTTGCATTAGAACAAGTGTTGCCAGCAAGTTGAAGGAACTGATCCTTCCCCTCCATTCAGCACAGGTGGGGCCACTACTGGAGTACATTCTGGGTTCCCCAGTATAAGAGAGAGATGGAGCTACTGGAGAGAGTCCACTGAAGGGCCACAAAGATGATGAAGGGTCTGGAGCATCACTCCTGTGAGGAAAGACTGAGAGAGCTGGGACTGTTCAGCCTGGAGTAGAGGAGGCTCAGGGGTGACCTTATCAGCATATATAAAAACCTGAAGGCAAGGTGCAAAGAAGACAGAGCCAGGCTTTTTCCAGTGGTGTCCAGTGACATGACCAAAGGCAATGGGCACAAACTGAAACATGGGATGTTCCTTCTGAACATCAGGAAACACTTTTTTACTGTGAGAGCAATGGGGCACTGGCAGAGGTTTCGCAGAGAGCTGCTGGAGTCTTCATCCTTGGACATCTTCCAAAGACGTCTAGATATGGTCCTGGCCATGCTTGAGCAGGGAAGCCAGACCAGATGACCTCCATAAGACCCTTCCAACCTCAGCCACACTGTGTGATACTGTGTGAAACAGGGCTGTTAAGCATTTACTTCAGAATATTGTTATACACAAAGGCTGTGACAGTCACACTGCAAAGAAGGGAGTAAACTGTTCTGTATACAGTGTGGAGAGAATAAAAATGCTTAAACTTCGTCAAGGCAGCTTTGGGCTAGACCTTAGGAAATAATTCCTACCAGTACCTAATTTAATTATCTAGAACATTTTAGAAAAAAATACGTCCTGCAGGAATGTTTTAGGTCCAACTGATCCTGTCTCTGATCATTGATTTCTTTGAGGCCTGCTTTCTGTGGTTGTGCCAGTTATGCCTTCCCATTGTAACTTTTGTCAGTAGAGAGCTGTAGAACAGAAGTAATTTCTTTTTCTCCAGGGTTCTAGAATGACCTTTTAATTTGAATTGTAATACATTCTCATATTCAAATAAGTTGGTTTCTGGAATTAGGTGGTGGATCCAGATCCTGACTGAACCTTCTGAGCCAGGTCAGAAGTGAATGAAACAACAAATACGTACATTTATTAAAAATAAAAGTTATTGACTAGCTCTTACCATGCACTCATGCATGAGTGTGTTGAAGGCATGTATCAAAGCAAATATGAAAGAAGTTTGCCATGGTACAGACTGAAAAGGGTTCTGCATAGCCTCAGGGGCATTGGTGAAACATGTGAGCTGCTCAGCTGGAAAGCATGCTCCTCCTCCTGCTCTCATTAGCTCTTGCTGCTGAAACAAGATAAAATGGCAAAAGCATGAAGAGAATATTCTTGAGCTTCTTTCTCTGTCTTCTGTAGCTGTTGTGCAGCCACATATAGTTTTGAACAGCAGTATTCTGTGTTCCCTATGAGAACAGCATGACTGTAGTCAGCATAGAGCCTCTTTGGAACTAAAGATGGACCATGAAGATGTTTTTTCTGGATGATTTTGTATATCTAGACAGGAGCACATTTAAATCCTCTGTGTAACCTGTTGCTTGTGACCAAGGCCATCCACAGAGTAATGTGGGCTATGATAAATATTGTGTTATATTGATGGGCCCATGTGCATCTTACTGTTGCATATACAGAATTCAGAATGTAAGTTATGGTGTATAAAAATATTTTCTGTGCTTTTTGACAGAAGGTGCAAAGTTTCCCATCTGTCATGGGCATAGCAATTTCTGATTATAATTCTCTGCAGTTTTTCCTGTTCAGTTCTGTGAGATATTTGAAAAATTTAAGTTCCATGTACTTACTGCAGTTCTATTTTCAAACATGTCATTATAAAACACTAATGTCGGATACATTACTGTATTTTCCTGAATAGAACAGCAGGATCACAGTCAAGGAACCTTTTGTACTGTCTTCATGAGTCATAATCATATACACAGTTAATAATTTGTGAATAATTTGACTGTGAATCACATAATATATATTGATGAACTGTTATCTGTTTTTATATTTTTAATGTTCTCTATGGAAGCAAGGCTTAAACAATTGTACTCTATCAGTTTTGATCCTTAATTAGCTTTTGAACCTATTGGCTGGTTTGGTCAAACTTAACAAGAGATGTTGATAAATAAATTATTGAAGGTTTCATGATAACAGGTGGCCAGATAGAGCAGAGGCACTCTGATAGGGGATGACATTATAGTTAAACTCATACGTTCTAGACACCAAAGAATCTACATGGGAAAAGAGACTTTATATAAATGCCTCAGTGGTAAATATCCTTCAGCCTTTGGCATGCAGGCCTTCTGAGACAGTAAAGCCAGTCATTTAGAAACCATGAGTCAGTAGCAAATCAGTCTCACTTAGTTATGCTATTCAGTAAAATAACTTTTTATTTGACTGTGATTTTATTTTCTGTCTTTATAGGGTATTTGCCTAGTTTTTCACAACCCCAGTAATCCTCAAAGCACTGATCCTGTAGACGTAATCAGGCTTCTTGTATGTGTAATATTAACAGTATTTGTCTTTGCAGACTCGATCTTCAAAATTAGTTTACCTCAATTTAGATAGTTATATTTGGATTTATTGCCTTACTCAATTTGAAAAACATTTTCATAAGCACAGAGTTGTTCGTATGTTATTTAATCTGCCCTCAGTTAGTGAAGAAAATGGATTTTGCTTGTTTTGTTTTTCAGTTCAAACACAAATGTGAATCAGGTCTTGGAGAGGCTAAAGAATGATGCAATGTTTTGATGGTTTAGCTGTCTGTAGATAAGCTAACAAAAGTGTTGAAAATAATCTGAGTTAGTGAGGATTTTCATCTGAGATGATAAACTGCCTTGAGAAATAGAGCCAGTTATGATGCATGCTGCTTTCAGTACCTGCGGTGGTTCAAGAACTATATTTTGAAGGCGTTCGTGAATAAATTACTCCCATGTCATAGAAGAGCCCAGCTTGCAGGGTCAGGGTACAGATACAGAATGTCTGTGATCCATTCAGAACCTTGCAGAGCTTGGAAGCTAGTGTTGACCTCTGTTGTTTCAGTGAGATTTAATTCTCTCTAACTCTCTTTCTATGGATTTTCCTGTGAAAGGAGTGATCAGAACCTTGTCTAAAGACTACAGCTCAGATCTGCAAAGGAGCCATACTAAAGTATTCCCATGTTAAACAAAGTCAATAATGTTGAATTTAGCAGATGGTTTCCGTAGCAACCAATGCTCATACAACAAATTCAGGATGATACAGTATCATGACTGGATAATGAAGCACACGAAGATGCTGTCAAATGAGGCACCATCCTGCTCAGATTTTTCTTGTAGGCTGTGCAATGTGGCAATATCTCAAAGTGGATCAATGGCAAAAAATCTGCAATGGAACTGCAGAGTTCTTCAGTTACTGGATATTTTTGACACAGTGGTTAAATAGTGCAAGTAAAGGTTTTACTTAAACTTAAAAATGTCAGTGCTAGACCTGAGAAAAGGTCCTTTTAGCCAACCGTATCTTTGCAGCTTTCTATAACAGGTCCCTTCCGTAACAGAAGAGTGTAAGAGTTGGAGGAGCATGTGATGATATGTTCCCAGGTTAGTCTAGACTTGAGGAATCACTGATGGGGGATTTCTTTGCAAATGACAGGCCCAGGTGGATTTTTGTTTCACGAATTTTCTAGTCACCTTTGGGCCAAACATCCTGTCTTCACACTGTCTTGTTGCAATGAGTTGTGTGGCTGAGTGAGAACAAGCATCCTTTATGTTAAATCTGCCACATTCTGGGTTATGTGTCGGAAGAGCCTGTGAATGATTTATTCATTGTTACAGGTGTTTGTAGTTTCCGGAGATAGGATTTATATACTACAGGATTATAGACTAGGATTTTGAATTTGAGCCCAATTCATAGACTTTTTTTCTTCCCCTCCCCTTAGGTAAATATTACTCATTGATTTCTGTGAAGTTACTCAAGTGTTTAAAATTAATCACTTGTAAATTTTGTACATAGGAGAGAAAGCAAATGTATGTGAGCTGAAAATACATCTGTTTGCATGTATTATAGAGCCTTTTAATAGGTTGCTACAAAATTTTGTTTGTTTAAGGTAGTAGAAGATGACTGAATTCAAAGGAAATTCAATGGAATCTGAAAGAACCTACATATGTACATAGTTTTTCTTACGGTTATTGTAACAATGTGAGGTTTAAAATAGGCACTAGAGGGCTCACTGATTTCATGTTAAATGACAAGCTGGTCTTTGAAAGCCAGTACCTAACCGTTTTTGGCTAAGATGGTATTAGTTGGTGCACTAACAATATGAAGAAGACTGGTTGATAACAGAATTTTTTGCAGATAATGGGCAGAGAGCATTTATATTTTTGTCTGCAAGAATAACACTCTTGTGATTAATACCCGTGTCATGGTGTGGGAACATTTGCAGAGGTTTGGAAGGTAGGAGGATCTAAATGTCGTAGAATGAACATGAAGGACCAGAGTTCCCACCACCTTACCATAAAAATCTAAAAATTTGTCCATTTTGAGGAGCCACGGACACGTCTGACAGATTTTCCCCTCCCTCCTCTCTTCTGCGGGTGACACCAAAGCCTCAGCGATGAGTCAGGCCCAGGGCTGTGGCCTTCTTGGACTACATGGTAGAGCTGGGATCAAATGCAACACATTGAATTGGTATCATTTTCTCCTGTCATTTTGAATCAAGTCTTCCTTTCATTGCAGTTAAACAGAACTTAGTTTTCAAAAACTTTGGGAACAATGAATTCTGCTTACGTATTTTAGTCTTTTTGTATTTTCCTCAGCCTGAATTTGTCCTTTGGCCTTGGTTTTTTTGTGTAGATTATTTTCCTGTCCCTGATACAATAATTGCAGCTAAACTGTTATATTCAGTATTGCCATCTAGCTTGATTTCACAGCACTATTTACCACTCTTCTATGGGATAAACATGTGCTGAACAAAATACACTGTTCCTGGAGAGATTTTGCTAGTCATATGTGGGGTTCCATCATTCTGTCTGCTCCTGTGAGTATCTATTATCCCTGAATTTCACTAAGTCTGTTGCCTTACTTCATGGAAACTCATCTGATTTGTTGTTCTTCAGTGGTCATTTTCAGTTCGGCTTATTTCCAAATATTTCCCTTGCACTGAATAGCTATTTGAATTCTTTCCCATGATTTTTAATGCTGCATTTTGCAAGCTAATTCTATCCTTTTTTAATCCCTGTTTATATGTCTCAACTTTCAGTGTTTCCAGTGACTCCTTTCTTTCTTTATTTTAGATACTAGAACAGTCATCTCTCGCAGGGTATACACAGAACTTTGAATTTGTCTTAGCAGTTGTACCTCTTTTATCATTCACAATTAAGTACACATATTTTTAGTTTCTTAGTGTGTAACCCACATCATCCTAACAATAAGCTTTTTAGTCATTCATCTAAAGAAAAATATCCACCAGTTAAAATCTCCCATTATGCATTACCCTGCAGTATCTATACAGAAAATAATTTAACAGTTATAACATAGGTGGGAAGAAGATTCTACCTGGAAATAAATTCTGTCAGAATCCATCCTTTCTACTGCTCAGACTAAAAGTGTTCATCAAACTCACCGCTGTGTTGCATTTGCCCCATTTTTGCTGTTCATGGGGTAATGTTGCAAATCTGATACAAAAAAGAATTTCTTCAGATGACATCATTTCTAAAACTGGTGTATGTTAGAAATATGCTCAGTTTGAACCCTTGTCCTTTTTTTCCAGCTGTATCCCTTTTTCTGATTAAAGGGATTGCCTCTGCTTTAAACTGTTTCAGTTAGAAGAACACAGGAGAACATGCCTGTTTTCAGTTATCCTAAGAATATCCTTGACTGAAGTCTTGCTTGGCCATACTTGAATCTTACATCATTACATACACGTATATACAGACTTACCTTTGAAAAAGAACAAAAAGTTCAGCAAATTCATATAAGAGAAACGCAGGCAAACTGATTCAGCTGGCTTTACAGGTGTTAAAACTTAATGCCTTTTCTTGTTTTTAGCAGCACATCAGCTGTTGTCATAGATACTGAGCCAAGTATCTACTGTGTTGACAGCTTGCAGGTGTGCTAAAAATGGGATTTTTCTTTCCCACCTGTTAACCATTCTTATGGACTTGATTAAGGGTCCACTGAAATCAGTGAAAAGTCTTTGGTAATCTCAGCAGATTTTGAACTAAGGTGTAAGTGAACCGTAGAATGCCAGCAAATGTTATGTTTCATAATAGTTGTTGGATATTTTTTATATTGTATTCCACCGTTGAAAATTAGATACATGTTATGAGCTTTTTCTCTCATGCCAGAACACACCAAGCTTCTGCTGGCTTAGTCTGGTAGTGCAGCTCCTGCATCTTGTTACTTCTCCCATGGTAACTTATCATCACTGCAAGAGAGGCATGCAGGCTCAAACGATTAGGTCTTGGGACTACCTTTTTGGAAACTCATTGTTTTAAGCTTTTATTTTGGGGCATAACCTTTGCATCAGATGTCCAAAATGTGGATTTGGAAATCATTCTCTTATATTGTTGTATCTTCTGATACTTTCAGCTCAGTATAAGTGCCCTGGCAGCATGCTTCCCCTCTGGGTGGAATTAGCTGAGGGCACCAGAACTAGCACTGAGCCAGTGCAGCCGACGGTGGCCCCTTCCCACTGGTGACAGTGGTGGGACGAGGCTCTCAAGCTATGGGGAGGCTGTGCTAGGGTCGACCCCAGCCTGCAGGAGTTGCTTGCAGCTGGGTCCAGACTGAGCTCCGGTCACCGCTGTGTTATAGGCATGCCTGTGCCTGGCCAGGCACCCTGGACCTGCTGTCTGTGCTGTCACACTGGGCTCACAGCGCCCCTTCCCTTACGGAGCTGTTCATCTATGCTTGCCCCCAACAGTAAAATTTTTCAGCTGTATCTTAAAACTGTCACTTCTGTAATACCTCCTTTTTTGTCTTTTACTGTAAATTCAAACACTGCCAATACTATGTGCCAGCTTTTAGAGGGAGTGAGCGAGATTTTGGTTTCTGCTCTTCCCGAAACCCTTTTTCCAGTTCACCCTCCAATCTGCGATGGTGGAATCACTTGCCTTTTGCAGCGCAGCACTGCCACCTCTGACTCACTGGTCCTGCTCATCCTACGTGCCGTACAGCACAAAGCTGGAGTCTGTGTGATGACTCTCCCCATCCTCAGCCTCACGCCGGAGGTTGTATGATGCACTGTATCTCAAAATATTGCTAGTAGCTGAGACTATATGAATTGTCTCTTAATTTTTTTTGGTGAAATTCCCTAAACTTACTGCTGGCCATGCTGATTTTAGTCTTCGATGAAACAGTAAAAGCTATCTAAAACATGATTCTTTGTGAAGACAGTAAAATACTTCAAATAATTCATCTCTTTATGTGCATTCTGGAATGGGATGTTTGGTAACGTAACAATTGCAGTGCGAGCATTTGGCAGGGGGAGATGTGAGGATGTGTAATTTTAATTCAGATTTTTAACTGAATCTGCACTGTGACACTGTACATACGTCTGTGCCTGTGGGCTGTGCCTGCCAGAATGCATCCTAGGCTCTCCATCCCTGTACTGCACAGACCAAGGACTGGCCAAAATGTCTGGCCATAACTTTATTTCCTATGAAAACTACAGTGTGTGGTGGAAGTGGCTTGCAGTGACATCTTTACTGAACTGTAATCTGTGAGACACAGTTGCCATACTCATCCAAACCTGGTTAGAGCTTCCCCTTTCAGCCTCCTCAGCTTGAATAACTTGCCTTACAAATTTGTGTATTAAGACCGTTGCTAGGTCTTTGGTATGTATAGCTTTCCAATAGAGTATAACTTTACTATAAATCCTACAGCTGTCTATAAATAGAACTAGGATAAGTATTGTCACTGCCCTTGGTTTGCAACTGCAGTATGGTAAAGACATAAGTCTGAAACAGAAGTGTTTAAAAAACCATGAAATGCATAAAACTTTGAGAATGTACTTGGGTTTTAGATTTACAAATCTGTTCTGGGAAGGTAGGAGAAACAGAACTGGGATTAAGGAGGATGTGTTTCAGGATGCCAGGTAAATTAATTGTTGGCTGAGATTGAGTCACAGTTTTTTGATTCAGTGTTACAAAAAATGCTTACAAAAATTATTATGCTTTGGGTAGACGGTGGTATACTTGGAGTTTGGGTCTTGACAGATAGAAAACATTTCATGTTGGAAAAAAATGGATTTCAAAGATCTTGCATTGTCACATTTGCCATTTTGTATGTATGCATAATGGCAAAACAAATCTGAAACGAGTCCCCATCCTTTGGAAAAATTCAGATGACACTGGTCTATTATTACCATTATAATTATCATATATGAGGCAAGTTTGCAACAGAAATAAGATGAAATAGCAAAGCATAAACTCAGACTCATTATCCATCCTGAAAGCAAGAGTTGGAGTTCTTTCTCTATGGTCTCCACTTGGCAGAAATATGCAAGCACAGTATGGATCTATATGGATGTTTTCTCTTGTGAGATGAAAGGCTGCATATGGAATAAATGCTCTGGCTTGATCATGCTCTGTTTTCTCCTGCTTGATATCAGCTACTAATCTGTGCTGCTGCAAGGGAGCCCTCAGTGAAGATAGGGCTAGTTTAAGGGTACAAGAGCAGTCTAAATTTAGTATAGCTAGTCATCTAGATCTCTTCAGTGACAGAGATGGACTTTCATAAATGAGACAAAATTAGTATGTGCTCTGAATTTTCCTGTAAAAGAATCTTCTGCTGACTGGAGATGAAGCCTAGGCATATTAACCTGTTGTCCCTCAAAGTGAATCCTTATGTATATCACTTGTCTTTCAATGATACTGATCATTGACATCAGTAGTTGGATGCTGAGCAGTGAAGTTTAAAATTCAAAATTACTAGCTGACGCTTTGAGAGCCCTTGAACTGTATTTTAAACAGCAAAATGTGTTGCATCTGTGATGTGTCATTAGACAGACATGTTTTCCACTGTCTGTGTGTTATAATTTTTTAATGCAAAATATATATAAATTACAAATCTCCTAAAATAGTATCTCTGAAGTGTTTCTTTGACATTATTCTGCATTTTTCTGTGTCTTAGTTATGCCTGAGGAGTCTGAAAACTTTCTGCAATATGTCTTATAGCATAGCAAGCGTTACCATGGCACCTTGTAACATTTTTCCAATCAGCAAATGGAGCCACAAAGGGAAAAAAAAAAAGATTAGAGTGAAAAATTTTGGAATGGAATAATGCTAAAATAAACTTGTTATAAAAATGCTCCATATGATTGATGATAAATTAAAGCAAACAGTCCTGTAATGTATATCTGTTAGTTAAACATGTTGTCTCGTTTATCTGATCTGTACATAACCAAAGTCAATTACTGTAAATTAGTGACAGCTATTGACAGCCTTTACTTAACTTGAAGCTGTATACCCCTTATTTAAGCCCTCACTCTAATATTTGAAAGAGTGGAAAAAATTAACCTTCAGGATGTTTAATATGTGGTTTCTCAAAAGGTAAAATTAGAATAGAGCCATCAGACTGAATGTGGGAATCAGGAACATGGTGATTTAGGATTTTCATAGAGTTGGTTTGTCAATGCATTCAGCTCCTTTCTAGAGGTGGGGTGGGGTGTGAGAGGGAAAAGGTCTTCCCAAAGGATATTAAGTGGTAGCAAGGCTGCTCACCGATCCATTGAAGACTGGTAGAGATGCTTAAAGAAATCCATAGTTTACCCAAATTTTTCAAAGCACATATTCCTAATGACTGCCACAATACATCACTTTGCCCTGTTACGGAGTGACTCACCAAGTGTGGGTTTCATGATGTTTCCAGGAGATGAGCTAGGTAGTTAGCCTTGAAATATGTTGCTTTTTTAATATGGTCAATCACATGATTGAGCTTTTATAACTACAACATGCTTCTTGAAGACATACTGCTTTATCAGTATGGAATGCTTTGTATGCTGTAGTTTCAACTTGTCACAGGATAAGGATGTGTTTTCCTCCAACTGTTTAAGATGACATTTTTTTAGATGACAGTATATAAATTGCAATATGGATTGTACAATCCAGTAACCGAGTGCTGAATTTACTCTACTCTGGCATTTCAAAGTACAAGAGGAAAAGTTAGACAGTAAGAGGATAAAATTATTTTTGTCCTTCTGTTTGCTTCACTTTTATGGTGATCAAAATAAAGACATGAGGGAAGAGTCTGAAGCTCAGTCTAAAGTTAGCAATTCTTCAAATTGTATTTTGGCTCTGTCAGGATTCTTCCTGCTGCATGAAGCAGATTAAAAAAAAGCAGCTGGGTATTTTGCAACACTACAAATGTAACTGCATAAGTCTACCTCAGATTTTAACTTGGAAAAACAATAGCTTGAATTTTACTTTCCTTGGTGATACGTCTTACATCAAGGTGCCATTGCATTGGCTATTAATACTGTATCTCTTCTGTGAATGAACGGAGAATTTCAGTATTCAGGGTGACATCTTTGGAAGCATTAAATGCATATACAAGCACTTTTAAATGGCAGAATGTAATCAGAGCCATGAGTTTGACCGTACTTCTTACAAAATTACAATATTTTTCATTGTGCAGAAGGCAAAACTAAATGAAATGGATGTTGTTAGCTTCTAGTAAGCATGATCACAGTTTTTTTGAGCTGGTTGGATGTCATATTTATGGCACTCTGAGAGAGGTCTGTAGCTGTGACTGCTTGTGCCTTACCATTCAATTGTTGCATCTCATTCTGTCCCATTTATAATTGGGCATTGTGGAGGATGCCCCTTTCTGCAGTTACAAAATATGGAGCGGGGAGAAAGTCAAGTTTCCTTTAGTCGTTCAACCAGGAGTGCTCCAGTGTAATCATACATGCAACCACATGCTCAAGACCTATTATTTGGGAAAACAACTGTCTAGTATTTTCCCAGTGCAAATAATTGCCAGGGACAGAATAGATGCCTTGAATTCAGTTCTCCTCCTCCATTTAAGATTAGGAAAAACACCACTTTATTTCTGTTCCTGCAGCTACTGTGGTCACCCTTTTGCTCCTGTTAATACCCTGTACTGAATATTAACTTTGCTATATGCATGACATAGTAGTACACGTTCCCTAGCGTTGAAAGAAGAGTCATGATCTGAAGCAGCAGATTTACATAAATTCCTTGCATTCTTCTAGTTCCCCATGATTTTTTATCAGTGGTGCACTAAAGAGTATGTATGCATCATAGGGGTGAATAAGAGTATGTTAATTCCACAGTCTGTAGACCAAAATGTGTATTTACTCACTTACTACTTTCCATACATCACAGTTACCCTTTCAGGATGGTTTAGCTGTATGTGAAGCCCCCTGCTCTATGGGATTTTCTTGGGCTGCAAAATTTCTGTTGGTTTTTTTTTTCTTTTTGTTTGTGTGCAGTGTCTTCTATAATGGTGTTATGGTCCATGACAAATGTCACTGAAATATGAATCATGAAGATTATAATTAGAAGGAAGATAATGGTAGCAGGGTCCCAGTTTGGTTTTAAATGAATCTAGAGATTCTGATTTACTGTTTAAAACAAGCCTTCTGAAGGAAATGAGAGATTCCTGTAATCTTGCGTTATTTCTGCATCATTGTTAATTAACAGGCTTCACTGGACTTCACTGGCTCCTCAAAAATGCTATAAATGAGAGAAGGGTGTGTTTGCTTGCTTCTGATTTTGTCTTAGATATTCCACAAAGGAAATCCTATCCTAGTGAATAGTGAGCAGTAAAACATTTAATGGGAAACGGGAAATATCCTTCCATTTTATACTTGCATGAAATTTATTTTTATTCATTAATTTATTCATTTATATATTACTTTGCCTCCAAAAGGTTTCTTATCTTCTCACAATGCAAGTAATAAAATGCAGTACCTCTTCTGAAATGTTTGTAGTGTAATATTTGTACACACCTGCAATAAATTCCAAGCCCTGAACAGGTAAAAAGGTCTCCTACAAGACTTACTGCGGAGTTGCCGCTGAGATTCTCAAAGTATATAATAAAGAAGAAGTTGCAAGTTGAAGTTTTTCAAGTAAAAGCCTTTAATACAAAGTAAATACCTTGTGTCTCGTATGTATGATCTTGCTAGAATGCAGAAACTGCTAATGCTGAAGGCTCTGTAGGTAGATTTTCTGAGCAGCTATGATGGAATGTAGACCTGAAGCTGTAGCAATATGGTTTTTGTCCCAGCAGATAAGCTTTTTTCTGAAGCAAATTTTTTTTAATAGGTATGTATTGTAACTTAGCAATCAGGAGCTAATTATATCTAAAGATGTTTAAAATTCCACTAGGTTTGGATTTGTTGGTTGTTTTTTTTTCACATTTGCTTGGTTCTGTTTTTGCAGTTGCACTCCATGCTTTTGCCTTTATTCAGTCAACTCTATTTGGCTCAGAAAATGTATCATTACATTATATAAACTGACTAGATAGGTTCCTGTATTCATATTTTTAAATTGTAGGTGGTTGAAATGGAAAAGGCAATAAATACCATTAATTTTCCTATTACCATTTTTCAAGATATGCTGTATCATCCTGTAAAATTGTTTAAGTGCAACTGCTAACAAGTTTTTGTCAGAGTGTAAAATCTTTTTTGGAGTAAAATTGATAAATGATGATACCTTCCCAGTCTTCCTCTTACCAACTAGCATGTGGGACGGAGCAGAGGTTTCAACTGTGAGAACAGAAAGCCCTTGAACACCATTCAAAGTATTTGGGAGTTATAGGTATTTTTACAGTATGCTAAGCCATTAGGTGGACAAGCTGCTCACCCACCTGTAATTATCAGAAATACCCAACTCTGTTATGCTAGTCTCCTAGAGAATAGATTATTACTTATTTGCCACCTGAGGAAACAGGAGGAGAAGGAGGAAGAATTATCCCTTTTAAAAGATACTTAATGGAGAAGGAATAGTGATTAAAAGGCCACTGAGTTGCTTTTCACAGAAACAGATAATGAGAAGATTGAATTAGGGGAGAGAAGTATACAGCTCATTTAATGATTAGATGGAATTTGTTTGTTCCAAATGCTATTCAAACATTTGAACTGCTAATATGCAGATAGCTTCAGTCTGAATTACTAAGCAGGCATTTACTAAATGTAATTCAGCTGTGGTAAAATCTAATCAGCCCTCTACCACTGACTGTCTCTTTACATAGCCTGCAGAGAGAGTTTAGTATGACTGGGTTTCTGACTTAAGCCCCTCCACTAAGTGACTAAAATTAGGTATGTTGAAAATAGACTTAAGGGACATGCCACTCAACAACAAAACTAGCTTTGAACCTTGAAACTCCCACCTACAATCTGTATATTAACTTGTCAGAAACATGTGCTATATATGGATGGGATAGAAACAGTTGTGCTGTTTATGGTGACATTGCACTTCTGCTGAGATGCAATAATTACACTTGAGATGGCTTTCTGTGGCTATTTTAAACACTGAATTCTCATTGACGTATTTGAACTTTCCAAGCAAACATTCACAGATCTCATTCATCACCTTTATTTGTTGCTCTTAAAAGACTTCTTTGTGTTGGTCAACCTCTTACTATCTAGAAATCAATTTTTCACAAATACCACAAATGGCAATTATGAATTATAAAAGATACCTGGTCTTAGTCAGCTTTTAAAAATTGAAAATCTTTATCTTCCTTTTCTCGTCTATGCCACTACATTGAGAGAATATCCTCTTTTCCATAAAATATGCAGTCAAAAATCTGGCTTCTGGCAGTGTCAGCAGTGCCCTTTTCCCAAGTCAGTAACCTCCTTTGGGCAAAGCCCTGAAATTAACCTATCATGGATATGACTAGCACTTTATGACCTGGCCATGATAAATGGAGAATTAGCCTTGTGTTACTCTTCCATTCTAGTTAATCATTTTGCAATTTCGAAACAGTAGAGGTAGGTTACTATTGTATTCTTTATTAACATTAGGAAAACTATTTTCTCCTGAGTAATGTCACACAGTTGTTAACATCACAGAAATGTGACCTTACCTAGCACCTCAGTAGTCTTGGATCCCAGCATTAATATTGTTTAATTATATAATATGATTTATCACTAAGTTGATTAATTTCCTTCAAAATGTAAGAGAAATGTTTTACAACATTGGTAACCATTAGTACTACATCATTGCGACATAGGACAATTTTATGTGCTTTTGATTAATTGTATCTCATGTTGTCCTATTATAGCAATATATTTTTGTACTAGGGATTCACTGAAGAGGGTGACCAACAAAGAGCACAAAGGACAAACTTTGCCATTTTCCATTCAAATTCTTTGCAGCAGTCATCTTAGCTTTAATGCAGGTGGAGGTGGAGTGACCTGTTACCCAAAATTTTAATGTTGATTCCTAATTCTGTATCTGATAATAGTGCTTTTGAAAAGATCATTCTCATCTATGAGAGTTTTTTCACACTCTCCGAATATAGCGGTAGGATATTTACTTTGTTGGTTTTTTATGATTTTTTCCAATTAATTGTTGACTGCTTTGTTGCAGTTTGTAAGCATGGGACTATCCCTTTTTAGCAACAAATACTAACTAGAAATATACTGCTTTTTTCTTTTTTTTTTTTTTTTGGCAAACAGTCATTGAGAATATTTTCAAGTCTATGTTTAGAAACCTAGGTGCCATGTCTGGAGCAAAAAAACCTGCTTTTCTTTGAGGACTTTGGTATTTTTAAGTTTACCAATTATTTCTAAATTAAACTTATCCTATTGCAACCATTAAGGTATTTCCAAATTTCTGCAGAGTCTCTTGCTAAATTATTCTTCAGGTATGTTTCTAGTCTGGGCTGGTTTTTTTTTCTTCTTCCTTCTGCTTTCATCTTCTTTTTCTTGCCTGTATGTATATGATTTTTCTCTTTTCCTGTACTTAATCTGCGTGAGCTGACACAGGTAGGACACAGGAACAACCACAAAACCAAGGATGAAATGCAAAGAGCTAATTTTATCTTGATACCTCACGAACTGGGGGATCTCCAAAGTAGCACCCAGGCTGCACACAACTGGGAACACAGGCACTGTGGAACTTGGTCCTTGCTAGTGAGAGTGGTTGCCAATGACAGGGTCCTTGCTAGAGAGGGAGAGGGAGAGAAGGAGAGGGAGAGAGAGTGTCCGAATCTGCTGTTCTCACCTGTATTTCAGGGGTTCACACAGGCATAGTTTTCCACTGTGCATTGATCTTTCCGACAGCAAGGCAGGAATCTCAAGCATGTTTGAGTCTGTCACAGGCCCATGTTATCTAAGCACAGATGTTCTACTTGTCAAGCACAGAAGACTAAACAACAATTAGTGCTATATATGTGGTTTTTGACACCTCAGCTGCAGGTCACTTGAGTATGTTTACAGTCCTCCTCGCTAATCTTCCCACATCTGTAAGTGAGGACCTTCGTTCTTTTCCTCATGTGCATCCATTTTTTCTTCAAATACAGCATTTTGTTACCCTTCCAAGGAAGGATATTTGAATAACAAGGTTTGTGTTTTTTCAATCTCCTTTGGCTCTTTTACAGGTTTTTTTTTCGATTTACGATAAGAAATTAATTATTTTCCCTCATTCCTGTATGCTTTATATCTGTGGACACTGTTTTTGCATTACTTCTGTCTTTCATGTAAATATAAAATGAGTTTTTATTCTCATAACATGTCAAGCACCCCAATTTGTCATTAGGGGATTCTTCAGCATTCAAGCCTTTCTACAGGATCATTATTTTTCATGGCAAATGAGAGTTAAAATCTTCATCAGTTGTGCCTGTGCTTGGTTATAAGATATGAAGCTGTAACATCTGCTACTAAGAATGATGTAACTGATCTGGTATTTAAAAAAGCCAGAGTGAGTAGGTAGCTGTGGGAGATGATATGAACGCTTTTAGCAGGTGCCTTGCTTTCCAATAACCATGGACCTTAATATGGGATTATAGATAGATACATGACTTATTAGCATTTATTGGTTGATTTTTTCACTAGAATCTTGTTTGAGTTTCACCTTTTGTATGTGGTATCCAAATGCTCAAGCAAGTAACCAATTACACTTAACAAATTAGTTAACAGGCAAATGAGATATCAAGCCAAAGACAGAATTTGCAGTGAGTAAACATGGGACAGAATTAGGAAGGTGAAGGTGAAGGGAGCAGGGAGTTGTTCTTCTGCTTTAAAAACCCTCGGGAACACACAACAGGTTTTTTTTCAGCTTCACGGCTAAGATTGCTTTGCTGTAGATTTAACAGCTTTCAGTGTTCACTTTATTGAAATATTTTATTTCAAAAGTTTTGTACCACACCGTGTGAGCTGGCACAGGCAGGATGCAGTAACAACCACAAAACCACAGGTGAAATGCAAAAAGTAATTATTTTTGTTACCTCGCCAACCAGGGGATCCCTGAAGCAATACCCGGTCAGAGGCACATAAGCGGGGACGCAAGCACCACAGAGCTTGATCGTTGCTAGAGGATCACTGAACCTGCTGATCCTTGCCAATCTTCTATTATTTTCCCCCACACAGATACTAGAATGCATTGCATTTGTTTTGCTATGCAAATCAATGAATTAGACAATCACAGAATGAGAGGGGTTGGAAGGGACCTCTGGATATCATCTAGTCCAACCCCCAATACTTTTGTCTGTTGTTTGGTATGGGTTTGTGTTTTTTTCATCTCGAAGTGATCATTGACAACACATGTGGGAGATCTAAGCTGAAGAGAAAGGGAAAAAGTCATTTCACTTTAAGGCTATTATTTGCTATATTTTTGCACTCAAAGAAAAAAATTCTATGAGAAACAGTATTTTTGTGTCATTCCAGCATTAGTCATTAGAGCTATAGCATTAACCAAAGGCTGCGTACACACCTACAGTGTAGCATTTTGCTCTTGTGTGCTCATACCTCTCCTTACTGTCTCGAATGCAGTTCAATTCAGCACTGGATGCTGCAGTCTTCTATTGTGGTGCAGGTCACGTAGCAGTGAATGAACAAGATTGCATGAGTAATGTGCTTTTTATCCAGTGATTGGTTAAAAATGAGTGCCCTCAACACCTACGTATATCCAATCTCCACCACTTTCTATGTCCTTATTCTTCCTGAAGCTTTAATTATTTATCCTTGGAGAGAATTTGATGGTTAGAAGTAGTCACAACTCAGCAGGTTAACCCTACAAACACCAGAGCCGATTTCCATATCAAGTACACTCAAACATCTCATGGAATCATTGTTGATTTTGAAGTGGTATGACTCCCAATTAACAGAAAAAAAATGCATTCCTAAATACTATGTATTTTTAAGTCTGACACTGTCTTTAATGAGATTAAAATTGGTCTAATATTCTTGCTAATTTCAACAGGTAGTCTTTAAAGACTAAAGAGTGTGATATTCTCTAAATACCGACAGTGGTATTCTGCAATGAAAATGCATTTTCAGGAGAGAATGGTCAAGTAATGGGGAAAGTGACATTGGTTAACAAGCCAAAATATGTGCATAGTTGCCTATCATACAGTATTGCACAGTGATGAGAAAAAAAAAATTGAATTATATAAGACATCTGCTCATTTTGCTACTTGTTCTTTATACAATGTATTCAAATGATAGCAAAACTCTATGCATAATAGGAGTCAGTATATCAATATACATTAAGACAAAAAGAGCCTTAGGTCTAAATTGCTTCTTTATATTGGTTTATATAGAGAGAAAGGGGGGGTGCCTGTGCGTGTATGTTTATATATAGACATTTTGTCCACTTGATCTGAGTGCAAGATCATCAAAGAAACAGTAAAAGTATTTTTCATGTCAACATGGCTGCAGCTCTTTTTTGCTAAGGACATTGTCTTCCCTGCCCTCCACTCTCCCTGGCAATTGTGCCCTGCAGAGGCTCAGATTTTTTTTCATTCTTCTTTTAGGGAGGCCTTCAACACTTCTATATCAAAATTGGAAGTAACAGCAGAATATCGTTACTGCTAGGATCCATAATCAGAATCCATAATAGAACAGAGAAATTTGGCTATGTTTTTACCTGTAGATTGTACCCTTGCTCTGTTGAATAAAGTTACTGTATTATCTGACTGGACTGCGTGAATCATGGCAGGTGGGGGCAAATCTGTCTGTATCATTAGGCTGCATAATGTAGGAGTATGCCCAGCACTGGTAGCTACTAATGGATTGGTTTAAGCCTTAAGAGTTACCTAGAAAATCTACACCCGATACAGGCCTTATTTATCTCCCCATGCTAAGAACAGACTCAAAAGTGTAACGTGAGGTGGTTTTGTTTTGTGCTTTTGCTTACAAACAGTAGACAATTGGGTGACTAGCAATTAACTCAGAGTTGTGACAGCCTGTCTGAATTTTTAATAATCACTAGGTATTTTCCTTGAAAGTAATACAGTGGTCCAGAGAAGAATTAATTCACAGAAGACATGTTCCCTGTGTTATGTGAAAGATTAGATGTTAACAGCAGCTCCTTTTTACCTTCCGTTCTAGAATTATTAACTGTAAATATTTGGGTTAAGCGTATTTCAGGCCTGTTGGTAAACTGCAAATTGCTTAGTGTCATATTTAGTGCTATTGAACTGAATGTGCAACTGAGCAACTGGACTAGTGGTTAAGATTTGCCAAAATCCTGAGTTTTGTATTCTAATTAGCGATAGTAATCATGATCACAATGAGATGGATCTTTGACAGATGAACTGAATTTGTTCTAATTGCTTTAGTATAGGTAAGTTGAAAAGCAAAGATTTTAAATTTTTGCCTGTTAGCATGAGAAGTATTAACTGAGATAACTATAATAAAAACAAGCGTACAGAAGTATATTGATGTGCCAAGGTACTGTCAAGTGATTCTTTTAAGCATTTATGACAGGTTTATTCCAGTCTGCACGAAGATAAGGGTGAAAGGTAGGTTGAAACATTTTGTGAGACAGATTAAGGGCATATAAATCTCAGGATTTCGGAGAAAGGAGAATGTGGTCTGAAGCTCCAAACTTAGAAAAGCATTCTTACTCCTAAATGCAAACACTGCTCTATGGCATAATACAAAGTCTTTTCGCTCCAATACAATGGAAGCAAACCAACTCTTGCTAACCATGTTGGTTATATTGCCAATGTCTTTGACATTGTCTGTGAAGTTTTGCAAGAGTGGCAATATCTCCAGTAATATTTAAAGCATGTTTATTAAAAGCATTAGATTTTAAGAAATATAGGCTAACACTATGGTGCCTTCCTCTCTGGAGGCATGGGTAGAATTTCACCTTTTCCCCTGCCTGCTTACTCTGTGAATGTGTTGTTATTTAACATCTTTGAAACCTCCCTTTCTTTGTAGTTTTTGGCTGAATTTGGTCAGTAGTTTCATTGACTGTTGATTGACCAATGATACACAGATACATAGTTACTGAGCAGTTACAGAGGTAACCAAGGAAGTGTGAGAGAGAAGTTCTGGTCGGAATGAAATAGGCTCAGGCAGAATCCTCTGTGAAGCATGTTTTTATTCATGCGCTTGCAAGAGCGGTGACCTAGCAAGTAGGCACATTTTCAGTTCTTGAAACACACCTTTTTATTTCCTAATCCTGGCCGAATTTTTCCCTCCCCTGTTTCCCATTGGTTAGGTACGCCAGGGTTCACAGTCTGTCCGAGGGGCCTAAAATTCTTCCCGGATGTGTTGCCTCTGTTTACTTCTCTTTATGCTACACCTAAATGGATTATCTGACTGGTTTATTTCTTTCAGTTTTGGTAAAAAAATTGCTCAATGTCATTAGCCCTGGTTAAGTGTTTGACTACCCTTCTAGGCACTAATCCAGTATGCAACAGTTTGTCCTGTTGTCTGTGTGATAAGAGATGTTCTACAAGCCTTTGCTGGAGCCTCTTTGTCTTAGTCATTCTCTTATCATGTCACCTCTGATGGAAACAGCTTTTCTACTCTGCAAAAGAAATACCTGCCTTTCTTACAACTTCCCCCTTTTGTTTTTCATAATCTTATTGTCTTTTGCATTTCTATTCTAGGGCATGGTTCCATGTGAGGCCTCTAGAGCAGACAGCATGATGTCACATTCTTCTTCTCGAGAATTTTTATTTTCTTCTAGATGAAGCATTTTTCCAGGGTATGGGGGAGAGTCTACTTCCATTCGTTTTGTTAGGGCGGTTTCAATTAATCGTTGAACTAATCCTCGCACACAGGGAATGATGCAGCATCCTACAGACACTGACATTCCCGCTACCATTATAAGAGAAGTCAATATTGACACCACCATACCTTTCCATTTCCCAAACCAGGAATCCAGCCAACTTGTCAGTGAGGTGTCTATTCCAGAGTTCTCAGCTAACTTACGAGCTAGAGTGATGAGCCCTTGAAGGGCTTTAGTTATAGTACCATCTGGAGCTGGATTGTTTGGGATGAAGGTACAGCACCGATTCCCTAACATTACACACACACCTCTCTTCTCTGCTAAGATCATGTCCACGGCGATCCTATTTTCCTTTGCCATTCGGCTGGTTGCATCCAATTGTTCAGCTATTCCTTTTAATGCATATCTGGTATAATTAATAAACCTCTGTTGGTTGTAGTAAATACAATTTATCCAATCTACATTTTTGTTCATAGTCACCCACCAGAAAAAGGCAGATTCGAATCCTGCTCCTATCTGATTCCTTGCTTTGTGTTCATCTGGTTCTCCTCTAGGGACTCCAATGGGATCTATATGTATCCGTTCATCAAAGGATACACCTAAACTTCTTTTTACTCTATTGCCTGAGCTCAGGGATCCTGTTCCTTTTTCAAATGCTAGGGTGAATGGTATTGCCAATTGGACTATTCCACATGTACCTTTCCAGTTAGCTGGTAGCACAGATCACAAGGTCTTCCCTCCACAATACCACCAGAGATCCGCCCGAGGCACTCAGTAACGCTGAGTAGTTTCCTTTCATGTCCTTGGCCACATTCAGAGTTTCAGTGCATAGGGTAAATCCCCCCACAGGTTTGGTAGCTTTCACACCCTGCCATGAGAGGCACGCTGTATGGTTACAAATTGCTGCGGAAGATACTGGTGGCACTTTAACATCTCTTGTCTCCAAGGCAGGAAACAGTAAGGAAAGTGAATGACAAGTCTCATTTCCCCAGGTGGTCTTTTCTTGGTATAATGCTATCATACACCACATCCCTATGGAATCTTTCATCCACCCTAAGGGAAAATGGACGATCTGTGCTGTGGGCCTTCGTGAGGCACAAGCATAGCAATTGCTTTGGTTCAAACTATTAACAATATATTTTACCCATTCTACCCAAGCATTTGTCTCATTGTACTGTGTCTCAATCTCAAATGTTTATCTACGATCTTTAATCTCAGTAACCGTTACCAAAGCTGGATCATTTGGTGGTTCCCACTGTTGTATTACTGGGAGTTTAGTGGTCATAGTTGTCCCTTCTGCTTAACTGCTATTTTCCAGTATGTCTATTCTAAATCTTCCCCTTGGATCTCTTCCAGACACATCTGCTCCTATTCCATATATTAGGTTAGCCATATCATCCGCCTGGGTTATAGTTATCAACAGAAGATTACATTCTAAATGGCCACACTCTGGGGAAGGTGATGCTTTGTAAAAATGTATTTTATTTTTGAGAGGGTAATAATAAGACTTGATCCACTTGTCATCAACGGTCCACCCTCCAATTTGGGTGGTCCACCACAATTCACTCCATCGGTCACAAGGTGCAGCCTCGTGATATCTCTCTGTGACCCTCCAGATTTCTGGGCACAGGTACTTGTTTTCACCACTCAACCATCTTTGAGCCTCTAGATTCCCACACTTCAGTACTTGACAGGCATCAAAGCATACAGTCTGGGGGGTATTTCCTTTAGTGATATTTATGATAAGCCTAATTAGGTAATCTGGGTGTGCACTTCGTATGTGATCTAGGCGTACACTCCAGCTTCCTAGTGGGAAGCACAACACCACCCCTATGACCAGTATCATCGCAAAATGCTTCTTAAAATTCATGGCATACACAGATTTATATCTCTTGACTGGATCATCCCGCCCCAACCCACAGCTTATTGTCTCTTTAGGGTTACTCGTAGCAGGCTGTCAGTAGAACGTACAGTCCACTGTTCTACCGGATCTGTTGGCGGGTGTTCAACTGGCCCTTTTAGCTGAGTGTAGCACGTCCAGCCCCCGTTGGCCGTCCTCACTGCAGTCTCAGTGGTCAGTAACACTTGGAACGGGCCTTCCCATTCTGGTTGGAGTTTAATTTCCTTCCAGGATTTGATCAAGACCCAATCTCCTGGTCAGAAGGCATGGACTGCAAATTCCAGTGGTGGAGTTTGGGCAAGAAGTCCTTTATTTCTGAGGAGAGAGAAAGAAGACGATAACCCCAGTATATAGTTCTTAAGAAACATATCTTTACTTTCAAAAATGGGCAAGTCTTCTCTGTTACCCATATAAGGTAGTTCAAAAAGCATCTCATAGGGCGAGAGACCTGTATCTTTTCTAGAAGTCTGGGTCCTCAACAATGCTAGTGATAAACATTTAGTCCATGGTAATTTGGTTTCTAAAATCAGTTTCAACAATTGTCTCTTAATGGTCTGGTTAATCCTCAACTTTTCCTGATGATAGGGGATGCTAGAGGATATGAAATTCTCAAACTATCCCTAAACTTTCCATAATTCCTTGAAGGATTTTAGAAGTAAAATTACTGCCCTGATCTGAGTTTATATTCTCCACTAACCCATATCTGGGAATAATTTGTTCTAGTATTATCTTAATTACCCCTGCTGCAGTAGCTGACACCAAGGGGTAAGCTTCCACCCATCCAGTAATATGGTCCACTAGGACTAAAAAATATTTTAGCCTGCCTGTTGGTGGTAGTTCAGTGAAGTCTACCTGTATACATTGGAACGGTCTCAAGCCAGGCTCTCCTTCTCCTGCAGATTGCTTTCTCAAGGCTTTCTTGTTTACTTTCTTACAAATAATACATCCCTCACAAATTTGTTTGGCTATTGTGTATGTGGCAATGCATCTTGTACTTCCACAAAACTATTCGCACATTGCATGCGTTCCCCAATGGCTTCCCTGTTGTAAGAGTCTCACTATTTCTGTCATTGTTTGTTGACCAGTTCCCTTCCATCAGAGAGAATCCATTTACCATCTTTCTCCACTGCCCCTGCTTCTGCCATTGCTTCTCCTGCCCCAAGGCCGCCTCTTTTGCCACCTTGTCCGCTAATCTGTTTCCCCTTGCGGTAATTGAATTGCCTCTCTGGTGACCTTTAACATGCAGAGCTGCTATTTCACTTGGTATTAATATATTAGCTGACACCTGCTTCATAAGTTCTTCATGTACAAGTTCTTTCCCTTTGCTATTTTAGTGCCTGGTTTAAGCCATACATCTCACATGTTTGAGCAGACCATGCACGAGGTAATTTTTCAGATGCTTTTACTTGTTGGCTCACTCCATGCACCGCCACATATCCATTACACCTCTTTTCTTCTATCACTCTTGAAGAACCGTCTATGAACAAATGAAGACCCCCAGATAGGGATTCTTCCCTTAAGTGAGGTCATATCTTAGTCTGGTACTCAATTACATGTATGCATTCGTGTGTAAGTTCTTCATCCTTTGCCTCTACTTTTCCTTTCCACATAAAGCTTGCTGGGTTAAGGCAAGGGCTGGTAGTTAAAATCAAATCATCCTTTTCAATTAAAATTCCTTCATACTTCAGTATTCTTGAATCAGCCATTTTCCCACAATTTGGGCTAAAATGGTTTTTACTGGTGATGTTTGCTAACTTCTATCATTCCCCCAGCCACCCTTGGGAGACCAGATCTAAGAGTTTAGATAAATAGGCCACTGGCTGCTGTTTGTCCCCCCACTCTTGAGTTAACATTCCTAACGCAGCCCCTTTGTCTACAGTTACAAATAGTTGAAAAGGTTTCTCCAAAGAAGATAAGGCTAAAACTGGAGCTCTGATTAGGCTCTGTTTTAAATCTTCCACTAAATCCTCCTCTTCTCCTTTCCAAACCAATACATTTGGTTCTTCAGCTAACAGTTTGGAATATAGTCCTTTAGTCTTTTGAACATACCCCTCTACCCGCAGTCTACAGTACCCAGTCAGTCCCAAAAATTTTCTCAGTTCCCTCTTGGTCTTTGGCAGAGGTAAGTCTACTATTCCTTTGATCCTCTCAGGATTTATAGGATTTATTTTTCAACTCCCTCCACTGACTAGATGTCCCAAGTACTTCACTTCTGTTTCCACATATTGTAATTTTTTTTTTTGAGACCCTCAAACCTTGCTGTCCCAAAAAGTTCAATAACTCATTTGTGGCTTCTTTTACCCTGACTTCTTCCTCCCCAGCTACCAATAAGTCATCCACATACTGAAGCAGGGCTGCTCCCGATGGAGGTTTGAATTGTTCAAGCACTTGTTCTAACACTTGCCCAAACAAATTAGGGGATTCTGTAAATTCCACAATGATAACATCCTACTGGTGAACCTTGAGCTGCTGGTAGGAGTGGTCGGGGCAATCCTCTTCCTCATCCTCTTCCTCTGTTATTCACCCCTCTTCCTTGCAACCAAGTAACAGTCTAAGGGGTCCCACTTTGGGGATTCAACTTCTTTGTCAATTGAAACATCACCAACAGTCCGGGCTGGGAACATACAAAATGGATTTGGGCATCCCTGAATCCTGAATCTATTCATCTTGACCCACCAAAAAGCATATTCACCTTCTTCTAATTCCTTATTATTCCTTATTATTGACATACATGTTTAAAGTCTGACAGACCCAGTCTTCATCAGATCCAAATTTGGGCCAAAATACACTAGGAGGTCTTATGGGTTCTTTGATCCATAAAAATTCAAATGCAAATGCAAACATGTCCCCCATGGGACACACAGAACATCTCCCGTGACGGACACGGGACCCCCAGGGATGTCCCCAGGATCCCCCCCCTAGGACACACCTGGGATCCTCTAAGACAGATACAGGATGCCCTACGACACCCCTGGGACCCTCCCCAGGATGTCCACGGGCCCCCTTCCTGGCTGCCCCCAGCCCCTCCGGGATGCGGTCTGAACGAATCAAATAATTTTCTTTTTATCTTTATCCCTTGCACAAGAAGAACCATTCTGAAACCTCAGCATTCTCCACAAAAGGACTGTCTAGGGGAATGTTCCCGGGGTCTTTCTTATTATCCCCTTTTTCATCCCTAGGCCTAGAATCCTTATTTCCCATTCTGAACAGAGACTTTTCTTACACCCCTTCCTTTCACTTTGTCCTTCTCTGGCTGCACCCCTCGCAGGACTACAGAACCGCGGATCTGGACTCCACACTCGCTTCGTACCTCAGTAGGTCTCAGTCACTCACACACAAGTCTCTTAGAATGTCCCCAGCCATCAAGGTAATACTTTAACAGCCCGATTTTTCTTACCTTGGTCCATGCACGGAGTTGCCTGGTTGTACTCTCTGTGCCTACTGCACCTATCCCTTTTCCCCCTGTGGTTCACAGAGTCTGCCATCCAACTGGGTCTCAAGATCTTAGTTGATTCCTCCAGGAAACCCCGCCGACGATCCACAAGACCGTTGAAATCAACAGGATGCATCTTCCCGTCCTTCGGTGACAGGGACTCCCAAGAAGATGACTTCTGATCCCGGACAAGCCCCCATATTGTGAGAAACAAATTCCAGTCCAAATGAGATAGGCTCAGGCAGAATCCTCTGTGAAGCACATTTTTATTCATGTGCTTGCAAGAGTGGGTGACCTAGCAAGTAGGCACACTTTCAGTTCTTGAAACACACCTTTTTATTTCCTAATCCTGGCCGAATTTTTCCCTCCCCTGTTTCCCATTGGTTAGGTACTCCAGGGTTCACAGTCTGTCCGAGGGGCCTAAAATTCTTCCCGGATGTGTTGCCTCTGTTTACTTCTCTTTATGCTACACCTAAATGGATTATCTGACTGGTTTATTTCTTTCAGTTTTGGTAAAAAAATTGCTCAATGTCATTAGCCCTGGTTAAGTGTTTGACTACCCTTCTAGGCACTAATCCAGTATGCAACAGTTTGTCCTGTTGTCTGTGTGATAAGAGATGTTCTACAAGCCTTTGCTGGAGCCTCTTTGTCTTAGTCATTCCCTTATCATGTCACCTCTGATGGAAACGGCTTTCCTCCTCTGCAAAAGAAATACCTGCCTTTCTTACAGAAGGGAAACGAGTGTAAAGGATCATGAATTTGATAGTCACTGTGTATTAGTAAAAGACACTTAACGTGGTAGTTTCCTAGCAACTAATTTTAATTTACTTTGGCCAAAGTTCTATTTAAAACAAACAAATTAATGATGGTTTGGAAAATAAATAGCTTTCTCAAAAAGGCATTTAACAGCCCATAAAGAATATTTTCATATTGGTGAAGTTCAGTAAAATCTCTGGTGATGCCAAATCAATATTCTGCTGGTTCAAGCTACTGTTTATTTATTAATAAGATTCTGGGCATCTGGTGTAGTTTCAATTTTATTATCTTGAGGTAAAAATCTATCTATAAAAGAGAAATTTTTTTGTGGGGAATAGAAAAATGTCTCTTACTTTTTGACTGTTACTATCTATGTTTATGAACAATTTACCTCTTTTTTTTAAGTCATCCATTTGATCTGTTTGCTGGTTCATAGATACAAGATAATTTTGTGGACATAATTAAAAATTATAGAAAGATGAATCATATGATTCTTCCTATACTGTGCATACCTCATACTTCTGCTTACCTCTCCTGGCAGTACATATCCGTTGTTAAGTGGTAGAAACATCATTTCTGCTGCAAAGGACCCCCTCAAGGCTGAGGAAGACAGATCATCTATTTGTGAGATTTTATAGACTGCTTTCTTTCAAAAGCACAAAAAGCTGAAGCTGCACCATGCAGTGTGCTTCTGAACAGATGAGACAGGCAGGCAGGGCGTTGCTGGCCCCTTAAACAGGATTAAACTGTGGTCTTGCTTTCTCTTGCTGCCATAACATAGCCTTGCAGGGACTTAGATACAAGTTTTTTATTTCCTTATTCCCTCTTTTAGGTGTGATTTGCAGGATGGTGATTTAGCTGCCCGTCCATGCTAATGCTCTAGAGAGAGTTAATGTACTCTGTAGAAAGGAAAAGCTCTTCCAGCTTCTTTTGCATCTTGGACAGCAGAGGGCAGCTGTTTGGTTTGTGTGACTGAAAGTTTGTTGTGTGGAATGGCTGTGTGTATACACATGGTGAAAGTGCATCCTTGCTAGAAAAAGTTACAAAGATGTAGTACAGAGCACTTAAATATAGTTTATTCGGTTTTGTGCATATAGGAAGTTTTTTCTAGCAGACTATTCTTTTGCTTTTTCTTAAAAACCTTTTTTTTTGTCCAAAAATGTTAAAGCAATATTAAAACAGTATTGGCAAGGTAAGAGGAAAGGCTTTACAGGTTGCTTCAGTAGCACATAAGTTCAGAACAGTATAGATCCTTACTTTTTCCTATCCCAGTCAAAGTGAATAGTAACAGCACATGATCAACATTTGTACAATGCTAACATGTTGGCTGTAATGATAGTGTTCAGTTAGTCTTGCAGATGTGCTGTGACTTAAATTTGTTGAACCTGGAGATAACAGCACCACTGTTGCCAGGAGGTAGCCAGGCTGACTGATTTCAGTGCCACTTAGTAGGATGTTTCTTTCTGCTTTACTTAGTGCTGTAACAGGCCTTCTCAGGCCACGTGGTGGCTTCAATGGCCCTTTTCCCTTTCTCCCTTCTGGAACTGGGAGCTGTGGTCGCTGTCTCTGCCAGTGGCATTTTTCCCCCACTTCCTTGTCCTGGCAGCAGTGCTTTGTTGAAGCGCAGGTCTCAGTGAGCACCATGCAACTCTGGAGTCAGGCTACTGATGCCCGCATTTCTCAACAGACCCTCATATTTACCCTTTTCTCCCATTCTGGGATAGCTCCTCTGACCTGAATGGCCATCAGATAGCCGTGTTTGGCCAGTGGGTTTCAGTTTCTGCTTGTCTTTTTAAGCTCTAGCCAAGTTTTTTGCTCCAGTCTCTCTGTTGTACATCATTGCTACGTGTCCTTGTTGTTACAAAAATCTCACCCAAAGTCCTTTGGAACTGCTGACCATCAGCTTCCATTCTTTCTCAAACTTAATTGTACTGAAGCTTCTCAGGGGCTTGTCCTGCTTGAGCCAACAAAACAGATTTTCTGAGGGTACCTGGAGTAAGTCACTATATACTTTTGTTACAGGAAAGAAATACACAAGTTGCTGTGGATGACAATAGAGCAGTACATATATCTTTGTCTCCATTCCTCTGTCCCTCTAAACAGTTTTTAATCTTGGATTCCTTTTAAAAATGAAGGTTGCTTGTCTCCCTTCTGGTGCGCTACAATGCGTGGAGTCTAAGAGAGTTTCTTGGTTTTCTCATCTGTAGCTATTTTCCTTCTTGCCTTTCTTCACATTACTAGCAATGGAATTTGTAAACTTCAGTCCAGTTAAGTGATCATTTAAACAGCTATTTAAATCCTGCCACATACCCCTGCTTCATTACCTGGCCTTTCACAGGTTGGCCACCCTGTTTGCCATACCTATTGTTATATCTAGGTAGTGCAACTGAAATGTAAGGAAGGCAAGCAACTTAGCGGAGAAGAGAATACATCCTTAGTACATGCATGCATGTGCGCATGCCTGCACACACACACATACAAACCTGTCTGCGGATGTCTCTTCTGCATTAACCAGAAAGAAGCTGACCATCACTTCAGGTCAGATAACAAGCATCATTAGCGTAAACAGGTACAGTGACTCACACAAGCAATTTGTAGAAATATAATGCAGAAGTACCACATATTCTGAATTCGCCGGGATGAGTGCTGCTGCAAATAACCCTCCACCAGCGCTGTTATCTGCTGCTGCAGAATCGCCAGAATTCTTTCACTACAAACACTGATCAGTAATGGCTTTGCTATAAATACAACACAGCGTGTAACTCTTTGTTTGCCAAGAAAATGTGTACAGTTTGGTGGCACAAGTTAGTGGGTTGTGCTTCAGGGTGAAGTTGATGCAAGTGGGTATTTGTCCAGGCCTATGCAGTTAATACATTTCCTCTCCCTCTTCGAAGTCCATGACTGCTTATTCCTACCCTTGCTCTGCCTTCAGTTCAATTCGCTTAGTGAATCAGAGTCTAGAACTGATCTGGTTGAAAAAAAACAAGCATTTTTTTCTGTGTTATTCTTCAGTTGGATGCCACAGCATGCATTTTATGGGAACACAGCAAAGGTGATACAGTCAGTGACAGGAAGGCGAAAGCAGGCTGAACAGCTCTGCTACTGCCACCACATCTCTACACATACTGCCAGAATCTTGGTCTGATGTGCAACATATGACAAAGATGGCCATTTATACTCTCTGTTGATTTTCAGTTCTTATCGTTTTGAGTATACCCTTTTAATTAGGGGAGGGGTAACATAGGGATACGTAAGTTCAACATAAGTTGAATATTTTTAATGACTGCTGTCTGCTCAGACAAGGTACAATTAGTCCTGTCTGATGCCAAAAGCTACAAAAAAGAGCATTAGGCATTTCTTCACATCATCCTTTCCATTGCTGCTTCTCTTGCCAGTATTTAACTATCCTAATAAAGAGCAGGTACTGGACTATACATCTTCTTATACTGGTAAAACACATATTTGCATCTATACTGTATATGTAAGAAATTATTTTTTCATGTATTTAAAAAGGAAAATATCAATAAAACAATTTACGTTGTCATAAAAGTAAACATACTTTTTCAATGACAAACAATGAAGTATCATTTATTTTAATAACCTATGCCTCATAGGTATTTTTGTACATTTTAATCAGTTTACCTATGAATCCTTGTGCAAAAACTCAGAAACAATTAAAATTCCCAGACTTGCATTTGGATTGGGAAACCTGCAATAAAATTCCACTCCTATTGAAACCAATAGGAAACTTGTCAAGCCAGAACTTCGTATACAGGTTCTTTTAAAGCAACTTTGCAAACTGTTCCTAGGAAAACAATATATAAATAGAATAAAGAGAAAGTACATAAAAAACCCCACCAGAACCCACCAGAACAGAAATAGACACCTTATTACAAAGTACAGAAGAGAACAACTGAATTATTAAATGCATCTCGTGAATGAGAACGAAAGAGTCATTGGGTTAACAAATAAGTAATTGACTGGCTCCCCATCAAAGGAAGACAGCAAAAAGAGTTCTTGCATAATTTGTCAGTGAACTAGGTGGCTATTTACTTTCTCTTCTGAATCTCCAGTTTTTCTAATGGTTTAAAATAAAAACACTTGGAGGCACTTAGATGTCAATGCATATTTGCCCAGAAGAACTGTCATTTGCATCAATATGAGTGCATCATAGAAGCAGAGAGAAGGTTATGGGCCTCTTATTACACTATTCTCAATACAGTACAGTTTGACACCCGTGTGATAGTTTGTGGACAGAGAAGAAAAAGTGACTGGGAGGAATTTCTTTGGGAAGCAGAGTCCCTGTGTAGGGTGATGCTCCGGCTGGAGTGTGGTGCAGAGGGCTGTTGGCAGTCTGGGGGCTGGAAGAAAGAGGAAGAGCGCCTACAAAGGGCTGTGGCAGATGCAGGCAGCCACACAGACATGGCTGAGCTTTACATTGTAGGTGGAAAATACAGCCCTGTTACACTGCTGCTACTTCTCTTTCTCACCTCAGGGGCTGTCTTAGAGAAAGAAATAATTTACTGTAAAAATTTGGGTTTTCGTAAGAGCAGGTCCCATGTTACAAAATTGATTTACTGCTAGTTTGCAAATTTTAATACACTCCTCTGTCTGATCCTGCTGTGCAAAACTTAATGTCGTGTTCGAAGTCGGGTATTATCTCAGATCCATCCTTACCCTGAACTTTTATAGTGCGTTGACTTTTAACAATAGGCCCCTAGGAACCACTAATGGAGCCGAAGGAGTTAGAGGTTTAATTTTCTTCCAAATATTTCATGTCATATTTCACAGGGTGAAAGTGTCTTAGGACAAAATTGTTTCAGTATTTTCAACTAGCAGAAAAAACATCCTCCTTTTTTAGAGTCAGCTTCTGTCTCAAACCCTAAGCATCTGCACAGAAATTTGTAGGCCTTATATTTCAGACCTTAATTGTACATTCCACTGAAGTCAGAAGTTAATCATTAATGATTAATGATCACTGATTTTGAACTGTAATACTTCCAACAATGTGGTTTTCCAGAGAAATAACTTGCAAAGCCACAGATAATGCTCCGGTTTATTGGTGCAGCCCACCCTTAGCAATAAGGTTGCCATGGAAACAGCAAAACTCTGATCAGGTGAGAGGGAAGGGGCAAGAATGAAAGGGAGATAGGGGCAATTAATAGCAGTTTTTTGTTGAAATAAATCAAACAGAATTTGTTAAAATTTTGCTAGGGAAGAATCATAGCCTTTGCTTACAGGCCCTGGGTTTTTTTTTTTTTTTTGTTGGTAATCGGTTTTATTTTGCATAGGACAGTAAGATGAGGTTTAACAGAAACTTCAGTGCCTTTCTATCAGATAAGCCTCCCTTGAAATCGTAGGAGCACGTAACTGAGCTCTGTGTTCAGAGACACAGAAGAAAACAGAATATGATGTATTAATGTTGTACAAGCAGAATAAATAAGTCAAAATTATTTAGAAATATTTTTTTAATTAAAATAGCTACACACCTCTTAAGAAGGTTAGATCATAATGCTTTTTAGCTTGTCTTGATATTATCTTGCTTGTCTCTAACTACATCATCAGAGGATGTCTCACATAAATGAAGCTGGATTAGGCTGATTAATACATGGGTAAGAGATTTCTGGTATATATCTAGCATGTGCAAAGAAAGCTGGTATTTTCCCTTCTCAATTAACTAATCAAGAGAAGAAATGTCCCCATAGGATATTAGAAAGCTTCACACTATTGAAACAATATCTTTTTATGTGAGGAATTGATCATTTGTGATATTAAAGATTCTGCAAGATGATTTACTAAAGCAGAGCATTAACCCTTGTGTCCATCATATTACAATGTGAGGAATGGCATCCTATTTGCTGGTGGCTTAATGCTGCATCATAGTAACATGAATTAAAATAATTTTGGGGCTTATTGTAAAAAGGAATGTCAACTATGGTGGCCCTATGGCTAATTTTTGTGTGCTGCAATTAACATTCATAGGAACATCAGTATTTAAGTTTGCCTGACATATTCACAGTTTCTTGTAACGTAGCTAACCAGCTTCAAATCAGCAAACTGATTAGCTAATAACTTAACTAATCAGTTTGGCTTTTTTTTTTCCAACGTCAGTGTCTTTCTCATGCTCATTTTTTTAAAATTCGGTTTAGTCCACAAGCAATTTTACTGGCACTGGGCAGAAGCTGTTGAAATGTAAATGGTATTTCAGCAGAATTTTAACAGTTTCTAACACTTGTTTGTATAGAGTACATACTTAACCACATCATGTTACTGGAACCAGATACTTTTGCTGATTCTGATTATATGATTAATATTTCTGTAAATATGGTCACTGAAAGTCACCTTTTTTGCATTAAGGAGAGTTTCTTTCTACACGTCATGGAACATATCAGTTGTATTGCCTGCGCATCCTCTTCATGGTGATCACAGCATCTTACCTGATTTAGCTTGTGTATTGGCAATACCTTCTACCTTTACATCTGCAGCGATTTAAATGGCTTTAAACCTCATCCTAACAATGGAAACCAAAATGTAGTTTCTCCCCTTTCCTCCCTCTAATCTTGCCCACCAGTATTGTTTTTTCCCTACCCTTTGCTGTTAATAAAACTTACTTGGTTCTGAAATACAGGCTGCAGAGGTAGTTAAGTTACAGAAGGAAAAAAGGTGGCAGCTAAGGATGAGCCCCTGAGAGACACTTGGAGGGAGAAAAAGGAGAAACAGTGACATAAGACATGGACTGTGTCAGGGTGAGAGAAGGATCCATGAGAAAACAGAACTGAAAAAAACAACATAGAAAAAAATCTAAAAAAGACAAAATGGTCAGCGATGCCAAAGTTACCAGTAGTTGATAAGAAGTGCTGTACTTGGTCAGAAGCAGTGTACACCCCCTTCACTGTGTAGGTGTTGCTAGGATTATGTATTATTTTGCATTTGTCAGCATTGAATTTCTACCTGCCATTTTATTACTCAGTCAACAATGAACTCATTGTTCCACAGCTATTTGTTACTCATGGTGGCAGCGTCTGGCTCATATCCCTGCAAAAGGAAAAGAAAAAGGCCTTTTCCATCTTGCATCTACTTTACTAACTGACCTAGCATAGGTGCAGATAGAGAGATTAGAGAGAAATGGTGTTTTGTATGTCGTGTTGTCAGTAGTGCTATGATAACAGTAATAACAAAGTTTAAGTTTAAGGCTAGTGTGGTGTATTCAGTATGCAAGCTACAGGCATGTTGTTGGAAACACCAAAGACATGATAATGTTCTGACAATAGCTAGAATTAACTAGATCCTAATTTTAATTGCAGTTTATGCCTATTACAAGGTCTCCTAATTTCATTCAGTTTTTCTTAGAGTTGGATTTGAACCTGCTGCCTGTAGGGCAAAATTATCTACTTTTTCTAGTCCCAAGAACTATATAAGGCAAGGTTTTAAAATGTTCAGTTGTCCCAGTTTTCTGTGCCAGTAGGGCCAGATTTGTAAAGGAGACAGGTTCCCTGAGACACTGAAATGAGCACCAGATATCAAGCGCTGGGTGGCTACTGGGTGGCACTCAGTGGCTACTACTCCTCTGCAACATCTAATGTCAGATTTCTGGGAGAGCTCAATATCCATAGGATGTCTTGGTAGTGTTTCTGTTCCAGTGAATCAGCGAATCAGCGTCACAAATTAGTCCTTCTGCTGGTGCTCTTACCCTCTTTTATCCTCTAGCTTTCTCTCTGCCTTGCTTTCAGTATACTGATGATCATACCATTTTTAGTATCTGCTCTGCTAATTGGATAAGTAAGTATATGCATTTTTTTCAAGTAGGTTTATTTTGGGTTTGGTTTTGTTTGGTTTTTTTTGTTTATGGGGTTTTTTTGGTTTGGTTTTTTTTTTGTGGGTTTTTTTTTTTTTTGCATCGGGGTCTCTGAAGGCAAACCTGTAAAATCTATGAATCTGCTGGTGCACACAGAGAGCAGTTGAACATCAAACGAAATATGCACATTCATGTTCCCGTCCTGGATGTAAATTAACTGGTTGAATGAACACGTCAGGGAGAAATGCAGTTCTGACTCCCTGGTTTTCCTCACCTGCCACCCCTGTGGACACCCCATGCATTTCTCCTGCAACACCCTCTCTTCCACAGGAGCTTTGCAACCCACCCTCATTCACTTAGACGCTGGCTTGATTTTCTGGTGTTTCTGCAAAAAAAGGTGCCACCTGCACTCAAAATGGGATCTTCCACTATTTAGCAAGGCTTTGCTGAATGAGTCATCAAAGCGGGCTGGTATTGGCTGGGCTGGTAAGCACCCAAGAGATTGCCTGGCAGAGTCTGCAAGGCCTCGCTTCATTCACAGAAATGTGGGGATGCTAGCCAGCCCTTTCATTCACACGCACAGAATCTCATTCATATTTTGCAGTTTCACTAGCCACTTCTAATGAAGAGAGCCATTTGGGAGCAATAGGGTTTTCTGGGCAGTAGAGACAAGTAAAATTAGGCTATGGTGTGTATATTTGCTGTTGCTATGCTAGGAGGATGAAGAGAGGAATGAATGCTGTGTGGATGCTGTAGCAGGTTTGCAGTGTGCTGATGAAAGGCTATTCCGCAGATCACCAAAAACTCGGTTTTACACTGCGTAGGACATTGCCATTACTCATGATTACCGGGATAAGAGGTGCAGACTTAATTTAATGTCATGATTATACTGATGAAATGCCTGTATTTGAGCCGGCTGTTTCACTGTATTTGCACTTTGTATACTGCAGCCTAATGGGAGAGGGAAGGAATTTCGTAGGATTTTTCCTTTAAATTGTGCTGCAGTTAGTCATTTGTTAAAAAAATAACTTTGCAGTATGCAACTTCTGAGGTTGGAATTTTTTTATAATGCAGTGTATTGTCCTACATACAAAAGATGTTTGGCAAAGATCAGTTCATAGAAAAAAACCCTATGGTTTGTGACAGGCATTGTGTATCACAGTGCTGTACACATTTTGCATTTAAAAAAAATGTAGAAGAAATGAAATATCTGTTTTCTGCATGTTTTGATAGTTCTCAGGTCTAGTATTTGTGGCTGACGTTTATGCTTAATAAGACCTGGTGTATTTTTTTTTTTCTTTTCCTGTGCAGGATGTCAGTTTTTTGCCACCTGGACTTTTCAATATTTTTTTAGATTTTTTCAGTTTTTCAGAATTAAACCAAGCATTCCAGTGAATTGAAGATCCTCTTCATGTTTTCCTTTGGAGTGATTATCAGTGGTGAAAGAAACAACATCTCTTAAGCCTGTTGTCGGACATCAGAAAAATACTTTTCTTCACACATAGGTACTTTATGTAATTCCTGCATTAAAATATAAGGTTGTTGTGGAGTAACGGGGGAGAAGGATTTAACTCTATTAAAAAGTGGATGTAACCGTTCCCATGAAAGACAGCATTGACACAAAGGCACTTGTAAAGCCTGTTAGGCTGCTTTTGTGGAAGAAAATGTGTGTATTCTTTAGTTCTGTTGTCTGTTTTTAAAATACTTGTGTGCTTAAAGGTATTCTGAAAACCTTTAAGGTGTCTGTGTTTTGCTGGGGCAGGGGAAGAAAGCGGGAGTATATTTGTGTATATGTTATCCAGATGTTTGCTATCTAATTGTGACTTCATTACGGATTCACAAATATGCGTGGTGGAAGAACATTTAAACAGAAGAAAATGTGGGGTTTCATAAATTCAGTTTTAAAAGTAAATTGCCTTTGGTACCAAAAGGGTGGGAGGCTGGGGGAGGGGAGGAATTAAAGGTTGGAAGGAAATATCTGTTTGAGAAGATAGGAAAAGGAAATTTGAGAATTGATTGGTGCTAGTGTGCTGTAAGTGGGTGGATGTTTTTTTTTTTCCTTCTTCTTTTTTTTTTTTTTTTTGCTACAGGAAGTGATTTGCAGTGTTCACTGAGCCTTTTGTTGAAAAGGGTCCTCATTTGTGTGAGTCATGCTTTTGCTGTGAGCGAGTTGGCAGCTCTAAGCAGGACTGGGATCTCTGTCATAGAAAACAGTTACTTCATCCAACCTTAACGGGGAACCATAAGGAATTTCTTAAAAATATATATTTTTTTGTTCTTCCTTATGCTCTTTTATTTTTTTTACCCCAAAATCTTGTTATCCATCCGTGTTGTTATGAATTGCCTGCTATGCTAGCAAAGGCATCTCCTGTGTTGGCATTAGATTTGCCAGAACATATGCAGGAAACCAGATAGAAGGGCATGCTTCAACGTACCAAGTATAACCGCTTCAGGAATGATTCAGTGACATCAGTTGATGATCTTATTCACAATTTGTCCATGAACAGCAAGGTCTCAGCAGTTGCTACGAATTCAACAGCACCTTCGTACCTTGTCTCACCAGCAGTTCTCCGCAAGGACCAAGAAGATGGACCCACCACCCTGTGTACCCTAATTCATAAAGTGTCCCACTTGAAACTCTCTCACACAGCCAGCCTTTTGGGTATCAAAAGCCTCTCCTCTGCAGTAAAGGAGCTCACTGTCTCCAAGTTGCAGGGAAGCTCGAGTGCTTCTAGCTCAGCAGCAGGGGCTTCAGACAACACATGTAACCTTGTCTCTGCCACTTCGTGTTCTCAGCAGGAGGTGAGCAAGATGAGTATGGGGAAAAAAACACAGTCAGAGGAAATGCACCCAGGAGGTGAAGACTGGAATCAAAGTAGCAGCTTTGTCAATAAACCCTCTCAAGGATGGCTGCACTCGAGTGAGAAGATCCTGGGACCTGGTGTGACGTATATGGTGAAGGTTAGTCTGATTTCTTCCATTCTCTGTTTTTATCAATGAAAAATTCTCTGCTGGTTTTGATGACAGGCTGAAAGGATCTCTATTTGTATATTCCTTTTTTTTTGTGCATAATACATATTATGTAAATGTAGGAAGGCAGGGTTGGGAAGCTGTGTTAATTTGTTGCATTAGAGCAAACCTGGGAATAGGTTCTTTGTCAGATAGTGTTCTACAGCTGTGTAAAAATACTGTTCCTAAGCTAAAAGCTGTTTTGCTTACTTTTTGGTCTGGTTTCTTTTTTTCTTTCTTCTGAATTTAGGTTTTCGGTGTTATCTAGCATGCTGTATATGTCTTGGATACATAGACTTTCAATATGTCTGGTGCAATATACAGGAGAAAAGACAGACTCCTTAATGTGTGAAGAACTGTTAATCTTGCATGATATTTCAGTTTGAAAATACCTCTAAGGACATGTGTGTTTTTAAAGGGAAATTATATTTGAAATCTTAGACCAGGAAGGCACAGAGCACAATTCCTATGTTCCACAAATAGAAATACTGTTGTGAGTAGAGCAGGAAAATGCAGCTTGTTTTACATAATGAGAATTCAGCCACATTGTGTGTTATTGCTGTTTTCAGTTCATTGATACAGCATGTCAAGAGCAGAGAATCCTAAGTCTACAGGGTAATGTTTTCATATGCTTTGAAAGTATTTTGAAATTACCTGTTAAATTAGAGCCTTTGAGGGAAGAATGTATGCAATGTTTTTGTGGTCAGGTAAGATTCTAGTTACACCTTCCAGCACAGTGTGCAGAAAGCGTAAAAGTAACGTTATTGTCAAGAATTTGTTCTTCAGTCACCCACCATGTTTTATTTGCTGAGTGGCTTTTGTATTTTAAGTGTTAAACTGTTTTGTAGCAGACTATTAATAAGATTGCAGGTCTATTTTTAATCTCATTTTCGGTATAAAAGTCACAGTGTGCCTTTGCATCAGGATGCTTTAAAACTGAGTGACAGCCTTGTTGCTTAACTCGCCATTTTTTCTCAAGTCTCGTTATCAAAAGCAGAGTGCATATTTAACAGTTGGAGCACTAGGAAGCAGTTTTCCTTTCTTTCTGTTAGTGGTGATGGCAGGTTTTGCAAGTGATGGTAGGTTTTGCAAGTGATGGTAGATTGAGTAAGCTGGCCAATTCAGAGGACTATTGAAATTGTACTGTCTTTTTTACTGCTATGAAACTTACTGGAACTACAAAAGAGTCAGTGCCACCTTTCAGAATACAAACTGCTGCTCTGTTACTGTTTGAGAAGTGTCTCGATAATAACCCAGGGATGCTAGATATAGTGGTGTTGAGATCCCGTCGTTCTTTCTCACAGAAATATTCTGGTTAATGGAAGGTCATTTACAATTTTCCCATTGGCTCAGGGAACACAGCTGTTTTATTTTTTATTTTGCTTAGGATATCGTGAGTAGGCAGATAATGACTGTGAGAATTCATTGCTGCTGCTTGTTTTACCTGAAGTGATCATTATGAAGCAGAACAAACACAGTATTCATTTTCTTAATTTTTTTTTCAGTGGTTGACCTTCTGTATGCTAGAGGATGCTGATATCCTTGAATTGAAAAAAGAATTAAAATTATATACAAGTGGACTTAGATTTAAAGTTGATAATTAACCTATTATGTTACCCATATGTACTATCTTACACTGATAGTAGAACAAATATTTTAATTAGCGCAGCTGGTGTCAAATACATGAAAGTGTATTTATACACATTATGTATATTAGAATTTATGAAATATATCATTAGCACCATACAACTTATGTTTTAGGTGTTTATTAATGTCACTAAAATCTATGGAATATAGATTATTGTTTCTATTAAAGAAAACAGATTATATCTTCAACTTCACACTCTCTGGCATACAGAGTCACAGAACAGTGTTCTAAATGTAAAAAGAATGTTAAAAATAAGTATCAAAATCGGTGGTTAATGAATGAATGAAAATAAACTGTTCCTCGTTAGTTCATAATTTGCCTTTTCATCAAGTATCTCAAAATTTTCCTCAGCAACTGCAGCATTCATAAATGTGAAAAATAGTGAAGGTATTGTTGGCTTTTGCCATAATAACAAGGCTATAAATATTTGACTAATAAGGATAACTAACCTTTAGTAAATTAGGAAACATGAGAAACCTCAAAGATAACAACTAAGCAGCTATGAAGAAGAACATCCGAGAGAAACAAAGGAGAACTTCTCCAAAAGACCCCACAAATGATTAACAGAAGGAAACAGATGCATAGGAGAAGGGAGTTGATGATAATCGATCCTACCAGAAGGAAACAGAGGCATGGGAAAAGGGAGCTGATCCTACCAGAAGGAAACAGATGCATGGGAAAAGGGAACTGAAGATCATTGATCCTCAAAAACAATTGCCAGAAGGAAACACACAAATAGAAGAGAAAAGGGACTAATGATAATCAATCATCAAAAACAATTACTCTGCCTAAAATAGTGAATACGTATGCAATATTGAATGTATATAAGACGTGGATGAAGTATTAGCTGGTGTGCCTCTGACTTGAGTCATGCACCCAGCGCTGTGCTTTTGCTTTATCGACTTTGTCCCTATAATAAAATAAGTGCCATTTCTGTTTAAGGGATCTGCCTGTTTATTACAATAAAGATAAGAATAGACGTGCAGTTCCCACATGATTAAACATTGTTAGTTCCCAGAGCTTTTATGCATTCAGACCATCAAATCAATACATAGATAATGTACACTGAAGGGAAACATTCCTTGAATACCTCATGGCTATATTGACTATCTTGTACCATGTTTAATTAGTACCATATGCCTTGCAGAAAATTACATATGCCATTAATTAAATTAGACAAAAATTAGATTTGTCGTTAACCAGGAAATCTTTTTTTATGTAAATGTGTAAATGTGCACTGAGTTATTATTTTCTCATTAATCCCCATTCAAAACCTGAAAATTATCTATGGCACAGGGTAAATGGTAGTTACTGGGCAGTTTGAAAACTCACATTGAAATCTTCTGAAGTAAGAGATACAAAGTTTCTATGTGCAATGTATGGCAAATATGTAACTTTACTGCTGTCCCAACATTTTCACATATTACCCATTTTTTTAAATGGACACTGTAACTAATGCTTAAAAATGGGTGTAGGATTATGGTAAACAGAACTGTATTCTGATCTTCATGATCTGATCATGATTATTTTCAGCCATAAAAAAAAAATGGCACTTTCTGTATTTTTTTTCTCCCTGTGGATTGTACATTGCATTTTTATATATTATTTTTTAATGGGAATTTCACCAAAAAAAAACCATTGTAACAAATTAGACAATGACCATAGCCGTATTAGGGGACATAAAGTGGTGAGGTTTTAATTAACACTACTGCTGAACAGTTTAATAAATTATGGATTAATTAAAAAAAAAAAAACAAACCAGAAAAAAGTTTGCTGTGATGGAAGTCATTGAAGAGTTCAGAGTGTTTTTCCCCACAGAGGGATTGATTACTATAGGGAGTGATTATAAAGGTTCATATGGTCAGGGAGAGAGAAGTAAGTGACAAAGACAGCATTGGTTTTAGCAAATAGTCCCTCCTAGTAAGCCATATTCCTTTGCAATATTAGTAGTCTTTGCATTTTCTTTCAGTGTTATTTGGGATATGAAGGAATCATATTGATTATCTGTTGCTCTGTTGAAAACCTCTTTTTTTGAGCTCCATGGATCTGAAGCACTGTGGGTCTGTTGTACAGCCCACTGGTATGAAAAGAGCATTTCTCAGAGAAATTAACTCAGATGTATGAGCAAAAATTATACAATAGAGTCTTTTATTGTAATATTATTCTAATTATACTCTACATTTGCACACCTTTCGTAGAAAGCAAAGCACAATTATTTTGGTGCTGAAGGATTCAACTGCTGCTACAAGCATAAAGGAAACACACAGATGGACTGAGATCTTCAGGAAAAACTCATGCCTGCCTTTGCTGCTGGAGACAAGGCACTCCTTTGCCCCAGTGACAGGGCACTCCTTTGCCCCTTAGCTACATAACCCATTGAGGAACCTTGTCTCCATTAACATAGTAGCTATACTTGTGCTGCAGCCTAGCTTCGTTTTATAGTAGAAAGTTGAAGTGAATGCACAAAGTATCAATATTAAATTTTCTTGTGTGCAATGGGAAAAATGTAAATCTGCCCTAGGATAGTGCCAGAGACAACCAGCCTTCCCAGATAGTGACACTCTTTCAGGGTGATTTACACCCCTAAGCAGTGAAACAAATTCCACAGTTGTAGGCAAACAGGGGTTCAGTATTGCTTCTCTGCAGTTATAGGTCGTCATGCAATATTTGTATATCATTTGATTATATTTATGATAAAATGCAATGCAGCCCTACCTTTGGCTGCTCCAGGCAGGTCTGAGACAGAGCCTGTCCATTTGAATTGTGATGGGAATAATGATGGGGCTTGGTGCCCCATCATCTTTTGTTTTCAGAGGGGGATTGGGTGCAATTCAATGAGGGTAATCTAGAATCTTTGTTTAATAAGTGATATATATTCCCCTAGATTTTTCAAATAAGTTTTTCATGGGGCCAGGAAAAATTTCAGTCTCAAAAGGATGACTCAGACAATCCAAGTCACAGCTAAAAGTTTAAAGACTAAAAAAAGCCCTTTGAAATTAGACAGGAATGGCAAGCAAAAAGATGAAAGGTAAAAATAAGCAGGGTATAGGGAGAAACAGAGAAAACAATGTGAGGTAAACAAAATCACATTATATTGCTGATACAGGGATTTTTGTCTTTTTTGCTATCTCAGAGCAAATACTGAAGTTGGAGGCAGAAGTTGACCAAATACCTTAAATAGTAAGGACAAGACTGAAAGAGAGATATTTGATCTTAAAATATTATCTTAACTTGCTTAGAACCATTTCCATCCTTCTGGATATGTTGTTGTACTAACATACCTTTATTCCTGGTTTTGGCTCTTATTACCTTAGGAATTATACAAGGGAGTGTGTATCTCATTGGACACCAGCATCCTGACAGACATTTGACACTGCATACCTCTGATGCAGTAATTATCAGAAACAGGATTATTTCTTTTCTTATAGACAAGCTGCTTTAATTAACTACAGGACATTTTAAAAGTATCTGTAATAAACAGCCAGATCCCTTAAACAGAAATGGCACTTATTTTATTATAGGGACAAAGTCGATAAAGCAAAAGCACAGCGCTGGGTGCATGACTCAAGTCAGAGGCACACCAGCTAATACTTCAACCACATCTTATATACATTCAATATTGCATACGTATTCACTATTTTAGGCAGAGTAATTGTTTTTGATGATTGATTATCATTAGTCCCTTTTCTCTTCTATTTGTGTGTTTCCTTCTGGCAATTGTTTTTGAGGATCGATGATCTTCAGTTCCCTTTTCCCATGCATCTGTTTCCTTCTGGTAGGATCAGCTCCCTTTTCCCATGCCTCTGTTTCCTTCTGGTAGGATCGATTATCATCAACTCCCTTCTCCTATGCATCTGTTTCCTTCTGTTAATCATTTGTGGGGTCTTTTGGAGAAGTTCTCCTTTGTTTCTCTCGGATGTTCTTCTTCATAGCTGCTGTTAGTTGTTATCTTTGAGGTTTCTCATGTTTCCTAATTTACTAAAGGTTAGTTATCCTTATTAGTCAAATATTTATAGCCTTGTTATTATGGCAAAAGCCAACAATACCTTCACTATTTTTCACAATTCCCCCTTTTTGTCTTTTATACTACATTTGGCTTGAGCCATAACTTTCATTTTGCTTAATCCATTTGTTTTGTTCATAGATCAATTCTGCTTCTTCCAATTGTTGTGGAGTATTTCCTATTTTCCTTAATACCATTATCTTTTTAGTTGAGCCTGAGGCTGCCAATTTTGGTTTCTTGGGTATGGAAACTACTTGCATGTTTTGGACTACTGTTGTAATTAAGCGTATAAAACAAGGGATTAAGCAAGGAAGAAATAATAAACCAGCGACTGAACATAAGAGAATGTAGCCTAGTTTCTTCCACCAGGTTCCCCCAAAAACATTATTCCACCAATTATCATTTAACATAGATTCCCATTTTTGAACCGGTACATGCGCAATTTTCCGGATTTCTTCTGTTATTTCCAATATTGCATCCCCATTATCATCTATCTTTAAACAACAATCTGAAGTGTTCCATTTTCCACAAACACCCCCTTCTTCCGCCAGTAAGTAGTCTAAGGCTAATCGGTTTTGGTAGATAGCAGCCCTCATTTGTTTTTGCTGTTTCGTTATTAGATTTATTGCTTGAGTTGTTCTATTAGATATTATTTCTACAACTGCCTGTAGTCGGATAATGCGGTTTAACATATAAATGGGAGTCCGGTAACCCCAGCTGCCATCTTGAGCCCAAGCGGCTGGTCCGTATACTTGGATTATCCGTTCAGGAGGCCAATCCTCTTCACCCCACCTTTGAGATCCTCCTATAACATCCCTTTTAGTTCTTTTTAAGGACTCATATACTGGTACTCCTAAGTCATCTCCTTTCGGTCCAGGCAATAAGAAAAATCCCGGCTGGATAATACCAAGGGTACAGCTACCCTTCCACTTAGAAGGTAGTTCTGAATAAGCTCTTTTTCCGCATATCCAGAATAACCCTTCAGGGGCTTTCCAAAACTCTGTCTGCATCTCTGCTATATTTTCCCAAAACTTGGATATTTCTGGAATGTTTTGATAAGGGTTTAGGACTGTTTTTTTACATTTAAAAAGTCTGGTCATACTGTCATACTCACAATTTCCTGTATTATTATTTAGGGCCCATACCCATTTTGGCTTTCCTGGGTACCACCAGGTGGAAGTCCCATTGCTGATTTTAAGTCTTTTACAAGGAGAATGTCCCACACTCTTTAAATAATTTTTACCCTCTCTCCGTAGGCATTCTTCCCCTATTGTGTTAGAACTCAAAATCCATCCCTCAGGTCGGTCTTCTCGTGTGCTACTGGTACGATTCCATTTAAGGAGTTCCACTGGCCCTAAACTGCTCCCTTTCCAAGGCCACTCTTCCGTCATTAAAGGCCCTCCGCAAATCCAGCAATTTGTTACATTTAATTCCCTGCTTATTCTTTCCCTCAAATCTACAAACAAATTTTTTCCTAATGTTGGGAGTCCTATTTCTTCCTCCAGTTGCTTTCTGATTCTTGCATACAATTCTCCATCAAATCTTGGAGCTATTTTTTTTTAATTTGCTCTATTTTATTTTTCACTATTTCAGCTTTTACCATATCTTGTACCCCACCTCCGTCTGATATGTCCCAATGCCCGGCTTTGGTAAAGCAGAGCCATTGTTCCCCTCTAGGACAATGTACTCCTAGTCTTGTTCCACCTATTCCTAAATTCTTCCCAACCCAATATTCGTGTTGGTCATATTTGCACACTGTTAACTCATGGCGGTTATAACAGTGGCTGTTGATATGCGAATGCACTGTCATAGTGGAAACCATCTTCCTATTCCAGGAGACCTGCTGGTAACACTTCATGCATTCGTCACTGGATACTAAGGATACCGTTAATAACAATACGAGGAGTGGAGGTCCAGTATGGCTTATACTCCTGCCTCTCATGCCTATTGGGGTGCTTCCAACAGCTGAGAAATAATTCTTCTTGGCAGCGAGTACAGTGGCCAACCTGGTCTTGCCCTCCATCCTCTTTTGATTTGGTATCCCTGGCTCCTGTAGTAGTTAGGGTTCTTATCTCTTTTTCCAAGCAAATCGTTTTTTACACTTGGAGACCACTGTTTCCCACCATTCTTCAGGAATTTCCCACAGAACTGGCACTAACAATTCCCACCCACAAATTAATGTTACGATATTGGTATATTGTATCTGAGTTTGAGCCAAACTCGAATTTTGCTTCCAGCAATTTAAACAGAAGGGATGTCTTCGGGATGAATGGTAATACCAATTTTGCTTACAACCTAAGCATTCACACTTTACCCAACTATGATGTCTAGCATAGGGATGTATCAGACAAGGTATACTACGGGGTACTGGAAGGGGCTGTAGTTCTTCCTCAAGGTTAGGATATAGCCAACTATCTTCTTTATATAAATCACATGCAAGTGCAAACAGAGAGTTTTCAGTTTTATACAACCCTGACCCTCCTGTCTGTAGCGGGAGTGCTCTCCCCCAAGGAGGATATCTCATTTTCCTTAAGGTTTGTCCCGGCCGTACCCGAAACCAACGATAAAGTTCTGGTTTCACCCCCCGAGTTTCTGGGATTTCTAAGTTATTATTCAGTTCCTCTCCCATACATCACCGCGTTGGTTGGCGTTTTAAGGTGAGTCTGGTGTCCCTGGGAGTTGAAGTCAGAGTCCAATCTCTAGGTTCTTCTACTGGTCCTTTTATTCTGCTGGCGTGAGTCCACCCTTTTTCCTTCGTCCGTACTGCAGCTTCTGTAGTCAACAGCACCTGAAAGGGACCCTCCCATTCAAAAGCCAAAGATATCTCGACTTTCCTTAGCCAGGGGACATGCCCAAAACACATCTTTTAAATCCACTACGCTAAACCAGCTATGTTCCGGGGGAACTTTGCTCAGAAGGGCATAAGGGTTTGGTACAACAGGGTACCGAGTCAAAGTTCTCTTATTCACTTCCCCCATGTCTTGCACCAACCTATATGTCCCGACAGGTTTCTTTACAGGTAGGATAGGAGTGTTATGAGGAGACATACAGGGTTCGAGGGTCCCATCAGAGATGAGTCCTTCAATTACTGGCTGGAGGCCTTTTTTTCCCCTCCATTGAAATGGGGTACTGCCTGACTCGTATGGGGTGATTTTCCCTTTCTATAGAGACTTTGATTGGTTGGATATTCAGACCTCCTCTGTTACCGGCCGCAGCCCAAACTTGCTGATTAATTTTGGATTCGTCCTCCTGACTTAATATTTTTACAATCATTTTCCCCTCCTCGGGGATTACTCCAACCCCCAGCTGGACCTGCAAGTCTCTTCCTAACAAATTGCACCCAGCTCCAGGCATTAACAAGATATTCCCTACACCTATTTTGTCATTACCTTCAAAAACCACCTGCTTGATTACCGGGGCTTTAAAACTTTCCCCCTTTGCTCTCACCACACCAACCACTTCCTCACTTATAATGCATCCCCCAGGCACGTCACAAACACAAGTTCGCCCAGCTCCTGTATCCACTAGAAATTCTAATACTTCCTCCTGGGGGCCCACTCTTAGGTTTATCAAGGGCTCAAGGTGATAGCTATCCCCCAGGAGGTAGAACCCCTGACACCCCTAATCCTCAATTTCTCTAAATATTTTCTGATCTTTATCCCTTTGAGGACATTCCTTCTTAAAATGCCCAAGTTTCCCACAATAGAAACATCCACTTCCTTCATTCCTTTTTTTTTTTCTTAGTTCCCTATGGTCCCCTTCTGGGAGGGATCTGATTCCATCTAAAAGTCTCCTCCCGCCTTTCAGGATTACGTCCCACCCTTTTTCCTTCCCTCATGGTGGCTACCATGATTTTAGCTTTTGCTTTAGCCTTCTCCTCATCTCTTCGTACATATACTTTCTGAGCTTCCCTCAATAATTCGTTCAGGCCCTGATCCTGCCAGTCCTCTAGTTTCTCTAATTTTCTTCGAATGTCTGGCCAGGCGTGTGTAACAAATTGAACTCTCAGCAATGTTTGCCCCGCGGGACTCTCTGGATCTATTCCTGAGTACTGTCTCATGTTACGTCGCAGCCTTTCAAGCCACTCGGTCGGGGTTTCCTCCCTTCCCTGCTGCCCATCAAACGCTTTGGTTACATTCTGCCCTCTAGGGGCGGCTTCTTTTATACCTTTAATAATTAAATTTCGATAATCACTCATGTTCCTACGACCCTCTACATCATTTTGATTCCAATTTGGGTGTACTATTGGCATCTTCTGATCCCCAGGTGGGCCTTGCTGATTTTCCCTTTCCCAAATTCTCATCCCAGCTGTTCTAATCATTTGCCGTTCTTCGGGAGAAAATATTATACTTATTATCGACTGCATTTCCTCCCAGGTATAAATATTAGGGCCTAGGAATTGGTCTAATTGTTCTGATAGGCCTATTGGATCTTCCAGTAACCCTTTTAATTCCTTTTTAAAGTTCCTGACTTCAGTGGAAGTCAAAGGAACGTTTACAAATCCTATCCCCCCCTGTGCTCCCCCCAGGGGTACTTCCCTTAAGGGGAATAAACTAACTCCTGGTGTTTCTTGCACCGTGTCTTGGTCTTCCGATTCCTTTACTTTAACAGAAGTTTTCCTCTGTAACCTCTGAGACCTGTCCAACCTTCCCCTAGCACTAGGTGTCAGCTCTTTTCCAGGAGAAGGGGGGGCTGTTGGAGGGAGGCGGTAGGGAGGGGGCAAAACTTCCAGAGGATCCCACCGCTTCTCCTTTTCTTCCCTTGAGATCTCAGATATTTTAAAGGTACTAACTCCTTTTGGCCAAATCTCCCCTTTCCAGCAGGAGGCATATTCACTCTCCTCTGGGCTGAATGATTCTTTAGAGTTTACATAAAGGTTTAAAGCCTGGCATATCCACCCTTCAAAGGACCCATATCTAGGCCAATACAAATGGTCTGGTCGTATAGGTTCCTTTGTCCATTCTATCATACAATACTGAATCATTTTAACTTTATCCTTATTTTTAGTATCCGGATCAATATTCCAATTAGCCAATTTTATCCCCAAGGGACTGTCTTGGGGTATATCTGCCGGCACTTTCCCGCTCCCCTTTTCCCTGGGACTCTTTTTACTTATCTTTTGTCCCATTTCCCTGGGGCTGTCTTCCGCTTACTACAGCAGTCAAGCACCCAATTTTCCCGGGGCTGTCTTCCGCTTACTACAGCAGTCAAGCACCCAATTTTCCCGGGGCTGTCTTTCACTCAGTCTCTGACGCTTCGTCTCTTCACCGGCCAATTCCCTCGCGGGAGATTGGAACCGCGGTTAGAAAGACTCCACACTCGCTCCCCAGACTGTCCAGTCCGAGTTCCACACACACAACAATCAAGCCCCAAACCCGCCCAACCAAGCAGTACTTACAGTCCTGTTTTCTTGCCTGGGTCTTCGTGCACAAGAATTATGGGCTACCGCGGTTTTTCCTGGGGAGACTTACCCCTTTTGCTTTATGAGTCCCTCCTCTCATGGGATTATCAGCTTGGAGTCTCAACAGGCACCGGGAAATCCTCCGAGCAGACCACCAAAATCGGTGGGGTGCACCTCCTGCTCGGGGTCTCAGAGCCCACTGGGACCAAGTGAATTATCCCGGACGAGCCCCCAAATTGTAATAAACAGCCAGATCCCTTAAACAGAAATGGCACTTATTTTATTATAGGGACAAAGTCGATAAAGCAAAAGCACAGCGCTGGGTGCATGACTCAAGTCAGAGGCACACCAGCTAATACTTCAACCACATCTTATATACATTCAATATTGCATACGTATTCACTATTTTAGGCAGAGTAATTGTTTTTGATGATTGATTATCATTAGTCCCTTTTCTCTTCTATTTGTGTGTTTCCTTCTGGCAATTGTTTTTGAGGATCGATGATCTTCAGTTCCCTTTTCCCATGCATCTGTTTCCTTCTGGTAGGATCAGCTCCCTTTTCCCATGCCTCTGTTTCCTTCTGGTAGGATCGATTATCATCAACTCCCTTCTCCTATGCATCTGTTTCCTTCTGTTAATCATTTGTGGGGTCTTTTGGAGAAGTTCTCCTTTGTTTCTCTCGGATGTTCTTCTTCATAGCTGCTTAGTTGTTATCTTTGAGGTTTCTCATGTTTCCTAATTTACTAAAGGTTAGTTATCCTTATTAGTCAAATATTTATAGCCTTGTTATTATGGCAAAAGCCAACAATACCTTCACTATTTTTCACAGTATCCTTAACTTCCTGAGAAATCAGAATGTTTCAGAAACATCGCCTTTGCCACGAAGTGTAGGGGCCATGTTTTGTCGCCACGTGCTACAGTATCGCCAGGTGGTTAAACTGTGCAGATTCTCCTTCTGAAAGGAAGTAATTAAGTGTGAAGCTGCACTGCAAACACCACAATAAACTGTTAAAAACATAGACAAGTGCTCTAAATCTGCCCAAAGCTTTTTATTGTGTCAGAGACAGAAACTATGAAGGCAGGCCCCAGTATTGTCCTGTTCCTAGATGACTATTATGCTTAACACCACTCAAGCATGATAGAAATCTTCAGAATTAATGAGCTTTACAAGGGTCTGGTATGAAATCAAGCTGTGCTGACAGATGTATTGAACCTGTTTCTCTTACTCCACTTCGGCAGCATTAAGAATGCAATGAAGTCTGGCTCACACTACTATAGGTTTAATACTACTGCTATGACTACTGCTACTATTACTACTACTACTAATAAGAATAATACCACCTAGCTCTTATGGAACACTTGTTAATAGATCCTCATGATCTACAAAGCAATGTTTGTTTACAAGTTTTCATAAAAAGTAGTGTTTATTGCAAAGTATCCAGCTTTTGATTTTACTGAGGATGAAATAAAGATGCAGAGGATTTTAGTCATTTGCTTGAGGGTGTTCAGGAAATTATTGACAGAGGTGTGACTCACAACACCTAAGTGTAGTGCTCTTCCACCAGACCCAGGTGCTCTGTAAAGTTGCCAGAGTGAAGGTCTGCTGCTGTAAAAAACCTCTAGCTAGGTAGGCAGAATAGGCAAATCAGGAAATACGTTTTCAGTTTGCAAACTGTGCACACTTATGACAGAATTTAGACTAGAAGAAAGAGCTTTGCCCAGGTCAGCAGATACTACCTTTGAATCATGGTCTACTGTGATGCACTTGTAATAATTGTCAAAAATGTCATTCAGCACACAATGCATGCCACAGCAGACAAGGAGAAGAGAAGATTCCCTATGAAATGCATACCTAAAAATGTTTTGTAAAAAAACCAATAAATTGTTTGTAAGCTCAAAGTTCATATGCTGTATGGATGTTTTGCAGGATCAGAGTTGTGGAGAATATCCTGGATACAGTGAGATACAAGACAGGTGTTGTTCATGTTAGAGACTTAGTCTGGTGTATGTTGTGAGCTTGAAGTGAGCAATATTTATTAATTTATTTTTTAGATCAGCATTATGAATTGCTGGTATCTTTCCCCTTACTAGCAAGAAATGAGACTGTAGAGTTGACTTAAGGAATTGTTTTTCAGATAAGATAAAATATTTTCTTATTCCTCTAGCTGAATCCTTCACCTTTGTTTTTTTTTAAGGGCTTCTGAATCCTTACCATATGATTTGACTGTGAGATGCTGCCAGAATACTTTCACAGGAGACAAACGTAAACCAACTATTAATATCTAGTGAGAACTGTAAATGTATCCCAAATAGAATGGATTCTTCTTTTCTTACAGAGGTTTATTTTTTAATATTTTTTAATATTTTAAATTATTTTCTTACTGGTAAGATGCCCCATATTCTCATGTTGTGTGGAGATTTCTGCAGCTACTCCTGTCTGCAACTCTGATACAGGAAAAGTAGAAAAAAAATCCCATTTATTCTAGTAAAATCAAGTGAAAATACGTTCTGTCAACAGAGGAAAACTATACTCTGAAATGCGGTGAAAATATTGCACATTGTTGCACAGCTTTTCTTCAGATATCTCCTTTCCCCAGCAACTGATAATATTGAGTCACATAAAATCTTCATCGTACTTCAAAGATGTGTTAATAGACATGGAAAGTATTGCTTAGTATTGTTCTACCTTCTGTTCTTCTGTCCTGATATCAGTGGCATATATTTTCTCTGTGCCTCATCATCAATAAGATTTTGAGGTATTCAACAAGTGTTCATATCTTCTCCAAGGCCTCTTTATTTATATGAATCCTTAGCTACTGAAGGACTTTGCCAGGTTATCTGATCTCTGTGGGAGAAAAAGGAATAACCTATTTCCAGCTTTTTCAGCATCTTGGCAAATCTTGATATATTTTTATATATAATCATATTTGTCAGTTTATTAATAGATATATATAGCTGCCCACTGAAACTTTAAAATAGTTATAAATATTTATATACTGTGCTTCAGAAATAATTAAAAATTAGTGGTTTTTTTAGATTTAAGGATTCTTGATAAGCATTCTCAATAGCAATGGCACTGTGTATTTGTGCATGCTTGAAGTCAACATATAGTATTTCAAGGTCTGTGTATGTATAAAAAATACATACATACATACATGTTTATAATATATATAAAATATATATTTATATACTTTAAATAAAAATATTTTTTGTTGTGTTAAGGCAGATTGATTCTTTTTCATCATTTAAGGAACTCAGTGCAAGAAAGGCATGTGAAATAGAACAATATAGTTGCCTTCCTTTGTTTAGAAGCTGATTTTTCTACTGGCAGTGGATTAGAATTAGGATGAATTTATTTAGATGGAAAATTTTTACTGCCTTTCAGTATGAATTAGTCAATGCTAGGCACTTTGTTTTACAGTTGATTCCACAATCCCTCTGGAAGTTAGTCTTGCTTTACTTATGACTGAAAGCCTTTATGAAAATCTTCAGGAAATTCACTGTAAAATGATTTACATGATTAAAGCTAGACATCTAGCAAATATGCAGTGATTCACAGTCATGCAGTGAAAATTTTAAAACGTGACCTTTCTTTTTATTAGTTTGTACTCTGGATGCTAAACAAACACTATTTCTGTTGCTTTGAATCAAAATATATCAAGGTATAGATATTCAGAGAAAGTCTTATTTCCCTGGAGTCTTTTATGAAAATGTTTTGTAACTCTCCTATGATAATTAAATCAAGAGCTTATGAAGGTTACCTCTTTTATAAAAATAGTTTAATAGCATAATTTTAGCAGCATTCCTGTTACTGAAAATCCAAGCATTGAGCTCAAAGAATAAAATAGAGAAACAATACATTTTAAACATCGTAAGTTGCCAACATAGCATTGAATTATACTAATGTGTTAATTAATGAATCAAAGTATATAAAACATAGAAGTAATTTCTGGGAAGTACTGATCTCATGAACAAAATACGTTTGCCTCCTAAATCCCTTTATTACTACAGTTGTGCACAGCTGCGCCTTGTGTTCAAATAGGATAAGGCAGTTCATTGAAAGAGTAGGCTAAGATTCACCAGTTAAGAATTACTAAAGTCTGCATACACAGGGAAATGTAAATTATTTTTATACTAGATGTCATGGTTTGGGCTGGACTGGCCACCGAGGCAAATGACAGATGCTGTCGCACAGCCAGTTATTGTACAAGAGGAAATAGAAAAGACGTATGTGTTGGCCAAAATTGGAGGTATTCTTGGGAGAACTGTGTTCTCCTCTCACCCACTACTGAAGAAGCAAACTACCTATTTCCAAGAGAAATGCAATTGACAGTCATATCCATCATTGTTTGTATTACTTCAGAAGCTCTGCTGGTTTACTTGTCTTGTGGAGCAATTTATGGTGATAAATTTACAGCTGAAGGGTCAAGGTTTATTTGTAATTGAACACTGTTTTGTTTTTAGATATTCCATTCCATTTCCTTTCAGTCAATCCTTACTTAGAGTTTTCTGTCTGGATTAGGACATGCATTCTTTAATGAGAAAAAACCCTTTGGGGAAATATTGATTCACTGTAAAGCTCTATACATGATTACTTACTGGTATAAAGGTTGCCAACTGCAGAAGTATTAAAGCACAGAAGAGTGCCTTTCTGTTTTTCATGGTAGCATGTGTTTTATGACATATTTTTGGTGTTAGATTCTGATGAAGTCTAAATATAGGGTCTTTTCCTCATTCAGAACAAGGCTGCCAGTGTTTCTTTCATGCAGGACTACTGTTCCCCTGAGCAGGTATGCCATTGTGCACATACTGGGGAAGCACAAGGAAAAGGTACAGAGCGTGTCCCTCAGCATATGCTGGTAGAGCACAGTTGTCAGGTACACTCAGAGATCTGTGTCTTCAAGTAGTCCTGAAGATGTGTCTTGCCCCAAGAGAAGACTATGACATGGCTGGGAGAATAACACTCATGTTAGGTAAGATCTCACTATCATTTTACTTGATAGCTAAGCAGAGCATTTAAAGGCAAATATATATATCCTGAACTACCAGAGAAACTGAAATCTCTAGCAGCTGACTTAAAGCTCTGTGACTGCTGCTCATACAAATTTATTTCTCTCAAAACAGCCAGTCTTATGCCCAAAACTTTTTCTAATATTGTAACTCACCCTACATTAGAAATGTCACAGAACTAATCTTCCATTCCTTCCTTCTGCTTAAAATATCTAGGTACAGTGACATAAATCTGAATGGTTGTATGTATGCAAGACCTTCTTTCTAGTGCGCTGCTATCTGCTCAGTCGATGGTAGTCAATATTTGCCAAAGGCTGCCCCTTCTACCTGATGAATGCTTTGCATCATCAACAAGACCTGCAGCAAAAGAGTGTCCCACAGACTTCTGTGGTGCCAGAGTTTGGGTGGGATGTTTGCCACAGCGATGGCAGGACAACATACAGTGGTTCAGAAAAGGTTTGTCTGAGATTTGAGCAAACAACCTCTTAGCACTGGGCACCTGTTAAGGTTAAAAAACAAAACAAAACAAAAACTTTATTGCATATCATGTAGGTCTGCATAGAGTGCAGGTCTTCAGAAAATGCTGACTTTTTGGTGCTACAGAGAAGTACCTCCCTATACTGCTACCTTTTGTTCTAGTTTGGCTTCAGAATTAGTTCCTGTGATCCAGTGGTCTAGCTGACCGTTGAGTCCAGAAAGATTTACCAAGCTCCCATCAAGATGTATGTCCCAGTCAGGTAGCTGAGCCACATCCTTAGGGCAATGACTAGTATCATATGTATAAAGTCCCTTTATATCTACTCTTTTCAGTATAAATGCAGTACCTCTATATTTAAAAGATTTCAAGTATAAGTTCAGCCTTAGGGCCTTCCCACAGTCTTCAGTCCTCATAACTGCTCATGACGTCAGCTCATATCCTACCTCTTGTCTGCTGTACTGAATGTAATATGCATGGCAGCTTCAGTCTTTGCTATGTAGAGATGTCTTCAGAGTACCCCTCCTTCTTTTTATTCAATATGAATTCAGTCTTTTTATTCAATGTGAATTCAAAACATAGACTGCCTCCATTTTAGTCTGACTAAATGAACCATTTACCTGTTTTGAAAAAGTTCGAAAGTCATTCTGGTAATTGGAGAGAGGATTTATGCTTTTCAAGCTGCTGTGTAAACACATCATATTTAATATAATTACCATTGGAAAGAAAATTTTATACAAACTTATCTGAGTGCTGTAAATACTGGTCAGTATTACTTGTTGTTTAAGACTAAGCAGTACTAGCAAATTATTGCCATTAAACGTAACCATGCTTAAGAGGATAGCCCCTGAAGAAGCTTTCTGGGTTTGTGGGTAACATGCAATGCATCCCTTTCCTTTTCCCCTTTCCCTCTTTCCTTCTCATTTTGCTTTGCTAATGGGAAAATCTAGGTGAAGAACTCAGGAAGGTCACTTTTCTATGTCTGGGCCATTTGTTGTGATCAGGATGAGGAGCCATTCTTTCATACAAAAGAGGATTCCCATATCTAAATGGATGCAGAGCCATGCCTCCAGACCTTCTCTGCCTCCCACACAAATCCGATGAGCTAGCCTGTTACAGGAGTGTGCACACTATGTCAAATCCAAAGGGTGCAAAACTATTGGTGCTGAGGCTTTATGTCCTCCTTGTATAGGCTGCATGAGTAAGGACAGAAGATTTATCTGCAAAAATGCCAGTCAGTTACCTTTCCTCCTGAAAAAGTGGACGGAAAGGTCCTCCTGCCACGTGCCTGTATCTTTACAGCCTTCTGTGGAAGTGCTTTACCATAGAGTAAGGCATTTTGCTACAGGTAACTGAAAGGATAATTATGTATTTCAAATTCTAGGTATAACTCTGTACCCAGTTTATCTTAAAAAATAGCAAGGATTGTATTGTTACTGTACTTCTTCAGACAGATTTTTGTCAGTGATTTCTTACTGCCTCTGTTAGCAGATGGATACTATTAGTACCTGTAAGACTGGCAGCTGCCAGTCAGAGGGTTATTTTATGCATTAGCAAGGATTTTGTGTTGCCAGACTGCCTGATTGCCAGACTGACTGATACAGGATACTACATAGTTTAATCAAATACATATAACTGCACCATGATCCCCTTATGAAGTAAAGAAGCAAATGTATGTTGTGATAAGCTGCCTTCTCTTTTAGATCTTTTCCTGCTGATTAGCTGAGTTAAGTAATTTGTGGTGCATGTCTCAGTCAAATTAGTAAGGTATTCAAGGTATAAATGTTAAAATACAATTTAAAAAAATTAGGAAGTATCTGATGTTGCATGTTGCACTTCTTATTTTTCTTTTACTCAGTTTTTTTTTTTTTTATTAAAGGGAACACCTTCTGATTACAGCTCCTAGTTCATTTTTTCCCCCACTTTAGTGGTTTAGAGAGTGGGTATTGTATATTCAGTTAAGCTGGGAAATTTATCTAATATGACAGGTTTACTGTTTCATATTGATTTGCTAAAGAGAAAAAGTCATTTTGTAAGATACTTGTAATTATCAATCCTGCAGTCTCTGGCTATGACTTGGGTTGCTTTTGTGGTTTTTTTCTCCTTTTCATGCATCAATAAGGATATTAAAAATCCTGACCGAGTCCCCAGTTACATGTGGACAAACTTACTATCTTGAAATCAGGTCATAGGCTGTTACTCTATTTGTATTATGCCCTGCTTGTTAGGGTGTATCTAGGCTTGAATCTTAATATGATTTAGGATAGATGGCAAACTTAAAGTAAGTTGTAAGTACTACGGAACATTGTGGAACTCTTAGTTCTCTTTATGCAAGCCCTTTTTGCTGTTAATGATGATATCTGAAATTAGAAGGCACTGCCATTTTTATGCATAAATAAATGCATGTTGCAATAGACGCAACATAATTTGAATTTGAAACAAAATCTCTTGTGTTTAAAAAAGGGAGTCCTCAACTGGAATTAACTAGCACTAGTGAATTCACACTATCCATTCATTTACTTTCACAGAATTGTAGGTGTTGGAAAGGACCTTTGGAGATCATCTAGTACAATTTCCCCCTGCCAAAGCAGGTTGACCTCGAGCAGGCTGGACAGGAATGCATCCAGGAGGGTTTTGAATATCTCCAGAGGAGGCTCCACAACCTCTCTGGGCAGCCTGTTCAAGTACTCTGTCACCCTCAAAGTACAGAATTTTTTCTTCATGTTGAGACAGAACTTCCTGTATTCCAGATTGTGCCTGTTGTTCTTTGTCCTGTCAGCAGGCACCACTGAGAACAGCCTGACCCCATCCTCTTGACACCTGCCCTTTAGATACTTATAACCATTGATAAGATTCCCTCTCACTCTTCTCTTCTCCAGGGTAAACAGACGCAGGTGTCTCAGCCTTTCTTCATAAGAGAGGTGGTCCAGTCTCTGTAGCCCTCTGCTGTACCCTTTCCAGGAGTTCCCTGTCCTTCTTGAACTGGTGGGCCCAGAACTGGACACAGTACTCCAGATGCAGCCTCACCAGGGCAGAACAGAGGGGGAGGATGACCTCCCTTGACCTACTGGCCACACTCTTTATAATGCACCCCAGGATGCCATTGGCTGGCTTGGCCACAAGGGCACATTGCTGGCTCATGGTCATCCTGTTGCCCACCAGGACTCCCAGGTCTCTTTCCACAGAGCTGCTTCCCAGCAGGTCAGCCCCCAACCTGTACTGGTGCGTGGGTTATTCCTCCCCAGGTGCAGCACCCTACACTTGCCGTTTTTGAATTTCATGAGGTTTCTCTCCACCCATCTCTCCAACCTGTCCAGGTCTCTCTGTATGGTGGCACAGCCTTCTGCTGTGTCAGCCACCCCCCCCCAGCTTTGTGTCATGAGCAAACTTGCTGAGGGTGCACTCTATCCCTTCATCCAGGTCACTGATGAATATATTGAAGAGGACTGGACCCAGTACTGACCCCTGGGGAACACCACTTGTCACTGACCTCCAACTAGACTCTGTGCCCCTAATCATGACCCTCTAAGGTCTGTCTTTCAACCAGTTTTGAATCCACCCCACTGTCCATTAGTCTAACCCACACTTCCTAAGCTTCCCTATGAGGATGCTGTGAGGGACTGTGTCGAATGCCTTGCTGAAGTCGCCCTCCCCTCATCTATCCATCCAGTCATTTCATGGCATACTTTAATTCCTGACTAGCTCTTTAACTAACAGGAATAAAATGCAAAACAAAACCTTTTCAAAAACAAACAAACAAACTAACTAACACATACACACACACCCCTAAAAAAAAATGGGAATCGTGAAAATGTAGGGATTTGACTAGAGATACACATGAGGAACAGATGTGGCAAGTAAAAAGAACCTCACTTTTGCATACTTGCCAAGCAAAAGCACAGTCTAAGCCTGTGGGTGAGAAACTTGCAGTGAACTGACTGACTTATTACAAGGTGTTTTATAATGTGTTTCAGAGATTTCTGCTTTCAAAACCACCCAGAACCCTGGGAATCTGAATCTATTTTTTGAGCCCCTACACTATTATCAGCAGCTATGCAATATTAGTGCAGATTTCAGATACTTCGATTAATTTTTGGCTAAGAATGCAAGTTCATGTCTGTCTGCTGATGTAACCATTATCTCTTACATAACTTGCACGAGGCTCTATATGTTGCAGGTACCATCTGCAATGTTGTGAACCACTCAAATTTGATGATGGTCCTCTGGTTACACAGACTGAAACCAGTCTGTCTTAATGTACTAAGTATATGCATGCAGTTCTGGTGAGCTAATGGTACTCCAGTAGTTCATACTCAGAGATTAGGAGTCTTTATTTTGTCTGATGAGCAGATCTTCATGGCACTCATATTCTGGGCAGACACTCACCTGCATGAGGCATGCATATGCCATTCAAACGTTCAAGCATTTGTCACTCCTAGGTTGGACTGCTGCAGTGCTGTGTTGCTTGCTATGTTTTTATAAAAGTAAAAATATCTGTTGATGTTGTTACTACTAGCTTCTGAGTTAAAGATCTCTTCCAGTAACATGCTGTTTTGAGTGAGCTTGTTAGGAAACACAGAACAAGGTTGTTCATGTTCGTGGGGCAAAAGGCATCTCCAACAGTGACTTTTTTAGAAGTAGACTGTTTTATAACGGTATCTTAAATGTTTCATGGAATGCCTAAAGCAAAAGATAGCTTTTTTTTTTTAATTTAATCAGGATATTTATTTGTTGAAATAAATGAATAATTTATTTACTTGCTATCTTGGTTGTATGTCTCCTTTCTGTGGATCGTTGTCTGGATGTACTTCAAATGGATATTTTTAGAGAGCAATGTTGGTCTTGTGGAATAATTCAAGCCTAGCAGTAGGTGAGTTATATGTCCCTGTAGTTGGCCATTGGACCTTTTGAATGTCAGTTTTTATAGTAATTTTGTTACTTGAAAACATGCCGTGATGATTAAGTGTTCACATCTTTTATCCTAGAAAATTAGTTGCCATCTTTGCCTTGATCAGTCAGGAATACTGTAAGCCTTACTATGTTGTGTTCAGCTGTCTCCATGCTATACATAAAACAAACACAGGGTAATTTTTCCATCATCTGACCTTCCTTCAGTCTGGTTTTATCTCTACTTTTGTTAATGCAGATCAGGTAGTATAACTCAAAGGAGTCTAAATACATGCCTTCTAAGTATGTTTATGGGTATTTGTCTGATAATTTGTGTGTTTATTTTGACAGTAACTTGTGTGCACATATGTTTGTGTATTTATTTGCACGCCTGCATGTACTTGTCAAACTGCTTTCCAGAGCTTGCTTCTAACATGTTGGAACTGGTTCTCAAAATTGTACAGTTACTTTGCTTTGAAAGACTTGTGGCAAATATATAAAAGTGAAACATTAAATGCAATCCAATAGCATTTTAGTATAGAGTGGTCTTAATGAACAGGTTGATTAAATAATAAAACCCAAGTATTTCACTAACAAAAAATCACCAGGATACCTTTGAATAGTTATATGTTTTACAGCATATTTAATTATAAAATTATCTCATATGAAATAAATATTTGGGAAAATTTATCTATAAAAGCATCCTAGAACTAAAGCAAAATGACACAAAAAGAGTACAGGAAAACATTTTTCATTGCAGTATATTGGCATAAGTTAACTGACTTCAGCTGATTATTTCAATTGACGTTTAACAAACTTCATCTCCAAGCAAATAAACCACCCTCTGAAATACTTAAAAATAGAATTAATGGCTTAACTTTATGCATCAGAGCATGAAAATGTTGTTCTCAATTCTTTAAGTATATAGGCAGAAGTATATGTAAAAAAAGAGTCTACTTGTATTAAGGTACAAGGGTTACCTTATTTTGCACTGATAGAGGAGTGGTGATAATCTGAACAGCTTGAGAGTATGACCCTTAGCTTGAAAGCTCCATGTGCCAAGATAACTATAGATAAGACATTTTCCATGAGGATTTTCCAAGCTTGTCAAAAAATGTAAGATGATGTTGGGATATTTCTAAAAAATTCAAAGGAATAGATCCTGAAAGAACACTTCCCAGAAACTGTGGACTGTTATAATCCAAGTTTGAGAAATTTAATCAATAAGAGTCACTTGATATTCTAGTTTAGTTTATTCAGGGTTGCAATGACTTCGTAACATTTGATAGCAATAAATTAAATAATAATGGACATGTGAAAACAAACTAGATACTCCCTTGACTGACTTGTAAACAGTTTGACATACATGTTTCTATAGAAAAAGCATTGCTGAAATTCTAGATAGTACAGTTACTGATGTAGTAATTCTCTAATTTAAACATATTTTTTCAGTATAAATAACATTCCAAAACAGACAAAAAATGGTGGCCTCACTTGATGGTTTGCACCAGTTTCATACCCAAATAGATTGCATTAGGATGTGAATAGATACAAAAACTGATATAAAACTGGTATAAAACCACAATATTAGAATAGCATTACCAGGCTTATTATGTAAAGACTCATTCCTGTTTACCCTGACTTTCAAATGTCAGGTGTGTGGTTGAGTACTTAATTTACATGCAAAGATACTGCCATGGGATATGCCAGTCATGACTTGGTTTGTACGAAGTCACTAGCCAAATGTCTGACAAGAGCTGTAGCTGCATGTAGGCTTTAGCGCATGCAAATTATGCTCATTTTTGGAAGCAAGTCAAGAAGATTCACCTGAGTTTTTCTCATTCCTGTGATAGATGTTATATTTTAACATATTTTCTAACGGTACTCCCTCTTTTTCATAGAGATGCAGGGCAGAAATCTGAGTCACTGGTCTTTTCCTACTATTAGCTAACCTTCCTGTCATTCCTCTCTTGAATGATCCTGCTGAAGCCATCTCCCAGCAGGGGTTATTAGTATATTTTTTTAGCATTTTCCTGTATCTTTATACTAGTGTCATTAATGAAAATATTAAATCTCATCTATCCCTGAGCTGGTTAGTAAGGAATCCTCTTTGGATTGCTGGTGGTCTTTTCAGCTTTCCCTACTATATTTTACCTTTTTTGTACTAATGAGGTTTAGTTCTCTCCCTCTTAAATAAGATTTTCCTATTAACCAGTGCTAAATGAATTTTCTTTACCACACTTCCTTTTTCGTTAATATTACTTTTTACTTTGATTAGCTTCATATCTAAAATGGAAGAATTAAGAGAGAGGAAAATTAAAAAGCACTTCAAAACATTATGAACTAGGTGTATTTCAGTGATTAGATTGAAGGTATAAAGATATGTTGAACCAAACTTGAGACTTAAATGAAATAAAATTTTTATGGAATAAATCTGTGACATATAAGAACATAATCATAAAAACCTACCTGACACATAAAATGTAAAGATAAGAATTGAAAATGCCTTTTAATGATTAGCTGCATATTCTCCCAGAACTCATGAATAATTATAATATGAATAATATATAATTTTCCAACTGTTTCTTTTTCCTTACAGTACTTGGGGTGTATAGAAGTCTTACGCTCAATGAGATCTCTTGACTTCAATACTAGAACACAGATTGCAAGGTAAGGCTTTGTACAAATATGGTTTTTAAAATTTCTGAATTGTGTCCCCAGAGTGAAAAGGCCAGGAAAATGGGAAAACATGTAGTAAACAATTTTTTAATACTCTAAATCCACTTTCAAATTTTCCTTTTACAAGGTACGTCTCTCACCTGGTATTAATATAGCTTCAACAGGGATTAAGGGATATTTTCTTCGTGGTCTTTTGATGTGCCAGGAACTGCTTTAGAAAAATTTTGCCTGTTTGTTATGCCAGATAAGACACTTATCTGGCTACAAATTTCATGACATTTAAGCCAACGGGAATTAGAATACGCTTAAAATCTACAATGCATTTGTCAAAATTAGTCTAGAGAGCTGGTTTGTAGCCACATGTTTATAGGTTTTCATAGTAATTTCTTATGAAAAGATGTCAGATTACAAACTGGCTGTAGAAAGGATATAAACGAAAATATATCACCACAATGATACCAGAGACAAATGAAAGAATGTTGTCTTTTCCAGATTGTATGTAAGGAACAATAAGCTTGTATTAGATTCTTACTGGAATTCTTTTAAACTTGTCATGGTATTTTTGTATGAGCAGTACCTCACTACAGCACTGTATTAAGAAGTGTCCATGAATCATTTTTTTTTCTAGGAGACTATTTTCTGAGAACTATAGAAATTTTTTGCAGGCATTTTCACTTGAAAAGCTGAGCTCCTTGATTTCAGAGAACTGTAGCACTGACATCTTCTAGCTACTGGAGACCACATTTTCAAATTCTGGCATTGAAATAAGGAAGTAATCCTTTCCAAAGGCACACATATAAAGTGAAATAACTGGACACAGTGCTTGAATTACACCTCTTTGAGGCATCTTACAATTGCTGGTAATCTATCATAAACTATTTGTCATACCGTCACATATAAAGTGAAATAACTGGACACAGTGCTTGAATTTCACCTCTTTGAGGCATCTTACAATTGCTGATAATCTATCATAAACTATTTGTCATACCATAGACAGCTAAGTATTTATTTTATTAAATGAGAAAAATTACTTAGTTTTAGGCCTGGATGCCGATCGTATGGTCTATATGCATTGATTTTGAGTTACAATTGCATACAGCAGCTTTGAATTAGACCCCTCAAGTCCTCACAAAATGTTAATCATTAATTTGTGCAGCTACCGTGTTCATGAGGGGCATAAAAGCACAAGGACAGGTAAATGACAGAATTCTGTTTTTCAGGCAATGTAGACTATGGAAACATTTGAGAATTTAACTACTGTACTTTTTTAAAGTCATTGTGTACATTTCTGTAGTATTTGCAGCAGTGACCTTTTAAAATTACTTCAAGTCTGCTTCAGACTTGTAGTTCCAATGCAGGCAGCACCTTTGTGTTTACCACTTGGAAGTTAAATAATACTGACCTATGAAACAGTTGTGATAGTTACTGGTTTCGTATTTTCTATTGAAAGGTGGACCGAATTCGGCTTTAGTTTTCTGCATGGTGTCTTTCACTATATGTCTTCATTGGAATACTGTTGCACTTTTCTCATTATCTAGCTTAAAGGCACAACTCTGCCATTAATACATAAGCATATTTGCCAATCTAAAGCAATGTTGTCTGCACAAAGCATCTTTGTCTTATAGTTCTTTCAATACAAAAATGATTCTTGTCTTTTACTGTGAAACAGACTTGGAATTATGTTTTCTTCTGTTGAAGTTATAGCATATTTGACTACATGGTGAGCATTTTCTTGGCTCATCTTCCTCTTACCACATCTAGAGCACAGTATCTTCCTGTTTTGTTTGTTATTTTGCATTTGCAATTTTCTGTTTATCATAAAACAATGAAGACTTATTAACTCCTCATTCTGATTATGTAGTTCCTGATCTAAAACTTTTTTGAAAGTAGGAGCTTATAGGTGACTTTTGAATCAAGATCTAGCATGTTAACCTGCATTTCATGAGTTCATCTGGCTCTAGAAATGCCCATGACATGTCTTAACTACCCAGAGGAAGCAGCCTGTGCCATGCTTTGTTGTGTAGCATTTCGCATACAAGCCTATTCTTTATTAAGAAAATATTATTAAGGAATTATTAAAATTCACATTTGCTGATTAACTTGCTCATGTGCTTTAAGAAACATAACACAGGCCTCAAGATATGTACTGAAGGATGAGGTTCTGATATTACTGGCACTGATTTCCTCTTGATAAGGCACCTGGCACCAAATGGTCTGTGCAGCCCTTTGATTACAAATAAAATAAAAGTACCTAAAGTTACATTTATGTCTATTGTGTCATACATTTATACTTAGTTATGTCCCTTGCTGATTTCTCTGCAGCCTGGCATTAGTAAGAAAACTGTCCTTGTAACCTGACAGCTCATGATGGAGTGTGGCTGAGGCTTGGGTCTGTAGATCTAGTAATGTTATTGGTGACTGCTCCAGCTGAGGAACCTAGATACATAACTGCAGTAAAAGCTTTTATGTGTATGGGGCTCTGTAAACTTCTCTGTGCTATTTCCCATAGCTCGAAAAACAGATGTCAAGGCAACTCTGATCCCTTTCTGACCCATAACTTGATAAATCAATCCTACTGCATGCATGACATCTGTTTAATCTGTTATTTTTTCCAAGATCTTGCAAAACCAGTCATAGAAGAAAGTGATCCAACTTGGGCCCATATGGCTTCTGGTATTATGCAGTATTTACTAAGTAAAATTTAAAAATAGTTAGAGAAGATGAGCTAAGTTACCTGATTCACTGTGGAGGTATGGATGCCTCTCTTCCTAATAAGCACACATTGTGCTTGACACATACTTTACTCCCTTTCTAGCACTGAATCGCATCCCTATCCCTGCCTGCTTTCTTACCCTTGCTTTTCCTCCATTTGGAGAGCTCAAGCATAGGAAGTTTGCCTTTTTTCTGTCTTCTGGTTATTGCGTATGTCACTTTATATCTATGCTAGCCTTGAGGAGGAACAAAACCCATGAAGTAAGATGAGCATCACCAATTCCTAGAAGTGGCTCAGTCATGGGAGGGTGAGATGTGTAGTTTCTGGCTCTACTGCAAACATTGGGCATTATTTTGGAGAAATCATTAGTCCCAGTCACAGACAACTGTGTGATTAAATGAATAAGTTCTTGTAGAGGGCACTTAAATCATTAAGTGAACATTTAGAAATTACTTTTAAAATGACAAATGAAGAACTGTAACTTCAACTCCAGGAACTGGACTGAAGCCCCTGTGTAAACAGTTTGGTCAGCAATCTTCCTTCCTTGTCACGGTTGTGTGAAAAATCAGCCTGTGCCATCTAATGCTGTTGTACCTGGCCTGTGACTTGTTTTTGTTTTGCTTTTTCCCTTTTTGTAAATTAAAAGGTAAAAACTTGCAGAAATGTGTTTATCTTCTTGTTAAAACAGTGAGCAAGCACTTTCAGCACTTTCAGATCCTAAGATCATCGGTTCTTAGGAACCTTGCTGCTGCCTGACACAAGGTATTGTTGTCCTAATTTTGGATCTGATTTGAGGAAAAATGAACAGCTATGTACAATTTATAACAGATTTTCCCCTTTATCGTTACACATTTGAAGTCTCAAGATTCTTTCATAGAGGTGAAAAAGGAGAACTAGAGCAGTATTAATCAGTTGCACTCTATTTATTCTTTTGTGTAATGTATGTAATATCATGTGAATTCTTGAGCAAATAAATGGATGTGCAAGCTAAGGGTCAGAAATTATGCATACTGATAAATAAAAGCCAGCTGAATCCACATGTTGCATCATTAATTATCCAGTAATAATTCTTCTCACACATGTGAAGTCAAGATGACTTTCTTGGGCAGCAAGATGAAGAGAAGCATTTCATTTTCAACGTAGCAGAGGAACAGGAGGACTAGCAGGCACGACTACTGAGCTAACTGCGAGTGGCAAGTGGTCCTAAGTTCATCTGAAACCTACCACCATCGTTACAGAAAGCAGCCACTCTTAAGCTTGTGTGGCCAGGCCCTTTGTGCCCTCAGGCTGTTCATTAAAAAATAAATAAATAAATCAGGTAAAATTCTTTTGCAACATTTGCAGTGTTTGCAGTTCATATAATATGTTTGTATGCTTATTGGTAAATCTGTTATAGTGTAATGAGTCTTCGCTACTGTGTTTTATGCATGAGTGTAGTTATGCACTGGACTGAATTAGAATAATATTGTATGCACTATTTGTTGTACAGCAGTGTCTGGGCTACAAGGCTGCATGTTCATTGCTATCTAATTGAATGCAATCAGTTTACTGCATGCAGCTTCAGAAAGTCACACGTCCCCATCCTGAGTAAAACATTATACTGCATGCTGTGCTAATAGCAAGTAGATCAGAGGACTGAAATACTTCGTATCAGCAGTGGACCCGAATCCAAACTCTGATCCCAATACCCTTCATGAAGTCTGTTGGGCTGAACAATTTGAAAGAGATTCCTCTCCTAATTTTGGGCCTGAACGTTATTAATTGTGAAAACCAAACCCATTTATGCCAATATCCCAAGCTTCTGGATGGGAGATGATGGAAATGCAGATTTTGGAGCTGGGTTCCAGTGCTAAGTAACATGAATGAAGTTCAGTTGATGTAGTTCTTCTTTCAACAGTATCTGTATTCTTTGCAGAAATTTACTGTCAGCAAGTATCAATGAGAAAAGGCTGGAAGACATTGAAAAGGAAGAGCATTTCCTCTGTGTTTTTTTAAAGGCGGATAGGTAATGTGTTATCTGCAGTGAAATCTGTACTCAGTCTCCACCTTAACATGCTGTCTTGCTTGGAAGGTGAGTGTGGTTCACCCCTGCTTTCTGCTATGTGGAGTCTGGACAGGTGGTAGTGCTTAGGGGATGGTGCTTAGGGAATCGCAGAACACGAATACCCGCACCACAGCCTGGGTACACAGCTGTATGTGAACAAGTATCCTCTTTCCTTGTGCACAGTTACTTCAGGGCCAAAGCTCTGTGAAGCACGGAGTTCACCAGGAAGCAGGATTCCCAAAAGTGGATGGTGACATCCTTATAATTCATACAGCACATCTCTAAGTGGGGCAATGACAACTTTTGTGCCTGATGCTGTCAGGGAATAATTCACATTTGCTAGTTTAGCTGTCATTAGCAGAGAAATGGGTCAGAATAAATAGGGTTTTGTATGTTTAACATTGAAATGTTTCATTTTCAATGTAATGGCAGTGGGGAAAATGTTAGCTAGTATTTGGATTAATCTGACTAATATATGTTACTGCAAAGCCTGAGTGAGAATAATTAATTGAGCTCCCTTACTCACTTGCGTTTGTGAGAAATCGAAGAGCCTGTCAAGGGGTGGGGAAGGTGGAGAGTTGAAAGCAAAATGGTCAGGGAAGCAGTTATGGCTGTAGCTGTACACTGGGTTTTCAGAAAACTGGTGACTCCACTTGATTGGAGTAGGAAAGACTGAGAAGCAGGAGGACTGAGGCAGAGTGGTCTTAACATGTTTTAAATGCAAATCACAATGCAAAGTTAACAACTGCCTAGCACCTTGGAAACAGAGACACTCTCAAGTTCTTCTGCTAATAGCACCTAGCAGTTTGATTACACAGAGAAATGAAGGTGTAAGGAATTTGAATGTCTTTTGTACGATATGTTCAGTCATGCCAGACAGTTCATCACCACTGAACAGTCATTTTGGCAAATATGGCTTGTATATTTATAAAATATACGTTACATATAAAATATACAAAATATAAAATGGGGTTATTTGAAAGGGCAGTGTTAGAACTTCAGTCCTCTAATAAAAAAGAGGTTTTGGAAGATCTCTGTCTCCAAAGTCCTGCTTTGGACATGAAGCCAATTAGAGGTTAGAGAAAAATATTTGTTAGACTAAATTTTTTTATTTTACTTTTGTAAGGTTTCCTATGCCTTCCTTTGAAATACCTGCAATGGGCTACTTTTTGAGAGAGAAGATACTATAGTAAATGACCTGAGTCTGGACCCAGTTTGGAGGTCACTGTGATCCTGATTTAGCAGCTGAAGACAATTTTAATTTCTCTCTCTCTATCTCCCTGATCACTGCTAGAATAAACAGCTGGAGACCAGGCTGAGTGTAAAACAGCCTGAAGGTTAAAAAAGATGTTAAAGAATTGGAGCTGCCTAACAGATCTAAACCTCCAAGTAAATTTTTCTTTATTTTTTTTGGTATCATTGGCTTTGCTCTTGACAGATGGAGGGCTGTGCAGAAGGCAGGCTTTTGTAGGTGTGCATTCAACATTCAAGGTTTTGTATACCCCCACAGTTCATAATAGCTGTAACCAATGTTTTAAGAGGTTTCCTCTTTGAAAGGTACCCCAAATTTTGGACCAAGATTGTCAGAGTCTAACTAACGGTTAATTGCAGCTATATATGACTGTGTTCTCAGCAGTGGAAGAGCAGCTATATGCCTCTTCGGCATTGCCTGTTGGTGGCGTACATTTGTTGTAGCTATAAGGAAAAAATTGATCTCTTTGCTCCAGTTTTATGAGTGAATGCAGAGTGAAGAGATATATCTAAATTAGCTGTGCTACTGGATAAACAGTTTCACTCTACAGGTCTAAAACTAAGACCATTGTTCAGAATTGCTGTATTAGAAAACGGCATCAAGATCAGGTAGACTTCCCTGTTACTGATGAAAGAAACAGAGTTTCTGAAACTTACTTGCATGTTACAAGAGAAGGTACAGATTGTACTGAAATTGCCTCAAATATTCCTTGAAGTTAGATCATCTATAAACACTGACAACAGACCTGCCATAGAGCGTACCAATAGATAAGAAGATTCTTTGGCAGTGAAAGCAAGAGAGTTCTCTCAAGTGCACTGACTTCTGTTAGCAGATTGATATAAGTCTTGCACTGAAGATGCATGAATGTAAGAATAACAACTGTTGGACAGATTGCATACTACATACCTAATAGCATGTGGTACTCTATGTCTAACAGTTGCCAAAGCCAACTTTATATTGTTTTACTATATGAAGTTTATTCAATAAACCAAAAATGGAGTTGGCCAGCTTTCTTTCATTTTCTGCTTGTAGATTTTCTACATGTGAAAAAACTCCATTTCAAGAAACAAGGAGCTAAGGAGAAGAAAAGGAGTCGACGTCTCCTTGCTCTGCGAGTGTCAACAGCTTGCATGCCACATCTGCTGATCTTGCCTTATTCCACAAACCTTTTCTTCCAGGCCTTCTTTCACTTGTGTGGTCAGGACAGGCTTCACTTCAGTCAGACTGCTGTGACAAATATGACCGAGACATTGCTCGGTCTCTGTGACACTTTCTGAGGAGGGTCCCCTGCAGGGGTACTCCTGGCACAGTACCCTGAATTTGTGGCAGTAGGCGCATCCACACCACATGGTTAGCCTCCCCTTCCTATCCATACTCTCTGTTCTGTTTCCCTTAACTACTTCTCCAGCCTTATATCTTCCAGATGTAGTCAATTTGCCAGCTGGCATTTAAATTTCTGTAAACAGGAATATACTGGTTTAGTCTTCAGAGCTTGTGAATGTCCCCTGTGTGTGTGCTTCTTCAGACAGCACACGCTTATTTTGCCTGTTTTGCAAATGAACAAATAATATTTCAAGTATTAAACTGATTTCTAAAAAAGTATTTTTGGTCTCTGTTTTTTTCTTTTTCAAGAAGCAAGTTATTTTTACATTTGGTATAGACTTTGTTTCTCCTCAGCAAATACTGGTACTACATGTGGCAATGATTTATGAATTATAAAAACAAATATTGGCAGGAATATAATACTGTTAAAAAGTAACTGGGAGCCTTCTGTACAGTTCTAGTCATGTCATGCTTTCATTTAAAAGTCCATCTTTTGATGTCTGCTTTTTTAACCTGTGAAGACCTACGCTTTGCAGGTGGCAAAGATAAACTTGGGAACTATAGGATACTAGAAGATATTAACAAGAGAATATTGGTAGTTTTCAATTCTCGTCATACAAAACATTTCAGACTAAAAACTGCTCACAGTTTCTTGTCTCAATATTTGAGATGGCTATACTTTTTCCAAATATGTTGAGAAAATCTGTGTGATTTGCGTGTGCCTGTCATTTCCCTGAAATATGAGTTCCATAATTCTGGTTTTTAATCAATTAAATCATATTAATTGAAAACAGCAAAACCAAAACCTATCATCACAGCCAAAGAAATCATTGAAACCACAAGAAGGGAGGGTATTTTCATGTGATGGTGTTTCACAGGGGAACAGATTTGAACTTCCTGAGTGGGCTACTTTATGTAACAGTCAGAGTAAAATATGACTGAAGCTATGAAAAATATCAGGGCACTAGCCTTTTTATGGCAAAGTCTTTTTTTTATGTCTCAGAGAGATGTCATGTCGCTTTAAAGCAGAATAGGTCAGCGTCAGAAAATGCATATTTGTAATTTTTCACTGGATAAATTTGCGTGCTGAAATTATATTCAAAATACACATTTTTTGTGCCAAGAAAATGACTCCACAGTATGACCATCTGCAACACAGAAAATACTCTTGGACAGATTTGGAACTCAGCATGTGGTCCCTACTGCAGACAGCGGAGTAGCTAATTTTACAAGAGATCAAGATAACTCTACTGGTATTTATCTGAGCCTAGCTAAAGAAACAGCATGTGGCTTAGAAAGGCATAATATGTGTCTATGTGGAATAACTTTCTTATTGGAAAGGAAGCAAATGTAGTCACATCCAAATTTTCCAAACTCTGTGCAACTGTTTAGCCAAGCAGATATGTCCAGAACGTCTGCTTTTGCCTTCCTTAGACAAGTTTTTGCATGCACAAGCAGGTAACGGCACTCTCAGCCTAGCAGCAATATCTATTTCTGGGCGTGGCTTGTGGCTCAGGTGTTTGTGCTGCAGAGGCATTTGCAAATTTGATTTGCTGCAAAAAAAGCTTACATCTGCCCTGTGCTGTCTGGCAATGCAAGCCAAAAAGAAGTCTTTAGGATGTCTTTCCATTATCACTAGGCTATTTGTGTAAAGACCTCCACCCCAAAATGATCTAGAATATTCTGAACAGAGAGATGCAGGAACCTTCCCCTGGAAAAAGTGCCTATCAGTGCAGTGGCAGATATTCAGCTGTCCTTTTTCTTCCTGTTTTCATCAGATACTTCTTCAAGGCTCCTTAAAAGTACCGTGTCTTCTGTTGCAGGTACACAAAGAGTTGCTGCCAGGCTGCTCTGACCTTGCCTACATAGAATTGCTCTATTTTCTGAAGTTTCCATCATTTTCACCAAAAGCATTGTTAAGTTAAACCCTGCAGTTGCTTGGGTACATTTAATATTCAGAGAGTTTCAAAAACTGAAGTTAAAGAATTGTCAAATTCAAGTTCAGATGTCCTGCCTCATCTGACTTGTGTCACAACAAGTTGTCACCTTTCTCAGGTCCTTCCCCCCACTTCCAGTCTTTCTGCAGACTTTGGGAATGCTGAGTTCAGTAAAACTGAGATATTTTTCTAAAAGGAAGACAGGTAGTTGGAAGATCTATAGCATTTTGTTATTGAGTGAGAGAATGTATATCGTAGCTTTTCAGCTGCTTAGTGCATTCCCCACTCTGCTGAGGCAAGGTGTATGAGCAGTAACCAAGGCTGCCTTGCCAACCCTCAGTCCTGGGCTTCAGCCTCTTCAGCTGGTGCATTTCCTCTTCTACACTCAAGTGGCAGTTTTGATCAACAAGGTCGTTGAGTCAGATGGGTCTATTGAGTAACACGCTTTATGTCTGATTATGAGGAGCTGGCAGGCAAAAGAGGTAGTAACAAAACCACTACAAATCCCAGCCCTGCACCAGAAAAATAACAAGACTGTAAATGTTTTTTGTCAGGTGCAGTGACCTGAAAATTCCCTTCTCTTCCTACCTGCTCCATGTGCTGCTACAGAGAGAAGACGGTGGAGGCAAATGGGAAGAGAAAGGAAGTTACAGGTGAATGTAGCCCTCAAGCACAGTTCATATCTCTGAAATACAAATCCTTTTTGTGAGAGGCAAAACCTATGAGGGATCCCTGTGCACTAATCAGACCACTGGAGGAGACAAAGAGGATGAAGTGCTGGTGATGACTCTGTGGCAGCAACTTGCAGACAAAATGCCTGGGCAGCTCAGACACACCAGGGGAGGCAAAAGGCATGGGTCTGAAAGATAGCAGTGGGCTGGTGACTGCCACAGGCCTGGGCTTCCCACCCCATTGCCTGCAAAGGATTTGGTTCAGTGCAAGAACGAGATGGGAAACCACAAGTTTTAGCTCAGTAGCAAGGCTGAGGGGATGGCTCTGTATAACATGACATCTGTTTGCCTTTCCTGAATCAAAGAAAACCATTTCTGTCAGTGAAGAAGAATATTTCTTTTTCCTGATTACAGTTTCAGGAGTATCCTATGTCTCAGTATCATGATGATCAGTGTGTGTGATGCTTGCTGTGCTGTATTTCTAAGATGCATCAGGCTGTTCTTTTAAACTAACTGATTTTTACTTGCTCTGTAAGAAAAGCTAGTAGCTACTTTAACTAAAACACTTGTTTGGAGTCAAAGAGACATTGTGCTAAACGTGGGAACTAAATAGAAGCACTGGGCTGTGAAATGGGGTACGCTTGTAGCTGTGATGGTCTGAGAGCATGTGTAAGGCAGGTTTTGTAGTGAGAGACAATTTTATTATATCAGCAGATGTAGCGGGGTAGGGGGGAAGAAAAGAAAAAGACAAGCTGTGGGAAAAAAAAGGTTTTCTCTAGACCTGAAGAAAGGATTGTGCGCCTGAAACTCTTTTTGACTCTGTCGCTATACATCTTATGCTTCTTCACAATGACAGGACTGTAAACATGCTGCAAGGCCTGTTCCACCCCCGTAACCACCACCCCAAAAAGTAATAAATTTGTGCAATTCCTTCAGGAGATTCCAACTTTGGATTGGGCCCTAGGTAAAACCACCCAAGGCATAACTATATAGTGATTACCAATTGCAACCGGATACATCTCTTACATTTGCTGAGCTATTATATTTCCAATGCTGATATGCATTTCTCTCCTGACTCATTTGTTGATCCTGTGCATAATCCATGGCTGAAATGTCATCCTGCACGTGGAATAAAATTAAAATCATTTATATTTTTATCAAGGTTGTGTTTCAAGGTTTGGATTATTTTGACTGTTCTTTATTTTGTATTTCATTGTCTCCCATTCAGTTTTGGTTGGGTTTTTTTTCATAAAATATGTGTTATTTGGATGTTTTTAGGTCTAAATATAATGTGTTGTTAGTCTCAATACATATTTAAAACAGTTAAACAAATTTAGAATTCACCTTTACTCGTCCTGTCCCTGTGCAACCATTCTGTCTTACAGTGTCAATGGGACAGGTCTATTACAGCTTTGTAGCTAACGGTCACAGAAAGGTCTCTCAGTGCATGGAAACAAATTCTAAATACTGACCAGATTGACTATTCAGATAATAGGTTGTTAAATACTGAAAGGATCTATAAGATTTGTTTGCGGCAGTATAATTTCAGGAGTTTTTGTGGTATATGGTTACTCTCCTATGAAAGAGTATGGATTCAAATTAATTTTCAACACACATTTCTTTCGTTCAGCCTGACTGTGATGGGAAGAATGAAGACATATTAGAGAACTGAAGCAAAACGTTAATGGCATTAGTTTTGCTTACAATGTAAAAATAGGGCCACAAATAAATTATTCAGATCATATTGAACAAATATCAATTAAAATTTTGTACACCACATGTGTTGTATATAACATGCATATTACCAGGAATATTTTAGGGTTCTGATATTATCTAAAGCCAGGTGGTTTTGCTCTGACTGGAAAAGTGCATAGTATAGTAGTGAGAAAAATGATAGTTACTACCCCTTACATTCAAGAAATGTTTAAAGAAAATGTGTAAAGTGATGTTGATTAAAGACATGTCTTATAATCAGATTCCTTGTGGCTTAATAAGATACAAAGATGAGACTTGGAAGATGGTATTAAGACAAATATTCTAATTTAGGGTGAGCAAATGTCTTTTTAATATTGCAAGAAAACATTTTTATCCTTTGTAGTTCTCAAGATATTCTTCCTTACACTTACATTGACTATACACGGTCTTCTGCTGCACACTGAAGTAATCTAAATTTGAATGGCACCTGTTTTGGCCTTGAGAAGAGAGTAATGGACCCACTAGCTGTCCTCACTTGTGAGCAGAAATACAGTCTGAAACTGTTCTGTCCTAGTGCATTTCAAGTATAACGAAGCAACCTATGCATTTGTTTGCCATAAAGCTTTTTTTGTCTCTTCAGGGAAGCAATCAGTTGTGTTTGTGAAGCTGTGCCTGGTGCCAAAGGAGCCTTCAAGAAACGAAAGGTATTTTTCTTTACTTGTAGTGCAGTTGACTGTATTTTCTTAGTTCAACACAGAGGAGATGAGGTACAGCAGGCAGGTGACTTTAAAGCAGCTTTGAGAATTGCAGATCAATAATCATTTAAAATATTAGCTGTTTTCACCCACTGTATGTTGCCTCTTACCCGTTGGTCAGGATCTGCTTTTGTAGGCATCTAGAATTATAAGTACATCTAGGAAAAAGACTGTGGCTTGCCTTTATGTTCCTACAGTAGAAACCCCCTCCTTTTCCTTTTCTTTCTTTTGTAGATTCCAGGTGAAAGGCTTAAAACAAACAAAAAGCGATGCCTTTTCATAAGATGCATGAGTAAGTTGTGGAAGTAAGTGCTGGAACCTATTGCAGAGGCCAAAAATATACATAGTTTTGAAAGTGATTAAACCTGTTCTTGGAGCCTGGCTCTACTGGTGACAATCAGTTTGGAAATCACTGATTTCTGGAAATTGAGAGAACATACCAGGTTATCCTCTGTTCCCATAAATACCTGTGGCTGGTGCTCCGTGGCCAGCATTGACAGCAGGTCCAGTGGGCATTGGCCTGACACAGTTATTACCATGTTTCTATTCTTATTTGTGTGGTAGGAGTTAGGATCTGCAGGCAAGGAGCTGAGGAATCCTTGACTTGGCTCCTGTACTCATGGGTCTCAACAGCCTTGCACTGCCTGCACTTCCAGGGGCCTGCTAGCAAAGCTGGGATTTAATGCTAACTCTAAGGGAAGGAGCATAGAAAGCAATTAATTATAGACCTTGTGTGGTGTTGTTGGGCACAGAAGAACAAGCAGGAGAAGGAAAAGGTCTGTCTGCTTCCCCAGGTGCTCCACCATCTAGGCAGAATCCCAGCAGAAAGAGATGGGATGAAATGCCACTTGTTTGCAATGGAGAATCTTCCCATGGTAAAATAAGGCATATGTGACAATATACGTCACAGCGTAATTGGATATTGTCTCAGAAATTAAGGCTGTGGTTCTCCCCCCTGCCACCAAATATATCTCATTGGTGTTTCTAGGTCCTCTGGCTTTTGTTTTTAAACCTAAAAGTAAAGAGGAAAATATCTTTTTCATTGGAAAGCAAAATGACACAAAATATCATTAGAAAAGTAGGTTAAACAGAGTCCCAAGTGCCTAGTGAGACACCTTGCTGTATTATTGGTTTTAGAATCAATGTTGGTTATTAGTTATTGAGAAGAAGTAGTGTTTTTAAAATAAGTCTACAGACTGAGAATAAAATTTGCTCAGCAACAGAATTTCAGATAAATGTTAAAGACAGGTATCTTTTGCTAGTCTGTACTTTCATCATGGTTTTGCCACTAGTAGCCTATGGCTACTCTTTTACCTACTGCTAAGAAGTCTACAAGCATAATGACATTGTGTATCCCTTTTTGTGAGCATCCCATCAGTATCACTGGAGTCCTGTTTTCCGTGTGGGAATGGGGTAGAACTGTAAGTAGACACAGAGCAAATAACAGATTTCTTTTCAGGAGTTGAAGCTGTTTTTACAGAATAAGAACATGCCATTTTAAGAAACTGATTTAAGGCATCTTAGTCAGCTCACTTGATCCCTTGGTGAAGATGACAGTTTGCTATCTCATGAAACCCCTATTATTTTATGTCAAGAGTGGGTGAATACTGGCCTAGCTAGTAGTAGTAGTAGCAGAAGCAGCAGCAGCAGTAATATAAATAAGAAATTATCTCCAGAGGAAAATAGCTGCTGCAGTCAAATGATCTTTGAAAGTAACCTTTAAGATTACAGCTAGCCCTGCATACACTGAAGGTCATCCCAAATAAACAGAGAACAAAAATATGCTTTTTTCCCGCCCTTCACAGCCACCAAGCAAAGTTCTTTCTAGCATCTTGGGAAAAAGCAATCTTCAGTTTGCAGGAATGAGCATAATGCTGAATATCTCCACCACCAGCTTAAACCTAATGACTCCTGATACAAAACAGGTGAGTGTAACTGCCATATTCATTTGTGGGGCTTTTGATGAACAGCCTACTGCGTAATTATTTGCTGTCTGCCAAAATGCTCAGTTGTTCAAAGTTATTACTCCACAATAACATCCAACATAATGAATGAAATCAGAATATAAAGCATAGTAGGAGTCATAGTTTATTCTGGTGTTCAACACAGCTTTGATGAAGTATTTTCTTCTTGCCATATTTCAGGGAGCTCAGTTTTGCTCTTAAAAGACCTATGACTTGAAATGGTATTTTCTGGTCGTGGGAGTTCTTGTTGGGTACAGTTACAAACTTTCAGAGTGTTAAAAGGGATGCATTTGGAGTAAGTGATTAAAGGGCTGAATGCACATCCCCAATTTTGTTGTCATTCCTCGCATTTAGAGCCTTAAAGGGCAATTTGTTCCTGAGGTGCTGCTGAAAACACAGCCTCGAGGATTTTGCAGTGCAGTGAAACGCCAGTCTTTTAGAGAGACAAGGCAGCCTTTTTCAAGCAGCCCATTTCTTCTTCGTTGTGCTGAAGGTACAGACAGACTTTGGGGAATCACAGCAGTGGATTGTGAATGATGTATGATATGAGAAAAATTCTTGCTTAGGGTACAGACATGCACAGTCACTGCTGTGCTATTTGCTGTGAGACATATACTACATTAGGGCATGCAACTTTCTGCCCAGATACAGGTAGAGAGAAAAAAAAAATAAATTCCTGCTGTCCTTAGGAGCCTCAGGGTTAAAGAATAAGAAAGAATGCAGACAGGTTCCTGTTTATTATTATGTTTTCATTCATTTATCTTCATTCTTACCCTTATTTAGAAAACATAACCTTCTGCAGTGAGCACTAAACTGTGGGAGCCATATTATGGCTGACTGCAGTAATTTGGAGCCTTATTATGGAATATAAACAGCAGTGCTTTCATAAGGACAGTTGCCCTCAGTCAGAAGTATAGAAACTTGATGGTAATTAAATCTACTACAAAAGTGCCAAACCCTGAAAGTCGCCTCGTCTTCAGCTGACATCAGGGTAGAAATGGAGCTAAACTGATTTATGCCAGGGAAGAATCCTTCCCCAGATGACTTTTCTCTGAGTTGACAAAACTGCTTATCCTTCTGTCACATCATTCTTTTTGTGATAGACTTGGTCTGCGTTCTGCAGGGCTGGGAAACATCTGGTCTCTCAGAGATCCCCAGTCTGGCTGCGGTCTCCCTTGTTTCTTGTTTGCGCCAAGCATTTGGTTTTAAAATAAGCATGGCCCAGTAGCTTTTCCCTTTGAAGCCCCACCCAGGAAGATGGCTGAGAACTTCTGTGATAGTCTTTTTTTCCCCAGACAAGCTGGAAGGCAAGAAAAGAGTTGTTGGTCCTTGGGAAGCAATTGCATGTATCCCCGCACAACAGTTTTGTGAACATGTTAAGCAGGAATGAGTGGAAGTTGAATTTCTTTTGTTTTGTTTTGTTTATTTGTTTAAAATGCAGCTTTGGTAGACTAAAATATTTCTCAACTATGTGCCAACATTAGGGAATCATTTCATTTTAAGCAATGCAAGATGTTGGTAATTTGCTATGCCTTGTTTCAATTTTGGTGTTGGAGAGAACAAAATACCTCTGCCTCAAACTAAATTAAACTGTTTAGCTGTGGAATGAAAAGAAAAAAATCTGACTTGAACTGATGGATTCAACCACTTTTCAGTTTTCTTAAAATTTGGAAAAATAAGTTTTGAGGCAATCTGAAATAATTTTTGGTTTTTATGATGCTGAACTAAAAGATCAGGTTATTTTCACAATTCAAGACAGTGACAATATTAAATGTGTAACAAATCTTCACAAGTTCATCTCTGCTGTTAGGATCACTTTGTTATGGGAAAAAGAGAAGGAAGTCCCCACTCACGAGTAAGGGAACAATGGTTCACCAATGAATGCTTAAAAATTCACCACATTTTCAGAGGCTGCTGTGGGACAAGCAGAAATATTGAAAATGAAGCATTCTTTACATGAAACTAGCACTACAAATAGTTGTCAGCTCTCTCTGACTTTGTGAAGCAGCAAGATCCAGAGAAACTCATGTCAGTCTCTTTTCTTTGCAAGGAAGATAGTTGCTAGTTCAGGTCTTTAGGATGCAGGATGGGAGAACAGCCCAGCAAATATCTTTTTAGCCTCATTTTTTCCAAAACGGTTTTCTAAAGTATGTGGTACCCTCTCCAAAGTGAGCAATTAAGATCCAAATGACTATTATCACATGCTCTGAGGCACTAAATAAGGGGCCTGTCATATACCAGATAAATTCCTTGGCATGGTTTCTGTGACTTAATCATCAAGTGAAATTTTATTAGAGATCAAGTAAACTGGATATCAACTCCATTCATCATTATCTGTAATAAACAAAGTGAGCTTTAGCAGATTAAAATTTCTCCAAAGATACTGGATGACAGATCTATATGATTTACTGGAGTTTTGAGCACATTTACGATTTTGCTGTGTCTTGCTAGGTTTTAAAGAACAGGAGAGTAGATACATTCATCCTTAAGTGTGTTTATATTATCATGCTACTCTTTGCACTCCTTGTAGGTGAAATGCAGAAGTCATTTTGATCTTGGTTTTGTATTTGCACCCCATACAAGCCAAAAAAGAAATTAAAAGGCTAATCTGTAAGAAAACCTACTGACTCACACTTACGCTTTCTGATCCATACAGATCATAGCAAATCACCATATGCAATCTATTTCCTTTGCGTCTGGAGGAGATCCGGTAAGCATTTCTTTAAAGCTTTCTACCATGTAGATATTGCTTTATGAGGACTGTGTGACAAAATTTATTGCATAGCTTACTGAAAGAAAAATATAACCACAATAGCTCCTGTTTCCTGTTTCATAAATTATTCTTGGTTGTTGCCATCAAACTCTTTTTGAGGGAAACGACTGACAAGTAGTCATAAATCCTCCTCTTTGAATGACTGAATCAAAAAGTACCAAAGAGCTGTGAGCATTCATATAATAACTGATAAGCAGGTCTCTGTTTTTCAGAGTAATGTAGTATAGTCACATGGGTATTGTGTGAACTTTTGTCCTGACTGTTTTTTATTTTGTACTTTTTACAGTAATAGACTGTGTTGCAGTTATATTTATAGCAATGTATGCATTTTTCTTTTCTTCTCATCTTTAAGTGTACATTGAGAAAACTGTGCTAAATACTGCCTTCAGGTATATTCACCACACTCATGCAGCTTGAAGACAGGGTCTCAGAAAGAGCCCAGATCTTCCATTCTAGTTTTGCAGAGCTTTCAGATACACCTACACTTTTGGTTCATTTGGATCAAAGGGCAGACTTTTGCTTATTGTGCTTTTCCCTGTTTTTATAAGCAGTCCATCCAAAGGCATATTAAATGTGCTTAAAAAGTATTTGTCACCCAGGAGGCAATGGGAGAGTTATAAAACAGAGACATTGCTCACCTCTTACCTTAGAGATTTGAAAGCTTTTAAACCTACGTTAATTGAATGAGTCTGTCTCTTCCTCTGTCATACGATTATCTGTCATTTATCAGTCATGTACTACAGGTAAGGTAATATCTAGCCTGCTTTTTAGTTAATTCTCTCAGCTCAACGCTGCTAAGTTGAAGATCCTTGGTACTTTCTCTGTTCATTTTACTATCCTCAGAAAACATAAGGGCAAACTTCTTTCTTAGTATAGCTCTGCTGAGCTCAGTTCAGTTCCAGAAGGAAATAGGACACTGTATCATAATAATTTGAGGAGCAAAAAATGGATCAACAGCAGCTTTGAAATACAACAGATTGCAATGAATGCTGTAAATGAACAATTCCTGAAGTGGGCAGAGGAATGATTAGCACAGTTCCCTGCCTCTGTAAGAAGATTCTTCACTCCCCATCTGCCATTCCAAATGCTGAGTCCTGGAAACACCATTGCACACTGCCCACTGATAGAGTGATTTACCAGGAAAGATGAGAGAAGCAGCAGTAGAGATTGGATTTGGAGTAAACAAGCTCTTCCAAATGTTTTAGAGAGAGAAAAATCATGCTACTGAGTCAGTGAGCTACCAGAGAAATCAAATTGTGTGTTGTAAGGGAACCTACCAGAGACAGTGAATTTGTTAATTGTGTTCACAGTAAGACCACTGCATGGTGATCTCATTCTGGGGGTGGAGAGGGTAGGTATGAGTATCTAATGATACTCTGCAGGCTTGTCTCAGTGGGCTAGTATGCAGCACAACTTTAAATCAAGAGCTTGTTCATAAAGCAGGTTGTTCCTTTGTCCTCTGTGCACATGGAAGAAGACAAGATGCAAGGATGTGATTTAAGTCACAGCTTTATTAAACCATCTGAGGCTCATCCAGACATAACTTTCATCAGCCCTTAATGATTTCCACTTGGTGGAGGACTGCCACCACCAAACCATATATCTTAAACACAGTTGAGCTCCAGCCCACAAGCTCATCTCCTCATATGAGATTAAAAATGGACGGAGAAAAGCTATACTGAGCAAGCAACACAGATCTGTGCCCATGTTGCTTCAGGAAATACTTCCCTTATTTTGAGTTTTGAAGTTTGGTTTATTTGGAAGCGAGGCTGCCCCCACTCCTCACTCCATCCACTCTTCTGCTCTGGATATCTGCCACATATTCATGCCAGCAATTAGCTTTGCAACTTTCCTCCCACTCCCTAAATGTTAATTACCTCCATCATTCCAAATACATCCACTGGAGAAATGTTCCACAATCTTGGAGAACAGCTTGAGTACCATATATGTTTTTGCAATATTCCGCTTTGCAATGAGTCAGACAGTTCTGGCTGTGTCAGTACATGGGAGCTTAAAAATGTCTCCACCAAATCCTTTTACACACCATTTCATGTAGTTCACTTCCAAGACTGTGTTCTGAATCTGCTTTAGCTCTCTGATACACTAAGTATTTTTCATCCATAGTCATTTCAGGTGGCTGTTTCCAGGCTGCTAGACAAGGCATCTGTTTTTGGAGATGCCTACCGAAATTTCAGAAAGGTGGATCTTATAAGACCTAATAAGGCAGGTCTCTCAGAGATCCTTGAAGGCAGTAGTTTTTCAGTTTCAGCTCTGCCTCCAAATTTTAACACTGCAATCCAATTTCTTTGAAGTGAAAATTATAGCTCATTCATGCTTGTCTACAGTCCTTGAATGTCAGGGACCACTTTGCTGCATCAGCCCAGCCCTGTGTAGCTATTTGATGGGAGACTTCTAATTTAGCCACTGTGAAATGTGCCTGCCTTAGGTCCTCAATGGTTTATTGTAGTCAGCTTGAATCTGAGAGCTTTAGGTTCTGCTGAAATAGGTCACGCTCTGGAGAAAGTGAAGTGGTGGGATCAGTACCAAAACCTATAAATATTTTTATGGGGTTTAAGTAGCATATAACTGTAGAGCAAAACAAGACATTTGAGGGTCTACCCACAGGAATACGCACACTCTGGACTGTGATCTTTTGCTATGATCAGTGCAAAGATTTTTTGCATTCATTATAGATATCTTCATTTTTTGACAGGATACAACTGACTATGTTGCATATGTAGCTAAGGATCCTGTTAATTGGAGAGGTAAGTTAGAAATATCTATTTGGCATCTTTTTTCCTTTGAGAGACATGAATTATTCATGGTATAATTCAGTCAATTTTTTTTTCTTCCCCAGAAAAAAATAAATACAGCCCAATAAAAAGATTGCCTTTGACAGAATCATGGAAAGATTGTGTAGCAATAAGGAACAACCATGCGCAAGTTGATTCTCAAACTTGGAACAGGTATTGCCTGTAGTTCATCTTCAAGTATCACTTGGATTCTCTTTATGTCTTAAATCAAACACTTGCCTTACTTGGCTGTGCGAGCTTCCAGGCAACAGTTAACTCTTACCTACACCCAATCACTATGCAAGGACTAAGCAGTCTTCTGACTAAGTCTTCTGATGAGGTGGCTGAATCTGTTAGGTCTTCTCAGTACTTGCCTAATTCTCCCTGGCAGAATCAAATTCTTTACCAAATAGCAAGCTTCTGAGCCAGCTTGCTGGAGGTTGTAACCCTCTTTCTCAGTGAAGTTTTATTCAAGGTTATATTGCTTTATGAGCAATCGGTCAGGAAGAGGGAACCTCTTATTCATTGTCTTTAAAGACTAAGATCCAGTTCAGATTCTCAAAAATAAAAGTAAACTATAAAAACTGCAAATTACATTCTGAAATAATAAGTACAGAAAACATTCCTGCTTGTAATGCAGAAAGCATCACTAAGTCTTAATGCTAGACACAAAGTATTGTATTATGTATCTGAGAATCTATTTGTTATTCACAGATTCAGAGCTCCAAAAAAAAAGACTCATGTACTTCCAATAGGATTTCTGCAGAATTCAGACACTTTAACTCCAAAATGCCAACCCTGCAAACCCTAAGCTGCCAGCTTACCACGGGCACAACTAATTCAGTAGCTTCCATATTTTGTCACCTTTAGTGATTTTTGCATACCTCAACAATCAATTGTGTCCATGTGCGGAGATGTCAAGGCTTGAGAGCATTAGTAAGCACACTAATACGCTGGATATTAGTGAAACACCTAGAAAACTTATGGATAAAGGGAGGTAGGGAGATAGTCTAGCTCTTTACCATGCTTTATGTTCCAACATGATGTGTCCCTCGTTAGAAAGGCTCCAGCATCAGACTGCAGGCTGTATGGTGCAGAGCTGTTCTCCACCTTGCCTGCTTTAGCAGTGCCCTTCTGCTAAACTGGAAACTGATCTAGTTGTACTGAGAGATCTCAGTGGCAATGTAGTGGACCAGCATCACAGACTGGATGTTTGGACTTTAGGGGTTGGAAGACCTGTGTTCTGTTTTCTGTTCCTGTGTGAGTGGATTTTATATTAAAAATGTTTCATGGATTATGTTCCTTATATCTAAGCTGAATGTGTTTAGCCTTAGCTTTTTGTCACTGCTCATTGTTGAGCTAGTCTATCCTTTGATCACGGCTTCATCTAAGCATCTGGTATTGTCTTCCTGTGGTGTATTTAGTTCAAGTAATTTCTCAGTTTTCTTAAGCAAAAGTTTGACAGAGTGAACTCTGTAGGTCTCCAGCTACAGTGCATATCCTCCATCCTTCAGATAATTTCTGTTCCTCCTTCTTTCATTTTTCTTCATTGTTTTAAAAATGCAGATGATGCCAGTTATTGTTGGGACTAATCTAGTATTAATGTTTGCAATCTATAACAGAGTGTGCACCTTCCTATTCTTACTTTCTTTTGTAGTCATCGTTAGCCCGTTTCTCATAAGCCTTTTTTGCTGGAGGCAAGCACTGTTATCTCATGTGAAATTCTTTCACGCTGTGATCTTTAAGCCTTCTGCATTACAGCTTTCTATGGGAGCTTTCCCCAGTCATGTGTGTACATCAGTGATTTGCAGATCAGTGAGTTTGTATGTGACCAGTATTAAAATACACTTTTTTAAAAGGTCTTGTTTACCAAGGGGTCTGGATTGCCCTCTTTCACCATCAGTGGCTATTCTGTCAGCGTTTGTGTTATCTGCAAATTACTTCAGAAGTGAGTCTGAATTTACCTCTGTATCTAGTGAAAATGTTACGGCTGCTGTTATTGACACTAGCACCGATGCTGTAGTACAGCTTTCACTTGCATATTAAACTCATTTCTGCCCAAGGATGGAAAAGATCTCTTCAGGCTTTATATTCTGGATCTAGCAAACTAAAGGCTGACTGTCTTTCACTGTAACATTCAGAAGAAATCATCTCCGTGTGAGCTAAACCTTCTCATCCTTTTACAAGAAGCACATCTCCTACCTGCTGAAAGTCCATTCATGTATCCAAGGAAACAGGTTACTCATTATGTCACCTACCAAAAAATGATTCGTGCTTCATTTCAGCTCTAGACAGGTTTAGCAGTGAGTAATGTAGCCCCTTTAAATCCCCACTCTAGTTATAGAGTGCAAAAATTATAGCTTTGTTTGGCCTAACTACTGTCAGTCCACATTCATGGAGGTAAGTCTTCACCTTCTCTGGTGGATGATTGTTCACTGCCCCCAGCAGTAGTGCAGAGGGGGTAAACAGCAAATATCCTGCTGCTAGCCAGCGATGTCTACCTCTGTCTTTGAACACATGGAGGTCCTGGTTTTGGCTGCTGAACCCACTTCAACACGCAGCTAAGGACATTTCCCCTGAATCAGGCATTGCCTCAGCCTGCTGGTCAGCACAGCAGATGCTATAAGGTGAGAAGAGAGCATCACTGGATCTGTTTAGCAGGGCAGCACTGTGACTGGTGCCATCTCATGCTGCATGGGGTACTGCTGCTGCTGAGGGAGAGATAGCTTGGTGCCCTCATTATCCCATACCTGCATAACTGAAGGCTTCTTGGCCCTTTATTCTGGCCTCTTCAGAAGTCTGTCCAGCAGGTCAGCCTCTGAAAAGTCATTGTTAAACCTCCTGAGTCTCCCTATATTGCTTTAACCAAAATTATGTCACACAAATGTCATGACCAATCCTTATTTGTAGGACATTGGCATTCAAAGCACTTGATTCCACTGAGTTGGACACTGGGCATGTGCTAAAATGCAGTTTTTCAGCTGAAGAATTTATATTTGGGTTATTAAAGCAGTCAGGGGTGATAGAAATTAGCAACTTTGAACAAGGTCCCACTGTACTGCGGGAGGGCTTGGAAAAGAACCAGAGTTTCAAATCCAATTCAGGCTCTAGCCAATAGACCATGTGCTTGTCCAGCACTAAGTATGGAAAATGAACTTGCCTGGGCTTTTCTGAATATCACCAAGATGTTGTTCATTCAGATCTTTAGGTTCTAGGTCTTAACACCCATCTGTGTTCCTGCAGTGTTAGGTTAAATCTTCACGAGTTTGCCCATTTATGTTGTCACATAAGATGACACCTCTGATTTAAAACCAGGATGGATTTGGCTGCTCAGATAAAGCTGATAAAGGTTTCTTGGTGTCCTATAGGAAGAGAGCTTGTGTTGCCAGCCTCCTTCCTTAGTGCCTCTGTCAACTCTGTGTTCAGAGAGATGGCACGTGGGGGAGTGCTGGAGTCAACTGGGGTCCTGGCTGTATGCTCCCCAGTGATCCTCCAGCTTGATGGGAGCATCTCCATACAGACAAGCAGGAAAATACACCAGCCTCTGTATTACTGGAATCAGATCAGGGCCTGGCATCTAGGAAGGATCCTAGTTACTGCTCCTCCCTCAGCCTGAAATTTGGGAAATTCTGGAAACTCAAAGGAAGTGAACAGCTTGCAAACTTGGGGTGATTAGACATAGAACTGAAGTGGGGATAAAGTTGAGGAAAGCAAAGAGAGCTTTTTTTTGTTGTTACTGTCTACTAATATTTTTATAATTTCAACTTAAAACTCAGAATTCTCATATAATCTATTGCATTCATATAATAACAAGTGACATTTTATGAGATTTCCTGTCTTTATGGACTTGTTAAGATTGTGGAACTGATTTGTCGTTTTGCGTATTGCGGCTACTCACTAGAGCAATTTTATTTAACCTTTTAAAAGACCACATTGCCTGAAATTCTCTTTGCCAGATTTGGGTTTTATTGATATATTCACACCATGAATAGGGCAACTATGCCTGACATGTGGGTGTTTTGTCATAGATTAGTGCATCCCACCATAACATAAATAATTGTTTGCATGTGCATGTGTCAAATCTTTTTCATTTAGCTTGTCATATACTGGAATGCTGTGATGGCCTGGCTCAGGATGTCATCAGCACCATAGGGCAGGCGTTTGAGCTTCGATTCAAGCAATACTTGCGATGCCCCTCTAAGATACCTACTTTCCATGATAGGTGAGTATGATTGCAGAAGACTGCTAAAGGATCTTCTTTAGCTTTGTGTTTACTTGATAAAATGTGCCATGGACAAAGTTGCTGGAGATGGATAGGACTTAAATACTTTAAAAGGACGTTTCTCCCAAATTAGCAAAGCAGGGCTTGCCTAATGAATGTGAAAGGTGCACAGTCATTTTAAAAGAATGGGCTAAATATGGATTTCACAGTTAACTTACTGAAATGATCATGCATTTTCTGTTGTAGTTAGTAGGCAGAGTTGGATGGCCAAGAATGGATGTTATTTGTGGCATTTCCTCGTTGTTACTCTCATAGCAGCTCTGTCAATTTAGATGAAGTAAGCTAGAGTTGCTGGGCTTCCAAAATGACTAGTGATGTTTCACTATTTCTGATATTAGCCAGGGTGAAGTTTTTAGAAATACAATGTATTGTACACAGGCTTTGACTGCATTGTTCTCTGGAGGATACAAAGTCTGTTTGCTTGTGTGTGTTTAAAAGGCTGGGACAGAGCATTCTGGTGAGCTGTGTTTTTGACATGGATTGCTATACACTTGCTAACATTAGTATAAATCCCAGTGAGCTGGTGCCCTGTATAATCTCCTATATCAGAGTAAAATGAGTGTATGGTAAGTATAAGATGCTACTATCCTAATCTGGAAGCATTCTGTACTCACTTTAGACTTCTGTAAATGACTGTTAAACGTAGACTGAAACCACGGATCTGATCTCTTGACTTTGGGAAGTTCTTCCAGATTTATACTGGTGATAGTGCAACCATAATTAAAGACAAACTTTTAGGGCTTAATCAATCAATCAAATAATAATATTAAAAATGCTACTGTGAGGTTAAAAAAAATTGGGTTTTAATGCAGTTTATAGTGGTCTTTGACGCTAAGTAAAAACATTCTTTACTCAGCATAAAGGATTTAATCTGTTGCAAAGGAGGTTTGGAGCAAGTTTGTCTAAACAGAGGGAGTCTGCTACATGATCCATCATTGCTTCCTGACTTATAATGGGAGTTGAATTTTCAGAATAATATACAATAGTGATTCCCTGACAGGCAGTCTAAACATGCTGTTAAGTCTGTAAGTCCTTTGCAAGCACGGGGCAAAATAAAGCGCTCGCTTTCTTACAGGGTGCAGAGTTTTGATGAGCCATGGATAGAGGAAGATAATGAGACAAGAGAACATCCCTATTACAACAGCATCCCAAATAAAATGCCCCCCCCTGGCGGCTTCATTGATGTCAGGCTCAAAACAAGACTTTCCAGTGCTGCAGATACAGCTCAGGTCAGTGCAGTTGCATGTCTGCCCTCCTGCTGATGGATCCAAAATTTTTTAAAAATGTGTGTTTTAAAATAGATACATTGGGACTGTAGCTGGCCATTCATGTGTGGCCAGCTTCCTATTGAATGGGCACAGAAGATCTAGGGGGCAATAAATTAGGCAGGTTCAGAACAAACAAAAGGAGGTGAGCTCCTCATAGTGTTAATATATTACACAGGTTCAAGGAACAGAAATCCACTGAGCGTTACTACATTTGTAGAAACCATGTCTGCTTCAGGGAGCATCAAGTAGTGCACACTAACTGGGAAAGATTTGATGGAGAATCTAGTGCAGTTGTTATCAACAGTTCATTATGTTAATAATGCAGTAGCCATCAGTATTCAGCCAGGTTCCTAGGTAGGTTCTCCACATAACGTTGAACTGAGGTCAGCTTGCATATTTCTACAACATTGCTGTGCGAAGTTTGACTGCAGTATCAACACAGCCGCTTAAGAGTAGTTTTCAGATCCAGCACAACTCTGCTTAAATCCAGAGGGGCCTTGCCTGTAGACATTATGTTCCCTTCAGTATCCAAGTGCATCCCCTGGTACCAATGTGAGTCTTTCAGGTCAGGCTTTGGAGGGTGCTGGGAGCATCTTCTGGTCCCAGGTGTGTTTCTGTGGAACACTTTTCCCAGACATGGTTTGTCAGGGCTTGCTATGTGACGGCAAATCTAGTGGAGGAGATGATAACATCATTTGGGATTGTGAAGGTTAATAAAAGCAGGAAGCAGGGAAGTTTACATGAAGGTCACCAGGAATATTTTACTCCTACACATATGCATTTGTTAGATACATACTCTGACACCATGATGAATTGGAAATTAAAGTGGGAGTACACAGAATACAACCAAGGAAATTGTGAGAGCCACTCATAAGATATCTGAGCATTTTAAAGGTAATTGAAAATTTCTTTGCACATGCATCCATTCTAGTCTGCAGCAGGAGTGGGAGAGCAAATCTATTACCAGAGTCATCACTTAAGAGACAAATTCAATGAAGACTGGCATCATGGGCCTGTTAAGCAAGGTGAGTGTTGATAGTTTTACCTGTAATATTGCAGGAGGTTCTTGGGTAGACAAAGCATGTGAAAGTCTGATGCCTCAAAGTCTTAAGGCAATGAACGGCACTTTGTTGATAGACGCCCTTTGTCTGAATATTAGCATTGATGTCAATGAAAAGTATTTGGTAATTACCTCTGGATAAATTATTAAATGCACACCTTCATAAAATTTTATCTTTTGCAGAGCAGTTCATAAATAGAGTTGTCCCAAACCTTCAGCTATCTAGCTTGCCATATCTTAATATGGTATTTAAAGACAAGCAGCACGGTCTGTTCAGAAAATCTGACCCACTAGACTAGGGAAGATGGAGTTTCCAAAGGAAGAGCCTAAAGTCAGAACCTTTTTTAAAATGTGAAACAATGCATGATTTTGCACATGATCTCTGCTCCCCAAATAACAAATAATGCATAATGTTCTTTTTGTTGTTGTCTATGAATTTTAAGCAAATCACATCAAAACATATGCATGAAATTTCACCCCTTCCACCTTTATGTGCCACCTTTATGTGCCAGCTTTACTGTGTTTCTGGGGACACTTTCATTTCAAGTGCGAGAATATGTTATCTGTTATTAATCTGCACAGATTTGAGGATTTTATTCCATTTCCTTCTCTCATGACTTCCCAACTGAATATCAATTTTGAAACTGACGGTCTTTATTTACAAAATTTTCGTTCCACCCTGAATAATAGCACCCCCCACCCCCACCTCCCCGTCATTGAAACACAGTTTTGAATGCATTCATCAACATTTCTTTCTACTAAATCCTGCAGTTATTGACTTTACATCTCCCATTCCAGGGAATTTTAAACCTGTGGTGATGGGGTGTGATGTTATTTGGTCTTTATAACAACCCTGTTCTGTCAAATACCAAAAAGAAGAAAAAAAGTCTTGAATTTTCTAGGATCTCTGGATATTTGTAGTATGCTAGAAGGGAAATCACAAGTAACCACAACAGCAGAGATGCCAACATACGTGAACACCCATCATATAAATATAGAAGCTCTATTGGCACTTCAGGCAGATGCTGAAAGCACCATCAGTGGAACAGCAGATGATACCAAAGAGAGCAGCCCAGGAAAAGATCTGTTTGACATGAGTGAGTTCACTTCCTATTCACTCCCTTTCTAACAAGCAAACCCATATGTTTATGTATTAGTTCTGTATAAAAAGAATTTTAAAATTCTCAAAATGTATTCCTGGTGGAGTTACGGAGAATTTTAATGGTTTCATATGGTGGTTCCATATCTGACCAAGTTGAAATACGAATGGCTGAAGATCTGAAGCTAGTTTGTATTGCATCTGAGTTAAGCTGAGTTGCAGTCTACATTGTCCTTAACATGACCATGTCAGAAGGAAAATACATCAGGAGGCTTGTCATGCAGGAAAGTGAAGGAGTGAATGGCTGGAAAATTAGCTCCAGCCTGTCCTATGAATATGTTACTAGGAAGACAATGCATACTGCAAAAATTTTGTGCAACAAGGAAGCTGGGAGGAAAATTAAAAGGCTGTGTTATGCCTTGCTCTGGATAGGCCTATTGTCCTATCTAGTTATCTGTTCCAACTTTGAAGTCAGCTTTTCCAAAATCAGAATCACAGCCATAGCCATAAAACAATGGTTTAATCATCAGTCATAATTTGGTGTTGGTGCTACTGATACACATTGTTCTCAGCCTTGAAGAGATACTTAACAGTAAATTAGGGAAAGCAGTTTGAAGTACAGAAAATATTCTTTGTTTTTTTTTTTATTCTTCCTACCTCCAATCAATTGCTGACACATGATTTATTTAATTCAGTTCACATAATTAAAAGGCAGTGAGACAAAGTGGTTGGTGCACAAATGCTATTTGTAAAATACCATATCTACATTTCTGTTACCTCAGTATACATAAAACTATCTTCCTGGCATGGTTTTGCTCAGATATGGCTCTATTTCTACAGCTTAGGGAGATTTTGGATTAAAAGAAAAGGTGAGGGAAGAAAGTTGATCTGTGAATATAAATCTGAAATGAGAAAATTTGCTGTCTGAAATTGGGGGTGTTAACCTTGATTTCTAGCATGCTGTGCCTTTAAAATGTGCACATGCTTACCTGTATTTTATACACATTCTTTTCCTAAAAATCAGGAAAACTGATTTCTCATTTTCTGTCTTCCAGCCTTCATTAATCTTTATTAACTGTTGGATCATCAGGGAAAAGTATTATTAAAAATTGTGTCAACTAGCCCTAAGTGAGTAGTTTGGCAAGCTAAACATGTGTTGGGCTTTGTGCAGACTGCAATGTAGTGAAGACATACATGAGCTGGTTTTGAGAATTAGCTGAGTATCAACAAGCTGTGACAGCACAGTATTTACCCTATTTCTTTGAGATAAATTAACCTCTCTGTGGCCCCATGCAAACATGACTGTGTACTCCTCACATCTGAGCAATCTGTTTAGAGCTGGTGAATTGCTACATGGTATTGTTCTGCAGATGTCATTTAGCAAGTCTAGCGGGCACAGAACAATATATCTTTTTAATATGTGCTAGTTGGCCAGATGAAGGTCTTGCAAGGGAAAATAGCTTCTGATAGGTTAGTACAGCATATAATGAAGCATACACTGACCCATTTACTATTTCTGCAAGACTGTTGGGACCTGTAATGACACATCTTTTCATTTTACTCTACAGAAAGTAACACTGAGTTCAGGATTTAGCTGAGGTTTAAAAGTTGCTTCCCCAAGGCTAATTTCAGCTAGGTAAATCATGGTAAAGGTTTTAGATGGTGTCTGTGTTGCAAAGTCCCTTCCCTAGGTGGAGTCTAGGGGTAGGCTGAGTGACAAGGGCAACTGATCCCTTTTAGACATACTGGGCTGAAGAAATGGATAATTTTTAAATGTATATGTTGCTTGAAGAGAGACCAAATACGAGTATGACATTGAGTACCCATGTTATGCAATTTATTTGAAATGAAACTGGTGTATGTGGCAAGACAAAAGGAGAGCTCTGCCCATTACCAGGGCATATAAATGCAACTGTTGACAATAGCCGTTACTGAAATAAAATCACTACCTTTCAAAAGCTCTTGCCAAGGTTTGCTCTGGTTATTATCAGCATCATTCTGTGTATAACATAGATTTTTAATATATTAGACTCCTCGGTCTTAGCATAATCCATAAATCAGTAGGCCTAGTAGCGTACCTTCCCTCATTTTTTCATAAAGATAAAAGGAAGTGGCTATAACACAAAATAAATCCTTTCAAAAATGAGTGGAATATCACCATTTTGTAACATGATTTACCTCTGAATGATTTTGCCTTTGTTCCTATTTCCACAAGCAGAACCATTTGAAGATGCCCTCAAGAACCAAACATCTGAGGCTGTGTTGAGTAAATCTGCCTCCATTGGAGGCAGCAGTCCTCTTTTATCCAGAGCATCTCCCTGGACTGTAGCCAAAGAGCTGAGTACAGAGCCATGGTATCAAGGAGAGATGAGCAGGAAAGAAGCAGAACAGCTGTTAAAGAAATGTGGAGACTTCCTCGTGAGGAAGAGTACCACGAATCCCGGCTCCTATGTGCTGACAGGCATGCACAATGGACAAGCCAAGCATCTTCTTTTGGTGGACCCAGAAGGAACTGTAAGTGCTGATTCTTCAGTAACACAGCAAGTTTCTGGCACTTCACATTTTCTCTGAATGTGTTTAAACTTGTTTACAGCTTATTCATATCTCTAGTATGCCATCACATCTCTAATTCTCTCCCTAATATGATTTCTGCCCATTGCAAGGGTGCCTTAGGGACCTGATTCCCAGAAAGTTCAAGCTTTGGCCACTGCTGTACAGTCTTAGTCAAAAGTGCAGCTAAGCCACTGCTTTATCCTTCCTGCTGAGAATCTGCTGGTGGCTCTGCAAGTTCAGCCATTTCCACATGACAACTCTGTCAGTCAGGATACGGAAGAGGTCCTTTGTGTTTTCCTGCACCTAAGACAAGGAGAGAACTGGTGTAAATGTGCTCCACCTCTTTGCTGCACAGGGACGCCCTTAATGACAAGGGGACTCTCCCAGCAGCAGGATGGAGAAGACAAGGGAGCTGCAGTTATCTGCAGCTGCCCTGTCCTGTCCTGCTTCTTGGGAGGCTTAGTCTCATCTGAGAAAACGAAAGCATCACCACGTGTTTTATTCTTGGCCCCTGGTAGCTGAGAGTGGGCAACTCCTCTTCCTCTGTGAAGGACAACTTTAGTTGACAAGCCCCAAAGAAAATAAGAAACTCCTGTAAAGGAGTTGGCCTGTTGGCATTTGTCCCCGCTGAGAAAACTGTAGCAGTCAGCCGAATTATGCCGATCCTGCAGAGGCAGTAACGCTGCGATGGGGAATGCCCATGGTACTTGTTGTAATTGCATTCGCCACATGAGGGCAGTCAAAGAACGGGTTTGCAGTTTTTAGGTTCCAACTGCAGAGTCCTGGGCTTGGCCGGTACACCAAGCCTGGGGGACTGGCCCCATGCCTCCTGGGGGCGGCTTCCTTTGCTAAACTTTTGCCAGCGGTTTTGTGACTCCTGCAGCAGGGCCCCCTAATTCTCCCTTCAGCATAAACCCACAAATAGCTGTTACAAGCTATTTCAAGGAAAATGCTGCTATGTGACACAGCAAGTAAAAGGATGCTATGTCCCACTGGCAGCTCTGCTGCTCTGATGACTGGCATGGAGTACTTGGTCCCAGTGATGACTCCTGCGACATTTTCCTCCTGTAGGCAGAGGACAGACACCCTGCCTCTATGAGCAGCACTAATTTGCTGACGTCCTTGAGTAGGGACCTGCTTGTTCTCTGCACCTACCCCCTCCCTGAGGCTACTTGTGATCTCCCATCGTGGCCCAAATGGCTCCGAAGTTCCTTGCTCAGGAGGAATTGCTTGATAACAACAGCTTTTCTGTGGCTGTCTTTAGGCTGCTGTCTATGATTTGTGGGATCCTGACACAGACCCTGAGGAGCCCTATTTGTGACTTGTCAGAGTGGAGAATTGTCAATAAAATGCCAGTGTGTGGCCAGCTGCAGCAGCATGCCAGCAACTTGCATTGCTTCTGCATAGCCTCAGTGTGATTATTTGTAAAAAAAAAACGATTCACACAAAGGCTGCCTGAAAATTCATTTGACTCACAAATTACCCAGTGACACTTCACAGATTTTAAGGGTGCGTTTTCAGAGCAGAGCTAACAGTCCAGTTGCTTCTGCTCTCATCCCACTGACAAAAATAAAAAGATCTCTGGCTCAGGTAATGGATGTTTAAAATGGAGGACTGCAGGATTTTTGCTGGATTTAGAATTAGGGCTTGAATTCTGGTGATGGCAGAGCATACCACTTATGGTGAGAAGACTCTCAGCTGAGTTGAATGGACTGAAAATATGTTAATATAAATATAGATAGGGAAAGTTACTGCTATTTTAAAGATGTCTTTTCATTTTGAATTTATAGTTTTCAATAATTATAGAAAGTGATGTTTCAAAGTAGTATGTTTCAGAAATCATGAGAGCCTGTTTGTTTTCTTCAGTGACAGCTACATGCGGACTGAGCAGATAGCTCAGTTGTTGAAGTTTTTGATCCTGTGCTAAGTTGCTAGCAGTTTTGCCAGAACTCAATGATGAAGACTGAAATATTTCAAGTGACGTGCCCACGATGGCATAAGCTGACTCTGGAAAGTTTTAAGAAAAATTGTTCTCCCTTTCTGAGAAAAGTTCAAGGAAAACAGATGACATGCCTCACCTCAGAGCAGTGTTAACAGGCTTTTGCTTGAGGCGGTGTCAAGCCATCCCAATACAATGTTTTACTGCAGCATGACATTAGCTTGAGAGGACCTCTCCTCTGCCTATGGAAGCTGTATCGCTAATTTGTTTTGAACATAGGAAGGAAATGTTTTGTGAAGATGTGTTTAAATAATTAAAAATTGTTTTGTAATATGGATCAGTTTTTGGCCTGTCCTGATTTTTGACCATTTTACCTTGCAATATCAGTTTCCTCTTGTCATGGGTGTAATAATTTACTTAGCAGGATGCTGGTGCAGAGGGCTGCTAAATGGGCTAGACAATGACATCCCCTGCTCTGAAGTGTTTCCATTTCAAAGGGGTGTACTGTGCAGCATGGGGCAAACCCAAGCCAAGCACATGTGGTGGCTGGATCACTTTTGCTGAAGGGCATTTTCCAGCACCTAAAGATGAAGGTGTTTGTTAAGGAAAGCACAAAGCTGATGAGGCGCACAGAGAAGAGTTGGGTTCTGGCATCTCTGGAGGGACAGCTCTTTCTAATGAAAAAGGTGAAAACAAAAGAAGCAGGTCTCTTGAAGAAGAAAATTTGGTCTAAAAATCTGACTTACAGTCTGACTTAAACAAAATATTCAAGCAGACCTATTCAGAAACCATAATAGTAGTAGACTGGTCCATAGGTAGTGTGCAAAATATCTATTTGGAGATAATAGTGGGAAAAGGAGACAAAACAGAAGCAAAACTCCAGAAATGCCAAATTTCCACTGATTTTGATGGAAGAGAGATCAGTCTCTAAAACATGATTAATTGTGCCATTTTATTCTTAGAGAATTTTAGTGTGAAGTTAAGGGGAAAAGTATTTTGCTCTTTAATATATATTCTTGCATCCTTTTTTTGAAGGTTCGTACAAAAGATCGTGTCTTTGACAGCATAAGTCATCTCATCAATCATCATCTTGAGAATAATTTGCCAATAGTTTCTTCTGGGAGTGAACTCTGCCTGCAGCAGCCTGCTGAGAAGAAACACTGACTCCAGATAACTATTTTAGTTTTAGTAATTTGCAGGCTACAACTGGTGGAAATTGCAGATTTGAAAAAACATGTATATTAAAAAAGATAGCATATTCACATATTCACCAGTATGTTTTCTTTTGGTTTAAGGAGCCCCATTTCACACAGTACACTTGAAAATTCTCAATGCTTTATGTAGACATGAAGTCACAGCAGAAGGCTTTCTGAAAAAGCGATTTCAATAAAATTGTTCAGATTCTCTAATGTGAATATTGATAGTGTGTATATACACATTATATATATAAATACAGTCTATATTTATATTTTTCAAGTCAGTCTGTTGATGATATAGATCTGTCTTCTGTGCCATGAGTTTTTACCAGATGAAAAATACCAATTGTGATTGTTCAGATAAAAATAGAATTCAGCAGTCTCAATTTCTTGTGAAAATTAATATTAGGAATCTTATTTCTGATTTTACCTAAGAAGCACAACTATCAGGACTACAGGTAGATTATCCTGGTTAACCATGGAAGGAGTCTGAATTCAGCAACTAGTATTCCAACTTGGAAATTGAACATAAAATGATTTTTAAAAGCATTATTCAGTGTCATTGATATCAAAAGCATTTTATCTTTCTGAAGTCGTTTGAATTCTTATATGATGCAACTCAAAACATTTGTATCTTTCTTTAACAATGATTTGATGTGATTCTCTGTGTATGGGGTATGTGCTTTTTTTTTTCCTAATGATAATATAACAATATTCTGTAATTTTAATTTATTAATTTGAGTGCTAAGGTTATTTATAAGTAGTTCTGTGCTTTTGATGAAGATCTAGATGTCCTTGACTACCAGTCTCCAATGAGATGTTACATACCTATTAGGCAAGTTCTTTATTAAGGTTTAATGCAAGGTGTACATGGTTGATCAAAGACATATCTGAAAAATCTTTTCTTCTTATAAACAGTGAAAACTATAATGACTCAGTGGTCAGTTTTGCAAATTATGTCATTTGCATATACCAACCAAGGCATAACTTGACTTTGGCCTTCAACAAGTGATAGGTATTGCAAATATACTGCTTTTGTCTAAATATCAAGTTTAAAAATGTGCATATGCTAAAGATGCATTTCTGGCAGAAATGTACTTGGCTTTAGGTACTGGGAAATGTTTTAAGAAAGGTTTGTACTATTCAGATGCAAGCACTACATGAAGTTATTTTCCTATTTTATGAAGCTTATCAAGAGCCAAATTCAATAGACATATTTCCTGTAAAGGTAAAGTTTGTGCCAGTCAGGATTTAGCCTTCAGTGTTCCAAGGTCTTCTCCAACACCAGTATCTGAAATCAGAACTTCAGACTTGATTCATAAAGGCCAAGACTCAGCAGGTTAAATCTATGTTAAGCACCTGCCTACACTGAAGTAGACAAGTACTTAAAATTAGATTTGGTTTTAAGAATTTGCTAAGTTCAAAAATTTGTCAAACTACAACCAAACTGACAGAAGGGTTCACTTAGAATCCATTCAGGTAGGATTATTATATTAAAAATCTGAAATTTCATATACGTTCTGCTTTGAAATATGGCGAAGTTACAACTTGGGAAGTTTGGTTAGGTTGATCTCAATAACAAAAATGATTGAGGCACCTAAGACTAAACACGTGATCCTTTCAATAAAAATACATTTGATTCTGTAATCAAGGCATTCAGAAGCCAAACTAAGAAATTAGTGAACCAAATGCTTCTGATCAATTTTCCTGCAGATAGATAGTTATTAGTTGATATTTCTAGCTCCGAGTTGGAGCTGAGAGCAAAGGAAAGAAATTAAATCCTGCATTGCAACCCAAATTAGTATGGCACTGATGTTAGTAGAATTCTTAAAATTTGTGTTGTCCTTTTATCAGGTTGGAAATTGCAAGGGAAAGTGAGGAGATCTTATACCCCAAAACAGCATCCATCAAAATTACTTCATTTAAAAGCAGCCATGTCTCACCATGTTCCAGTTTGAAGTATCTTGGTTGCCACCTTTTTGCCATATATAACATTTGTCATCCCATTCTTCCACCTCCCTACAGCCATGTCCTGGAAATTTTTTAGTGTGATATCACTAAATGTAAGAGAAGGCCTCTTTTATACTTTGAATGTTGAATATTACTTTGGTAAGAGCCAGCTGCCTAACTCTCTCAGGTGCCTTTAAAAATCCCACCTGCTGCCTATGTCTGTTTTAGATTCCTAAATACCCTGTCAGTGTATGCCTGGAAAAATGTGACAAGACATGGGAATATGAATGAAGGCACTAAACATACACTGAAATAAACATCTAAATTTTTTACCATTGTCCTAGCTGTAGCTTTAATAACAGCAGCGACCTAGCTGCATGTTTTGGAAACTGAAGCAGGTGGCAAGGAGACACAAAATGAAAAAGCTTGACAGAAATATTAAATTCCCCAGACTGCATTTCACAAACTCTGCCTCCAGGAAAACGTGTCTGTTTTAAACTGCTCTGTCAGCCCAGCCAATTTGCCCAGGTCAGCATGCCCATTGATGATGCAAAGGTTACATGTAGGTTGATCAGATTCAGTTTGGTCCTAGGTAGCACCTTTGGGCTGTGACAGTGCCCTGCTGCCACAATGGGCCAGAAGATCCTGTCTGGCCAGATGTGATGATCCAGAGGTTTTTCTAAGTCACTGGCAACCAAATGATCTCAAAGCTGTCCAGAAGGAAGGGCTTGTATGCCAGTCAATGCTCTCTTGTTGATCCTGCCATTGCTTTTTGTCATTGTGACTCTGGTAGATTTAACTTTCTCCTATATGAAAATGGTATAAAAACTGTATAGCCATCTGGATAGCATTCCAAACTGTTGTTGTTAGAGTCAAAGACCATTTTACACTGAGCTCAACAAGAATAAACTGAACCTGCTATAGAGGCAGGGCTCTTTTCTGTGAGGAGCCAACACTGCCAGCAATTTAAGAGATGTAGAAGTTATGAGGTTGGCTCAAATGCTGTGCAATTGGCTGAAAACCAGACAGCTGACAGCCTTTTCATGTTTGCCTTTGGCTTTGAGTCCCCTCACCCTCTGTTTTCATTCTCTTTTATGCAATCCCAAGGGCTAGACATTTGCTGGTGATAACTCAGTACCAAGACTTCAAGAACTGGGAATTTACTGAAAGAACAAATTTACTAGACTCAATAGAAATCACTGAGATAAGACAATATTATGGTATCCTCTGATATTTTCACAGGGGATAGCTGAGAAGTCAGAACTGAAACTCTAAACATCCTGCAAGACTGTCTACATTGATTTTGAGTCCTGTCTGATTATTAGTGTGGATTTCAGTTGTGTTGCAACTATGTGAACTATGGGCAATGGAAATGCATTCAATTCCTTTAAACAAAGAACTTTCAAAAGTGGACCAAATGCTTCTGATTCATTTGTTGCAGATCTAGAGTAATTACTAGGTTAATAAAATTTTACAGTGAGGCTGGCAGTGATAGACTGGATATTGAGGTACAGTCATGTTCCCAAACTTTCAGTTATTTCAGATGCTTCATAAGCAATGAAATCTCAAATGTAGAAACTGTGATTTGAAAACTGAATTACCTTCTGACTTCAATGGGAATTTGCTCAGTGTGAGAACTCCCAGGTTTCTTTCCCTAATGCAAGAAGAGGATGTTCAAACTGGCCATACCTGGGTGGAGACCATAGGAGGAGATGCAATTTCCATGGCTTACTACCTGCCTCCCTGCACAGGGCTTTGCACAGATGGTGAGGGTAGGAGGTTATACAGTAGCTCCCCTCCACTTCACATCCTACAGAGTTTACAATGGGAGACTATGACAGTTCTGTCAGAAACCTCTCTGCCACACATGTTCAATACAAACTACGTAGTCCTTGGACCAGGATTTGCATACAAAATGTGCACTGGCACTGGAAGAAAATGTTCCCTAACAGTCTAGTAAATGTCACATGCCAGCACTAAATTTTCTATGTCCTGGATTCATTCTTTTTCTCCTCAGTGGAATAATATGCTCACACTTCTTATTATCATGGTCTCCAGGCATCATGCTGTGCAGTAAGATGAGGAGCATTTATAAAATTTATACCACAGTGTGATTGCTGCTGGCACATCAAGTGCCAGCTACAATATATTCATAATAGAATTGATGCATGTTTAGATATTTGTAAGTAGCAAATGCTCCATTTGAAAGCTAGCAGAGTTTTGCAGGCTCCAGAAAATGCACAGCTCTAAAGGAGAAATTTGGAACTTGTGAATGTTCTGACAACAGGTTACAAATTCTACTCTGCTTTCAAGACCTTGTTCTTAGCATCCAATGTCTATCTGAACCAAGAATTTGTATTAAGGAATTTTGCATAAACAAAGTTTAAGCTGAAGTAACAGACACACTTCCCTTTTTATCTTCCAGACATTTTCAACATATGTCTGCATAAAATCCAAATTCAGATTCACCTAAGTGTACTGTCAAAAATATGTTGATTTGCATGGTCTTTTTGACCAAGCCTAGGGTTGCACTGTCCACAAATCTATTCTTGCTCAAAGCTGTGATGATATGGGCAAATTCCCACTAAACACGCTGTGCTTAGCTGTACTTAATCTACTCATCACACACAGTGTCTGTAGACCTTGCTCACATCTGTACTGGATGCAGCTGGAATGAGGGCAGGCCTGTGGAAAAGAACATGAACATACAATTTGCCTGCAGTTAACCAGAGGCTTGGAGAGGGAGTGAAAAGCTGTCTTGGGAGAGAAAACACCAGAGATAAGAATTGTGAAGCCTGGAAACACAAGCCAATAGGCATGTAATTGTGAGCTGCCACCATATTATAAACACAACAACTGGTTGATAGTATTAAAACAGAACTTCTGGAGAAAGGAACTGCAAAACACTTAGGCAATCCCTACGGCTCATCTCTTTTTGATCATAAGCCCTGATCTATTTCTCTGCATAAGCATCTTGTATGCTTCCACTGAGAAAAAGCAGGGCTTTTTTTTTTTTTTTTTGTCTCAGTAAGGGGGATAAGATTTCAGAGATACAGATTTCTAGCAGAAGCACCATATGGGGGAAAAGCTAAATAAAGAGTGTTTAAACCTTGTTTAACAACAGAACAGGCCATGGAAACCAAAGAAAGAAAGAAGCTAAAGCTGGGTGACTCATTCTGCTACTCCACTTTGTGGGAGACAGCACAGATGACTCAGAAAAGGAAGGTAGCTTCAGATTTTGAGATTAAGATGCAGATTTACATTTTATGTAGATATCATGAAGGTCAAATAAAATACAGGTCAAATGACAGCTTTTTCCAGCAGTCCTCCTTTTTCTTCTGTGAGGCAAAACCAATCAAACACGCCCAGGCAAATATTCATTCAAAGTAAGTGAAATTTTTTATTCAACAAAGAATATAAAGATTATAATTGGTATATATTTGTGTCCTTTGTGGCTGGAGTGGTGTGATAATTGCTTCTCAGTAAAGTCCTGCAGAGTTAAACTTTGAAAGAAACCAGGTTTCTTCTTTTGAGGTAAATGTTTTTCTTTGCATTGTGTGGGCAGCAACAACAACACAAAAAAGTAACTATTTTTCTGTAAAAGGGAGTTTGCACATTTGTTATTTATTAATATTTATTACTTTTAGAAACAATTTTAACTGAGAATTGCAGGAAAAATAATGTATGTGGAAATATTGTGATGATTTATATTCCAAATGACTTTTGTGAATCTCAAATTTTTGCCTGTCCACTGACTGTGGTATTCTGGTTATAGAGGCCAATTTTGTCTCTGAGGAAGTACTTCAGCAACAGAATTTGGAATATAAGTGCCATGCAACTGTTTTCTGATTATTCAGTTTGTATATGATTTACCAAAGTAATAAAATAATGAGCACTTACTATCAAATTGAAATGCACGTAAAGTGGGCTTTAATCTGTTCTCCTATGCCCAGGTTCCCTAATGGCCTAATTTGGCTTTTAGGCACTTTTTTATTTACCTAAAGGAATGCCCATTTTGTAGCAGAATAAATGAAATTCTACAGGATTTACCTGCATATTGACTATTAATAAGTCAATTAACTACTCAGCAGAAACAGGGATCAAAAATGTCAGAGGACCCAATGGCACATGAGGATTTTGACTTTAGTTACACTGACTTTACACTAGAGGAGCTCCACGTACTTTGACACAGGCAACACTGGTTTCCACAAGTTCATTTTCGACAAATACCACTTTCATGATGCAAGTAATCACTTGTGCAGGCCCTCTTTATGGGCCAGATGATGACATCTCCTGAACAGGCAGCTTTCCTGCTTGGTGCACTTGGCTTGGTGAGAGTAGCCAACAGTAGCCAACTCCATACTCTCTCAGTGAAGAGTGATCGCAAGGACAAGGTCCATGCAAGAGCAGCTATTTAGTGTACCATGGAGAGGAGGAAGGGTCCACATCAGAAGGAAGCTTACTTAGCTGGGCTGATGTTGAGTCTCCTTGCAAAAGACCCCTCCCTCTCACACACTTGGAGAAAAGCTAAGCCTGGAGATGCCCTGGGAGGTTGCGTTGCTCTTGGGAAGAAGAAATGCAGCTCTGAAGGCAGCATGGGCACCAGCACCTCCCTGCATGCCTCTGCATGGTGCCTCCAGACCACTTCAGGTGCCAGGAGGCCTCAGGGCTGCAGCAAGCCTCGTGGCTCAATGATGACCAAGCAGAAACCCCTGATCACTGCTGCCACACCTGCCCCCCATGAATTTTGCCATGAGAAGGAAGTGGCCGTGGGGGTCCAAAGCTCCCTTGGGGCCGAGCAGTGTCCTTGGTTGTGTTGGTGACACTACCTGGGTCAGATGCTGGCAGACCTCCACTCAGCAGGGGCAGATCGGCTGCTCTCAGGAACCCAGCTTTTTGGCACTTCATGCCAAGGTGTGTTTTCCATTTCCTTATTCCATCAGTTTGAAAGGACAAACCTTGCAGGCAGCACGACACCCTAATTACAGTCACTCCTTGTAACCTGTGCCTTCCCAAGGTGGCAGCCGCGAGCAGTGGTGCCAGAGCAGACAGCCTTCTGAGCAGGGTAGCCAAGGGACAGAGTCTGCTCCCAGGAAAGCTGGGGCAAAGCCTGCCTCTCACTCTGGGGGCAGCGGTGCCATTGCCTGCCGCCTTCAGCTGCACAGCGTTCCCACAGATAACCAGTTTCAGGCACGAGTTTAAACGCATGTTTTCCATAAAAAGCCAAAATCCTTTTTACAGGTCTTTGAAAAATGACTGATACACAACAATGTGAGTTCAAAGGTTTGAGATTTAATTAAAAGTTTTCAAAATGTTTATGGTACCTAATGACTACCTGTAAGACTGTTGGTAATAAAAGACTCCTGGAAAGCATCTTGTAAAGCTTTTTTTCTTCTTAGGTGGTTTGGTTTACATTTACTTTGTAATCCAGAACCAAAATAAATATTCCAATCCATGAAATAATATGAATCAAATGTTAGTCTCCTTTGTAGCTTTTGCTCCATGTAAAACCAACTGGGAAAGGAAAACCTAATTCAGTTTGTTATATGCTCAAATCAACCTAGATGATAAAAAGCCTGGATTCTGGGATGTATTTTAAGGAATTTTCTAATATTTTAGGGTGAAAGAAGCTATTCTCCATCTTTTTCTAGCTTCAAGGATAGGACATCTTCCTTGTTGTTTATGGTCCACTGCTGTTAAATTGTAGACTTCTCCTACTTTAAAATTCTGCTCTGAAATCTTACAGAATCTGTGCTTTATCTAATACATCCCAGTGGGATGTCCCCACTGGAGACTGTATCAACAAGTTTTTTTACTCTTCAGTCATAAGAACTTTGTAAATTATATTATCAGTGTTAATGTGAGCCCATGAATCTTAGGAGCCTGCTTCAAGTACAAAAGGGTGGCGAACTAACAAAATATCCCCACAGCTCCAAAATAAGAGAAGGAAATCAAAGTAGAGTGAAAAGTTTTTGTATTGACATGCAATCACATGGCCTCCAGCAGTGAAGTTGTTTCTATTACTTGTACCTTGCATCAACCCTGTCAATAGCTAAGGCTAGAATCCAGATGTTAGAACTCACTTTTATGTGTATGTTCTTGGACTTTGGCTACTAAATATATTAATTTTTTTCACCTAAATAGTGAGAATCATGTAACATCCTTGACATGAGAGTTGGTGGGGGGTCATCCACAATGCTTTCTCAAACCATTGTGTTGCTAAGGCCTTTCTGCTTTACAATAGCAAGGAATGTTACACCACCACCTCATGAACTAACATTTAAAAATATAGAAATATTTTAGCTTGCAGTTTTCAAAGACACAACTTCAGGGGAGAACGTCCACACTGAAAATACAGCCAAATAGCACTGTAAGATCTAAAAACATAAGCAAGCCATGGCAATGCAATGTCACCAGTTCTAATTCTCACAAAGCTACAGAGCTGCTGACCCAGCCTGTATATGCAGTTCATATAGTTGTATCATGCTTAACTTAGTTTAGCTTTTTCTTCTTCTCTAAGTGCACTGCTTACCAAAATTTTTGGTAGAAATTATTTCATATTTACTACTCTCTTTCACAGTTATTTCATTCAAATACAGTTTTTCTTTGTTCTTACACTTTTCTAACAGTGTAAAACATTTACAAGCAGACTGTTAACTTGTAAAAAATACTCACAATGCAAACATCTACATTTTGAAGGCTTTTGCTACACACATCACACAACTTACACACTGTACATACTTGAGAAGAGTCTAATGCTGCTGCTTTAAATGATTAAGACCAGAGTAAAGCTAAGGATCATCTCTTTCAGGCTGTGTATTTAAAAAGCCTCAACTACTTCTGATTGTGCATAAGGCGGGGTGTGGTTTGAGACACAAATCTTAAACACAAATCTTACACACAAAGGTTTGAAAGAGCTCAATAAAGTTGGATGCTTACATTCTTACTGAAAGATAATGGGAACACATCTCAGAATTTCCCACCAACCTCCACTGAACCCTCCAGCCATAAACTACTAGTGATGGAGGTACCACAGGCCACTTCCATGGGGACTTGAAACCAGACGTTATGAAGTCTTAACTGCTCTAGGTCTCAGGGAATCCCTCTGATGCTGAACACCATCCTGTACTGAGGCTGGTATGGCAGTGACCAACCATAAAACTGTTTTCATACAGGTTTCTCTGGAACAGCTTCTCAAACGAATTAATTCTGGGCTCTGGGAAAGTTGGAAGGTCTTCCAAACTAAACACGCTTTCATTCCAGATCCAAGGCAGGGTCAGGTATAAATGGAGATATGCTCTTCAGCAGGATCCTGTTGTACCACATCTTCCCTCTTTTATCTGCAAAAGTGCCCAGAGACAGTAGGAGCACAGGGTCCCATTGCCAGAAAATAGGATCTCATCCCACTGGCTGGACTTCTTCCCAGGGAGAATTTTTAACACAATCCCATGAATCTCCAGGTAGTGCCTGGAGATAAAAGAAGGAACTCCACAAGGACCTGTTTGTGGTTCACTGATTTCTGAAATGATATGTCTCTCTTTCAGAACTGAAGAATCTCAGCTTAGGTAGTGGATTCACAACATACGCAGGTTTACACAGGTATGACACAAGTTTTTAAATACATTGGAAATAGAAACTAAAAGTATATGCATTGAAACTGTACATACACTTGATACGCGTGTATTGTTGGGTCACATTTTAACTACCTTAAATAGCAAACATATGTAGCCTCTCTCAATGGTTATTTACTACTTGTTTAAAATATGTTGTGAAATGTTACAGTGACAACTGTCATGTTATCTTTCACTAAACATAAAAAGTTTGAGTAATAGTGGAAAAAATAAAAATACTGCATTTATATGACATGTTAGTTCCTGTCAGTTAAAAGCTACTACTTCATATATTTTCAAATATCCCCATTGAAACACATCTATCTATCTGTATAATTTGTCACCTTACACTGTATTTAGTATATTGTAAACTTTTACCAAACAATGACTTTTTAATAAGGAATTGTACAAATATACAGCTATTTATACATACAAGGCCATTAACGTAACAGCAAGATACCTATAGAGAACTATGATCACCACCATACATATACAGTGAATGCTGAAGTTTGTAACAGGTTTATTGATGTCTTGCAAGATCAGGCAGTGCCAAATGCAGCCTCATCATGCAATGCCACCATGGTGCACAGTGTCATTAGGTCTGCATGGACTCTGTACTGGCTGTTGGGTAGCATGAAAAGTTCTTTCTGAATCAGGCGTGTTACTGAATGAACACCCAAAGCAAAGGATTGGTGATAAATAAGTCCTCCGTTAAATAAGTGGTTAGTGTTTTCCCCTGCATACTTAAACTACACTTGTAGTTTAAATCTAAAAGCCACAGAAAAGTACTTGACTTGAGGAGTTCTTTACTTACAGAAGTTTCCATTGTGAAATGAAGATTCATTTTTCTCAGCGATACATGAGGGAACATTCATCTGTGGGAAATCCTCCTTTGGCTTCTGGGTATTGCTGCTGCTGGATTTACTTCGACTGTGATCTGGTGTGGGCTGAATGGGCAAAGATCTGGCCACCTTGGATTTCACCAGGCAGCCACAAACAAGGCGAAAGAAAGCCCGACGCATTTCCTTACTGGCCAGAGTGTAGATGATGGGGTTCATTGCAGAATTGATGACTGCCAGAGCAATAAACCAGTTGGCTTTGTACAAGATAGAGCACTCCTTGACTCTGCAGGCCACATCAATGAGGAACAGAAGGAACAGCGGGGACCAACAGGCAATGAAGACACTAACAACGATCACGACAGTCCTAAGGAGTGCCATGGACCGCTCTGAGTTATTGTGGTTAGTGACATTACGACTGCTGGACTTTACCAGGATGTAGATACGGGCATAAAGGATGACAATGGCAACCAAAATGGCTATGAAGATACTAATGCAGAACACAACATACTTCTTAGAGTATAGCGGCAAAATTGTTGAGCAATCAGGTAAGTTGCTTATACAGTTCCAGCCAAGGATGGGTAAAGCACCCAAGGAAACTGAAATAAGCCAGCAGGTACCAATGAGAAGGAACACTCTGTATTTTTTATTTGCATCGTAAGGCCTCATTTTAATCATGGTCAAATGCCGCTCAATAGCTATTGCTAGTAAGCTGAAAGTGGAGGCTCCCAGGGCCACAAACATGCTGCCTTCCCTAATGAACCAGATTGTGGAGGACAGACTCAGAGTTTTCTTCCCAGACATAAGAATGTTTACTTTGTAAACAATCCCAGCTAAAAGATCGCAGAGAGCTAGATTGCCAATAAAAAAGTACATGCGGTTGTGAAATTTATTGTTTTTCCATATGGCAATCAACACCATCAGGTTTTCCAGGACTATGAAACTACATAGGATCAGAAATGCAATAGTGGGAAGATCTATGTTATCAGTTGCCTTTTCCCTTAAAATAAACTTTCCTGTGTAATTATAATGCAGTACGATCAGAGAGTCCATCTCTTCATTTACTTGAGGGCCAACAAGAGCATCAGGTGGCACAGTAACTGCTGTCATCATTTGTTCGCTGATGCTGGACTTCTCTTCTTTAGTATCACAAGAATTTAGTGACGATAATTTTCCACAAGAGGGAGATGAAGCCACGTTCTTCCAAGCACTCCTCTGGGCAGGCAGTGGGTATCCCCAGCTCCGGCAAGCCTCTCATATTAATTCGGCAGAGTGGCTCGCAAACGAGGCTCTGAAAATAAAAACAATGAATGCAACATAAATCTCACTGTCTTTTCATGTCACCCAGAGCCCACACGGGTGCTCAAGCCGCAACATAGACCCAGGATCTGAGAGGGATGCTGACTACAATGGGACACCGAGGTCTAGCATTGCTGCATGCTTATCAAGGTAGTTGTGGATAAGCCATTGGTCATGCTCTGCACAGATGCAGCTCTGTGCAGAAATATGAAGTCAATGTGGAGAACTGCTCTTAGGTGTTTCTCCTTACAAAATTTCCATGCTGAAAAAAATGCAGAGGAGCAGTGAGAAGGATTACCAAACAGTCCCAGTAAGTCCCAGTGTGCATAGAAACCACCTCACTCCTTCTCAAAAAGACCTAAGTATATGTGGGGCTACCAAAACACCACCTCACCGTTGCTGCCTAAGCAGCAGCAGGGCAAACTCACTGTTTTAAAAGATTGTCCCTGTTCTGCATGCAGACCTAAGGTAGCAACAAGCCTGAGAAAGTTGGTGTCAAAATCTTGATGCCAGTGTGCATGTTCTCAATGCCTAAAATAACTTCCCACCCTTAACGGTAAAAAAATATGCTATTTACAACTAAGCACATGCTCTGAAAGCCAGTCATCATAAACCCAATCCTATTTCCCATTCAAATTAGTTGCATTTCTGCTACCCTTTTAAAAATAAACATAGCAAGTCACATCTTTTTAAGTATTGCTTTTCTTTATGGTTCACTTTACTTTTTTTCCTTTTCACTTGTATGCAAGATACACATTTAATGTTGTTGGGGTGTTTTTTTTAAATAAAAAATAGTTATACCAACTTTAATTGTCTTGCTCAATTTCCTTCAGTTTTTCTTTAAGTTATGATTTAGATTAACTGCAACATTTTCCCATGGACTTTGATACATTGCTTTTTTGCAGCAGATCCTCCTGGATGTCTTTTTTCCATTGCTATATATAAATCTTGGGAAAAATATGCACAGCTTTGTTAAAATATCAGAACATGTTAAAAGTACTAACTGTTTTACCAGAAATGTTACAGTTTAGTTGCTGCATACTCCAATCAGTGCTCGTGCCCCAGACATATGTATTGACGCTGTACAGATAATCAGTTTTTCAGCTTGGTGACCAAAGCAGGATGGGGATAAGCAGAGAAATGGTCCCATCTGAACCAAATTTGTAAAGTTTGTGGGCTTTTTTTCCTGGGAAAGGTAGGAAAATAAAAAGTTGTGCTGGATAGGAGGACATTTTCCATTGGCCCAAAATGAAATAGCTTAGTTTAGGGAACTCTAAGAGCTAGAGCTCCTGACATTAATATTTACACACTCAAGGACTATGAGCAATTCCCAAACACATGAAAGACACTTTCAAAGGATGGGTATCAAGGGAAGAAATTGAGATCTCAACATCTGCTAGAGACCAGCACACTGATGGTTTTCAGCCTGCAGCATGGACATCTTAAGGAATATCTGATTACTCTGGTTAATAGAGTAGGCTTACCATCAACAGGCTTAGGTTTAATACAGAAGTGTCTGTACTTTCATTGGGAAACAGCAGCCTTCCAGTACTTAAAGGGGGCCCACAGGAAAAATTAGGAGGGACGCTTTATCAGGGAGTGTAGTGACAGGACAAGGGGTAATGGTTTTATCTGAAAGAGGGGAGATTTAGACTAGATATTAGGAAGAAATTCTTTACTGTGAGAGCGGTGAGGCACTGGAACGGGTTGCTCAGAGAGGCTGTGAATGTCCCATCCCTGGAAGTGTTCAAGGCCAGGCCCGATGGGGCTTTGAGCAACCTGATCCGGGAGGGATGGAACTAAATAATCTTTAACGTTCCTTCCAACCCAAATAATTCTGTAATTATATGTACAGGTTTCTTCAAGATCACAAAAACGTATGAGCCACTACTGTTCCAGCACTCTGCTTTGGGCACTTGAAAAATGGGAGATGCATTTTCAAGTGCCTTCTGAAAGAGGGGAGGAGCAAACTACATCCCAAATGAATGTAAAGGGATTTAAAGGATGACCCATACCCTATTTTCCCATCCTCTCTTTTCCTGGATTCCCTCCTTCAGAAAAGAAGTAATCTGACAAAAACCTACAATGAACTGACTTTAATTCTTTAGTACATTCAGGTTGTTCTAAAATTATTTTCTGAGAAAATAATTTAATATTTACCCATTATTATTGTTGTTTCCCTATTCTAGTTCTTAGGTTCAAACTACTTTGGTGAAGAGACCTGCTGGGAGATATGTTTTATCCAAGAAAAACACTTGCTGCTTGGTGTCCTCTGTCTTATTTACTCTGAAGATGACAGCGTCTCATTCATCTCCCAGGAGCAGAATTGGGCCCTCAAGTTGCTGACCTCTTTTCTGAAGCATCGTAACAGTGAAACTCTTCAACAGAACAACTTCACCTCAGCTAAGGTTCAATCTAGTTGTAATTGTGTTACAATCTGCACACTGTTAACACAGAAACTATCACAGTCTTTCATTGTATTGGCTTACAACAAAATGCCAGTGTGTCCGTATGAATTGCAAGTGTTCTCCACTGTAAAATAAACAATTACAGTTGAGTAGAAAAGTATTTGTTAATGATAGCTCAACTAGCAATACTCACCGGACTGGCTGATGGCTGCTGGGGAAAATCATATCATTTAAGAGTACCACATGTAATAAAATAAATGTTTCTGTAAGTCTTTTGCAAACTGAGTTTTCATACTGGTCTATCAAAGGACAAATATATTTCTTTCTGTGAAGGAACCAGTATGCCAGACTTAGGACTTTATTAGCCACAACTCAGCAGCTATAAACGGTCATGACTCTGCTAAAGGCAATGGTGCTTTACCTGTTCCCCTGGCTGAAGGCACGGACAATGCATTCAATCAGCATAAATCATACAGGGTCTCTTAAAATTATTACAGCAAACTTAGTATCACAAAAGTAAATCTTTGCCTCTGACAGGCTAGTGGCAAGGCACAACATTACTATGTGCCAGGACTCTCAGGGAATGAATATCACTCACAAGGCACTTTAAAGTTAATATAAATAATAATGTAATAAATTAAAATTTATTCTCTTCCGGCAGCAACATTTCCAGGTAATATCTTTCAGTCATACTACTTTTTTGTTTCCTCCTTTCTAGCCAGTAACTCAGAAAGCAGTTAGAAAAATTAAAGTTGTTGGTATATTGTAATAACAGGACAGCAGCAGCCATCTCCAGGATATCTGTGCCACTGCTTCCTGACAGCTCTACAACTCACTCAAAACATCTTTGTCCCAGACACGTACAAAGCACTAGCCACTAGCTGCAAAGTATGGACCTCAGCTCAAACTACTAAAAAAGGACCTGGAGAGCCTGTCTGTGGCATGTTGTGTGTTGAGCATTGCTTTGTTAGGTACCTCAACACCTCGAGCTCTTGATACCGCTGGAAATAATTTTTATTTTCTCTAAAGCAAACCGGAGGATCCCTACTGCTGCACCACTAGGTACCACTAGAAAGATTGGCAGTGCAGGGGCAATGTGGTGATGGCCAAAACACTGTTTGCTAAATTACTCTAATAAGGGCAGTGGTACAATGTTAGGAACCATAGTCATGTGGGGCACAATTCAGTTGCCTCGTTCAGCTATTTGGCTGTCCTTTGTCCTCCCTGCCCCAAGGATGGAGGGAGCATCTGCCCCTCCTGGGAATTCTCCATACCCATTGTCATGCTTTGGGGTTTTCACAGCAGTTAGTGTGGTATCCTGCAGAGGTCAAGGATCTTAGTAGGGTCAAGCACCCTTCCAAGTTGGAGCAGGGGCTCTCCACCGTGGCTAACAGAGTCCGTATGGTGCCTGTGCCACATATGCCACAAAAAAAGGGCAATGCTGTGTGGTAGGCTAGGACCCCTCGATCTGCCCTATGGCAAGGCACCTCCACTGCCCTCTCCAGCCCCACCACACAGTGGTACAGGCAGAAACTCAGGGCTGTATCTATCAACAGCTCCCCACAGATAATGCTCTGGGTAAGGCAGTTGGAGTCTACCTGCAATTTTTTTCTAGAAATGTATAATTCCCAGTGCTAGGAGGCAATGGGGAAGTGGTGATAATAGGGCTACCAAAGCCCTTTAGCAACCATTCCCTGTACATCTCCACTCTCTGCTCCCAGCAGGAGCTCTGGTAAGAGTCCCATCGGGAGCTGAGGGCTTTTACCATCTCATGAGTCACTGGGTACTTTACAACTGGAATAAGAAATTTCTGTTTTCAAAACAGTAAGCCAAACTGCTCTCCATTTTCATGATATCCTGAACTGAAAACAACAAGTGAGAATAAAGCACAAGTGAGAACAGGACTTAACTTCCCACTAGCTCCTTTTGCCTACACAAGAACATATGATGCTATGCGTTTAGTACACTCACTTTAATTCAGCTGGAAATCATATTTTCCTGCCTTCTAAACATCCAGACCAAAGACATCGCACCCTCTTTCACCAGCACGACCACCACACACATTGTGGTCCTCCCTTCTCTTCCACACACAGACATATGCTTTGGCCACCAATGACAATTTTAAGAAAGGCAAAGGGAAAAGTCAAGAATGCGTATCTGGAGCCAAGCTTTTGTATATTTTGTTTATTCTTAAAGCCTTTCCAGATGAAAAGTAGACGTGTAATTTATCAGGCATACCCTGTTAAATTTAAGAACAGAAAAGGCTTTTTGAGAACAGCAGCACATTTCAATACACATTTCCACTCTGAAATTGAGCTGTACTAGTTGCGAGTAAAGTTTAGACAACAAACATCTGCTGCAGAACAATGCCTTGGACAACTCAAACTTTAAAAAGATTTTTTTTAAGTGAATGTGCTGGCATCTTACAGCCTCAGAAAAGTCTTTAATAAATGGTTATTTTTCTTGGCTTCCGGATTTTCGACATCAGTGTGTATTTTGTAATTTCGAGCAGCAAACGTGCATATCTCACAGAGAAGCTCCAGGCTTGGTTAATTCTTGCACGTTAGACACATTCACTTCTTCCCCCTCAGCAGCTCCCAGCGCTCCGGACCTAATCCCCCCGCTCCACGCTCCACTATTCCGTTCGCAAATTCGCGTTACTGCAGCGACCTGAACTTTCTGGAGTGACAAACATCTCGTCTCGGCTACTCAACAACACTCCCGACGTGTCCGCGGCGTGACCGTCCCACACAGGAAACATTACGTTACTCACAGTCTAGGGCTCTGCTCAACCCGACGCCGCTCCGTGCCTCTACGTGACCTCCCGAGGGAACCGCCGGCATCGTGTCTTTCGCGGTCGCACGACAACCGGCAAGGCCGGCGGGGCGCGCCGCTCGCCCAGCTCCGCGGGTCGGGGATACCTCACCCGCCGCCCGCCGAAGGGGGACAGCGCGGCCGCGCCGAGGGCGCCGACGGGCGGGCAGGCACCGGCAGGGCGCAGCCCGCCGCCTGGTCAGCGGAGAGGGGGCAAAGGGGGCAGGCAGGGTGCGGGCAGGGCTGTCGCGAAGGAGAGGAGAAGTACCTGCTGCGTCCCCGGCCGCGTGCCCTGCGCCGCTCTCCGGCCGCTGCATCCGACCTCGCCGGCTGCACGGCGCCGCTTGGCTCACGGGGCTGCGCTGGGCCGGGTCGGGCCGGGCGAGGCTGAGATCGCCCGGGCCCTGCCCCGCCGCCGCTCCCTGCGGCTCCGCGCTCCCCGCCGCTGCCCGGAGCCGCCCCGGCCAGGTACCCCCGCCCGAGCGCCCGATCTCCCCTCTGGGGTCTTCTCTGCTCGCACCCCCACCCCGCGTCCGTCCCCCCGGCTCCTGCCTCCACCGCGCTGCTGCCACGCTGCCGCGGTTCCCGGTAAGCCTTCGCTCCCCCCTCCGGCCGTCGTTGCCGGGCCCCGGCTCGCCCCGCTTTCCCCCGCCCCTTCGCCCCTCTCCACCCACCCACTCGTGGCCGCCTGCTGCCCTCGGGGCGCGGCCGCGGGTAAAGCACAGGGCGTTACAAGCAGCCAGGGGTGAAATGTGAGACGGCAGAGCCCACCTCCGATTATTTGTAACGACCGTAAAAATGCGAGGTGGAGGGAGGAAATTCTGGGTAGTCCTTACTCAACTCGGGCTATTAGTGTGCTAGAGTGAGGTTTACCTCTCCTGCATCTGCCCCGCTGTTTTACAGAGTCTAATAATGTGATATTCAGAGAGCTTGAGAGGGGTGATGCAGGGTGAAGCATTCAGAAGCTCAGGGCAAAAATATGGCTGGTTTGACCCTGAGCTGCCAATTATAGCATGCTCTTAGGTACCTTTTGACAGAGTTATTGACTGAATAATAGCAACTCAAGGATAGTGGTGGGCATGCAGATTACTTCAGTGATGGGAGCTGCACTTTGGAAAAGTTGAAACCTGGATCCTTCAATCATCTAATTTAAACATACTTGCAAGATGCCTGTGGGTACAGGCTTTCTGTCAGAAACGGATATAATGAGCTGGCAGTCAGGAACACTACAACAGCCTTGCTAAATGCAGGCAGACATGTAGGGTTGCCTAGTTGTCTCGCTGCAATTAGTGTTTTTCTTGGGAGCCTCCTGTCTGGAGATGAGCATCATCACAGTGGGACTCATACCACAGTCTCGGCTGTCAGGTTGCCTGCACTGTGACTCGGTGGGGAAGAAAGGTCTTGAAAGAAAGCAGAACTAGGCTTTTTATAGCTAGAAGCTTAAGCTGATGTAGCAGAACAAACAGTGTGTTTCTGTGGTTGCTTTTTATCTGCTGAAGATGAGTAACAAAAGTCTTCTGGTTTAGGACCTTGATAGGAAATAAGGACTGGTAAAATTCGGTAAAATGGTCAGTTCACTTAGAAGCTGATGGACCCAGTGGGTAAGGCCCTACTTAGCTATGGATAGGGATATACTGCAACATGTGGTGGTCCTGGCCTTTTTTCCTTGTCCTCCCATCACATGTGCTATGTGAAAGCTGCTCTCTTTGGAAGGGAAGAGGAGTGGAAAATTTCCACAGCTCATAAAAGCACACACCTTTTTTTTGGCAAAGGAGAGGCCGGTTCTGTGAATCGGTGCTCTCCCGTTGCACAGGAAAGCCTCTGTAGTGCTCCTGGCAGTGGCAGCCACTTGCCACTTGTTGTCAAGGCCCAGTTCCTGCAGAGTAGCTGTCTTGGGAAGAAGCCTCTGGCCTTGCTCTGTGTTCTGCAGTTATTCCTTGTTCTTTTCACTACACTCTTGTTTTTTCTTTACTACCTTTTGGCTACTTGGAGAGGGAAGCCAGTAAAAATGATGATTCTCATCAGACTATAATAGATGAGGGGACAAGATACTGTCACCAGAAAGATTTTTTGGTAATGGTGCCAGGAGGTGCCCTGCTGCCTATGATGGGTTTGATTTGCCTTCTTTAGTTGGGCTTGCCACCAGTCCGTAAGAGCAGCCCACAGCAAGGCCCCACTATAGTACAAGAAAATTACTCTCCTCTGCAGAGGAGTATGCATGGGAATTGGTGTGCTGATGGTGCATACCAGATGTTACCTCTGACTGAGCCCTTTGATGGTGGTGTCTGACATGGTGGTGTCTGAAAGTCCTTCTTCTGCTGCAAAGCACCTTGAACAATGCAGTCCCACTGGTGAGTGCGCAGATCTCATGCCTCGGTTCTCCTTTCCATCATGAGAAACAGATCTCAGCCATGGCTGTGCCAGAGGGGTGTCCAGCTTGTCAGCAGGCAGCAGTTTTTTGCAGCTGCCTCAATGCCTGTGATTGTAGTGGCTGCTTATACCATTGGAGAAGACATAAGGCAGCAGACAGTAGTGCAAGCTGGAGAAGCCACCCAGGAGCAAAGTGTGATAGAGAGTTCCTGCACAGGGACTGCTAGGGGTTTGCCTGGAGTGGCATCTCAGGCCAAAGCAGCTGTTGGCAATAACCTTTGGGGAGCTCAGCCTGTTTGGCAGCAGCTGATGCAACCCACCGGTTCATTTCCGAACACCACGCTATAGCCTGTGAAACACTCATACCATACTCCGCTTTCCATGAAGCTCTCGACCTTGTTGTAGCACTCTTAGATTATATTTTTGTGGGGTGAAAAGATTAATAACCAAATAAGAGATAGAAAGGAAAGGACAGGAACAACAATCAATTTTCATAGCAACCAGGAGGTTAACAGATGAATTTCCTGGGGATAAAGAGTCTGTTCTACCCTGGAAATTCATGAGTGAGTGGGCAAAAAGGATGAATAACGGGAGAGCAGCATTTGCTGATGGTATCAAGGGTACTTAACAGTGAAACTAAAACTGAGGATAAGAAGTTTCTGAGACCTGAAGTTCCCAAGTGACCTGCTGATAAAATGGTGTGTTCATTTCCATGTTGCTAAGTGAAACATACAATAAACAGTTCTAATGATACATGCACAAATATATGCAGAGTGTTATCATTCAGAAGAGGGGTCTCTGTGGATAGTTCTTCAAAAACATTCCATGTTCATTAACTGTCAAAGGGAAACTGAATGCTAGGAATGCTTAAGAAAGAATGAATTAAAAAATGGAAAACATGGTTAAGCTCTTCTGTGAGCACTGCACCTTGAGTACCACCGGTGCCTCTGTTTGCTTCATCTCCCTATGAATGCAATAAAATACAAAAAGGCACAAAAAGCAACAGAATGCTTATAAAAGTTGTCCCTGCAGGGAAAACGCAAGTTGGCTAGGTCTGATCAATGGTGTGAGGAAAGGCAAAAACCACGGTGAACCAAGACAGACTAGTTTAAAACAAAAGGAAACAAATTTCTGTCAGTATACTGCTGAACTGTGGAACACGTTGCTGCAGGAGAGAAAGGGAAAAGGTGGTTAAACAAACCACATGGAGTAAAGGCCTGTCAACGGCTGTCAAATACAATGAGAAGGCAGGGCATGTTGCAAAGGCTGGGGGACTCAAGCAGGGGCAATAGATGCCCTGCACACTTCCAGCTCCAAAGTTACCATGGGCGGAATCCTTTCCGAGGTCTTTTCTCCTGTGTTACAAGAAGGCAATAGTTTTGGCTAAGAGGACAAGCTGTAGCACAGGTAACAGCATGACTATTGCCCACTTCTGCAGATATTGAAAAAAGGAGTGGTTTCTGTAGGGGATTTATGCTGGGTATGGCAGAGGAAGAGTCATCAGGGTGACTCAGAGAGAAGGTGGCTCAGCTAAATCAATGGAGTCACAAAATGACCTAGTGAGGTTGTCCAAATGGTCCTGGGCCTCATAGCGCGCTACAACAGCCCATAACTTTGATTTTCTGTCATGTGTATTACACGGAGAATAACCGATTAAAAAAAGTTTTTTTATTTCCATATGTGGCATTTGATCCAATGAATGCAGTGAGAGATGCATTGATATAAATGGGTTTTCAGTACATGCTTAAAAGTTTAAAAAGTGGTTAAAGTTATTTCTATTTACAGATAGGTGAAATACATAAATATATGATAAAAGCTGAAGTTACCCTCAGATAAAAGATATTGTGGTTTCTGTACAGACAAAACAGATCATTTTTCAAGATTAATATTATCCTTTTCATGTAGTAGTTACAGTTGTAAGTCCTTGAAGAATCTCCTTTTTCTGTTAACTGTTTAGGGCATGATAAAATTTTGGTAATTTCTGTCTATCAAGATTTAAAAAATCATTCATGCAATGTTTTATTAATGCCTTAGTTATAATTTCCTCATACTGGCATTCATCCAATGCTTTACAGGTCTGTCAGTGACTTACTTTCCTGAAGTTTCTGAAGGAATGCTCCATCATTTGGAAAATCAATAATTTATTTTTGACTGTCTTGTTATGTAAACACAACAGCAGCAGGGCAATTTTAAAATTATGGCTAAAACAGCATGATATTTATCTGACTGTATTTTATTTTCTACTGCTGCTGAGCTATCTTTTTATATTAACAAGATGTATTATGCATTGTTATGTCTAGCTGATGAAGTGCTGCAACATATTTTTGTAACACCATTTCTGTGCTTATTTCTGTGTCTCCAACTCAGTTTTAAACCAATCTTGAATGCAATATTGCTTAATTTAGAAATTATTAAAAGAGAAAAAATAAATTTAGTCAATATTTTGATTTAATATAAAATAAAATAATAAAAAAGATAACATTTCATTGAAATGCTGTTGTACTATAATCTGGACTGATCAAAATAAACTTGGTTACTACATCAAAGAAGTCATCTGTCAATCACTGTTAAGTATAAGCAGAGAAGATTTTGGAAACTTCAAAAATTATGACTTTTTTTTACATCTTCATGCACTTACATGTCATGACTATGTAATTGCTGAATTCTTTTGACTTTCTCTATTTGTTTTAAAGATATTTGTTCTCCTTTCTTTAGCAGCAGTAAAGCTGACACACTAACTCTATAAAATACTAACTCTATAAATCCGCCACAGGAATGATTGAGGCCAAGATCTTGCAAATCCTGTTATCTCAACATTTCTGACATTTTATGAGTGTTGTTTGAATCACGGCATCTCATAATGTATGTGTATTCTTATATTTAAATTTGGTATCTTTGGAAAATAATACTCTGATTCAAAGCTCCTTAAAATATTGACATTGCTTTAATACACCATTCTGGAGTTTGCCTTAGAAATGATCAATAACCCCAGTAATCAAACACATACACCTCTTATATTCACATCTACTTTCTGCTCCCTCAGATCATTATTTGGGATGATGAAAATGGAAAATAATTTGACATTTTACAAGCCGAATACAAGCTTTTATGAAGGCTGTAGCTTTGGACATCCTTTTTTCTTCATCTTATTTTCCATTGTTGTAATAGCCTTTTTGAGAGGTACAGTCTTGTACCTATCATGTATAAGTACAGTGTATGCCCATAGGATGTATTTCAGCTTTATGCTGTATATTAACTACTGGGATCCTGTGCTTAGCTAAGCTGAACTCTTTCTACTTCTGCAACTGACACCTTCCTCTAGGGATAACGGGGCACGTGCTCAGAGCATGGGCAGGTATTTATCAGCATTATGTTGAAACAGACTCAGCTCAACATACAGCACTGTGCAGATTGCACATTAGAAGAAAGGTAGTTGTTATCACAGCACTTCCATCAAGATATGATGTAAAAAGTGAAATGCAGAGAAAGGAGAAGGGGAAATGAATTCAGTGAAACAGCTCTTTGGATTTCCCCATCTGCATCCTGCGTCTCAACACTGCAGACATGAAGATTGTACGCCTACACCTCTGTCTAAAGGCTTGTCCCTCCTTTCTTTTGTGCACATTTCTCCCACCCTTCCCAAGTAGCTGTGGTCCCCTCCTGTGCAGTGAGTTCCTGCTCCCCAGGCTGCCTCCATGGGACCCTGGCCCAGCCACAGACATCTCTGCCCCCCAGGAAAAGGGAGCAGAGCATGGCTAAGGCAAATCCGTGGGCATAGCACTATGCACCCATTCCTGGAGGAGTGCTATGCCTCCCTAATGCAGTGTTACATCATGGGAGCAGACTGCCCCATTTTGTCTGTCTTGTAGTACAAACTAGCTCAACTCTCAGCAAAGGTGGCAAAAGTAGGGATTATTTTTTTTGAAGAGAAAAATAACTAAAACTGTAGGTGATCTGATTGAACTCCATCTAAATTAGCTAAGGACTACTTTATGATTAAACATTAAAATAAATTTGAGTTTTTTAAAATGGATTGTGCACTAAAAATATGATATTTTAATTAATTGGGAATGTAAGCAAACAGAGGCTAAGCAGATATTATCAGGTAAGGGCGTTGGTTTAAGTAGCAGTCACATTTGCAAATGAAAATGGCACATCCACAGAATACAGAATTAACATTCAAACTTTTTTAATAACTTCAGTATTCAGAACAGTAAAGTAACTAAGTGCCATTTTGAAGTAGCAGGAGATGGGGTTTACTTATGATTTTTGCAAGCACTTTAGTCAGTGGAAAAGAAGTTCTTTCCATCTGAGATCTGGTCAAGAACTGAGCCAAAGCAGCAAACCTGAATATCTGCATTTCAGATTGAAAGCTTTCAAAAAATGCTAACAAAGTGTCTACCAAGACCCTAATACTGGTGGTAAAAAAGTTTTCAGAGTAAATGGGTCAGTTTTAACTTCAGAGACAGTTAGATCGCCCCATGATTCAGTGCATTTGAAGCACAGTTCAAGAAAGTTTCCTTCCACTGAAGCAAAATGCAGAACTAGTTCCTTGGCTGCCATCTGCTATCACATACAGTGACAGGCTTTATTCACTGAAGCATCACTGCTTTGCATCAGGGAAGGATGCAACTGTTCAGATTAGGAGTCTTGAAGGCCTGGGGCAAGCAACAAAAAACAGAATAAAACCAAATTTGGCAAAGGTTGGGTTCTTGGGATGTCTTGCTAAAAATTGACCTCTTTTAGGAAAGCAAAGAAGCACAAAGCAAGAAGCTGAAGTTTTCCCCTGAGTTAGTACTGACATGATGTGAATAATACTTTTGCAATGCTGGAAGAATGGACTTTATTTCACTGCAATGCTTGATGTGCAGTATCTAACTGTCATAATACTGGGGGCGCCAACTTCCTATCCCTGCTGAATTAAGCTGAAGCTATTGCTGCACACAGTTGCCTTATTGACCATTTTCCTGGATGTGGTTACCTCCTCCATAAAGACAGTCTACGGCTTGGTCTGTTGCTTAAACAATCAGTGACCATGTTGTACCCTGGACTGCAGAGCACCATGGGTTAAGGTGAGTTTAGTATCAACCCTGCTGTCTCCTTTGCAAGGGCCTGCAGGAGCTGTTCAAGCAGGTATCATCAAGGTGTGATGATAACATCTTTAACGTCTGGGAGCTTGGTGAGGAACTGCCCTGCTGTGGGCCATTCCATGCATCTGGGCCATCACCCAGGGCTCTGGGCAGGGGACAGAGCAGGGACTGGTCATGGGGCCACAGCCACTCTGGGCATGGCCACGGAACAGTAGGAGATGGGGCTGGAGATGAGCCTCTGTAATGATTAGTGCCCCCAGGTCCTTGATGTAGAATCACCTGTGCTGAGACCACGAGGGATCTTGAATCAGAGCTCTGTGGTATGCCATGATTTAAAACAACATGGTTGTGCCCAATGTCAATTAATAAGTGACCTTCCCACTAATTCAGTTCCCTCTAATTTTCTCCAAATTCTCTCAAAGCTTATTCTGGAAAATGCGATCCAAGTTGAGTTTTGAGGCTCACTAGCAGTGTACAGGGAATATATGGCCAGTTACATCTCGGTTACCACCAGCTGGGACAAGTTACTGCTGAGGAGGCATGTCAGAAGCTAAGAAGCAAATTTGTAGCAGGACATCTGGAAGTCAGCTGTGGAAACCTAACACCTATTCCCTTAGCAGCACAAATAAATAGACACCTTGGCTAGACCTAAGCTGTTCATGTAACAATGGGTTAGAAAGAAAGAGGCTGTTAAGGTTCTCCATGTCTGCAGAGCATTGTAGTGTATTTGCAAGCATGGGCAGCCTGGATTAAGGCTAGCTACACTCCTGCTAAGACCCGCTTGGGAAGATCAGGGCCTCCTAGGAAGCACATGTTCCTGCATAAGCCCTTTTGTCTGTTCCAAAACATGGAACATGGCCAAAACGTGGACATGGCCACAGGGGAAAAGCACTGCAAATAGAGGACACTACTTGTATTTGTAGCATGCTAGGCTAAAATCTGTACCAAGGCTTACATCTAAACAGGCTATGTATAAGGTCAGTCCAGGAACCGAAATACTAGCTCTCTCTGCCATGAGTAATTTATATGCTGAGAATGATTATAGGGAAAGAAAAGAGAAGTGGAAGAAGGGAGGAGAAAAAAACCCATATTTTAAAAGAGATAATGGACCTGTTTTTCAGAGCCATTGAGAAATTCTGACTCTTACCGGGGCTAATAGGGGTTGAGAGTGCTAAGAAACGTTAAAAATCAGGCATATGTTTTGACTTTATAATAATGACTCAACATTATGATTTAGAAAAGTATAAAACAAGCAGTGTTCATAACAGAACCGTTGACCCCTCACAGCAGCCCCTTAATGATCTCATGTCCTGCTCCCTTCGACATCTGTTTCCCTTTAAATGGGAGACAAATTCCTCCCATACCACATAGCATTCTTAAAAACTGTTATTACTCACTAAAACAAAAAGTTCCCCAGAAGCACTATGTGCCCCTTCTGTGAATAAGACTTTAAGAGCTTCTTAAGACCTAATGGATGGCACGTTTGTTGCTGTTTCATGGAAAATGATGGTTGAAGTGTCACAGTAAGGGCTCAGCTTACAATATGGCCTGCAGGCCAGTGTGAAGATCACTTGTTCTACATAGCATCACTGTATGGACTGGGATTGCTGGTGGAAGGAGACCTGAAAATGAGTGAGGCTTCCCAACACCTTCACGCATATCCACATGATGCCATAACTGCACATAAAGCAGTGGTAAGTTGTTTTAAAGTTTTGAATGTGTTTTTCACTGTTCCTCTTGGGTCTGTCTGTGCAGTGTGAGGCAGTGCTCTGTGGTAACACCCACACTGGCTTGGTCAGATACTGGCAGCTTTATTGCTGCTCTGGCATGGGATGCTCCTAGATGACTAGCTCTGTTAAGCAATGCACATTCTGTGTCACATCCTACCACCTTTTCTGTCCTGGCTGTAATATTTTCAGGGTCGTAACTCAAGGTCATGTCCCTACTGCATGCACTTGTTATTTTTTTACATGAAGCCATTTTCTGGGGCTGCTGTATCAGTTGACCAAAACTAGCGATCGCCACATGCCATAAGAATTTTCCATCCTTTTTGCCAGGAAGACCTTAGTAAATTCACTGGCTGGGCTCTGTTAGCAGAGATCTTTGTCACTAGCCTGTGATTAGGACTGTTAGCCACCTCATTTTCTTTCATATGTCACCTACCAATTAAGGCAAATAGGGTGAAATATTTGACCTTTTTTTTAGCCGACAAAAAGATCCCTGTTGATATTAATTGTCCTTGTATTATTTCTTAAGACTTCTCTTTATCATCAGCTTCTCCTTTGTGTTCTCTCTTATGCTTCATTTTTTCATATGCCTAACCTTTCACAGAAACTCAAGTTCTCCGGCTACTGAATCTTCTTTTCCTATTGAATTTCCTATATTAATTACTCCTATATTTCTACATATTCCTATAACTCTATTTTTTCTTGAACTTGAAACCTCTGACACGGATCTTCTTTTGCCAGTATTGAAACTTTCCACAGCTTCTGCCTACTCCTTTCATTTCTCTTAGCTGTTCATTGTTACTCTTTTAAAAGTCTTCTAAGAATCACTGGGACAGAATATTTAAAGCATCAGTGTTACCAAAAGTTAACATCTCGTTGGTTTTAGTGCTACAGCTCATAAGTGCCCAGGTGTCTGCTGGAGCAGGAGCAACTTGCCTAATTGTGGTTATGTCTATCAAACCTTGTCTCCTGGGTCTCTGGCAGCACTGAAGGTAAATGGATACAGAACGAGATGTAGCTCATGGGTCAAATCATGTGTGAGGTGGTGGATATATATCACTTAAGGAGAATCATTATTCATAATAATTTCTCCCATCTCCAGAGGAAAGTAGGAATGTATGTCTCTGGGGCACATTATTTTCTGAGATGCTTTTGGAATAGTGTTATTTATGCCCCACCCATTGGCAAGCCTGGGAATAAAGGCCATGATCAAAGTCTTATTTAGCTTAAATACAGAGCTCTGTGGTTCTGGAAGAGCAAATCCTTCATTTGCATCTCTGATGATGGTCATGTAGAGCATGTGGGCACAGAATCTTTACCAGTGGCATACTTCCAGTCTTTACTGGGTAACTGTCCATGCACTGGGGAGGGTGAAAAGGAGAGGTAAACACTCCCACTGGCACTAGGACCATCATTGCTATTACACTATAAGTTGCTGTAATACATTAGTGTAAAAGATACAAGTATATGTCTCAGCATCCTCAGATCTCTGCAAAATTTAGACACCTCCTCCACCCATGCTCCTGGCATAGGAAAGAGGATGAGTCCCAAGGCAGAGGACTCCTCGCTGAGGGTGCCTCTCACATTTGCACCTCAGCCCCAAGCAGCTGAAAGCCTCAGGATCTCAGTTAGCTGTCAGGGAAGTCCAGAAAGCAGAATCCATAGCTCAGCATAAGATTCAGTTTAAAATCTGCCACATTTCTCTGTATTTTCTTCAATGCTCTTTCAGCTTTCCCTGGGGTAGTGTAAAGGCTGGTGATTCTTGCTGATGCTGGCATTTCACAGATTCACAGACTCACAGAATCACAGAGGGGTAGGGATTGGAAGGGAGATCATCTAGTCCAACCTCCATGCCAAAGCAGGTTTACCTAGAGCAGGTTGGACAGGAACGCATCCAGGAGGGTTTTGAATATCTCCAGAGAAGGAGACTCCACATTTCCTCCAAAGGAAAGTCTCCTAAAGAAAATGACCTAAGTTATATGTAGGAGAACATTTCACATGATGTGATAAAGATGTAATGAACTGTTTACATCTCATTCTAAGAGCTGTTTGAAGTTTGTGGTATTTATTTTTTTGGGAAGTCCAGACATACTTTTACAAGCATCTGTCATTGCTCTATTTCATTGACAAAAGTAAGTTACTACATTAATTTTTTTACTACTATATCACCTTTATTGTATCTTTATATTTTGGTATTTATTTTCAATGGCTAATGGATAAGCTGCCATTACAAAAATATGGAAGAGTTTGATGTTATAGTACTCCCAAGAGCTGTGGGACCTGAAATAGCACAAGGTAGTAGTCAAAGACCAGTGTGTTTAGGAGTGGATGTCAACACATGAAGATGGCAATGAGGTTGTGCACATATCAAAAGTGTTGTACTGCTAATAGCATATCAGGACATCTGTGTCATGATATTTTGCCAAACAGTAACATAGTCTTTCAGGCTACAAAGGCACAGACTGCCTGTACCAGACACAAAGAGAAAGAGCAGCAAAATCTGTAATTGTGTACTGTTCCTGGTTAAAGCATCTTGCTACTATTAATTCTGATGGAAACTATATGTGCATGTGTACTCTCACACTGGATAGAGGGGACAGTGCCCATGCGGATAGCCCTTGTATACAGCTATAGCTGTGTCTATACCAGTCACTCTTTCTCCGTAAATGCTGATTTATAACCATTCTTTTTCTTATAGGTCATTGTCTTGTGCTGCCTCAGAAGCAGTTGTCCTTGCTCTGGAAGACAAAGGAATAACACGGTAGTAGTGGCTGTGGTGGAAAACAATTTACAGCATTCCTTTTTATTTGCAGACTTTGGAGATTTGTTTAAGAAATGAGTCCTGTCAGCTTTGCACATTTAGTTTTGAAAGGTAGGACAATAGGAAAGATTGAGATAAAGGTCTGATGATTGATGTAACACCTTCTTTCAACACATAGCAGATTTCCAAGAACTCTGGGCAAGGAGAAATACTGTTGAAAGAATATTTCCTCCTAAGAAATCTCATCCATAATGTATGTATACAAGAGTTTATAGGTGAGCTTTGCAAACACAAACCTGTGTTATTTTGAATGCTGTTTGGTGATTTCAAAAACTACTTTGTAGCCATATTTTTACAAGTGTTGATTTGGTAGTCTCAGTGAAAATAGCTACATTACTGAATTTCTGTGTGTGCATCTCATACCTTTTGCATTCTTCTCTTAGTTTGCCGTTCCTGTGGTTAGTCAGTGGGTTGTCTTCAGAACAGTGAAAGCACCAACTGTTGCGTCACTAAAAAGTAGTTTGTGTGTCACTTAAGATCAGTTTCTTTAGATCTCCATAAGCAGTATTTTTTTATGTGAACAATTTCTGTATCGATTTTTTTTTAATTTCCAGAGCTTCAGCTGGATCTCTGCAAAAATTGGTTCATTTGAAAGGATTGACATGATTTTTTTCCCCAGTCATTTAAAGAGAAGAAAGGAAAAAGTATACTGCTTGTTTTGGAGTTGAATCTGATGGACCTTGTGCCTCTCGCTGTCAGAAGTTTAGCATATTCCTGCAGTCCTCAAGAGATGTACATATGATAAGAAGGTGGACTACATTGACAGATACCAGAAGCATATGAGGTGAGGCAGCTACCTACCACTGTAAGCTCTGAAGAGTCTCATTATTTTATTTTGGAGGATTTCTGTGATCCACATTTGCTGTCCTGTACTAACTGATGGTCATGCTGACAGTGCTTGATGGTTTTACAGGCTTGTGTGGTGACTTTTCTTTTGGACCTTGGTTCTTGTCCTACCAGTTAACATCCTCTGATGTATGGCCAGCTTAAAATAGTATGGCTTAAAATAGTCTGCTTGATATGAATTCTTCCTGTTACAGGAGTGGAGAATCAGGCATGATTCCCTAGCACAGAGAAGAAGAAATGACACAGTGTCTTGAAAGTTTTTGTTGAATGTGGCATGATTCCAGGTATAACCATGTGGCTGCTGGTTAGAGATAACAGATTTGAGAAGCTTTCCCCATGGATGCTGTGCTGTGGGTCATGTGAGGCTGCAAAGGTAAAGCATCTTCTTGTACAATCCCCTGTTCCTTCTCTTCTTGCTCCCCAGGAGAGCTGGAGAAATGCGCCTCACGAATTTTATTTCATCAGATACTGTAGTCTCAGCAATATCCTCTGCAAGCACCTTCTTGTAGCAGTGAAGAGGTCCCCACTCAGAAAATGAGGCATGGAGTTTTTGGGTAGGTTAGATCTGTTTCAAAGAGGGTGAAGGGATGTGCTGACACATTCAGCAGTGTATTTATAGCTTTCATGAATAATCACAGGATGCAGGGGGAAGCATATCTCAAGAGATCACCCACAAAAAGAGTGAAATAATAACAAAAGTGCTATAAAAATATAGAGGGTGGATGACTCGGGTGAGAGTGCCTGCTTTAACAGATGAATTGTGGCAGAATTACAGGAGGGATATGTGTATGTGAGTGTGTGTGGCAAAGCAAGAGGAGTTTTCATGAGCATATTGTCTCTCTATTAGAGACAAAGAAGGATTTGTTGGTAGGAAAGGTCCCTTGAAGGTTATTGGATATTTTTGCCCTTTTCTTTTTCTATAGCATACACTGTTAACTTTTTTGTTTTGCTCTTCCTTGAGATTTGTGTTGCTCATCTTTGTTTGTGGAGTGAGTATCTTCTTAATCACAGTCATTCATTAGTCCTTCATGTCTTTCATTAAGAAACCAGTGCAAAGACAAATGGATCATTTCAAGATCCTTCAGGAGCAGTGTGATATGAGTGACATGGAAGAGAAGCTTGAAACCAAAGGGAGAATTCTCCCAGGTCTTTCCTGGAGTGGCTGCACTTCCTGAAGAAATGCTTATGTGTTTGGCTGAAAAGAAATGGCATTTGAGGCAGGATGAAGCTGATGACCTGGCACAGTGAACAGGAGCAGGCTGATTTCTGAACATCTAAGGCTACTTTATTTGTGATGTGCAGAACTGCTCCCAGCACTGCCCCAAAGGACACTTCCACAGGAGCCCTGCTCGGTGTGAAGGAAAGCACAATCATCATCTGGAAATTTACCATCTCTGGTTATAATTCATTAGCTGCTACCTGGGTTGGTGTGAGTAGTCAATACTGTGGTTCTGTGGGACTAAGGTGTATGCATTGCTGTTGTACAGTATAAAAGGACTAGCCTTTCACCAGGGGGCCTTAACACATTTTCACAGTGGGAAATACTGAGTAATATTTGCACTGTTCATAAAAAACATATGGCTATTTTCTGAGAAACATCTGTTTATGTAGAGAAAAGGTTATTGTCTCTCCCTATTTTAAAGTCCATTTGATTGCCATGCAAGATGTCCTAATGTTTATGTAGGACATCCTAAAAGGCCTATGATACCAGGAACCTTAAAAGGTCTGACATGCTTTTTGTGATTGCAAGTGGCAGATTTGTGCTCAGAAACACCTATGGCATTAAGATTCTTCCATTCACCCTGGGGCAGTGGACTTATATTTTATTTCTGCAGCCTATGAAACTTTTTGCTGGGCACTTAGGCAAGAGAAAGGAGCTGGTAATTCCCTCCTGAGTAGCTGCAGAAAGGAATGTGCTTTTGGAAGATGGACAGATGTTCCTTCTAGGGTTCTGTGCTGTTCAGAAATACCTGCCTACTATGAATGCTGCTTGCTATAGTTCACAAAACTTTTTCAAAAGCAGGGGAAACTGTGTGGTAGGAAGAGGTGGACTGGTTGCTGAACAGTTCCATCAATCACATGGAACTGCCCTGGAAAATGCTCTTAACAGCTCCTGTAAACTGAGACCTCAATGTTCTGTGTCCTTCCTCCTATAAAAAGGACAACTGGGAACAAGGTATATGCTTCTCTGACAGGCTTTGGTGATGATTACTGCAAATATCATGTCTTATGGAAAATATAATTTGGTTTTTTTTGGTGGGGATTTCAGTATATTACATGTGGTTTCTTTATGTAAAGCACATTCACAGTTTATGCTGTTCAAAGTGGGAGACTATGAATTGCTCAAAATGCAAAACTACAGATGTAAAGATAGCCTCAAAGATTTTGAAATAAACAAGGAAGACTACATCAAACTAAATGTTATTAATAATAAAGGAGAAAAAATGCTTTGCTTGGATAATAGTGCAATGAGGAATATAGCCCAATGGCAGGGAAAATATGCTTGGAAACATGGCATAGAAGGCAAATACGCCATGGTTTTGTACAGGAGAGACCTGCAGAAGTGAAAGTGAATCTTGTGTTGCATAGACAGGCAGAGCAGACGAGTCTGCTGTATGGTTTCTGGGACAATTCTGGTCCAAGTTCTCTTCTTTCGTGTCTGTGTATTGTATGCAGCACTGGGTCAAAGCCAACATCTCAGCAACTGTCAGCCAGGAATATAATCTTGACACTTTCTCTTTTTGGGAGTTCACTTTCCTTCAAATCCTTTCCCTTTCAGGACTTCCCATCTTGGCTTGTGGCAGGTTAATCAAAGGGGATAAGGTGAGGTGGTCATGGTAGCAACCTTCACCGTGATTTATAATTGCCTGTTGAGATCAACTTCCTATAATTTCTGACACCGCTGCCATTTTGAGGGACGAGGAGGGGAATGGCTTAAAAAGAGTAGTTTGAGAATGAGGGCCAACATGACAGCCTTGCAGACCCCCCTCGGTGGTGTTTTGTGCCCAGGGCCCGGAGGCTCAGAAAGGCAAAGGGTGGCTAAACTGGGGCTACTACCTTGGCATCACTTTGGGTACCCAAGCTCACTGACATTTTGGTGTGCAAAACACACAGAGCAGGTCCCAGTGCCTGCTGGTCCTCAAGTGGCAGGTGGGTGTTTAGAGAGGAGGGTGAGAGGGTTGGAGGGAGGAAGGCAGGCAGGATAAACCAGCAAGCCAGGAAAGGGACTACCTACCCTGTGGAAGGACCAGGCAGGTATCCACACCATTTTACCATGTGACTCCAAATAGATCCAGTTCCGAGGTCGTTTAATAACATGCATTAAAACACAAGCTAATTTGAAATATATATCAACATATTTTTATGCAGAACACCTCAGACTGACCACGAAATAAAGTGTAAGTAAGCCTTAACTCTAAATTTTGTTTAAATTACTGCTTGTCTAGAATGAATCAGAGTGGTTCCTGTGTAATTGTTAATCTGAGGGCAAAATTAACCAAAGATATTTTACAAACTGGTGCTTTATTCACTCAAAGTATTTTTGTAAATTGTGTTGAACATTGAAAGGTGCCAAGGTGTTTTTATTTGTATTTTATATTTTATTTTCTATTTGTGATTTCCTATATGACCATTAGGTCCCTATTGTGCCTAAAATAAAAGCACAGGCAGTTCCACTCAGACTTTTTATTTTCATTTTAAAAAAAATTACTAATGTATTAGCCTGCAAATTGGCTGAGGTGGTATGACAGAAGTTTTTGTTATGATGTGATGCAAAAAATTGATTTACCTTAGTTCTCATAGCACAGCTTTTGAACAAACAACATCAAACCACCTCAATCAAGGGTAAACGTCTAATGTGCCTTTGACAATTACAAGAAGTGCTGTAAAAATAAGTAGGATTAAGCATAGCACAATTGCTGGCTTGGCCCAGTGCCTGTGCAGGGTCCTCTGCACACTGTCACAGGAGAGGGAAGAATTTTGCTTCTTGTTCCATTGCTTCCCACTGGGATTGTGGAGGGGAAGTGCTAAAGGGTAAAGTTGATGTTTTGGGGGTGGAATAACACAGAGGCAGCATAGCCAGGGCACCTTCCCTGGCCACCCTGGGAGGAGATACCGAAGGGATCTCCTTATGCATGGAGAGACAGAGGCATCTTCAGACACAGTCCAATAGGTATCAAATCTGACAGCATGACTCTGCATAAAGGGTGTGATAGGCAAAAATCAATCAGCCAAGCAAATCTATGTTAAGGCTTGCTTTCAAGGTCTCTTCTTTTTACTAATCTCTAATTCTGTGTACAGCTTGCACACACTAAAGGCAGTGGGGAGGCCTGTGGGGGCATGCAATGGTACCACTTTTCTCACTGTCGTGATCCGTGGCACAAGAAGAAATCTTGTCTGAGGAAGAATAAATATTCATTTTTTGTTATCAGAAGTTGTTTGATCACCATTTCTTAACAGCTTAAAACATAAAAAGAGGTAGCAACCAGCAGCCATAGGGCTGTGAGGGGAAGGTACAATGGATTTGCTAAAGTTTCTCTGACATACAAGTTTTCATGTTGTGAAATACCTCTGTTATTTTTCAGAGCAATAAATTTTGCTCTTGCAATGAGTGTGTGGAATATGATTTGAGTGCACTCTGGACACAGGCATTAAAAAGGCAATGTTAAGTGCCAACTGATAATAAATTTCAGTCAGAATGCGATTACATCTGAGTCTCTTGCTTCCTGGGAATGTGCCTGAAATAAATATTTAAGGAATTTGATTTTGGAATGAAGTACAGATGTTAAAGGCTCACCCTTTATGCTAGAGCCAGCTTGGACTAACTCTCAAAATGTCTTCAAGTGACAGAGAATTGCAGAAGAAATGGGGAAAATGCATACAAATGCTTGACATTATGTAAATACCAGTGGGAGTGTGCTTCACAGTTAGTAAGCAAATATTTAACAGGAAACCCCAATGGCTCCTTCCATGGTGTTCTGGCAAGAAGAATTTCCTTTTGTATTTTTGTAAGCTGACCTGGCTCACACATAAGCGAAGATTTCAGGAGACTTCCTTTCTTTTATTCTGGGATTTCCACTGGGAAAAATTGCAATTAAGATGATCTAAAGCAGCTACACATGTGACTGCAACCTCCCAGCCCTGAGAGCACAGTGGAGATGTGGTGTCTGGGCACCGTTATTTCTGTGACATGTTTGCAGTAGCGCAAGACCATGCAGTTTCCAAATCACTTCTATCTCATTTAATGGGTCCCGATCCCACTGGATGGATACCTGTGTTGTATATTTGTGTGACACTGGCCAAGGGCCACAAGAATCTGTTAGCATGGCGACAAGCTTCAACTAACCAATCCTGTGCAGAAGTCCCCATTGGGAGCTTTTTTAAGAAAAAAATCTTTTTTCTTTTATTTTCTTTTTTCAAGATTAAGATCTATGTTTTGATGAAGCTCCATGTGGACTTTTGAATTCGTGGCAGCCTGAAGAGATGCCCATGAGCACAAGGACACAGGAGTTGGGTTCAGAGTCAAGGCAGCCCACAGCAGCAATGCACTCTGAAATTAACCCTGCTGCTGCCTCTTCTCTTATCGGTCCTCATAAATCATGCAAACGCTGAGCACTGGAGTCGCTCTCCAAATGAGTTACATCAATTACTTCAGCATAAAATATGCAATACAATCTGTGTCCAACACACTCTTCTGTCCTGTGTACAACTGTTTTTTCCTCCAGCCTTTGGGATTCATAAATGTGAAACTGTCCACAGTTGGCATTTTGTTTGCTGCTCCTGAAATGAAAATGGTCAAACAACATGTTTCAAATGGAAGCTGGGTCCTGGGCAGCATCACAGAGTAAACGTGTATGTAATGCACTTTCTGGTTTTGATGCACTGCCCTCTAAATTTATGTGCCAAACCATGCTCCAAAGCTTTCACATGCTATTTTGTATTAATGTGCATAATATATTATAAATTAATAAATAAAAGGAGAACAATATGGCAGATGGAGGAAATTATAACCTTTTGATTTTGAGTCTATGTTCAAAATATGAAAGTTGGAAAGAAAGGACAGTATTTTTAAAGCACTGAAGTAGAACAGGAGCTTGTGTCTTAGAATTCACCAAATATCCAAATGGTAATGGAAAGTGTCTGTCTCTCTTCATCCAGAATACAATGACACTAGGGCAAACACACCTGAAGCTATGTGGGATGACCCTGGGCTTCAGGACATACTTATATATCAGAGTGATGCTACTACTGGATGTAATATCAGTCTAAATTGGAATATCTACATTGGATGGATACTACCTTGTTCTGAAAAACTATCTGTTTTGCTAAGCTCATTGAGCAGCAGCACTGGTTGGTTACATTACTTTCATTTTCAGATTGGTCTGAACTTAAACATTTCTGTTATGCAAAATATATAAACCACTTGCTCTTACATGGTGGCTTTTGAGACTTTGGAAGGTTTAAGACATACTGCTCTTGCCAAAAAAAAACCCAAAAAACACAAGAACGACAAGAATTAAATGAGTAGCATGGGATATCTATTATTCTCACACTTATTTTGCAGAAAGTACAAGAGGGTGGTATTTCATAAAACTATACCACATAGGTAATAAAATAGCAGTTATCTTGTTCCATAACAACCGCCCACTATCACTTGACATGGAAGTAATATATCCCTTGGTGCAGCAGAGTTATCTAGCTTATGCTAGCAGTATCTGGCAAAAGCAAAAAGTTTTAGAAGCTTTCTACTATATTTAGTCTAGCTCGTACTTCTATCTGCAGTATTTTGAATAACTGGTTGAGCACAGCACCTAGTCACTTCCAATTCTCCTTGAGCAACCTTGTGTTAGTTTCTTTACATGCTTATGGGGAATAACACAGACAGATGCATCCTAATGATCAGATTTTTGACTGCTTATTTTGGAAAGAATCAAGTCCTGTACTTCTGGCCATGATTGCACAGAAATGCCACACAGGTTGGGCCAGGATGCCTGACTGGAGAAACAAAGCTCATCTTTCATCGTGCTCCAGTGTGCTAAGAGCAAAACTGAAGTAAATGGTTAGGTTGCTTACAATATACATACAGTCATTTGGGTAAATTCTCCTCTCAAGACTCATTGACCTCATGCCATTTGCAATCATACATCAGGGCCGTGAAGGTTCATTTTGTATAAAAAGTGGTCCTAGCTTTTTAGTCATGTAGAGAAGTTAATACAGAGATGTAAAAAAAAGGTCTCCTCCTTCTGCAGATTCTTAGTGGCTACCAAGTATATAAATATAAAGCCAAGACTTCTCTACATGTAATTCATAGTCCTTTTGTGTCAGGAAAACCACTGATCTCTCACTGCCAAATTTGTCCCCCACCATAGTAAGCACTTAGCTGAGGTGGTTGTTTTGGGAGGGCGGTCATTTAGTTAGGGGAACACAGACACACACACGTGCATGCACACACACGTCCCAAAAGCTGGTCAGCAAGCCTCTATAGTGGGACAATCTCAGGTGATGATACATCTATCCTAGGTACCTCAGCTGTCCAAGAATTAGCTGGGTTATAATGTCACTTTGTTCCTTTGGTCTAAAAAATGCAAAATGTGTTTCTCCAGGGCATTGAAAACCCTAACCTAAATTATACAACATGCAAAGTATAATTTAGGTGCTGGGCAATGGCTTCCTCTCCTGCCTCTCACTAATGACCACTTTATCTGGCAGTAGAGCAGCAGGTTCTTAAAAATAGGCTGGTTGCAGACCAAATAGGGTTGGAGAGACACAACTACTCTCTTGAGATTTACAAATATCTACTAGTCTGTACCTCTGTCCTCTTGGCATATGACCTTATTCAGTTTTCAGAGACAAATGATGTTAAAATTGTGTCAAGCTGGAGAGTATATACACACATAATTTTTGGTAAAGGATATTAAGGGAATGCAGTAGTTGTCAAAAAAGAATTCTGTGTATAGACGGGAAGTTATCAGCTAATTTTAAGTTTAATCGGAATCCAAACAACCTTAATCCTTTCTTGTTATGTTAAGGGTTATGTTAATAGCATTCATGCAATAATGCTTAATTACTGATTTTAATGGCTTTTCCTTTTTTTTTCATGCAGTGAGAGTCACATTGGAAGTCACAAAAGGCTAAGTTGCTTCAAAATCTTCTGAAATAAATATAGGGTGTATATCTCAGTCATTAGCAACTAGTTTAGTTTTTTCCTTGAATGATTCAACATCTCCTAAACAACCGTGGCTACATAAACCACTGCTCTGAAACTGGTCCCTCTGGAGAGATCTTCCTTCAGTGATGGACATTTTTTTTCTAGAGAGGAGAACAGAATGGGTGGATGCCAGAATTATTTACAAGCAGTCTAATCTCCCTAACAACTCTCCCAAACCATTCAGTTGGTTCAGAATATGAAGGATACTCAATTATTCAATGAAGAGGTTAAGCCTGTGGTAAATATGCATAGTCAGTAATGAAATGTACTTCCCCTGGGTATTTTTTTAAAAGGGTACAGACTGACAGATGTTTACCACATCCTTTCTGGATATGTTTTCTGAGGTTTTAGTTTGCAACACTGCTTATGCTTACTTCATTGCTTTACTGAAGTTGTAGCTGGGTGATAGTGAAGTAAATCAGCCGTGAAAATCCATGCACATCCAAGTCAAGACAATACTTCCAATAACATTTCTGTGTAAGTGTGAGCACCTTGCTGCACAAGGTCAGGGAAGAGCCCATCAGACTCTACTGGCCCCAGGCTTGCATCCATCCATCTCTTTGCTTTCATTATCACAGTTTTTCTGCTAAATATTTTGCACATAGCCATCAATATACATTATGATACATATATAGGAGCTTATAACTGTACTGTTGTTGACATATTTGATTCTGGTGCTTGGATGGTAGCTGTTTTTTGTCTTCAGTAATGGCGGCAGGTTTGTTCTGTTAGTAAAAACTTTTGCTGAAACAGTGGGATTTTAAATTGATAAATGACTTGGCTGAAGATAGGCCCTACCTTTAACTAAAACTATTCCAAAAATGACTTGCCTTGAGTGTCAATATTTTTCATGAATAAATGCAAACCCTTCAATGGAGAGGCCACACACAGGTTTCACTGCAGGACTGAGCTTCAAGCACAGCATCCATAGTGTTGCGGTCTCCACTGGGGGAGAGTGCAATGTCCCAGTGCCCTCATAGCACAGAGCAGGAGACATGCAGAAACTAGCTCAGAGTGTCAGAGCACTGCTGTGGGCTCTTAGCCGAGAGCTAACAGTGATTTGCAAATCTTGCTCTTCTTGCTATGCTCATAGAGTGTACAGGGGCCTGTGGGAGCAGTGACTTTTCAAGCATTTGTGTGCAGAGGCCACACATCCATGGGTTTTTATCCAGGCTGCAGGGCTGGATAGAGCAGCTCCCTCTTGCTGCTCCGTCCTTGCTGCTTCTGCTGGCTCCCTCCTTCTGCAGCAGGGCCCAGCAGCCATGCAAGTGCACACGTTTGAGTGGCTGGGGTGTTTACCCCAGTGTGGAAATCATTTAGGTAAAAAAGAAGGTGGCAAAAAAAGGAGTTATTATTAATGCAATCACTGAGAATTGAATTGTGCTTTGGATCAGTTTCCCCATGAACCAGAAGGCACTCATTTGTGCAGGAGATGGCTTTGGCCAGCTGTGCCTGGGGAATTTGAATAAGCTTCATGGATAGAGAGAGGTGAGGGGTGTTTAGCCAGAAGCAAAAGGTTAAAATTAGCACCCTGACTGAATTTTGTTTGTACAGAGCGTTCAGGGATAGGAAGGACAGATTTAAAGAGGAATGCAATGTCAGGGAAATTTGCATAGCAGTTAAATATTCCCTGTATCTGATTTGTCTCTTTACAGACTCAGAGAACAGAAGTGCGCATAAGAAAAGCATTAAGGTGAGGTAAATGCCTTAAGAGGCACAGGGTTGAAGTCTCCTGGAGCTGATTTAAAGTATAGATAGATATAATTACATTTTTGGTTTTTTTTACTGACCTTTAAAGCTTTTGGACCTGTTGTCTGTATTTTGATTGTGTAAGTATATTTATCATTTTTTACTTTGTTTGAGATTTGTGTTAATGCTGGTTTCTGAGCAACAAGTATGATTATTGAGCCATCCCCATGTTTTAAAACAACTTCAGGAACACCTGCCTGCTTCCCAGTGCTCATATACGATTTTTAAGCATACAAAGAAACACAATATACCTCCACTGAGCTGCATGGGGGTTGGTAATGAATAGCTCCGTATACTACAAGTGTCTTTGAGTGATTAGTGTTAGACAGGAGGCTGTAAGCCAACACTGACCTACAGCAGGACACTGGGAGCAGTGGTCAAAGCCCAAGGATTCCCATGGCTCTGCAAATTAGATGTTGCTCTTCCCGTCTAGTCTCCTGAGTTCTCATGGACTGAGAGCAAATCTGCAATATTGTGCCTGATTGCCAGTGTAAATAGGGGCAAGCAGGGTCTGGAGTTAGTAGGAATGGATGTGAGACCCCTTAGACTTCCCAGAAATCCATCACAAGATAGTAAAGAAAAATAAAGGAGAAGCCTATAATTAATTCAAGCTAATCCTCAGTCCGTGGGTTTGGAAAGTTGAATGGTTTAGGGAGACTTTTTAGAGTGTGTTTATTTAAGTAACATCTTCATTTAAGTAACATCTCATTTTCTGCCTTAACACTTGCAAGTATTTGCTCTGAGGGCTGGTCACCAAAGTCTTTGGTTTCATCTGTTGCACACTAACATACTGAACTGCTTTTAATACTCATTACATTCCCATACAAAGAGAAACAGTTCAATTCGACAATCATGTCAAAATGTTGATGATTTTTCTTATTTCCTGTGGAATCTTTCAGTGGGAAAACATCTTTCTCACAGTGTTTCAAGGATATTAACTGTCTTTGTTGTATACTTATTATATGTAGTTGTTTTTTTATTCTCCCATTGTATCCTTATTATTACTTTATGTTGCAGTAATGCCCAAAGACTCCAGAAAACTGAGGATGCCACTGTGCTAGGAGAAAAAGGGGCCCAGTCTTCGACCTGAAAGGCTGCTGAACCAGTTTTTGTTTACTTTTTTCCATCTTATAGAAAAATAGGTATTTGAGAGCTTGGCTTCAGTGTTACTGGTAAATGCAAGCAGTCTGGACAGCTTGTAGGCATAGGCCTGCCAGTTACAATGAACTACATTATGCATTACTCCTCAGCTATGGGATAGTCCAGAAAGACCTAAAATACATATGTAACTAGAATTTCCTATAGATATACAGCTAATATAAATGCCCAGATATTGTAACAACTATGTAATGACCTAGAAGGAAAAATAAACTGAGAGAGGTATTTAAATGCATGTTATTGTTGTTTTTTTTTTTTTCCAGTGAAAACTATGCAACACAAAATCGGACTCCATTTTATAGTAAGGCTGAGGTCAAAGGAAATACACTGTTGCAAAAGAGACCGATGTGGTTCACAGGCAGATGGAGAAATCTATGGAAATACAGATAATATTGTATAAGAGAGAGGAACGTAGTTGGATGGGCTATGTGTCTGAAATTTACCATGATCTTACTCTCTTTTTTAGTGGGTGGGGCACGTGGGACATGTCATGCGATCAAAATTTTCTCATTTCTTGGGGGAACATCCAGATGGACAGTTACACAAAAGCAGTGCTGCTGCATGAGAGGTTAAAACAGCTTTGCAACTACAGCAATGGAAAGCACCATCATAATGCATCAAATAAAAGATGAGAGGAAATTGTCCTCAGAGTGGACCCTGACCAAAACGAGAAGTTGCAAGCTTCCTTTTGCTCACAGCACATCGGAAAGCAGCAGAACTCCCCTAAATAGATGTTATATGCTGGCAGTAGAAGACTTACACAACTGGAAGCTTTACTTAAATTGGCAAGAAAAAGATATGAGGGGAAAAAACCCAAGCCACTAATGTGTTATCTACAGTGGGGAAAGTTTCTTGAAGTACTGGAATGCTGCATCACCGCATATCACGAAGTATACAAATGCAGAACAACATGCTACCCAAGCAGTGCTCAGCTGGGAACTCTGTTCACAGGTCACAGACACTAGCTGCATCTTCACAGACGTAACAGCACTGTGTCCCAACTTGACTGCTGGCTTTCCAAGGGCCAGGATCAAATTTGAGGGATCACTAATAAAAGACGGGTTCAAGCTCCCACCCAGATATTTACAAAAATTAAACTAAACTACTTGCTGCATAGTTAATTAACTTTCCCCATTTACAAAGTATCAATTGCATTGGCAAACAGTATTTTACTAAAAATTATGAGGCCAAAGCAGTGGGAAAATAAAGGAGTGAATACAGCAACACTGGATTATTCCACACCCAAAGAACAGCTGTAGCTGTTCCTAGTCCTGCTCTCCTCTCTGGTTCTTACTGAGGCATCAGCCTGGCTGCGTACAGAGAAGCAGCACCTGCACCCCACACAGTGCTGGTGGCCAGGACATGAGGCCCTGCCCCACACACCTCTCCACAGACCACATGCCACTAGTATCGCTGCTCAGCTGTCCTGCTCAGGTGCTTTAGCACCATCTTTGTTAGTCCAGCTATTTCAACTCTTCCACAAAGCTCCCCATAACACCAAGTCTCTTTCTCTTTTCAACCCTTTGAAGACTCCTAAATGGGTTTTCTTTTTGTTTGTTTGTTTTCTTCTTTTATGATTTAGCCTGTGGGCCTCATGGCAAGGAGCTTTTCCCCAGAGAGAGGAATGACTAACATGGGGCACACCTGTGCATCTGCTGATGACCCAGGTTTCTTACTGTATCTGTTGCCAACTTCCCATCACTCTGTGATGTGTCTCCCAGCTTTTTCTTTGCTAGAAGTGCCACCCGACCTCAGCTCAGCAGCTTGTGTAAAATAAAAAAGCTTTGAATCTGGGAGAGGTCCTCTCCTCCAGGGCCAGCTGATGGGGAGAGGAGGAGGAGGGGGTGAGAGAACAAGCTGTTTCTCTTTTAGGCCCACATAAGCTTTCTTTTTTTCGTGAAGATTTACAGACGCTGAAATGTTTAAAAAGTTTGAAAAATAACTAAATATTTCTTCTTGTTTTGATTATTCAATTTGTGAATAGCACATTGATTCAGAACAGAAAGTCACGTGAGCTGGGTTTCGCAGACAAAGATAAGGAGACCTCAGACAAAGGATCTGTGCATGGCCCGAAGAAGCAGAAACTTCCAACCAGTCACTTTCCTTCAGATTAAATCTATACAAAACAAACTTTACAAATATGCATGCAACCACAGCATTACTGCCAGTTTGGCTACAAATGTCTTCTATTCCTGGGAGTATTAGCAGAGGAAGTTTCCCTAGGATCAATAGCTGAGGTAGCCAGGACTACAAAGAAAATACAGGGAAAGCATAGGTGGTAGTGGGGAAAATACAGCCATATGTCCCAACTTTCAAAAGAAAATAAAAAATGAGGACCACCAGGTTTGCTGCTCCTCACAGGGCCTGTGAGAGTTGAACTTTGTTTAAATACAAAAACATGGGAAATTTAGAAAGGGACTGGTTTGGCTGGAATGGCTAAACCCGAAGACCTATTAGGTCAAACCAAAAATGGCTGGGATGCCAGTTTTTTTATGGCTGCCGGAGGCAAATCAGCTGCTGTATCTCATTTCACTGTAGTGGTGCCACAGTAGTTCAAATGTTGTCCAAATTTTTGTTGTGTTCAGATTTCATCAGTGGAGCAGCAGCTTAGTAAATATATGGATATTTATTTATTCAGCTTTCTCAGACAGGCTTAGCTACAGTACTGACAAAACCAAAGCATTGGGACCCATGAGTTAAAAGCATGTGGTTTATTTATGTCACTTAAACTACTAAGAGACAGGGAGGTTAAAAAATCCAGGCTGGTGTTTCCTAAAAAGCCGGGAACACCTAGCCCTATTTTAAGATAAAGGCATAAAGGCTGTCTGGAGGAGAAAGTTGTTTTCAAATTGTTGACATATTAGAAGCTGCTGTGCTGCAGGGAGATAACTGTAACGTAGTGACTTTTCCATGGATATTTACCTTGGCACCAAGTCAGGGAGGCTGTTCCTGTCACAGTCTCCATTAAGGGTGTGCCTGGGGGCATTTAAATGTTACCTACTTTGGCAATTTTATCGAAGTTCCCACAGTTAATGGTGATTTTCTTGGTGAAAGTCTTAGCCCTGTCACTCAGGTTATTATGGGGTCTTTCCAGATCTAGCTTTTAAAAAAATGATAGTTTTAACCCATATGGTGACTAGGTATCCAGTTAAAATGCATGTGAAATATTAAAGAATGGCAGGAAAATAAAAGTGGCACAACATTCATTATGCTTTTTAAAAACCCACAAATTTTAAAGCTAATCTCTGGGTTATTCTAGGCATGACTCATGATTTCTGTATACCCGGGGTTAGCTATAGCACATCCTGATTTACGGCTTTCCCTGAATCTGTGTATCTACACTAGGCTACATCTAGGCCTGCTGGCTAACATCATGGTGGGAACAGCACCCACAACTATATCATTTTGTGGGCATGTGCTGTGCTCCTCCTTTTGCTCCCTGGAATGTATAAACTCTATTTTGCATGGGTGCCCAGAGCAGCTCACAGGGGTCAAAGTAAAACTAAGAAGGACATTTCCCACTAATGCACCCTCTTGCAGTGAGAATCCGGGATAGAGTGGATTTGTGCATCCCTGGTTGTATCTGTGCAACTCAGGAGCCATTTGTTCAAAACCTCTGTGGTGGCAGAGAGACCCTCATTTCCTCACCTGACAGTACTCTTCCCTAGTCTGTGCTAACCCAGAGTCAACAGCTTCTCCAGGTGTGCCTGGCTGTTTGGTGACTACCTACCCCCCTCCACGCTACCTCAACTGGCAGGTAAGCTTGGCCCAACTCTGGGCAGCTGGCATTTCTGTAAAAAAGCAGTATCTTCTCCCGGGAGATCTGCACCAGGAGGGTGACTGGAGATGGGAATCAGGCACTAATTGCATCCTGCCTACACATTGTTGTGGTGTTAGCCTGCTCTCCTCTTCTTTAGAGTGTAAAGCACTTCAGTTTTCCCTGGGTAAAAAGTTGCTGCTTAAACATTAGCTATAGTCCCTTGGAAGCTATATCCAAGATAGGAAAAAAAATTTTTCTCCATAAACACTAACATCTGCCAATCCTAGGGGTTAAGTCCATCCTTAGAGCAGATACTGCCCGCAGTCCCCAGAGGAGAGGGGCGAGCATCCCGCGGTGCCTGGATGCGAGGAGCGCTCTACCTGGGGATGGGATCATTCATTGAAATACCTGATGTTTGATCAGCCAAGATGAAGCGAGCCAGAAATAAAGTTTCATGCTGTGTCCCACGCTTCACACAGCAGCCTGCCTTGCTGCTGGTCATACTATCTCTGAGCACGTGCTGTGGGAATGGCCTGGAGCTGCATATCAATGTAATATGCAGGACAGCCAGTTGACCTTTTGTCCTTTGGATGACACCAGATTCATGTTTAGAAGCTGCAGCAGGGCAAAATGTCTGTTCCGTTTTGGGACTGTAGAAGAAAATGGCATACGACCACGAAATGCATTTTTCCAGCAGGAATTGAGCTATAATATACATGTATCAATAAAGTATTGAAAGGCTAGGTTCAGCTCTCACTAATTAATTAGACCAAAAAGTGTCTGTTGATGATTAAATACCTTAACAGATAGTCATATGCTTGGGGCATCCTTGGGGACAGTTCCTAAAGTAAGAGTGTAGTTTCACAAGACAGGCAGTGAAGAGAGGCAGAGGCCTCTGCAGTCCTCCACTGTGTGCTGAGACCAAGAAGAAATATCAAGAGCTGATATCCCTTTGGGATGTAGTCTGGGTGAGGAGAGAGTGGGTCCTCTGGTACCTACAGCAGCAGACCCTGAATATGTCCAAAAAAAAGTTGGTGGCAAAGTCCCAACCTCTTCAGCACCCAGTATTTTCTGCTTTAACCAGGTTATTGGCTGAATCAATCTAGCCCCTAACAAGATATGCTTCAACTACCTGGAATTAGCTATTAGCTACCAGCTAATACCATTCTCTTGCATAAAACTAGAAATAAAAGGGCTAGCATAATGGACCTTACTTTCTTGGGATTTGAAGAAAGGTGCTGGGGAATTTCCCAGTGAAAGAGCCAGAGCTGAGTTGGCTATCCTCAGTGTCACTGCTAGTGTTGCTTGAACTGCTTTCAAAACGGAACTCCAAATGGCACATTTGTAATGGAAATCACTTCTGCCTTGATACACTTGTGAATTATGGCAGTAGTTTGGATATAGCAGGGTGCAGCAAGGGGGTGCCATGGCAAACACAACCACCCTTTGTCCTGTGCTGGTGGCTGCCTTGAGTTATGATGGCTACTGCAACCTCAGGTGTGTGGATCCTACAGCACCGAGCTGTGACTGGGGACAGTTTCAGCCAAGAAGGTCACAAGAAAACATCTCAAATTTGGCTGGTAATTCAGACTCCGCAAGTGTTCTTGTGGTTGACTCTTGAGTTCAAGACAAGTGCTCACTTGCCAGTTTTTAGGACTCCCCATCAGCACTGCTCTCTGCTCTCTTCTCCTGCAGAACCAATTTCATTTTGCTATTAGTTCTCATATTTAAAGCCCTTCTGAAACCTCAATATGCCCTCCCTTTTACAGCAAATAAGGGACAATATCTGCAGTCAAGGGAAGTTTTTCCATAGTGCTAACACAGAGGCAGAAAATCCACAACTACTAGCCTTGTGTACTTTAGGAAGTTGATTCATAGTCTTCCATTATGTTTTATTTTATGCTGTCGAATACCCTGTAACATCATCTGCCACCTATGTTTGTGTCAGCAAACACCCAAGGTTTCTGCAGCCTCCAGTACTATCAGGATACCTCAGGATTTATACAGCAATTAATAGCCTTGAAGAAATACATGACAAAATACTGAGTTTTACTGAAACACGATAAAACCTTTATTCATAAGAAAATGACCAACTAATATATAACTGCTCAAAAAACAGTTGGTCCGATGCTATTTTTCCGTCCTTCATTCCTTCAAGAGTTATTCGCCACCCTTTCAGAAACTAAGTACAGCTTGTGACCTGTACTCTGATTTATTGTTCCTTATGATTCCCGCCAAGGAATGTTTTTCCTTTGAGGGACATAATTGTGTATTGGAAAGCCCAGTTCTCACAAGGAGACACGTAGTAGAAGAGAACAGCCACCTGGCATCAGTGGAAACATTACGAATAAGAGTAAGAGTAAGTAAGATGTGTCTTGGGACTTGTGAGAGCTGGAGAGAGGCCAACTGTGGACAGAGGGACTGTGTGAACTTGAACATCAACTCATGTTCTTTTTTATTTTTCTTTCTTTTGTTGTTTTTAAGGGAATTTTTTAACGGCAATTGTAGAGTCCTGCACCTAGGAAGGAATAACCTCACACACTGGTACAGGTTGGGGGCTGACCTGCTGGGAAGCAGCTCTGTGTAGAGAGACCTTGGTGTCCTGGTGGACAACAGGATAACCATGAGGCAGCAACGTGCCCTTGTGGACAAGAAAGCCAATGGCATCCTGGGGTGCATTATAAAGAGTGTGGCCAGTAGGTCAAGGGAGGTCATCCTCCCCCTCTGTTCTGCCCTGGTGAGGCTGCATCTGGAGTACTGTGTCCAGTTCTGGGCCCACCAGTTCAAGAAGGACAGGGAACTCCTGGAAAGAGTCTAGCAGAGGGCTACAGAGACTGGACCACCTCTCTTATGAAGAAAGGCTGAGACACCTGCATCTGTTTACCCTGGAGAAGAGAAGAGTGAGAGGGGATCTTATCAATGGTTATGAGTATCTAAAGGGCAGGTGTCAAGAGGATGGGGTCAGGCTGTTCTCAGTGGTGCCTGCTGACAGGACAAAGAACAACAGGCACAAACTGGAACACAGGAAGTTCTGTCTCAACATGAGGAAAAAATTCTGTACTTTGAGGGTGACAGAGTACTTGAACAGGCTGCCCAGAGAAGTTGTGGAGCCTCCTCTGGAGATATTCAAAACCCTCCTGGATGCATTCCTGTCCAGCCTGCTCGAGGTCAACCTGCTTTGGCAGGGGGAAATTGTACTAGATGATCTCCAAAGGTCCTTTCCAACACCTAAAATTCTGTGATTCTGTGATTCTGTGAATGTGGGCTAAGGTTTGGAAATACAAGAGAAAATGCACTTTGGTCTCAAGTAGAAGGGTCTTGAGAATGACAGAATAGGTTGAATTTATTTGGAAGTTCTAAGTTTGTTTTTATGTACTGCATTTCAGAGATCTGTAGGAGAGGAAAAAATATGTAATTCCAACCTAAATAAATGGTGAATAGGGAATTGTTCACAAATTCAGATGGTCTGGCAGAAGAGATTTGACAGGACATTTTGAAGAAGGGAAAAGGATAGAAGTGAGAAAGACACATAATTTCAAAGACAGAGAAAAATTTTTCAAAACTTCTGGAAAAACACCAGTTTCACACTAAATAAAGGTTTGACAAAGGACATTTGGGTCATATTTCTCTTAAGGAGGCAGGAAACCATCAGATGGAAAGCTGTTCCTGGACATTGGGTCCCCTGTGTGCCCTGGAAAGCGTGAATGTGTTTATTCTTGTAAATAAAGGGGGGAGGGGTGTCCAAAAATCCCATGTCCTTTCACCAGTTTTTCTTTCTAACTCAAATAAGTTCCAAACCTCCAAATGCTGAGCTAGTCAGGGAAGTTAGAAGAAGTAACATTAATGTTTCACAGTAACTGTACTGCAGTTAAGAGGGGGAAAAAAAGGAGTATTGAATATATGACAGTAAGGAAGGAAAGCATGTATAGGGAACTGATGCCTCGGACACCTCCTTTCCCCCTCTCCACATAGTGTATGTTTGCATGCAGATGCCGTCTGGGGCACAGGTTCTGTCTCCAGCCAAGGCTTGAGCCAAGGGCTGCCAACTGTGCTGTGACAAGGCAAGACTAACATAGACACACCGTGCAATGAGGGTATTTTGGCTGAGGGGTACTGACAGAGGAGACAGTCACTGGTTAAACCAGTTTGCTATTTCTCCTGGTCCTCCTGGGCAATTTGAAAAGAAGCTACCTGAAACCTTAGAGCTCAGCTTGCACTGTTTACCAAAGCAGGGTTTATCTGTGGCTAGTTGCTGGATATGGTTTGCCTCAATCTATGCTGATTCAGATCATTTCAGCCTTGGGTAGGCACATCAGATCACAACTGCATTCCAACAGTAATACTACGTACTGTTCTCCAGACCTTAGTATCTCCTCATTAGCCCTTATCTATCTAAGGCTTGTCCACAGTCTGCAGAAATGGAAACATCAGCAGTCTAACACTTTAAGAAAGACCTTGGTTTCAATAATTCCAGTTTAAATTCAGGATCACTTTGGCATCTGGTACCATTTCTTGATGACAGTTTTTATCCCATTTAGGGAAGAAAAATTATGCAAAAAATCACTACTTCTATGTGAAGAACAATACATTAACTTGGCCCCTCCTGTTAAACTTTTCTTACTGTTCCATAAACTCTTTTATACTTCTTTCATTTCCAGGTACCGCAACATTATTCTGTTTTCATTTGCTATTTCCATTACTCAGTTTAACCTTTCTCTTTTGTGCAGCCACATTTGGAAGGTTTTCTTGTGCAAGAACAGTGTGATGCAGGTAGGAAATTCCTGTGCAGATGCCACTAATAGATGCTTTAAAATGTTGTCTGCATGAAATATGGCATTTAGTTTTCATGACAGCTAAAAAAACAGGAAAAAACCCACCATGAGGCAGAGCAATGGTATTTGCACTAACTCATGGTGGAAGTAAGATGGTAGGCACTACACATATGCCATGTATAACCTGTTTGACATTGCTGCTTCTTAATGCTTGTATTCGTATGTTAGTCTCTGTAGGAAAGATGAGTAGAGGCTGAATGGTTACAATCTCATGACTTTGAAACAATCACAAACTTTCCAGAAAGCCATGACAAAATTTTTTCAACTTTGTGAAATTCCATATTGTATTTTTTTTATTTTGTGAAAGCAATCACAAGGAGATTTTTTACAACAGGGTGACAGGTATACCATTTTCTACTTAATCTGGTTTTAGTTTAAAGGAAATTAAACAAAACTGAATTAACCACTTTTTAAAGAGTTTGAATAAAATGCTTTGTGCCACAAAGTCTCTGTAAGGTTTTCCCATGCTGGAAGCTGTCTTTGTGAGTATTTCTCATTTGTAGCCATTTGGCTGAGAGTTTAATGCAGAAAACTACTTGCTCCTGTAGTAGCAATAATAAAAAAACCAGTAAGGATCTGATGAAGGAAAATGAATGTTGTTAGCAACAGAGGGCTTGACTCTCCAGTTCTCTTTACTTTATGCAGTTTTCCATATTACTGCAAAAGATGATGCAAACTGTTATTCTTGCTGGAATTATTGTATGCAAAATCAGCACTGATGATTTAACACACAGGGATCCAGAATAACACCAGAAGAGTAAGGAGGTATTTGCTGGTTTGTAAACAGGGCTGGTAGTTTAGTCTTCACATGGTGTCTAGACAGCAGCAATTAGTAGCAATTAGTAAGAACATCTGTTGCCTACTGAGTCCATGGCAGCTCACGTGTTGTGGAAGTAAGGGATCAAAGAGTTTTACTTTAACATTGCTACTCCAAAAAATAGAGTCCTGCCTTGGATTCCCATGTGTTGAATGCCTGCTTTGCTCTGATGTTCTAGTTTGGAGTTTTTGAGGTGCTTTTTCCCCTCCTCAGGAGCTGGCCTGCCAAATAAAAGTGATGGATTAATAGTAAAAAATTTAATGTCAAAAGAAGTTCTGAGCTGGGTTCCTGGCATGTAAGTAAAATGCCACTTCTAGTTAAGACCCAATTCAGTAAGTTAGAGCATCACAAAACATGCTTCAAGGCATAAATTCATGCCTCTCTTAGATACTTGCAATCTGTCTTTACAGGGCTTGACTTGGTAGAAGGCAGCCTTCATCACACCATCATGCTACCATGTAGGTGCTAACTGCAGCCTTGCCTTGTCTCAGGGCAGAAGGGAGGCGGGAATCAGTTGCCATATGCTCTGTGTCAGAAACAGCACAATTAAACAGGACTCTCTAGTATTGCTGCTGCAGCTTCACTGCTATCTGAGAACAGCCCTATATGTGATCCTACGAGTGGAAAGCCACCGCTATACAGTGACTATGCTGGCAGCACTACTATGCTGTTGTCTGTTCACACAAAGAGAAAGAAAGAATGTGAAAAATAAACTTGTTGTTGGTTGGGTTGGGGCTCTTTTCCCTAGTTTACTTTCAAATGCCTGTATATGTGTCTACACACTCCCATGTGCATTGTTGCTAGTGGCTCACATACTTCTAATAGCATCTACTTGTAATATGGTTGCTGCCAAACATACCAAGCAGTTGTAAGATTAAACCAGCCTGTCAGCTGTGCGACATACAGCTATGTGGCATCACAGTGGTGGAAGACGGGTTGCCAAGAGGTTTAGAAATGTGGGGTTTTCCCTGACACTGACACCTATATCTGCAATTCTCTCCCTAAAGCCAGCAGCATATGCTTCCAGGAGCTCCTTTAACACCTGAATATTGTTCGCCCTAGCAAGTAACATTTCTGTCATGTATGAGAGGCAGAAGACCTGAATGTGTTTAAAACCAAACTATTTTATGTTCAGTATTCAAGGTCATTCACTAGCAACCAGGATCTCTTTACTGAAGGAAAACATCCTATCCACTAGACTACATAATAATATTTTTTTTTCTCTCTGCCTATTTCTCAGATGTTGCTAATAAATCTTATATGAAGAAAAGAAGAGTGTGGCTGTCTCAGAATTGCCCGGAGGCTGGAGCCTTGGACGTGCTCCAGGATGAGGAGCAGTATCTGCCACATTGCAGGTTTTGTCTCTTTGTGTTCCAGGCACACTGCAGCTGTTTGATGAGGAGTGTTTGGTGAGATTTTAATGTGATGGTGTGCTCCCCTTCCCCAGGCACCAACCTGACTATTATGTCCCAAAACTCTGCCGAAGTGATAACCACCTGTTGTGGTCACATTGGGTGTGTGTAGTCATGATGGCTGCACCGGGTTCAGTGTGTTTTCAGGGAGACAGAAACACAATAGCCAAGGGTTAACGAGCAATACTGGTACTGTGGTCAATATGCAAATATGACTATCGGTCATTCAACTTACCTCCTTAAATAGTGAACAGCCCAAGAGCCCTTTGAGCTCTCATAAACAGCAGTGGGCTGTGCGCCATGATGTCCCCTTGAGCAGGGACCCCACTCAAGGTTACTTTTACTTCTCAAGATTTAGAGATTCCTTGCCACAACAGATCCTTGGTAAGTGACTAATAGCATTGCTAAACTTTGAAATCTTACCTAAGTGATATAAAGGATCGATTGCGCATAAATAATCCTTTACACATAAACCATTGATGAAGTCTGGGACTAGGACTGGATCCAGCAACACCTAGTCTCTCTGAGAAGGAGTTTAGAAAGCAAAGGGGTCCTTCCTGAACCTCATGACTCAACAGGAGGATCTCCCTGACAGCTCTCTCTGTCCCTGTCCTCTGTGCAGTAAATAACCAAGTGTGCCCTGCCATCTCAAATCTTGTTAAAACACTGTCGCATTTGCCATCAAACTTTGTAAATCTCTGTTTTATATCAATGAATGTATTGCTGCTTCTCTCTGCAAGTGAAGTGCATCACTCCATCTGTGACATTTAGCAAAAACTTCAGCTAGCTATATTTCATCTCTGAGAAATTACTGGTGGCATGAGAAATTTTTCCAGAGTTTGGGAACATGATTGTTCTTAAACCAAGGACTGAGAGTGTCTCCTTGCAGGAAACTTATCCTATCACCAGATTGCTCCGTGTAAAACCCAGAGAGTTGTGCTAAATATAAGACTACTTTTTAAAAGCAGAGCTAGGAACAAGAAAAAGAGAAAACAGGGTGAGATTTTCCCAAACAATAGAGGACTGATTTATTGCTAGTGTTTTGGTCGGTCATTCTAATCAGCCTCAGGGTGTATGGTTTATGAAGCAACTGCAGTCTGTAATGTAAACGAATATTTTACTGTCACAGCTGAAGGGCCTCAATTGCATTGAATCTGCAACAAATTTCAGATCCAAATTGTGATACACACTTAGGAATTCCCAAGGTGTCCAGAATGTATTTTCTGCTCTTCAAATAAACATCAAGTCAAATCTGTGAGTCTTTTGTTGCTCTCATAGGGTGAAAGAGTCCAGAGAGCTAACCAGCAATAGATCAAGGCATTCCATGAAAAAAAGTCTTTCCATTGTATACAAACTACAGTTTCCTAGCTGATTTAATGGCTAGGCTAATTCAGGATGCAGAGCAGTAATCCAGTCTCAAACTCAGACATGGGTCATGTGAAACGGTCACAGTCTCCCAGTCTGACACAGATTAAAAAACACTCAGCCTGATCTTTGTTGCTGCATGAATATCTAGGAGTATTTTTGCATCCAAAAGTATCATCAGATTGTGAAATCTCCTGAAGGATAAATAAACATATTTCTTCAGTCAAAGAGGCAGAGACAGTCTTCACAAGGAGATGCTCTGAGCTTTATCCTTTTCCTTTGCTTTGTATACACAGCAATCAGAAACAGAAAAGGTACTCGGTGGAGAAGCTGTGCTTTGACTTACATTTACTTGCTGAATGTGAGAAAAGCTCATGTTTTTAACACTGACAAGGATATATGAAATGAACTTAAAATACAAAATGGGACAAGTCAGTTTTACCCAAGACTTGAAGGTTCAGACACAAACAACAGTGATGCAATCTTTTGAAAATATCAAACATTCGAAGGAGGAAATTGCAGCTAGTCTGCTATGATTAATCTTCAATTTCCCATTTAAAGAAGCAATGACCATTGAGAAGTAGTTGATCTAAACTAATGATTGTAATTTTTATTACCAGTTAGTCCTTGGAAAATTTCTGTAAAACCTGTAAGTAAATTCTGTGCAGAAGTAGTTTCTCAAGTGGTAAACATAAACAAACTTGTCAAAATTAAAAGTGGAAGGCCATTCTTCAATATTTTGTCAAATAATCAGCTAGCACTGGAGATGCAAACATCCACAGGCTGGAAAACATATGGATTGGGAGCATTGTTTTGAGATGTGTGAAATGGTCTGTATAGTCAGTTTAATATTCATAGCTCTCTCTCTGGCTAATGAGTGATGATGACTCTCTCAATATCTCGTGAATTTTAGCCTTATTAGTGGATTTCCTTGCAAGCACAGTTTTGGCAGGTTCCCCATTTCCCTACTACCCTTTTGCCCTATTAGACTTTTTTTTTTCAAAGATTTATCTACTCGAGGACAGCTAACTCCTTCTGTGGGACTGGCATACTTGCAACTGCCACCTTTTCTAAGAAGCTAAAAGCATTTCTATCATTCTTGCTTAAAGCAAGAAGAAAGGTAGCTAATTCCACTTCTGCTTTGTTTCCTCTGTGTTACTCCTTTTATTCTAAATAGTGGGGATGCAGTTCTTTGCTTCTCCTATCTGGTCCCTTTGGAGACAGCTGAAGCTGTGCACACAACATATTGACACAGATCTTCAGCAGCTGAATATACTCTGCTTTTCTCTCATTCAATAAACACAACATAACTTTGACTGTTGGCAAGATTTGCTTTGCACTGGTCTCATCCACAAAGGTATTCTGGGGGTCCTTTTTTGGGTAGATGTTGATGATATTCTTCATACTGTGTACTTGTGTTCTACTATTTCCTTCCAAATAAGATTGACCCCACATCATTATCACCTGGTATGCTTCAGTGTGATACCCTCCTCTCCCCAAGACCACCAGCATCTCTTTATTTTCTGACCCACACCAGATAATAGCACTCTGCATGCTTTAAAACCTTAACACAATGAAAAATTACTTTGTGGCTTCCTGCTTTGCAAAGAATAACCATGGGCCTGAGGCTTGCTGCCCATCAGATGCAGGTGCATTGGAAGGAGTGTTCCCTTCCCTCAGTGGTCAGAGTCATCCCACATGCTGAGTGGTTTATCTGGCTGTAGTTGGTTGCAACTGCTTTCACAAGGACTTTTGTCTTCGTATACATTATAAAAAGTCTCTGCCTGTTAATGGGAAGACTTATGCTTTCTCTGTGCTATTTTCATTATTTAGCTTTATGAGGCTATATTTCCTCAGATTGGGGGGTCCCAAACCTTGTCATTCCATAAATGAGCGGTAACACTTTTTACAGCCTGTAAAAGTTAGCACTTCATTGTGCAGACATATCATTGTTTGTAGTGTCTGTAAATTGTTTCCCGTGTGTGTCACTGTTGCTGGAACGCAGAAAAGGAAGAGGTGATGTGTAGCAGCATTAATATCTTAATAAAGCCCTACTTAGTGGTCTGTAAAATATGCATGTAGTGAAGGTTGATCTTTGGTTTATACCAGCCCCTAGAACTGTTCATAGTGCTCCAGAAACAGTAAGGAGAATGGTTTTCAATTCTTTTTTACTTGGAAAGCTGGGGTAAAACACCCTAGGTGCATATACATCCCAAGGCCATCCTTTCCCTCAAATTTGATGTGTACAGCAGAAAAACAACCCACATGGTCTGTCACTAGCTTGAGGGATTTTACCTGATGCTAGTTTATAGTTCATATTTGGCGGTCCTAGGAAATTTCAGAGGATTTCTAGGAATCTAGAACTGCTACATTTCAGATTGCTTAAAGAAAATCCATTCCTTAACTGACATCAGGGATGATCACTGAGTGTAAGGAGGCTGTAAACTGTTACAGTTACACAGTTTTCATCCTAGGGCTGCTTTTTTTGCCTGGTCTCTGTGCAGTTGGCTTGTTACATACAGATGCTGGTAGAGTGTGGTTTTCAAGGATTCAGGATTTATTGCTTCATTTACAAGAGAAAAGAAAATATGACAAAAAAATTAATATCCCTCTGATGAAAAAGAGGAAAAAACCTCAACATTCCTACCGCTCTGTGGAAGCAGTCTGTTTTGTGCCCTTTTGCTTTCTCAGTCACTTACCCACCCCAGAACCTCCTCCAGCTCAAGGGGATGTATGAGAAATAGGGTAAGGGAATAATATACTGCCATTGCACGTTTTTAGATGCAATATCTCATCAAATTATTACTCTTGTTCAACCCATGCGTTAGGAAGGAGCAGCACAGAAGACTGTTTTGAACTGGGGTCATTGCCTGACTAAATTAACATATAAGTTACCCACATACCAAATGAAATCACTTCACTTTCTGCTCTGCTTTTTTCTCAGGTCCACTGCTATGTACGTGGTAAATGCTGTATCTCAACTAGCTCCCTGCCCACTTTATCTTCTTCATTGCTCAACATTCAGCTGTAACTAAAAATCTAATTAATTTCATCTTGTTACAGTTGTATTCTAGGTTTTAAATGTTTGACATTACTTTTTCAGGTCTTTGCATCCGGTTTGACTTTGACAAATTTTCAGGGATTAGCATCTCCCATTTCCATGTAAAGTCTCCTATAGCTTCAACAAAAATGTTTGAAGATCATTTGAAGATGATGTGGAGAGTTTTATTTAGTGGTTAAAGAAAGGGATGGAGTTTCCCAGGTTTCCAGTTCATTTGTCCCTGGAATGTAAGAATTTCACCTTAGTGCAGTACTAGTGTGTTATTCAATTTACTCCAAGGTTTCTCTGTTTCTGTGTTGATGTACAGATTTCTACTTCCATTTCTCCTGTTTCAAAAGCATTATAATAAGGTTTATCTAATTGTAATTTGCATGAACATTTGTGAAATATGTCCAAAACTCGCTGGATATCAAAGGTGCTAGAAGCATCACATTTTGAAACTTTAACTTTTTTAATGAGTTTACTCAAGTGACTATTTAGGCCAATTGAAGTAAGAGTGAGACTATGGAAACAGAACTCTGCTGCAATAATTTTTTAATAAGACCAATGCTTTTCCTGCTACACAGAATTGCTGTGAAAATCCTGATAATGAGTGCTGCTTTGCAAAAAAACCCCAATATCTGAACATAACATTAATCAGGACATGTGAGAAAGGACACAGAAAAGTGGTTAAAAATCCAAGGTCAACACAAAGAAAAGTAAATGTAAAGTTTAACCCAGGACTTTAGTGATGAGTAGGAGTGCATCTTAGTACAAAGTGCTGCTACTGTTTCCTTTGCGATCTTTTCTAGTAGTTGTCATGACTGCATTAGCTGCCACTTTGCTGTAGTGTTTGTATTCCATATACAAACATTGCAGTTCTCACTTGGCATTCATTTATATTTGTCAGGACTAAAGCTTTGTGCCTCTGTAAAACCCCTTTGTGAGTTCTGACTCAGGTCCAATATGCTTAATATTTCCATAACTCTGCCTGATGTATACCTTTATGTGCACCAATAGCATCTTATGGTCACTAAGAGATTCTCTGAAAGCATACGGTCCTTTGTGATTTTAAAATGGCTAAAAGCAGAATGACTTCGCATCTGAGAAATTAAATATATCTTTAATGCTTCTGAGCAGGATCCTGTATAGATGAAATATGATATGTATGATTGATGGATTTTCATCTACCTTCTCAGTTTACTTTGTGGGCACTTTATCCAACAGGGATGCTGCTGAGCAAACTGGCTTTTATCCACCAAACCACTTAAGATCATATTCATCTTGGGACATAGCCATAAGGAGTAAAAGGACATTGACGTACTCTCCATGTTTCTGCTCAGTCCCATTTCCTCCATGCTTAGTCGATAAAAATGTGCACTTGGTTTTATTGGATTAACTGTGTTCTTCTGGCTTTGACTGAGCAGCATTAAAAGGCTACCATCTCCACTCCCCCTGTAACAACTCATGGCTCTGTCTTATTCTTTGAGAACCTATACTGACAAGGACAATCTGTCAAAATCAGTTTGGGAAACAATTGCACCTACTCTTAGCCACATAAGGAGTAGTCTCTGGAGAATGGGCAGTGAATGAGGGGGAAGAACGAGAGGAACTGCACTCCTGCACTCAGGGTTTCCTGCACTCAGATCAGTCTGCTTTGACTTGCACTGATTTAGACTGAAGGTCTTCAAGTGCTTGGCCATATCCTGGAAGGCTGTAGGACAAAAACAATTCTGATTTTACCTGGAGCTCTGAAAAACTGAAAAAAAAAAATAAAGGTGTGTCTTGAAATTGGGTTTGGAAAGCAGCTTTTAATATGTAGGGAGAAACTGCTTTAAACAAAAAGCTTGTAGATCGTACCACTTTATCTGCAGGTGGCTCAGATTATTCAACCTGTAATATGTCAGCAAGCCAGACAATAAGAATTTGTCATATTAATTACTGAATAGATGGTAATACCCTCTTGTAAATAGATATGGATAGCTACCTCCAGCTATTTTACTTAGCTGAATACCATTGTTTTAAAAGGGGGCTTTTTTCTTTTACTGATCTGTGAGAGAAATATACTTTGTGTCGGAGTAGTATGAAACTTGTAGATGCTAATCTTCAAAAAGACCTGTCAGATTACTTCTGGTCTAGGCCCTCAAGGTCCTCTTGGGAGTATTACTCACAGTCTATATTCCAACATGATCCTAATCCGTTTTTTAAAGTGATTCATTGATGTTCCTCACCTACTCTAGAGATCATTTTCTACCCCGGTCTAACAGATCTTCCTATTGGTAACCTTTTTGTGTTTTCACAACTCAGTATTCTGTTGTCTTTTCCATCAAATTCCTTTTAGTAACTCTATGACCACAGAAAAAAAATGGGATCTCAGTTGATGAGCTTAGTTGGAGTCCCAGCACAGAAGCAGGATGAATCATACCTAGAGCAACCCCAAGTAATGCCTCTCTGATCTCCTCTTAAAAATACTCAATGGTGGTTTTTTAAAGGGGTGTAAGGTAGGTGGAAATGGCTCCATTCTGCTGTGGGCTACGTGGTGGGATCAAGAACTGGGATGGGAGAGGTCCTGACATCTCCCTTGCTATGATACTGGGAATAATTTTGTTCTCAGGGTTGCAGCTTGACAGGAAGAGACAGGGAAAATCTGGTGTCCTGACAAAACTTCAGGAAAAAAACAACATCCTTGTATTTTGTCAGCTTGCCAAGATGGTCCCTGTGCTCTGGAACTATAAGGCCAAGCTGGTCATCTGGGATGGGGATTCATCTCACAGAATGAGGGTGACTACATTGGAGTTAGACACTCCAAGATTTCTTCAGAGCCCACTAGGAAAAAATGGTACTTCCAGGGCATAATTCATCTTATTCTAAAGCAGCCGTCCAAAAACAGATTATGTGAATCATGGGCCAGATATGCCCAGGTTTCTCTGCTGAACTAGTTAGCTCATTCCCATGTTCTACCATCCTGACACCAGAAAAAAAATTATAACATCTATTATAAATCTCTACTGTAACAATTCAAGCTTACTTCTTGCTTTCCCCCATGGTCACAAGACAGCAGTAGGTTGCCAGAGTCTTAACAACAAACCTTTAAGTATCAGACAACTGTTATCATGTCCCTGTGTCTTCTAGATGAAATAAACATTTTTTGCTCCTCTACCTTACTTCGCAGAATATGTTTCTTTATTTCTTATCACTCCCACTGTTTTGTCTGGACTTTCTCCAATTTGCCTTCAACATTCAATATATTCTATACTGTTCTAATAACTAAGGCTAAATAATATCTCTTATTGTTCACACTTCAGCCTCTAATTCAGTTATCTCCTTTTAATCTCATAATATAAACAATGAGTCTTTAAAAATATCGAGTCTCAAATAGATTTTGAGATATACAAATCCCTGGTCTTTCCTCATGAATCTATATTCATACAAAATTTCAAAAATGAAGCCAAACTGAAAACATCAATTATTCCTTTCTTGCTTGGCACTTACACAGTCGCAGTGCTGACACTGCTAGCCCAGCAAAGAGGAGGAGGCAAAATAATAAGATTAGCAGCAGTGGCTTTGACTCCAAATGCCTTTCGGGGTATTGGCTGCACTTTGGTTTGAATTTACATCTCAGCAGGAGGCAAATTTACATTTCAACCGTTAGATCTCTGTGAGAAACTTCTCTTCTACTCCCTGTGCATCTGTGATTTTTGTAGCTTGTAGGTAATGAATACACATTGATTTAATACTAGTACTAATGAAGACACAGGGAACTGTAGGATAATGAGAAGCAGGAAGCAGTTCCACACAATTTCTGTGAATGAAAATATATGTGGGTGTTCATCATTCTCAGTTGGAGCAGAAAACTAGAGAGCTCAGTAAAAATAAATGTTGCTGGATTATCCATCCTCAAAAAAACCCTTCTGACAACAAACACTAGCCAAAAAAGCCCTCCAAAGAATCCAGGCATGGGTCAAGGTTACATTGCTCTTCTGTTCTGCATAGCCATGATGTTGGTTTCAATGGGACCAAGGCTCTGAAAGAGCTTTAGAGATGGACAGAGGGGTGACTCATGTGCTGGGCATTACTTGCTCACCTTACTTACGGCCTGTGTGGGGCTACAAAGGGAAGAAGAGCATTTATTAATGTCCATAAAACTATCCTGGATCACAAGTAGGTCTTTGCTTTATTTTAAATCGAGGGCGCAGTGGTAGTTTTTTGTGGTCTGGTTTTAGTGTTTTCTCATAGGTCTTGTTCACCAGTCCAAAAACAATCTTGTTTTTAACTGCTACTGCCCTGAATAAGCTCACCCTGGAGACCAATGCAGCATATGGCACCAAAATGCAGTGTGAGAAAAAAGAATTAGCTTCCTTTAATTTTTGTGTCTGTGGCCCATACCACATCACATGCAATATAAGAAACATTAACAAGCAAGAACTTGTGCAGGCAAGGCTGAAACATCAAAAGAGTCTGCCAGATGGTGCCCAGACCTTCCCAGTCTTGCCTCAGATCCTGCCATTCAATGCAAATGATGTCATTTCATGTATGGAAATACTGGTGTGATCCTACATCACATAGTAGTCTTCCTTTAGGGAGTCAAAACCAGCCAAATATTTTGAGGGACCTTGTACCCTGAAGGCAACCATTAAATATTGCGGTGCAGCACTTCAGAGTAGTCACTCACATGTGCAGGCCTGCCACCTAGTAGAGATATGCTGCTGAATTTGTGTCTGTAGCATTCACAAATGAATTAGAAGGTCTCACACCTAGGCATCTATTGTGAAGTGTACTATGTAAGCATAATTTCTGAGGAAAAATTTATAAGGATACTTAGCTGTACAACATCATGTTGATAAATGCCCAAATAAGCACAGAATTTAACCAGTCTTTCTAACAGCTGATTGCTGTCAATAGTGGTGAGTCTGCTTATCTGATGCAATAATTTGAACTTTAAAAATATAATTTGATGATGGCTGTGATGAGGTCTTCAGGAAAACATTCACTGATTTCCATGGCTTTTGTAAGAATTAAGCAACAAAATTGATTCTGACACAACTTTAACTCAAACATCCCTTTTTAAAAGTCTGTCCTTGAAACCTGGAAGCTGTCCATTTTTCTATCTGTATCTTCTGTCTGATTTCTCTTAAGAACTAGAAATATTCCTTCTTTCAAAGAGGTGACATAAGAACCTTTTTGATTATCTTCCTAAAGAAGACCATGTTTGAAGAGAGGCTACAGAAAAGATAGATAAGGGAAGGAAAGGAAATCTCTCATTTAGTATCCTTTCTCAGAGCATCATTTTCCATGTTGTATGCATGCTTGCTATTGCCTCTCTGTAAGTGCACTTAAAGTATGTTTCCATTGCAGAAACAGGGTCTTAAAAGAAGAACATTTTACAGCTTTTTCTGCTTGTAGTTCTTATGCCTTTTTCAACTTTAAACTTTTAGAGAAGGGCAAGTCTTGTTCCCTATTTGTTCTTTATGGATCTATGCAAGAAGCAGGAAGAAAGGCAATGATTAGGCCTAGTTACTGACATGCACATAGATCCATAATCTGAGTAGTCCATGCTGCTCTGGGCAGCAGATCCTTACTGCACTTGTCCATGCATAGCTTCTAATCACAACCTAACTTTAAAAGAAGACATCTGATTGCATTAGCCAAAATGAAATGTTGTTTTGAGAAGCCCAGTTGGCTCCATTTTTTACATTTTTTTTTAATATAAAATATATAATTGAAATTCAGGCATGCCATTTAATCTGCCTTTGGAAAAGTGACAGACTTCATTTGCAACAAGCATCACCCTATATTTTTTTCTGAGAAAGCAGAGATTTAAAAATTTTGAAAACAAGACAGAAGCTCGGGTGCCTGGAGACTGTCTGTGAGGTATTTGGTAGATAGAAAAATAGTTCCTGTAGTTTCCTAGGATTACAGAGAGAAAAGAGCCAGCACAAGCAGAGAAACAGCGCAGCCCCCAAAGAGAAGGATCCTGGGCTGAAGAACTGGCACAATGAAATCTGAAGCACTGAGAACAGTTGGTACAATTGCTGTAGGTTTATGAAAAAAACACTTGGGATTGTGTATGAGAAGAACTGCAAAACCCACTCCCCTGGGGGCAGAGAAGCACAATTCAGAGTGCTTGAGGGAGCGACAGAGTCTGATTTTCCCTACGGATGAGGTTATCTGCCTCCATTGACTAAAAAGTGTCTGTAGGGGCTTCTGAATTTCACTAATGAGAAAAGATGTTTGGTGCAACATCTCCCTGTCTAATGAAGTTAGCAGCATTACAAGAGTGACTGTATTAACTAAGATAGTTTGCACTGAACGATCAGTACAAAATAATAGCCTCAGCACCACCAAAGCTGCCATTTACCATACTCCCTTCACAGAGTCAAGGAGACAAAGAGATGGCCAAGGCAGCCAGGATGTCTCTGCATTGCAAGCCACCATCAACAAATATTGAGGTGCAGTGTCAGGGGAGGTTTCCCCCCATAGTTCATCAACCAGAGAAGTTATTCCACAGTCTTTTAGCATATTTTTGGGTGTAGGGAGGAGTTTTAGCATTCTAAAAAGCTGTGTCTACCTCATGTTCACAGCACACTTTGGGTATTTGTAGAAAAGCATATTTACATCACAAGTCCTGCTAATAAGAGTGGCTAGGTGGAATTTCACATTTTTCTGAAGTCTAAGGAAAAAAAATAATTTGCAATATAACTTTTGTGTTTTCAGAAACAATAGAGGCAGCCAAATGGGGAACTACTGAATAGTTTCGGAACTCGACAATAAAGGAGATGGAGTTGGCAATCTGCCATATCATAAGATTGACCTGCCTATTTTTTTGAATTGAAATTTTTTCTGAATAAATCATATTGCTGTGCCTCAAAGGCTTAGATGCAAGATGGCATCCCTTCTAGCTAAACAGCTGACACAAGGTCAGCTGTTGCTTCTGTTGTTCCTTCATTTTCTGGGATGCTTGCTACCTTCATTGAGGACTGAATCTGATGCTTTTGCAGATTTTTGCAGGATTTACAGCTGAAGATGAGTATGCCTCTGATACTAAGCAGAATTTAAAAGTCATTGTAACCTGGAAAAAGGAATACTTGACGTCCAGTGATTAGTAGGCTGCGTTTTCAACAGCAATTAAGAACGTAGATTCTGTAATGCTGGCTCTTACTAAAACATGTTAGATTCAAACATATAAATATAATACAAAATTAAAGAAGTGATGCTAATTATCTATAAGAATCCCTGCATTAATATACTTTTGTGCTATGTAATATAAACATAAATTTATAGTGCATCTAGAAGTCCAAGAAATGACCTTATTCTTGGAAAATTTGTGCAATCGTTGGAAACAAATTTTCAAATGTTTAGAACAGTAGTAGCTTACTTATTAATTGGGAATAGTATATATTCTTCTTGAAATCTGACAGCTGGACTAGATTTTCTGTAATGTGTGTATTGGCTATGCATCTTCTCCAAAACTTTTGAATAGATAACTTCCAGATGTTACATTATCAGCATAAGTGCAAGAGTCTGAAAGACATGGGACAGCCATGGGCCTGAGTTTCAGTCTTCTGTTTAATGAAGTGGTGATTATTTTGATTTAAGCAGGCTTGTTAAAAGTTCATTTCAGGTGAGAAATAATTATTTTACATTGGGAGATAAAGAGGCTGAGTATCCTACTTTCTAATTAAAAATCTACCTTTTTTCAGTCATCAGTTGTCAATTCTCAAATGGACCAGTAGCATCTTGCCTAAATATTTTGGAAATGTTAAATATCCTGCAATTTAAGATTCAGTTTTACTTTTACTGATCTGTTCATTCAGTATCTCACCCTTGTGACTTTATTAACCAAAAAATCAACATTTAATTAATTTTGTACTTAATTTTTCTTCCTTATTAAGTCTTCTGGAGGAATGAGTTTGAAGTGAAATAAGAATTCTGTTTTCTGAAAAATTATCCTTACAGATACCAGAGTCTGCAGGTATTCTGAAGGTCTTTGGTAATGAAAGGAAGGAAGGGGCTTGGCAGGGAAGGTCTATGTGGAAAGGTTTGCAGTATAAATGTTCAGGAAAAGGAGTGAGCACTAAGAATGGGTGATGAAGTTGGTATGGTGGCTTAAGGCAGAGTTAGAGAAAGCATCTGAGAGTTTGGAGAACATCAGAGAAGATCAGTGCAGGAAGGGCTGGGGTAAGGACCAGTCAATTCACAGATGTTTTGGAAAAATTTCTGCTCAGTTGAACTCAAGAAATACTCCACACTTTAACATCAGCCTCTTATAGCGACTCTGCTTGGTAAGAGCTTCTCAAGACAGTGGGGTCTTGCAAGTACTCCAGGGACTTTTCAGCACAAAAATACACTTCCAGTCTAAACCACTCCAGTCTACCTGTTGCTGGTTGGTATTGTGCATGGACGTTATGAAGGCTGCCTACTTCTTATTACCTTGTCTTTCCAGAAACAACTGTATCAACGGCCATTAAGGCCTATTAAAGGCTAACACTGGAACTTTCTGTAAGAAATGCATCCCTGCATTGAAACAGTGATCAACATAACAAAAATACAATACTTAAACTCCTGTAGCTTCAGTGAGACAATATTTCATTTTTTAGTCAAGTTGGTACTGTAAATACTGAAAGATATGTACTGTGTGAAGAATAACAATTTTCCCAGCAGGCAACATACTTGAGTGCTCCCCATTATGATGAAGAATTTCCTAAGAGGCAGAGGGCTTTTTGTCCTTTAATAACCACACAGCTTATTTCAGAGTTGGTGGGAACTGGAACATACAGCTTTTGTATGGTGTGAGCTGGAAGCTAATTTGTTAAGACTTAGGTACAAGCTGATATGTATGACTTGTGATTTAGGAATGAAGTTTTTACTAACACCTTATGAAAGACTGGAAGAAGTGACAATAATTGGAACATTAATATTAAAGTCTGAAGGACAGCTTTCAGAAGCAACCAAAACTAAACAAATGCACTTCACTGAATACTTTCCTGTTTAGAATAAGTTCTTTCCATGAATGCAGGACATGCTGAGAAATGAAACCATGAACTCTTCAGTAACAGAGTTCAGCAAATGCTGCAGCCTGTTTTTAATTGTTTCGCTGGTAAGCAATGACATATATGCAGCCTTGACTGTTTTGTGTTTACAAATCAGCACAGAGTATTTCAGTGTACAATATAAATCACCTGGTTTTCTTGTAAGCTAGCTTGCACATCTTGAAAATTTAGAGTTTCCATATGCTTTCCAGCTGCTGCATTTCTATCAGTGAAACCATGGCCTGAGTTGAAGCCAGCAGAAAGACTCATCTTGATTTCCACAGGCTTTGAGTGGTTCTCTTAGAGACCATGGATGTATATTAGGAGAGGACAGGGACCCACCAGCCACATAAATTTATCATCTGTCCCTGAAAGACCAAGGTCTTTATGGTTCTGTTTGTCTAACTAGGACAGTGGGGTTTTGTTGCTTTATATTCTTCATGACAGATCAATTTGAAAAATCCAGTAATATAATTTGGTTCGGTGCTCCTGTATTAATGAGATAGACATGTATGAGCTGGGATTTGTGACACTCATCACAACACATGTTGACAGAACTGCCCCCACTCCATTGGTAAGAGTTTTTCCACTGATACCAGTAAACCTCAAGAGTTTTCAGCCACCAACGAGTATGTTGAAAAAATCCACTTCTACCAAACATTATAAAGATGCCAGCAAACAAAACTTGCAGTATTTGGGGGAAACGGTACAAAAGACATGAGGCAGGAAGACGTGTGGGGTTTCTGTGGGTTTTATGATATGATCTGTCCAAGTGGACATGATGTGGAGTGTTGGGATCTTCCAACACAGTTTTCACTCTAAGCACACATCTTCTCTTGGCTCTTCTTCTTTCTGCTGTAAACTAACTATAAAGTTATGTAAACTAACTATGTTCTGGACTGTCCTTTATTATTTTTTCCCATTAACATCCATGCCCTTGCTCTTCCTTCTTTCTTTGAATTGATTAGTCCCCTTACATGATTAATTAGTGACTGTCAATTAGTGACTCCTTTTCCCCTAATTCATAGCCCTTGACATCATTTTGGTCTCTCTGTCTGACATGTCTTCCTCAATACCCAGCTATCAGATTGCATTTTGCATAGATGGGATAAAACGCCTGATGTTTTCCTGAGGTTTTGCTTCCTCTCAATCATTCTGGGAGTTAATATTAACATAACATTCATATTTCTAGATGAGTAGTTCATTTTTTCTCCTTGATGACTCATATCTAAACAGCTATTGTCCATATTTAATTTTTAAAGGTCTGATCTCACCATTTAGATAGCGCACCTGGAAGTCCCAACCAAAGCCCTGTCATACCCTGTTCTGTCATCTCTTACTTTTAATTTGGTTCCTCCACATGTGTGGCAACATGATGCAAACATTACCTTTTTTTGCCCATGCCCTCATTTAATTCGTAGCCTAATATGTGAGAGAGGTTGCCCCAGAAGGCAAAGAGGACTCAGGTACTGAATTTCAGTGTTTTGCCTCTCTCAAAAGATAAATAAAGTGAAAGGGTGGGGAAAGCATTAGTGTGAACAGCTCCCAAAATATCCCTTAGAGCTCATCAGTGATGGCTCACAGGGCAAATTACTGCTCAAATTATGGCTGTGTTCCTGGGGGTAACTGAGCCACAGCTTCACCTCCTACCTGATCCTTTCTTGGCACATTGCTCTTATACTCAGGTGGTCTCACATCCACTTCTGTTCCCTGGTCTCGTATTTGTAGAAGTTTAGAAGAGCAGAAAACCAAGATCACCTGGAGAAACAGTTCAGAGCAGAGACAGAAGGACTTAATTAACTGGGACTGGTTAATCAGGCTATATTTGAACAGACCCCAATTCTTCACACAGACTGGCAGTTTTCTGAAATTACAACCTTTTAGGGGAATGCTTCATGAAACAGTGCTGGAAGATTTCATGGTTCACTGCATGCACCTCCCTGTCCCATGAAAGTAGAAGAGATTTCACAAGTATAAACTCCATGGCAATGTGTCAGTACACTGTCGGCAGTCCTGGCCAGAAACTAACCAGGATGGACAATCGAAAGAAGGAGGTCTGTGTGAAGTGAGTACAGTGCTGATCACATTACATTACTCTGAAACTGAAAAATTACTGGTCCTGAAAGTATAACCTGTGAAAGGCTTAATGACGATATATGATTCTTTTATGGAAATGCAATCTGTTTGCAGACTGCTGCAGAATTCAGAATATACAGTTCATTGTTTCATGGATTTCAACACACTGACATTAATGAGCTAAATTAATTTCTCCAAGAGCTGAGTGTGGTCTTTAAGAGCACCTCTAGACATTATCCTAATTGCTTATGCAAAGCAGGCACTTACTGATAATGTGCAACTGCTTTGTACGTAAAGGAAACAGTTCAACTCTAAAGCATAACTAATAGAAGAACAATAAAATGCTTCTGGTATTTTGACTTTAATAAAACTTCTCTGTATTTACACATGTGAAACTCAGACTGAATCAGATCTTATCATTAAGAAACATTTATGCCGTTATTGTTTGTATTTTTATTTTCTGTTGCTCTTAAATCTGGCTCGGAAACCTCTTTGAAAACTGTATCTGATATGAATTTGTCTATTTCTCATTATCATGTTTGGATTAGAAAAGTAAGCAAGTTAGTAGACAACAGTTTAATTTCTTTTTAATGAGTTTCATCAAACAGATTGGTTTAAGTAAAAACATACATGATTATAGGTATACACAAGTGAAATGAATGAAGTTACATAGGCAGGCTGCATGTATTCCACACCATATTCAGTACCAGTTTGCAGAGTCTAAGAATAAATATGAGAACAGCGCTAAAAGCACCAAAAATTGACTTTGATGCACCATATCTCCATACGTAGATATCAGGCAAACTCTGGAAACTGAAGAGTGTGCTGCCTCTGTAACGCAGTCAATAGCCAAGATATAATGAGTAGCTTCTAGTAGAGTCAGTAAGTGATGCCTTTTTGTGAGCTGCCACTGTTAAAATATGTATTGCAGTATTAGGTTCACTAACGTGAATTGCAGGTGAGGGGCACTGCCAAGAAGGAGGTCCAGACCAAAGCTCTTTGTAACACCCCTTAGTAAGTTCATATCAGGCTTACTTCTTGTGGAGTCTTTTGGGAATTCGATAAATCTGTACTGTATTTCAGAAACAACTGATGTATCTAAGGTAACACAAATTACTTTCAAAGGCAATAATTTGTTGTTGTAAGGGAAAGTTCTTAACAACTGCAGCATCCATACTGTGTCTAAAAATAGAAACATGTATATTTTTGTTCACTTCCTTCTGACAGGGCCCATCGAAAATAGCAGTTCCTTATATGGTCCCAGAGCTCCCTTATGTGTATTCTACTGCCTTTCCTGTCTTGCTAATGCTTGAGGGTGTAGAGGTGATCAGAGAGACCCCATCAGCCCTTTCTCTTTCCACACCGGATACCATTATAACTTCAAAAATAGACCAAGCACATTCAGATTTTTTAAAAGTAACCCCAGTGTCAGGATGATTTTTCATAGGTATCTGTGATATCTTGAGGATCTTTACCATGAAATTACATGTCATTCTGGAAAACCTGGCTGCAGTACTTGAAAGCCCACCTACTGCCTTTATACTACCCTGCGTGCTTGAAAGGCTGTGACTAAGCTCCAATTGCTTATTCTGCATTTGCCATTTTGCTGTGGGGAACACAGGACATGCAACACATTCTTCTGAGTTTTAGTTTTGCTTTATTGATAACATTTGAGGTACTTGCAGAAATGTGAGATAAGAAAGCAGCCTTTTATATTTTAAACAAAATTTTATATTTAAACAAATCCCACATTGATCTCATATCTAAAGGTAAAGCAAAGCATGGTAAAAAATTTCAGTCCCCTTCCAACTCTTCTGTGACACATTCAAATTGTATGGAGCCAATCGGATACTCTGCATGGCAAATGCTGTATTCTAGCCCAACATAGCTGTGCTGCTCAAAGAAGTCTGTGTTAATGGCTTTTGCAGAAATTGGAACACACTATGGGAATGTTATCCTAGTCAATGAGGGGTTCAAGCCTTCCTCAAAAAATGTTAATGGAAAAAGCTGCCTGGAGATTTCCCAAAAGATCTGAAGACTTTTCCCCTTCTCTAATAAGACAGTTGTTGAAAAACTGCAGACCTTGCAGTGTTCAGAATCAAGAAATACCCAGCAGATGCTGTTTCTGTCCCAAAGTAAGAAGTTCATGGCTTTTTTTGGCAGCCTCCTGCCTGTGTTGGTGGAGTTCACACAGCCTTTCTGAAAGGATGTTCCGAGGTGGAGTGGGCGCAAGAGGAAGTGTGCGTCATGGAGGATGACGCACTCCAGCCCTGCAAGAGAGCTGAACTTGCCCTGCTGCTCAACATTTCCCGCTGTCCAACACACGCAGCACTGCTGTGCTGGCTCTCTGAAGAAATGTTCATTTGTTCTGTGGGAACCTCTCATTGTCAGTCAAAATTAAAGCAGAGCTTCTGGTGAAAGAACAAAAATGCACCAGTTTAATGGTGCACCCTCAGCACCTATTTTATGCCTCCCCTCAATGCAGAAAGCTCTGCCAGAATTCAGCAGTATAACGATTCAAGTGCAGGTATAGCTCTTGGCAGTTATCATGTGCATAGATAAGGAATGGCTAGTGGAGATATTAATGGAAAGGAGACTGACAGTCTCGGTGGGAGGGCAGAAGCAGTGCAGAGCGGGTCCCCATCCCCTGTGTCGCAGTCAGTCCAGCGAGCTCAGTTTTGCTGTGCTCTCCCCAAGAGGTTTTTATCTGATTCCTCACAGTGGTGACTCCAATCCGAAAAATTATAGCATACCACAAGATACTCAGCATCCTTCCATATTTCCTGTAATTGTGAGTGAGTATTTCTACAAAACCTTGTACTATGTCATACAGACATACCACACCAGCTCAAGGTTTCTGCATCATGTGGGATAGACACATAGAGCAATAAACTGGTGAGCAACTCCAATCTTCAGTGGCCTAAATAGGTTCCCAGTTTGTCACATCACAGCATGGCCACCTTTCACCATTTTGGCAGCTCTTTCTATTCTGATGATTACTTTGAACTCTCTTTAAGTATATTTTGAGGTAGGAGTGTGGAACCACTGAAAAATATGTTCTGTATTCTGCAGTGAGGGACACACAGCTTTTGTTTCTATCAATGTACATCAAAACAAGTCCAGTGAAGCTGAATGGTGCAAATGTTATCAGGACTTTCCCCTTCCCATTTCCTTTTCTTTCATAGCTGTGTGGCAGCTTTGGGAAGTTCTTTGCCCACTGACCAAAATAAAGCTCCTAGAACTTGCTCATATGGACACGACATCTGGGTTTTTTTTCAGATTTTTTTTTCTAACAGCTATTATTCTTCTTGCACTTCCATATCATCAGTGTGAAGGAACTCTGTTTGAAATGATCTAGTACTGCTTTGGAGGAGTATCTTGCTCTCATTTAGCTCAATGAGGCTGTGAGTAATGCAACTACTCAATTTATTCAGCAAAGAAGAAATGAAAGCCTTGCATTACAACCCTGAAGCCAATGGCTAGCCATATAGTGCAGCTCCCATCAACTCACATACACACAAGGACACGCACACAGAGGGAGTAAATTCCTGTTATGGTGTACCATATGGTGTATATATATACAGCATATATATATGATATATAACCTGTACCTGGTCTTGAAAAACTCCATGTGCAAATGCTGCTTCTGAAAATTTGACCTAACCTTTCTTTTAAGGTAAAAAAGGAATAGCAGCAAAACACTGACTGCCTGTGCTCGTGTTAAGTAAAAATAATCAAAGTGGCAACAGTCATGGCATTTCCCAGAATAGCGATATTCTTGCTGACAGTACTTCTGCAATGATGACATCTCCACATGAGTGTACAAAAAAAACTGAAGCTTTTATTTTGTATTTTGAAATAAGATTTCCTGCTTCATCTGACTTTTTTTTGTCTTTAGGAATCATCAATTGTCTTTTTAAAGAGGAATATATTATGTAAAAACTAAACCCTTTTGAAGTATTTCAAGAGATAAAAATTCAGAGCAAACTTCTATTGAAGAAAGAAAATGAAGAGAGCAAATTAAGTGATCTGGCCTTTTTCCTCCAGTGCTGCACCAGCCACTGAGACACCACAATAAACACTATAATTCCCAGTTTAAGTAGAGAGGAGGAGTTCAGAACTGTATCATTTAGCAAGAAGAAAATGGCCAGCCATATAGTGCCATCTGGTATACATTGTCTCTAAAGCTGCTTACAAATCATACATTTCCAAATAGTTATGTGCTGTCTGCTAGTGGCTCATGTGGTCTGGATTGAAATGAAATTGCTTGCATCTGCATTTTATCAAATCTTTTTGATCTTCTAACATGCAGGGAGAACAAAGGACAAAAAAAAAAAGAAAAAAAAAGATTTTGCTGAACTTTTCAGACTGCTATGGGAGAAATACAGACTGTATGTGTAAATATACTGTGATGTAGTTTGATTTACTGATGTGGCTCTCCAGGTCCTGTTTCCATTAAAGATAAAACCAATAAGAATAAATAATCTTTTATCTTCACATAAAACTTAATTGCAATAGAGAACAGTATCTAAAAAATGTGGAAAAAAAGTGAGCTTTCTTTGATTAAAAAACTATACAGATATCCCATTAGCAATCCCATACCATTAGAAAGAGTCACTTCTTTTACATTACGTTCTGCTTTCCTTCATAGTAGAGGAAGAGTTTGAATTCACTGAAATACTTCTGCCGCCCTTGCATCATGAAGCAAGCACCTCGGCCAGTAAAAAATTCAGGTTTTGTCTGTGATGTTTTATGCCTCAAGCAGACTTGTAACCGTGAAACCCGGCAGGGGCAGGTGGAGAACAGCAGTAAGTGAATGACTGTCACTGCCCAAGGAGGCGATGCTCTGTGTCTTCCCATGCATGCGGGGAGGGAGAGGAAGTGCCAGCCACTGTGCAGCCTCCCATCGAGATCTCATTCTCAATGCTGCTACTATATTTTTAGGTTACATTCCCACAAATCACTGTTTTTCTAAACTTCTGACAACCAACTATGAAAAAATCCACAGTAAGTGGCATATCTCTATATAGAGTCATGAAAAGAAATTACGTTGCTGCGTCATTTGTATAGTAAGAAGTACAGCAATGGCAGAGCTAGCATGTGAAACAAGGCCAGCACAGGACCCAGAGTGCCCTGCTGAAGTTCACAGTCCAAGCAAATGACATGTAGTCTCTTCTTTCTATAAACCTGATTTTCATCTCATTTTACTTGGGTTTTTTGCAGCCAGTTTGTTAGCTGTGGTCATAAACTGATGGATGGCTTATGACTGAGAAAGTGCTGAGTCGGAAAGAAGTATGTCTCACTTACCTTGGGCCAAGGTCAGGAATCTGTATGTATGACACCATACATGCAGTATCTATTAAAGTATAATATACAGTATAACATACCTACATTAGACACCATACATGCAGTATCTATTAAAGTATAATATACAGTATAACATACCTACATTAGCATCTTATTCCTTGTTCATGCTCCTATGGATGGGGAGTAACAGAGCACACCTACATGTAGCAGTCAGGAATTCACTTCATAGGAAAACCCCCATGCCTTTTCTTTTACACTTTCTCACCACAGAGCAGGAATGTTGTTTATGTCCTTGTCCCTTTAACAAGATGCTATTCCACTAAGACATCTGGCACTCTGCACCCTGCACACCCTGGAGAATTTTGTAGTGTTACCTTTTAATGTGGTTTTTCTGGTAGAAAGCCTGTCTGATTGCATACGGGTTGTTGCTACATCTTATAAGTACTTATTAGTGACTATTGCTTCATTAATATTACTATTGCCATTGAATGTAATATTATGACATTGCCCTTGCCTCTTCTCATGTGCTGGTTTAATAAAGGCGTTTGTTTGCTTTATTGTTATTACTTCCTGTACCAGGAAACCAAACACACTCTAACAATGTTAACAATGGATTCAAAGTCGCCCATACGTAGCATGAGGGAATAATTTTTAAGAGTCCATTAAAGGGATATGAGTAGTTTCAGATATATTTCTGCTGTTTCGCTAGAAGGAAGTAATTTGATTGCCTGGCTTTATCTGCAGCAAATACCGGTATTTGTTTACTCTGACTGTTTGCCTAAACAACTCAATTTCCTATATTTCTGACACGAGAATAAACCTAATGATACTCCATAGTGTGCCCCACTGCAGCCAAAGGAACAGCTCAATTACTGAGATCAGCTAGAGAAATTCCAGCAAAAATAAAATTCTCTTTGAACGGTCAGAGTGCAGTTACAGAGCTGCAGTAAGGCAGGAAATCCCCTTGCACACAGATGCCACAGAAACCACCTGGCAGTCCTGCAGCAGGAGAGGTTTTGGGAAGATGCACCATTTTGGGGTTGTTGGCATTTGTGCCTATGACTGATCTCCAGAGAGTTTCAGGCAGGGTTTAAGATAATATTGCCTCCAATTCCCATACAGCTCCTCACAGAGCAATCAGCCAGGTTAGAAAGCCAGAAACCAGGGTCTTTCCCTTGCCCTGCCTTTCACTGGGGTCTTTTTTAAGGTGGTGGCCATGGGGGATTGTTGCAAAATGCACTTAGTCTCCCACCGCTGCCTGCATGGAGGTCACACTTAGCAGGTATGGGCAAAGAGCAGGACACAGGCTTTTCTAGCTCTGCCAGGGCAGGCATTGGCAAAGAAAAGGCGTTAGGACAAAAGGATCTATAGTCTGCTCCCTCACAAGAAAATAGCTGTGAGAGATACAACCCAATGACTCTGACAAGAGCATCAGTGGAAACCTGTTTTTTCATGAGGTGTCTCTGAGCCTCACACACTGAGGTGGCAGGGTCTGCACACCCATACCAGGACATTTGACTGGTGTTGCTGACTGATCTAAGAACACCACTTGTGGTGCCTGGACATGCCGCTGAGGTTTATTTTCATGAGGATGTGCTGATCAGATATGAAGGGTAGAACATTGCTCATAAGTGAAATGCAGCCTGCAGCCAAGATCCTAATTAGCCACAGCTGGCTGCTGGTCTGAAGGGCTGCTATGTACACTGATTATGTGCAATAATGGTGAAGCATCGTCGCTGACATGTCACCACACTTTTTTCAGTACACAGAGAACTAGCTAAGTCTATATATAGGAGAAAATGAGTCTGCTAACTCCCTAATTCATCAGAATAAAGCGAATTGCAGAAGCACAAATCACTGTCCCAATATACAGAGATGTGCCTGAGCTCCAACCTTATAGTTGGCTGATGAACTGGGGCAGGTAGACCCAAGAACCCATTGCTTGGGAAAAGGATACAGGGCAGCAATTGTCTCTCCCATGTGCTAAGGCTGTGACCCACATAAAAAAGGAACCCTGTGATCCTGCCTCTGGCAGCTGTGGCTATGTGCCAGTCTCCCAGGCAAACCTAATCTTTCATCCTATCACAACTTGCAGCCTCCAAAGGGATGGCCTCGCTGGACCTTTTATTTTTTTCACAAACTCAGGCAAGGCCTGAACTGCTACATCTTCTGAGAGCTAAGAAAAGGTAGTAGTCCAGAAAAGCTGCCCTACAAAACTTAGTAACAGTGCCAGTTATACTGGAGCACCATCTACTGTCTACTAAATATCTATTAACACTAAATTATCTATTAAGCACCCATCTTGCACTCACACCAAAAATTATCTCTGACCGCCTTCCTCTGATTTGATTTTTCGGCCTGCCTCCTGAATCTTGTCTCTGGTATAAAGTACAGCCATCGTCTGAGAGCAGGCGTGTCTGCGTGTGTGTGTGACTGTGAGAGAGGACTTGGAGAAAACAAGGTAGAGAAGGGCCTGTGTGTGCGTGATCTGTGGGGTACGAAGATGAACAGGTCTGAAGTAAGGCAACCCTGGCATCAGACACAATAGGTGAGTCCCTACATATACAAATACAGTGGCACTCACCTCTCACCCAGCCAGACTAATGTAAAAGCAAAAGTTCTCCATACACTAATGAGAAAAAACAGCATTACTTTCCTCCCCTTCCTGCAGGGCAACAGGAATGCAAGACAGGGAACAAAAGAAGATCTTCTGGACTAGTATTTCAGATTTTCCACAAGTTCAGGCAAACATTGTTACATCAATTAGACTAGTTACATCCATTAAAGCTGTGGCACTAATTACAGCAGTACTTTCAAGACTTTTGGCAAAGATAGTGACAGGAGTGTAGGAATGTGAAGCAAAATTTTGATGTAAAGTCCCAGGACCTCTGGTCCTAAACAAGGGCCTGTAATGCTTACCTTTCACCTCCCAATTACAGGAAAGCTGGGAGGGGATAAAATGAGTGTATGGTGAGAGAAGAAAGAGCAAAGGAGATTGTGGCTGAGGTAGAAAACAACATTAAAATCAGAATAAGAGGACTAAAAAGAGAAAAAAAAAAAGTAAATGAATGAAACAATGACTACAAAATACAGAGAAAAGTGTTGAGAGAACTTTACAGCTGCAAGAGAGAGGTGGAAGGCTGATTAGAGAGAAAAAACTAAGGGACAAGATAAAGTAGGAGGGAGAAAAAATAAACAATGATGTAGAAAATGTATTAGAAGAACAAATGCAAAGAGAAGAACTTCACTTGTATGACATACCAAATGGACAGCAAGTATTTAACAACAAAGTATTCTGCTGCTCCATTAGGTCAGAAATGTACATGTAGATGCAGCTAGGATCACAAATAAAAGGTTTACTGTCTCAATCATAAATTTCACTGTCTACTTTAGCCACTTTCAATCTTAAAAAAAGCTTTGCTCTTGGGCCTTCTTGAAGCTTTTTTTTAAACAAAGTTATACTTACATGTGTGAAACTGTATGTAAGCGTGGTTTTCATTGTGTAGTATTACAGCGTGGCCTCTCCAGTAGATCTCTCAGACATTTTCCATGAAATCTACCATTAGTAGAAAGGTTACTGTTCAAGTCTGGAAGCAAGAGTCAAGCAATGGCAGATTTCTTTTCCAACAATTTTTCAGGGACAAAAGTTCCTGGCCCATCTCCCTGCTCTGAAGAGCAGCTCTGTGGGACAGTAACTGCTCTGTTTCCCATTTAAAGTGTTTAAGCTCTTCTTACAAACAATTTCTATTTACTTATGTGAAACAGCTGGTCACTGTGGAAATAAGTGAGGGTTTTATCATTACCTTCGTGGATTTGGCCCTTGGAGTGGAGAACAAGATGTGATGAACTCACTGTAGAAGAGAGCCTAACTAACCGGCCAGTCTCCAAGAATTTTCAAACAAAAAAAAATGTTTGCAAGTTTATTGGAAAAAGAAGGCAATTTGCTGCTCCTCCAGTTTTTTTTTCTCATATTTCTAAGGACCTTTCTCTTAAATGCCATCAATAGCCTGCTGTAACCTGTGCTTTTTGGATGCTGGTCCAGAACAGTCACAGGAATTTGTTGGGCTGTCTCTGAATGTGCTGGCAGAACACAGGGACTGAAGAGGTAGAGAAGGGCTGCAGGAAGCCAAGGGTTAGGACAGAAAGCCCAAGCTCTCGCTGTCAGTTGGAGGCAGAGGAGTAATGGGGCAATTTAGCATTAAGTCAGTGTAGCTCTGTGCCCCTGCTGGGAAACCCTGAGTTCAGAGCTATGTAGTACTAGACACAGGATTTTTTTCTAAATGTATATTATCAAGCTGTAAATGTAATCTGTTTAGTTTGGAAATATAACTATACTGTGTAATCTTCGAAGGAAATGCAATGATTTTTCTGTCTTTGGAAACTTGTTTTCTGTTGCATCAGAGAGCGCCATTTTTAAAGCTCTGACCATGTCTCAGGTTCTCTCTCACTCTTTCTTGAAAATACCTATGCTGCACCTCTTCAGAGAGTCCTTTTGTGTGTAAAGTGGCAACAGAAAATAATCTTACCAGACAAAGGATGTAGAGGTTTAGACAAGATCTAAAAGGCTGCTTAAATGATTGGCGGCAGCAGCAGCAAAACAAACTGCAAAACCTCTTTTATCAAAGAAAGGTTATCTGAAGGTTGCTGGATTTAGAGAAGACCATGTGGCTTTCTTCTTCAGCTGCCCTCACACTCCGCTCTGGCACATACTGTTGTAGGTAGATGTTGGCTTCTTCAGATAACACATCTATGATCATGCAAATCAGTGACACTTTATTTATTATTATTTATTATTAATTCAAGACAAACCACATGATTTCAACTGCTCTGGGCCAAGAAGTGGCATCAAAAATAAGTCTTGAATCAAAAAAAAAGTTTTGGGATGATAGAATGCATGAACCAGACCATCTTCCCCCAGGATATCCCACATCTGAATGTGATCAACTTATATATGTGATGGACATGATTCCACAGGCTTATTGCTCATAATGACACACACAAAAAAACTGGAAATACCATAGTTTTCCAACTAATAAACTAGGATATTAAATTTAAAACTATAGATAAACAAATGCTTGCCTAGCTACAAATCTTCCTGCTTGCACTTCTGAGAACTGATTTTGACTTTTAGTCCAATCATATGGTACAAGGATTACAATGTGAAACTATGATTAAGGTAAAGTGATGAGAGCAGCATCTTTCTCAGCTTGGCCTCATTGTGTTTAGGGCTATGATATTTCAAAAGCAGTGGTTTGATCTTGCAATCTCATGCTCTTGGGAACACTTACAATGATAATTATGAAGTCTGATTAAGTGACAAGGACTGGATTTGTAGGAGGCATAATTTTTTTTCTTTTTCCTGCAGTATGCAATATTTATATTGCTTTCTATTTCATGGTTCTGGTGTTCACATTTCCACCTTCCATGTGGATGAACTTAGGTACTTTCAGAGTGAAGTATTCAATGAGCAGATGGGAGATCAATGTCTTTGTTAAAGAACTGGAGACTAAGCTACTGAAACCCCGAAGTACACACAGCGTATTTAGCAGTGCTTGCTCAGGATGTGCATTTGAGCAGGGGCTTGACATGGTGGGCAGACCCAGATTGCCAAGAGGTGACCAAATATCCCCTCAGAGGTGGCTGTGGGCAAGCATTTGTGGGGCAGAGCCTCACTACAAAAACATGTGACTATTTTCTCATCTTTCCCAAAGGGCATCGTGGGTGGAGGGGTGGGAAGAGCTGGCGTTGGTGCTGCTTTCCCTGTGCTCTCCCCACAGCAGCCAGTGGGAACTGCAGAGGCAGATGAGTGCACAGAGCTGAGGGATGGTAAAGCAGATGATCTGTCTCACAGACTTACAATGCAAGAAGGCGACTGGGAAGCCAGTTTGCTCCCACAGAGAGACTACATGTACTAAGCTAAATACCAATGCAAGCTTCACCTTAAAAATTCTCAGTGAGGTTAGGTTTGGCTTAGCATGTTTGTCTCCTTCCTGTTGTTCTCATGGACATCTAACAGTGCTCTGACTCTGTTTTCATGGCATAGGTCATAGTACATATCATGGGGAGGCAACCATAGCATATAGTACAAAAGTGGTCTTTTAGCTACTCTTTGGTAAGCTTATGTTTGTTGTGTGCATTCCTCAGCTCTCACAGGAAATTGCTGAGGGCTTTGGTTTTTCGTGTTGTTTTTTTGGGGGTTTGGTTGGTTGGTTGGTTTTGGTTTTGGTTGTGGTTTCGGTTTTGGTTTCGGTTTTTACAAGCACATCTGCTTAGAATCTGAATTTCTTAATAACTTAAAATTCAATAAACACGGGGTTAACCCGTGGGAGACCATAAATTTGTGGGTCCTTAGGAACTGATTTTTGAATTGCTTCATCTGTTCTGCACTACAACAATGACTATTTGCATACAGCTTTTTGTATATGATCTGCAAACACAGGAATGCGGAACTGAGATCAACATGAGTTGCAGCTTTATACCTCTCTGTCAACTGTACTTCAAAACTGTTAGCTTTGCAGACAGAGACGTCTTTACCAGTTGACAGGAATAGAAATGATCAGTAAGAAGGAATGACCATAGGAAAAGATGCAAGTACTGATTTCTTGGGGCACACACATACTGGTGATACAGCTACACAAAATCCAGGCATGAGTTTGCAGGTAGCCCTAATTCTATTACTGCAGTTTGGGAGGACACTTATATGTCCAGACCGCAGCTGTGCAAACCTGAGGATGCTTTTGGCTGTGCATCCAAGTGATGTTGTGGGTGCTCCCTGACCCTCTGTGGGGGTGACAGCCACCCTGCCCTAGGCTCGCATCCCACAGAGAGGCCACTGAATACTTCAACCCCTCCTTGCCCACGGTGCCTGAGACTGAGAGATGCCTGTGGCCTCCCTGGCAGCTGTAACATAGCCAGTGATTTTTAATCAAATGCATGGGCGAAAAATGCATCAAACAACCTAATAAATGGCCTGTTCTCAAATTTGAGGATTGGTTTGTTTCTTGATGCATTAGTAATGTATTTTCTATGTGGGTTTCTTATGTACTTCTACATTAGCAGAGGTTGCTGGTGAGCATATCAGACTTCACACTCTAGCTGATATAAACCAAGGCACCTTCAGTTATACTGTGAAGCACCCATGACAAAATACACTAATAGAAAATTTGTGCCGAGAAATGTACAGGAAATAACTGACAGTGCACTAAAATGCATGCACCTTTCAAAGAGTCAGTGGTGTAACTTTTCTTCTAACTTGTTGCCAAGAGTTGCTGTTAACTCCTACCTACCCAATAAAGTGCTAAGAGAATTTGTTTCCCCACTTTTGCCAGATTGCCAGTTTTCACAGGGAATATAATATTACCACTCTTGACATCTTGCTCATACTCAAGCCTGTGACATACTTCACCAGTCTGACACTAAACTTCACGACTTAAAACTTCACGACAATTCTAGCATCAGCTATATGGAATAAAATAGCTGATGCTTTAGAGCTGACTGGGTAAAACCGCTCTCTCCCAAACGCATTAGCAGATTGAGCAAAATTCTCACTGAGAAGTGCCAGTGAAGATGAGAATTTTGCATGCCAATCTATGAAGCTTAATTTTGGACCAGTTACAGATAACGGAAAGTAGCATGTCCATTGTAAAAAACACTGACAACAATGCATCTTAAAAAAAAAACCCAAACCACCAAAAAGCAAAATCTCAGCTTATGTGCAGACTTGGAAAAACCCTAAGAGGCATATAACGCAATCTTCATGTCCAAGATCTGAATACACCATAAAATGTTGTAATAGAAACAACTTCCTGTTACTTTGTTCATTTCTGTATGTACACGCGTAGAATGAATGAAGATGGATTCTAGAATTTTATAGCAGCCCTTTAAAAAGCACAGCTATACTATAATAACACTATGTTGTTGTTATTCATGTGACACTCTGTTCTCCCGGCAGGAAATTCTGACACAAGAGCTCTTATTTTGATTTCTCCGTGCATTACTGCTACCCGTGCACATGCTGGTTCTGATTTTTATCTTGGAGGTTGTGGTGACATTCAACAAATAAACAAAGGACACTTACTTACTCATTTGCTTTACACTCTGATTTGTATAGTCCCAAAAACACTGGAGGAGTCCCTCAGGACATACTAGAAATGACAAACATTTTGTTTTACAAGAAGGTCTTGTAAAGCCTATTCTAGAGTCAATCATAAAAAGAGTTGTCTCCAAGTTCATCATTTTTGCTTAAACCCTAATGATTCTTTTCTATACGGGAAATGCAAGCTACCACATGGGGATACAGGCCCCTTGTGCTTGCTGTGGGTTTTGATACAGGAACACACATCTTAATGAGCATCAAACTGGAGTTTCTGGGCCAGGAGCAGCATCTGAGATGGCGTTTGAGCCTCTGCAGTGCACTGGCAGCTGCTGGCTCCCTCCTTACGCTGTGCATACTTTATTTGCCCCCTGTACTCCAGAAAAACATTCAGCTGCCTTCTATATCCATTGTGATCCCCCTTAGATTCAGTTTTCCTTTTTCTTTCCCTTCTCCCTGTCTCCTGAGTCCTGCTTTGACACGGCATTTCCCTGCAGTCATCCCAGCTCTTCTCCCTCTGAGTGTTGAGCAAACAGCTATAAATGACAGCCTGGACCTCACACGGGCTCACTTTGCTCTAAAGGAAGAAATATGAGAAAGTATCTCTGCAGATGTTCTCACTACAGCCAGGAGACATCAGGCCATATGCTCTAAGATCATTGTCTAGCCTGGCTGGATCTGTCATCTTTGGCTTTTTATATACACACACATCTTTTTAAAGACATTTGTCTTTGGAAAGTTGTCCAGATCCCTGTCCAACAGCTGGCAATTTGCAGCAGCCGCCATCAAATGCCTCCAGACTGCTAAATAATTTTTAAATATTCCCATGCAGGACTGTCACTTTGTTTGAACCATTCAGCTGATTCATCACTGGAACCATGGAAAGGCTGATTAATGGTTTCCTTACTTTACAGACTAAGCCACAAGCCGATTTCCCACTAATATTTCCCTGATGAGCACAGCCTTATTTCTATGTTGCAGTACGTTGCTGAGAAACTAAAATTCTACATTCCTGGACTGTTTGTGATTATGGTAACAACTGTATGAAATGAAGTGCCTATTACTGTGTTTAAACCTAGCACGTAGCCCTGTTTATTTACCATAGGTCATAAAGGTGATTGAGAAATCCCCTGGAATTTCATGTTAGGATGAAAATAAATTTGTAATTAAATTAATGAAGAAAAGACTTTATTTCATTTAAGGATGAAAGAAACACAAGATAAAACACAGGCCGGGGGTGGGACGACAAAGAAAAAAGCAATACATTGGCTGATTGACATAAACTGTTATTACAGTTTGTACAGTAAAGTGATACTTTCTTAAATAAATAATTTCGTTCACTTCTTTTAATTCAGTAGTATTAAGTAGCTCTGTTTCTGCTTTCTCGATTTTTGAAATCTGTTGGTTTGTGTTGGCTCTTTTGATGTACAAGTGAAGACTCACCTGTACTACATAAGAAGACAAACTTAAAGTTAATTTGAAGGAACGAAGTACATAGTAAACATAGAGAGCTTTTGCTTTTACTTTTTCACCTCTTACTATGCTGAAAATGAGAAGTACTATTAATGATAATAGCAGAAGAGATCTTTTCAGACAAAAGCACACTTTGGTACAAGAACATGCTTTAATTTGCTCAAACACTTTAGTCTGAAGACTTTTTGTTGCCTATTATCTCCTACAAATTATGTTTCAGGAGTCACCTTACTTAAACGTAACAATGGTGGAAAAAATATCGTTCGCTTTTATCCCCTTCTGCTTACTAAAGTGCATTTGATAGCTCTATATGTTCTCTTTTGGCATACTGACTTTATTTGAGCTTGAAAATTATATACTACTCCAAGTGTTTTCAGGTTTTGAAGATAAATGTTTGACTTTATCTTAGTAAATGCAAAGAGAACAACAGTAATGCAATTTTAAACCCAAATGGGAAGGACAGGAGTGAGTGGGTCTCATTGTCAATGCTTCAGTCCTGTTTGCAGGTTCTCTTATGTTTAAAGAACTTAGAATTTCTTAGAAGTTAATAGAAATGCCTAAGTTCTATTTGAAATGCATTTGTAGCTCAAAAGGGCCGGGAGGATGGATTTTTTAATTTTTTTTTTCTGTTTTCAAGAGCATCAACCATTTAGGTTGTTTATGCAGTGTGTGCTTCCTGAGACTGTCATTTCAGAGGACGGGGATGAAAAAGGCTACAAATCTCTCTTAAAGCCTAACAGGTTAATTTTTAGCCATATTTAAAACTTTCACAAAGCTCTGATTTTCAAAAAAATCATTGGTGGAATCCTTGGGCCACTCTCCCCATCATTACCTCCCTCATATCTTCCTCATATTCACGGGAACACTGGGTTCAAAATCCAAAAAAGAAGAGAATGAATTCACCTGCAGAACATCTCTCACTGGGGTCTGTTCCTATAGAATGAACAGTTTTTCAGTGCACCTACAATTCTGTACAGGAATGTTTAGGAGCTGACTCAGGACCAAAGGTTTTATCCTGCAGCAGGTGGTTTAGCTGCCTTGTGAATGCCACATCCCCACAAAAACTTCAGCCCCAATAAAAACTTTGTCTCTCCGTGGACTCAGGGTCACTGCTGCACCTAGAATGGAGTTGCACCACCGAAGTCTGGAAGAGAGGAGACAAAAGAGACCAGTATGTTCCTCCCAGCAGCCACAGCAACCCCAAGGACTTCGCTGTACTTTACCTCCAAGGGATGTGTATTGGTTTTGACATTGAGGTCTTCTAGTCACCTCTTAGAAGAGTGACACAATGCATATGGATCTGATGTGCAGTCTTGAAAGGATGACAGTATTGTGGTTTAATGTGCTTTGTTTTAATTTAGAATTTTTTTCCAGATTTTGTCCTGGAAAGGGATCCTTCTGTGTAATGTATTTTTGTTAAAGCTGATGAATTCAATAATTCCATTAATTTCAGTGCTGAGTGCAAGCAGAGCCCGGAGAGGCATTGACTACCATCAGTTCTTTCTATAAACTCCAGGGAACTGAGGATACTCATCTCTTTGCAGAAGCAGGCTCATCACTAGAGCAGGGCCAGGATGAGCCCCACACTGAAGTCTAAGGAAATCTCAGTTATCTCAGACCCATTGATCACCCTTGCCATAGAAGAGTTGTTAACAGGCAGAATACCTGATTTTTCATAGGAGAAAAATCACTGTAGGCTCCTCAGTTCTCAGTGACCTTAGGGAGGAAGGGGATTGCTTTGATTTAAAAAAGCTCATCTAAACCTCACATATCCTCATTTCTAAATACCCATTTTTAAGTACTTAGTTATCCAGTTAAATATAAAGCCTCTTCCTATGATCCTTCCCAACTGCTTGGAATACACATTTCTGCTCATATAAGCACTTGGACATACAACATATTCAAGTCCATAGTTCCCATTAATTACTCCAGCTGCTTCCCTCCATTTAGCAGCCTGACGGTATGGACAATACCTGTAGCCCTTCACTTGTGTAAATGATTTACCTGTGTGTAAATGTAGATTTACCTGTATGTACATGCAGTTCAGGTGAATAAGACATTTGCAATCATGACCTAGCTCTGCTACTGTTTCCTCAGCCTGGGAGCTGATATGCTGAAATCTGGATGTGATGGGAGTGTGACATGCGAAGGGTCTCTGTGCAGCATCACTTGACAGCTAAAGCACAGAAAACTGAGGTGTTATGTAGGTTAATTACAACTGAAGCATAAACTGTAAAATCACACACATATACACGCATGCACACACACACATACACGCACACAAAGACTGCCAAACAGATTGCTTTCCAAAAGTTGACAATTCCTAGGAATTCAGCTTCTCTGAAGTGTCAGAAAACCAGGAACTGGGGAAAATGGGGACATTCCAACCATTAAACTCTTCTGAAACTCTTAGCCAATAGTTACCAGGGAAATAGATTATTCACTTATCAGTTGTCATCTGCTCTACAACCACAGCACCGCCACAGCCCTTAAGAAATGAGCAAGTTAGCAATAAATCCTGTATTCTAAACAGGAAATGATTCCTCAGCTGAGGATGTCTAAAAAAGAAACAAGGCACTGTCTCTCAAATGGCATGTAATGAAATGACTGTGCTCCTCACTCACCCCTAGATAAGTTTTATGGCTTGACTGTGCTGACTTACTGCTGTTACCAGATCTACTGGGGCAGGGGAAGGTTGTGAAGTTAGTGTTATACAAGGGAGGTAGAGGTGTGACTGTTTAGGTTTGGACTCTGGGGTGTGAAGGGAAACATCGGGAGCACTGCTCTTGTTGCTTCAGAGACTTTTTGTGCCGTACTATAGTTCCTGGCAGCAGGCTGCATGCCTCACTGCTCCTGACGCAGTGAAGGGCAGCAGGCCAGCCATGTGGGGCAAAGGCAACTACTACCCTTAGGTCAACTGAACGTGAAGAAACTTAGAAAAATCTCTTTCTTCTGCCTTTCCTTGCTCCCTGAAAACTTCATGCTTTCCTGACATTCCAACTATAGGAAAACAGAAAAGATATATGGATACTGTCAATAGGATAAATGCATTCTAATAGTGAAGGGCAAGGTAGGGAATAGAGGCAATTATTTGATTATGTGATAAATAATGTTTCTGCAAACGATATGACTCTGCTGTCAATTAGAAAGAAGAGACCTGGAGCGGAATAGAGCAATTACCTTGCTTGTAAATAATGATGGCAAAAATAACCTTGAACCTAAGCTCTGTCACGCACAAATCCTTTCAGAAATACAGTGTTTTGAGGTTGATTGAGCATCACCCTGTTAAGTCTGCAGTGATGGGGCTTTTCTCTGCTTGTGCTAAGTTCCTTCAGGGGAATGAGGGCATCAGTCTTGCATCAGCTTTACACAATGGGAGATACATTCTGCTGATCTTGTTTAGGGACAAAGTCTTCTACTGAAGACTTGTCACTCATATTAGCACTTAGTTGGCATTATTATTCCATACCTATGTGGTACCTTCTGAATCTTTTCCTCGGTGGTAACTTGCAAGAAGTGTCTTAAACATATGCTTGTGTCTTCCCACAGTTTGATCATATTAAGTAAATTTAAAATGCAGATGATGAAATATTAGCAATAGCAAATTAGTTCAAATACTTTTAGGCATGTGAGTTTATTAAAAAAAAAACCACCATAATTCTCTCATTCAAAAAAACCCTAACAACCAAGACAACCTAAGACTTGTTTTCAGAATTGAAAAAATACCAGTTTTGAAATGCATCTTTAACCTGTTAGGAAGGTGTTAGAACAAATCACATCACAGTCAAGCAAATCAAAGTTATAAGACACACATCTTTTTGACAAAGAACTTGATTAATAATGAGAACAAATCACTGCACAACAGATGGCTACTTCATTTCCAGGAGTTGTCAGTCAAAAATGCTTTCAATCCAAAAGATATGCCTTGATAGAATACAAGCTAAAGGAAAAAGTTGATGAAATACCACAGCCTGTGTTAAAAAGAATAGCAGCCCAGTAGCAGTCCTTGTGGCCTGGAAATCTGTAGTGGGGCACAATATTAAAAGATACTATTTTTATTAAAATCCCCTGTAACTACTAAGCCTGTTTCATCTACCTTTGCTGAAAGTGGTACGACTGACCTAACATCTTCTGCAGATGAAACATTTTATAAATGGCAAAACTTGTCAACAGCAATGCTTCATCTTTTTTTGTTTTCATTCCTTCCATTTTCTGTTTTTCTCTTTTATCTTACTGCATTTCAACATGGTGTTAGACTTCTGTTAACTTCATTGTTTTTTTGACATTTCTCTGTGTTTCTTAGGTCCAAAGTTTTTGCTCAGCCCATCCAAAAAAGACAGGCTAAGAGCAAAGTTCCTAGATTTTGATCAAATCAAATCCTAGATTTTGATTTCTTTTTCAAAACTGATAGTATTAAGGGTGTGGGGGGTGTTACTGCTAGTCTTTCTTTTGTGATAGTGATACTCTGCAAGTGGCAATAAAATTTTCTGGCCTTTAATCTGAATCCACTTACTTAGTCCATTACATTACTCGCATGATAAAAAATCCCAGACAATTCCCTAGGTCTAAACCACCTGTGCAGAGAGCAGAACTGAGTCCTAAATGAGGAAACATTTCAATGGGGGTTCCTTTTCATTCATTTTTCCAATCTGAAAAAAATGCCTATAATCTCCTGAGTAGACTCTCACTGGTTGCTCCTTATAATGCTCGTATCTCATCTTGTGGGAAAATAATTTGTGGTTTTGAGTTTGAGTAGAAACTTTCTGATATGTGTTTTCAAGCTGAGATTTTTTAAGATACATACACACAGAGAGACTGCTTTCTGCTTCATCATTTTACTCGGACAATCCTGAAACAACCAGACTGTAGCTGATCAAAGCCTGTGACAAAATACTTCATGGAGGCAGGTGAGACAACTGTTGCAGTTGTATGGGACTGCACAGGCAGCTACATCTCTCTGACTTTTCCACTGCCTTTAATTTTAATATTCCTTTTTCCAAGCAAATTTGGATTTGCTTCAGTTTATGTGGCTTGCAGCTGAGCTATGCAAAACTTTTAATTTGAAATTCAACTTCATTACCTGCAGTTGGATTTCATTACAGGCATGACCTGGAGCCATTACTTGCACATTTTCCTAATTGCATAAATTACTCAAATGAGCTTCTACAATATACATTTCCCAACAGCACCATGAGAACCTTGCAGTTTCTCATGCAGTCATTTGAGACAAAATACAATGGCTTTTGAGGAATGCTAAGGAGGGAGAGAAGAGAAACGAGTACAGCAACTAATGAATGGTTTAATGAAGACATAGTAAGAAGTTCTCATCCCATTTGCTTGTAATATCAATGTGGGCAGGACAGTTACTCTATGAACATAATTGGACAAACTGCAAAATGATAAAGAAGAGTATAATTTTCACAGTGCAAATTAAATCCAGGAACTCCAGTTTCAAAAGCAGCACTGAAACAAAGAGCACAGCAGGATACAAAGCTTGAATTAGACATTCATAACACTTTAGAAAAAACAAACTACAGTTTTAAAAGGGACAGAAGCTCTCCTGATTCAAAGCATAAGCCAGCCTCAAACACCTGAAACTACAGAGCACTTTAGCATGATGGCAACTTACATATTAAATCGTGGGTTTCTGATTTTCCAGAGTAGTTTCCAGTTTGTAATTTTCATTTCCAACTTTAAGTGAAGTTCAAAATTAGTGAAAATTCTCTATATGATACCTATGATCAGCTGCCATCTCCTGTTTTGTACCCCTACTGCACAATCTATTCTTCTGAAGGAACCGAGAATAGCTACTCTACTTCAAGAAGCAGGACTCCTGCTGCTAACCAGGATGGCATTGGTTTTGTTGCTATGAAGACTCAGTATTCATTTGGACAGCTAACTTCCATTCAGCTGAATGAAATGGTTATCCACAAACTGTTTAGCAGCAATTCATCAGAAGCCCAAATCTACTGAAGGCAAAAGAGACATAATGGGAAAATATATATTTTCCAAAGCCAAGGATAACCTCTTCATGACCTGTCTTTATCAAAGGCCACCGTCATTCTCAGAATTGTACCTCAAATATATGTGCTCTCAACCTTTTTCAGCATAGACAAGCAAATGTCTCTGCTGTGAAATTTTTTCTCTCTGGCCTCCTAGTACAGCAACCCACTGCAGCGAGGTTGATATTGACAGGCAGTGGCCATGCTGTCACTGTTTCAGATTTCCTCATCTTGGCAGTGTGTTCCCCAGATGTTCCTCTGCTTGCAGAAGAAGAAACGACATTGAGCAAGGTTGGTCTTGTGCAGACATAATACCTTTTGTGTTAACCAGCTTTGCTGAGAGCATCTGTTGAATACAAGAGCTTACAGTGACTTGGTCCACAGAGCTGCCATTGACTACTGATAACCTCATAGAAAAAGCAGGGCCCTGTAACGCATGTGGAGCCACAAACACAGAAGCTAAAACAGAAGCGGGTTTTCTAGATTACTTTAGGGACTGCTAGATGTCAACAGATTTCCCTTCCCTCAAGTAAGTGAATGGGGGGCAATCAATGTATGAATAGTTTCAAACCGTGCTTCCTAGAAATGAGAGTTTGTAAATATTATGTGGTGTTGGGTAACTAGCATGACTACTCACTTTGCAGTTAGCATATACCTGCTAGTCTAACTTTCAAGAAATGTCTATAAAATATTATTATGCATGCAAGTTAATATGAAAATGGCACAGCAGCTGCGTTTCATTAGTATTCACACAACTGTTAACATTCGAAGACCAGTTTTCCTCACAAGTAGATCTATGACTGAAATGTGGTTATCTTTTAAACAGATATCTTTAACTAGAAGGCAGCAGATATTTATAAAGTTACAGAGGCAGACCACATTGGTCATGAAATGTAATATCCCTTAAGGGAAAAAATAAATTTAATCAAGAAGAGCTTTTGATTACCATAACTATAAACTTCATATTCCACATAGGTATAACTTTCTACTTAATTCTTTTTAAATTTAATGTAAGAGACAAGTAAAGAAAAACACACTAGATACACTTCATCAATATTTCATGTAGGGCATTTTCTACGTTTTCTTCTTAGTCATTTTGCATATCATCCTTTCAGAAGTCATCTTTAAGTCTGGACCTCTACTTTTCCTCTAGTCTTCTGAATTTTGTTCTCTGTCCATCTTTTTGTGCAGTCACAGTCACACAGAGTGGACATCCAGTAGCGCCAGGGCTTGTTGACTTTCTTTAGGAACTGAAATAAGCTGAAATGACGTCACCTATTCCAAATTCATCACTACTGCAAGAGCCATAAAACATTTTCCAGGAAAGACATCTTTGACATAGGTAGTTTAAACTTTCTGTAAATTGAAGAAAGAAACACCTTAGATACAGGAAGACAGTATTTTACTCCTTGTTGTCCTGTCTAGTTTACTGAATTAAATTGTGTGACATTTGCTGGATCTGGGGTTACTTACACCTTTTCAGCCCCTGGGTGATCTGCAAAGAGAAGTGAAACACTATACTGAATCAAAAGCCACCTTGTAATTGTTGTAAATAGATCAAAGGACTGCAAAGTAAAGTTGACAGGTAGTGTTGCTTTGGGTGAAGACGGGATACTCTAATTTGGAAAACAAATGAGAAAGCATAAAATGTTAGCTTTAATCCTGCCATTTGTGATGGCAGAATATCTGTACAATATACTAAAATGTGTAATTTTAAAGGTAGCCACAACTTAAATAGAAAACATGCTTACAGAGGCAAGGCTTACACGATGAGGTTGTACCTTTGTTTAAATCATCAAGAAGGGCTAAGCCATCAATCAGACAGATCTGTGACAAAACTGTATCAAGTACAATAGCTGATCTTTCAAAAATCTATCTCCTCCCAGACATCTTATTTCTCTCATATGGCCAGACCATTTCTGTTGCAACAATGCTACCAAGCGTTATTCACAGAGGATAAAACCAAAAGGCAGTCTAAGGATAAAGTTGAAAGAGAATCAAGGCCCTTTGCTGTATTGTAACACAGATCACGTCCGCACGCAATGCTTGTCTGCTTGATTCAAAAAACAGCTTGTCCTTATCCAAGACACAATTATCCATAAGGCACGTGGACTGCATTTTAATATGGCCACATTATTCACACTCGAGGGTCCAACAGTTATTAGGTAATAGCCAAAACTGACTGATTTTTCACTCACACTCTCACTGGAGCCAGAAAGATAAATACATGGCTACAGCTGCTGAGCAAAAGACATCGAGAGGGACAAGATCCTTGAGTTTCACTGGTTCAGTTTCAGAGATGAATGTTGGTGCCTGACCCCAAGTGGAGATCTGACAGAATTAGAAAATAATTTTTTCTGTGGAGGAAATCTGGGGGAGTTGTGTAGCTGTTAAGGTAAATCTGCCCTTGATATGGTATGAAAAGGCTCCCGGAAACCCTGAGGTCCCCTGCTGATGCAGTGACACTGGCATGCTTGAGGCTGCTTGCACTTCCATTTCATCTACCCTGCAGCCCCTTCATGGATTGCATGTGGGATGGTCAGATTTCAATCTTCAGATTTAAATATACAAGGTCAGATACAAGAAGCATGAGATCCATTTGCCTTACTTGCAAGAGCAGCATCCCATTAACAAGACAATGTTTTCCAAGCCAATGCCATTCTGCATGTTTTATCCATTTTATTTAGGTTTTGTAAAATTACAGTCTCCTGAATAGAGTCTGTCCCTCCATTTTTTCTCATTTTTTCAATTGTTGTTGCAAAGTTGTCTCATTTCAATAGACAATGTCCTTTGAAATACACCAGTATGCCACACATCATCTTTTTATACAGAAAGTAAATTTTAAAATCCATGATGGTTAAAGTTGTTTCTGTCTTAGACTGTTAGACTACTGAAATACCTTCAGAAGAAAAATAGTAAACTCACAAAGACATTTCATCCCCCCAAACCATTCCATCACTGCAAAATAAAAAAAAAAAAAATTCTGTAGTCCTCAACTGTTATTCCTGCAGTAGTTCCCAGACTGGACATTAAATATACTCTTCTGTGCATGTTTTTTACCTAAATAGTGATGATTTTGACATGAACTCTGCCTTGAAGTAGTGGTCAGTTTATAATATGTCCATGTAACGGATTGCAGATATTTTAGGAAAACTGACTTTCTCTTGATTAATTCTGACCATGAGAAATTTTTCCATCATTGAGAGAGGAACTCTCAGTATCCATGTAAATCATAAATATATAATGTATTTGGTATACCCATAAGTGGCCTGGAAAAACTGAGTAACAGAATACTTAATTTGAAAAGCCTGGGCTAAAATTTTCCTGACCTGAAGCAGTTAGTTACTTTTGGGGCTCTCTCACTTGCACAGGCTTTACTTTTGATGTATGTTGAAGATTGGCTTTCTGTTCCCCTCCTAAGTTCTCCGTTTCCCTTGGGCTGTAGAAGGTGCAGCACACCAATCTCCACCTGGCTCTTCTTCTCCTACTGCTATTGACCATCAGAAACCTGAAGGTTTTGCATCTGGGCATTGTGTTACAGAAAAAGTGATGGAGGATATTCAGTTGCTCTGCGCCACCTTCCAGAGGTTCAGAGTTTGCAGAAGGCACTTCCTGCTTCACATAGGAATAAATAAGGTGCATTTAGATACAGAGAGGTAGAACCTCAGGGCATGTGGAGGGGATCACGCAGAGGAGGGGAACCCGTGGTGGCTACCTACAGCTGGAGTCACTGGGAGGACCAGATCCTGTGGTGACGATCACAGTAAGCTCAGTGGAGTCTGCTCCAAACTCCTCACTTGCACTTCTCAGAAGGCATCTACACCCCAGGAAACCAGGAACATATGTGCAGCACTTGTAACACAGAAAGAGGAAATACTTAAATACATTTAAAAGCACAGCTAAACAAATGAATGGAAATCATATTCTGAAGTAAAATTTATGCTTGTCTGAACATTTCCTTGACAGATTAGGTCAGTTTGCAGACCAAAGATCAAGGTGTTCAATTCCAAATTATGTGTAGGCTTGACAATAAACCTACATCCTTTTTCCAGCTCATATTCTTGTCAGAAACAACATGAGCTCAGTGATTGGAAGGGCTGGCATGTGGCAGCGGCAGCCCATGAGATGGGACAAGAGCCACATCTTGACTGATTCTGCTGCAGGTAGCAATTTTTGTCAGAAAATTTCACAGATATTAAATGGGACAGGGTGATTAGGGAAAGATAGGAGGAGGAACAAACAGAAACCAGTTTTACTTGACTGCTTCTGAGGATGATAACAAACAGTTATCAGACAACAGACACTGGGACCTGTACCTCACTGGGTACATCATTATGAAAGGTGTGTCAAGGCTTCACTCTCTGGGTTCCTTCTTCATCAGTTCAACAACATCCGTTAGCAACTATTGTATTCTCAGAGGCTCCTTCAACTATGGGTCCATTTATAGCTCATTTATTCTGTTCATTAAATGCTGACAAAGCTTCTGTTATGACTAAAATCCCTGCCACTAAAAGGAGTAGCGTCAGAGCTGTTTGCTGACCTCACATCCATAATGAGCTTTTAGTCCTTTGTTTTTTGCATTAAGGAAGTTAAATCTTCTTACTGGGTCCTCGCTTGAGTAATCTTATTTTGTTGTTTTGTTTCCTGTTGAGTTTAACTTACTGTGTCTTTCATTAAGCTGATTCAGCTATTACCTACACTGTATTTGAGAAAAAAAATGACCTTTTGTCCATTAAAAAATAAAGAAAAAAACCCTGAGATCCTAGCATATCACCAAAGACTTGCCAAATGACAAAAATTGCAGTAGCCACTTTTGCTGGAATGGGTCCACTTTCTTCTGATTCCACCAGCTCTCCAGATAGATCTATTTAATGCATAACATAGTGCTATATCATTTTGGCTGAAACTATTGTACTTCAGGTCCTGTGTTTCAATTCAATTTTGCATATAGGCTAAACAAACAGATCTCTTGTCTCCTCTCCATGTGCCTATTTGCTTTTATTTTTTCTTGGCATGTTTAACACAGAGGCCTGTCACAAAATGACAGGGGCATTTTCATCTAGATACGAAACAAAGTCTTACCTTATTGAAGAAGGCAACTTTAGCAACATCAAGACTTGCTGCATTACACCAGAAGACACTTGCAACACTTGTTGCATTTGAACAGGAGAAAAAAATAAATTCAACTACCAAGGATTTATCACTCAGTTATCATCAAAGTTTTTACAGTGCTACTTTAAGGACTCCACAGGAGCAAATCTCACAACGTCTTTCCAGGCTATTTTGGCTGGTGGAGACAGGCAGCGCAGAGGCAGGGAGGCAAGTCCTGTTACCTCAGGCCACAGCTGATAAGAAGCAGGGTCTCCAGACCCAACCACCTGCAGACCATGTCCAGGAGCACTGCTTATGAGTCCCACAGTCACTGTGCCACCTTTATCCGATGGTTTTATCCTCACTGGAGTACTCTCCTTGTTCAATAAATCTTCCCTTTGCTTCCTCTGAAGTTGTCTGCTGGTGTTTGCAGCTCTTATATTATCATACAGCATAGCTCCCTTTTCAGAGCGCACCCGGAGGCCTGCAGCTCACATCCAACATATGCAGTTGTATCTCTCTCTTATCCCCACATATATATGCATGCATACACTTTGAGATATACACCTACACATACCACCCCAACTGCTCCCACACGATAGCGAGCCTGATCTATCTTTCCTGAATCCCTGCGTCTTTCCTGAATTCAGCGTCTTCCCCTTCCCATTACACTATTCAGAGCTGTGTTAGCACCACTGGGGAAAAACTCTCAAGTGTCTGCAAGCAAATGTCACCATTCAGAAAGCTCTGGCTCCATCCCTTTCTCCACTGTCACCGCTTCAGTTCCTACTGGCCCTGCCTTGCACACTGCCAAAATCTGGTATTAAACATGCCTGGATATGGGACTAAAGAGGCCCTAGCCCTCATTATGATATTTTGCTGTTATCATTCGTAGGCTGTAAGGTATTTTAGCTTGAACAAAGAGTAAGAATTAATAGAGCGTGGAGCATATGCATTCTTAGCAGAGAGTGGCTGGATTTTGTTGTTATAACACCCAAATTAAAATTGACAAGTGCTCAGCTTCAGAACTGCTAAAGTCAGCTGTGCTTGCTATTAATGGGTTAGGCATTTCCCAGAACACACAACGGGAGAAGATTCCAGGAAAAAGTTAAGTGTAGGAAAGATTAAAGACAGTTTCTATAGGCTGTGCTGATGTTCAGGAATGACAGTGAGGGAGATAATAGATCAGCAGTCAGCAATTGGATTTCATACATGCGTGGCAATTCCCTTCACTTTTAAAGAATCAGATGAGATAGAGGTAATGGGAGCTGAAATGTAGGAACGACACCTGGTTACACCACGTCGCCTTGCTTTCTTTGCTTATGGTGTTGCTATCTTTTTACTGTTAACTGAATTACCCCTTGCTGGTTTCCCAACTCAGGCTTGGGAATATGTAGATATTTTGAAGAAGAATTTCCTTACAATTAGTTTCATTGTTTGGCAAAGAAAAGTCAGAGGCCTGCAGCCATTGCATCAGGAACATGCCATTTTCCGTTTTCAGGTTAAACACAGACAGTGGTTGTCTGCGCTATTGATTACTGCACAGCTGTTTGCATATAAAGTGCAGAGTTCTCAAGACCCCCAAAGTGCAACCCCATGCCCAAAGTCATTTCCTGTTTCCTACGATATCCAAATGCTTCTGGATACTTCACATGGATTTTAAGGGTGCAGGAATCAATATAATTTACAATGTCCTTGGTTGTACACGAACACAGAGGGAACTCAGACATTTAGCATATTATGCAGGAATAAAATTAAGAACTATGGAATTAAACTAGAAGGAGAAAAATGCCCCTGCCAGGAATGCCTTCGTGGAAGTGAGCCTTCTTAGGCTACAAATAGATATTGAGATTGCCAAGGACAGCATGGCATGCAGGATCTTGCAGCAAGGAGGAAATAAAAGAGCAGTTCAAGTCAACCCTTACATATTTTCCGCTTTCAAAATTTATATTCCTACCCCAGACAAAAGCTATAGGAAAACTGAGTTTGAGAGTATATATCATCAATATAAGGAATCATAAAGTGTAGGGCAAGCAGAATTATCCCAGAGCAAAAATTATGAGCCCACAAAATTCATATCATAACTCTTCCATGTAGTGATACTCTGTGATAATTATCATATGGTTATGATTAAGATATTTTGGTCTCCACAACCCTAATTTAGATTAAACAGTTTTAAAGGCAAATTCCTCCCTGCCCCTGCAATAGTGCCTAAGGCAGAATGAAAGTTGTTTGAATAACCCAAATGCACATTTTAATAATTTAATAGGGAAAAAACCAAACCCAGACATTATATTTAAATCTGACTGTCTTAGGTTTACTACACTTTGTCCATTTGGCAAACATAACCTTTAATGCGTCAGAACAGGACACCAAAGATGTTATTTGTTCTTCCAGTGTCTAGCTCTGTGTGGCTCTAAAATTGCCTGGAGTAGCTTGCACACCATATGATACACATCCACACAATTTCAGTGAGTTATTGCTGTAGGGAGTGCTTATATATATGGTTATTGAACAATGGAGATCATTCAGAACAAAGAAATGTACTTTCTTGAATTTTTTTTTTCATCTCTTTTATATGTCTTAAGGATCTTACACACTCTTTAGCATAACTAGCTTAATCAGAAACCTTTCAGGAAAGGAAATGTTGTTTTCACTCTTTGTAGGCGAGAAAGGAGCTGACTTGGACAAGATCAGAAATTGAATTTGTGGTAGAAAAAGGAACTGAATCCAGCTCAAAAAGTCCCAGACTTAATCACTAGCTTTACAGTAATTTTAACTCCATATATTTATGGATTTTTTTGTAACTTAAAGGAAATACAAATGCTCAGAGTGAGTGCTTTGATTCTCAGAGGATGGGCTAATGTTTTTCATATATCAAGAGTTACACATTCCTGAAATAAAATAAAAGCTTAACTGCTCATGTAACAATGTACAGCCATGAACTATGTAACATAAACAAAAGAGAACAAAAAAATTTTTACATGTGCAATGAAATAGTGCTTTTTTGTTCTTTTAGGGGAAGAAAGAAAAAGTCAAGACTTCAGTTTTTTGGAGCACTTGCTTTCATAGTGGTTTATAGTTCTGGGTCTTTAGACACTTCTGAAAGCTTGCATGAGATTCATGCCATAACTATCAAGTCACGTGAGTGGCACACTCATATTGCTGAAGATACATTGGCATGTAGATGCTTTAGACACTGGAACTGTGAAAACATTAAGATTGATAGTAAACAATGATAGATTTTGAAGACAAGTAAAAAAAACACCTACTTTCTCATAAAATCCAGTCAGGACATAACTTTAAATTTCAGATCAGCTCCAGAATGTTTTTAAGCTTCTTTATTGCCAATTATTTTACATAAGGGTAAGGGACATGTCCTTCTGCACCTCATAAATTTGACATACTGTAGTCTGAAATCTCATTAGCCTTCCATGTTGCCAGATGCAGCTTACAAACATTAAGGATCTTATGGACATGGTTTTATACTGTTACTCTCTACCAGTGCTATTTTTGCAAGCATGTGTTTTGTATTTGTCCTTTCCATGAACTCTCCATTTTGTTTAGTAGCTATATTAAAATATTTTACTATAAATCTAGGTTTTTAACTACTTTGGGGTTCTTGGGATGATTGGTGCATGCTCAGAAAAGTTATATACATAATTTTGTCCTCTGGAAGTACATTAAATACCCATAAATTACACTGAAGTGTTTTGTGGAAGAATGCCTGCTATTCTGCTGCAAAATCTTAATCCACTTCTTTAGACATTGGTAACATATGGTATTTTAAAATCCGTGTAAAGTTAAGGCTCTAGCTTAACTTGTAAATTCAAATTAAGCAACATCTTATCCTTAATCCAATGGATATACGTACACTGCCCAAAATGAGATCCTATAATTCCCCACTAGCACTGGTCCATTAATACAAACTACCAGCCTATCTGGTAAATTCAGTGTTGCACTCTCTATCTCACATCAGGTTGGCAAAAGTGAAATCAGTTGGCAAAAGCTTTAGATGAGGCCTAAAGGAAGAAACATATTTTTGCATATACAGAACGTAACTTACAAATTCATACCCATATGCTGTGTTCACTGGTTTATGTTTCACTGGTATGCATACATTATATTGCTTTTTAACATGTATTTTTAAATGAAATATAAATTTTATCTCCCTGCTCTTGGTCAATGAGTTTTTCTCTCTTGAGCATTTAAGAACCAAATAAATGAGAGAGAATCTTCTGCTGTGATCTGGCTAACACAGATATTGGATTCAGTTAATATTGAACAGCATGAATGAGAAACACATAAATGTTTTATAATAATAGTCTCCATGTTAGCTAATGCATCCATGGTAAAAAATTCCATACCACCTATCTGCCTGAAGGAAAAATCTGTTTGAACTTTGCCTGATGACAAGCCTTAAGAAATACCGATTTGTACATGATCATTACAACAAACTGAATTTAGCAGTTATATGTGGAAAGGTGCTGTCCTCCTCCACATGCCTGAAACCTTTGATTTGAAAAGTTATGCCTCTAAAGGTGTTGACCTCCACCTCCACATGCCCAAGTCTCTTGTGGATGCCAGCGTGATGAGCAGTGGCACTGAAGAAGCACCTGTGCTCCCTCCCAGGTTTTCAAGGCTTAAGAAGACTGCCCCGCTGATGGCTGTGCTTAGGTCTTGAGGCACAGGATCTGTCCAAGTTGCGCCAGAATCAAAGACTTATTGTTTAAAAAAAATTGGTGAATCCAATTTGAAAAGGCAGTAGCAAAAATTTTCTATCAGGTTTTACTGTAAAAGCTTTGGAACAGATGTATTTTCTCTTTTCTGCCTAGCAGAGGGAGTTTCTACATAGATAAAACTTCTTCAGACTACTGCTCCTTCCTCTAGCATATATTTCTCTAGGTCACTGATCTTGCTTCGCTGTTTCCAAAAAGGTAAGACCCTATTCTGCACTGTAGTCCAGGGTTTCACAGATATGTGCTGGGGGGGGGCAATACTGATTTTCTGAAAAAGCAGTTGTTTTTGAGAACATCCTCTGTTCTGAAATTCTAATACAAAACCTTCTTTCTCTTAAATCCAACTTGTTTTCATAGGAAGCATCATTTCTCATGAAAAAGGTTGAGCAAAATCCAATCTGCATACCCCCTGGGGCTAAGACTTTACTATATGCTCTTTCCTTGTGCTGACCATCCCTCTGGTTCTCAGGGAGGAAATGCATTTCCAAGGATGTCCGTGAGCATTTAGCAAATACATTTGCAAAAATAGGGGAGGAGCTTCCACAGGAAAGTGATTCCTATGGGAAACACAGATTTCTTCCTTTTTTAGACAATAAACTAGCTTGTAACCGAGCAGTCACTGGTCATACCACTGTTTTTCAGGTAAAAGTCTATCACTTTCCTGTAACATCCATTTTGTTTCATTCACTGGCACTATTCTCCTAAGATTTGTGTCAAAGGGAGCACCAAGACCTCCTCTCTGTAGGTTAATTGTCTCAATATCAGACCTAAACAGACCAGCTGTCATTCACATGAATCATTGCACAGATTAAGATTTGGATTATTTCTCTGATTTTCTGTGTTTTACAGATGAAATGGCCTTAATTAGACATGATCCCTTGCTACACTGCCATTTATTCCCACCTTTGCCATTGTCACTGTTGACAAACGCTGTTGGATGTGAAGACACCAGCCAGATCTGTGTAATGGTTTCTGAATGTAGTGACGGGCAGCAGAAGTGCTGCAGTTTTTGGCTCCTATGGTGAGAAATAATTAAGATAGGCTGAGCAGCCTCCAAGTAATATGCACCCACACCATCCCCAGCTATTAACCTTTTGCCCGGACACCTCAGAAGCACAGAGTACAAAATCACCTGAGATTTACTGCTTAGGGAATCATGCTTTTTCCTTTTCACGTCTCCTTTCAACAAGATGCTTTCTCCTCATCCTTTTCACCTTTGCAGCACCTAGCTGGCTTTGCTCTGCACAATCACATATGATGTCTCATTAACCAGCCATCCTCCAGTTCCCTAAAGCTTTGTGCTTCCCCTTGATGCTTTTCTTTTCCTGTGCTCCTTCTCTGCTACGCCATTAATACAACATTGACACAGACCTTGCCAAGAAAATCACATTGTCCTACTGCAGGCCTTTTATTTTGGTTGGTCAATCTGTTCAACATAACTTAGCTACAAAAATATTTGGTGTGTATCATCTGACAAAGCCAGGTTGAACTTTATCCAGGCTAAACTTTGATTTAATATTAAATTTCAGACAGGCTAGATTTTGGTAACACTTATTAGCAAAATTAAAAATTGTGTTTTCTTTCCTTCCAGAAACTTGATTCTTTCTCACTGTTTCCAAGTCAGTGGATGTAGAGCTGACTGGAGGGGAAGACCCAAACCAAGGTATACAAAATGATATTACAGGCAGAATGAAACCCTGTGTATGTGTGTGTGGTATCCTTTCAAACAGTTATTAACTATAAGTAACTAATTTATGTTTATGCTGCTGTTTTTTAGGGAAAATAATGAATTGCTTGTTCTTTAAAAGTTGAAGTATTTATGTTTCTAGTTTCTCCAGATCGTGATTGCTACAGTCACAAGTTGCATGGGGTGAAGAGGCAGCTCTCAGAGTTTTTATTCTAAACTGAGTCCAAAGCTAAGTGTGCAGCTGCTTCTGCTCAGCTAGACATGCTTGTGTTTGTGGCTGGCTGGGGTCTTCTTCTTAACTAGGCTGATTTAGCACAGGGCCACCTTGTACATTTGCATCTGCAGAATAAAGGCACTGCAAACCCACTCCGGGTGGTAATTTCACTGCAGGGGATGTTATCAAAGTACCAGAGCTTTAGCTGTGCTTACATTTGAGAAATGCATTTTATGCCATATATTTATATATAGCATTCTTGACCCTGAGTCTTGGCTCCAAGCTTTCCTATGCGTTCAAAACATATATATAACAGATGTTTCTTTGTTTCACACCAGACACTATAGACACAGCTGATACTCTTCAGTGGACATGTTTATTGAAACTTTCAGACAAAATGCCTCAATCACCTGGTAAGCATTTTAATTTTAAATCTGCCTTTCTTCTGTGCAATGTGAAGCTTGCATTTTGCCTCTTGCCTTCACACAGGTTTTTTTTGCCACTCTTGCCAAGCTTTACCTGGAGTTTTCACTTCTCCACCGACTGTGGGGCCCAGGCTAATTTTTTGTACCAAGCAGTTTTATGGATTAGGGTGCAAGTCAAAAGGGGGAAATGGTATCCACTTCTTAACAGAAGTTTACCACAGATCTTAAGGGTTCAAAAGTGGTGATTTCAAAGACAAGATCAAAAGGCCTTTCCCTGCTGAAAAAGGAGGCATTAGCCCCAGCTTTCTGTACCTTTTTCCGCTTCTTTCTGAGCCCTGTTTCCCATACTGATTTATTGACGCAGAAATCACATGGCCCAAGAGAAGTGTCTGCTACTCTTAATTCCTTTGTATGAGATGTCAAACACTTTGCAGCTCTTTATTTATGGAGTTTATATTAAGTTATGTTCGGAGGATATTATATTGATATCACCACTTGAAAAACAGGAGTAATTTTCATTAAAGCAACAGAGTATGCAACCAAAAGACATGCATAGGCAAGATCAGTGTAAGACATGCAGTGTGTCTGGTATGTTGCTATGTGTGCTTCCTTGCTTCACCAACCCTGCTGGGGCTTTCATCGTAACATGCACAGAAAGGCTTCCCAAATGTGAAATAAGAGAGATGCTTAATTCTTCTAATTTCTCCAGGGAAGTCCTCTCCTCCCTTCAGGGGTGGAAATGGCCATGTGACTTTCTGAACTGGTTAGACTGGATGCTAAGTGTGCAAAATATTGCCAGGTTTGATAGATCTCCTCATGCAATTTCTCTTCTCAGTGAGCTCACTATAATTTTAATTCCAGCCCAGGTGTCACAAAGATAAGGCATGAATAAACTTATCAGGGAGACACTGGGTACAAAAGTAGAATTCAGGCAAACTTCCCTCTCCTCAAAGTCTGAGTGTGTAAATCCTAAAGATGTCACAAACTAAACCAGGAACAATAAAAACATATGATTGAACAACATCTTTCATTTTTCTCTTTCAGACATCCTATCCCTATTTCATTAGAAAACACTTCTGTGTCTTACAAGAATTCATTTTAAAGATCATATTTTTTTCCATCCACATTTAAAACTTCTCTTGATAACAGTGGATTTCAGGTATTGCCCTTTTTCCTAGATAAAATGGCTTTTCCAGCAGTCAAGCACCCCTTTCTACACCAGAGAAACAGCCTTCATCTCCCAACATCTGTTGAAAATGCCTATTAAAAGCTAGTACTAGAGAGCCTGGGTTTGATTTCCACTTAGCAGTGCCTTAATGAACTTTTTTTTTTTTTGCCTTTGGGCTTGTTAAATGTGCAATTAAGTGGACAAATAAGTGCATTTGGACACCCTGCTGAAGCAGTGAACAAGACACAAAACAGAAACAACCTCCACTGCAAAGCTCATGGTTTAAAGCTTCATTGATGAGAAAAAAATGCAGCAGAACTCACCCTCATTCAGAGGCTTTATCTTGAAAACTGGAATTCCCAAGAGAAAAGCTGACAGTCAGAGAAAAGTTGAGGGTAGTGTTGCAGTTGTCTGGGAAACAGAGCTTGGCAGTGCCCTTTATTCAGACATTTAATCCTTTCTATCTTTATTCTTTGAATTTAAGTGGGATTTTTTAAAATTAATTCTTAAAATAGATCAGCATTTGGAATGTCTTTTTTTCAGGCATTCTCTCATTGCTTTATATGTGCAAAGCTCATGTGTACCAAGCTGTTCTTTCAAATTGGCTCGCAGGAAAAACACCCTATTCCCAAAGGTTACAACTTCAGAGGCCTCCAGCTGACTACCCAGGTCTGACATATCTTTTCATGCTGTCTTTAATGTAAATAAAAGGTGGCCCATTACCGTTACTCATGTGAGTAGTCCCAAGAGTTTGCTTCAGTTTCACATTTTGAGGAACGATTGATCATCAAGGCCATCTCAGAGTTAGTACCCAAGCTACTGACATTTAGGAAAAAACCCTAAATTACACATACAATGCACCATTGAAAAGGAAGCATGAGCACAGGCTGATTCCCAATTCATTCATTAAGTCTTCCCAGGGATACGGAGGATGATCTGTGAGGACAAGAACCCATGACAGTCATTTGTCTTTCTCTTTTTAGTTCCTTAAGAGTTCAAGAAACACATTGCCCTTGATAAGAATTTACGCTGAAGCATATGTTTTCTGTGCTTTGCTTTCAGTGCAGGTCGCTATGCAAATTTATATTTTGGGTTGTTCTTGGTTTAGAATCTCCACTGTCTGGCCCCTTCTAGGTAGTGTTATGACTCAATCTAAACCTGATATTTTTAAAGAGATGAAAAGTACTTTCAGTTTCTCTTGATTCTTTGTAGTTAAAGGAGCAAAAAGCTGAAACAAGGTAGGAAGCAGTTTTCATACCCAGGATGCGTGCTGCTTTAATGACATAAAAGGATCAAGGAAAAAATCCTTTGCCCTGAGGCATTGTGTGTCAATGAATTAAGAAATATTTTAGCATGTCAATGAATTAAGAAATATTTTAGCATTTCAATGAATTAAGAAATATTTTAGCAATATGTAAGTCATTGAATCTGCATTTTGGGGACCTGTATAAACTGACCTTGGAAGAAAAAAATGTTCAGGAATCAAAATGGTTAGCATTCTGTTGATTCAAAAAGATGTCGTATATAACAAGACAAAATATGGCACCATAGAATCATAGATTAATTTTGTTTGGAAGAGACCTCAAGAGGTCTAATTCCAATCCTTTGGTCAAAACAAGGCCAACTTCAGGTTAAATTGGGTTGCTCAGGACTTTGTCCAGATGGGATGGGCTCCATCCTTGTCCAGCTCCAAGGATGGCAATTGCCACAGCCTCTCTGGGAAACCTCTTACTGAGTTTGACCACTCTCATTGTGAAGAATTTCCAATAGCAATTTCCCTTGCTGAACCTTGAGCTAGTTGCCTCCTGAGCTTCTGCTGTGTACCTGCAAAATGAGCCTAGGTCCGTCTTCTCTGTAACCCCTTTAGGCAGTGGAAAAAAACATATAGATTCCTCTTCTGTGACTGAGCAAATTTAGACACATCTAGAGCCAAAATAATTGTGTTTGTAGAAAAGACTTTTTCAAAAGCAATGTTGAGGTTCATATGTTTTGTGTCTTAGTGGTTACACTTATAGCAAAAGGATTGCTTGGGAAGAAAGGCAGTGTTCAAGGTTTTAGCCTACTATTTCATAGCAAGGCAGCTTCCTGTTCTGAAAGTCAGGCATTTCAGGCAATCAAGGACCTTACACAAACTGATGGTATTTCAGCCTTGCATGAAATACCAACCCACTCTTTCCATGTAATATTGTCTCTAAAACCTCGCTTATACCCCACAAGTAAAGAGATGGGGCTAAAGGGACACACTCAAAGAAGGAACTGAAAAAAGAATGAAGCGTTATTTTCATTATTACTTTTCTAATGATAATTTCATTCCTCTACAGATCATGAATACTGTCAATCAATATGTCTCATAAAAATGGGGATACATGAGTATTTCACTGAATTTTTAAAGGGACAATTACACATATTCAATTCTTCTTGACATGAAAAAACATTGGTGAGCTGTCTGCAGCAGGTCTCAATCCCAAATGGGAGGGAATGACAGGTTAGAGCTGAACTAGAGCTCTGGGAAGGAGTCAGATTGGAATAAAATAATGATATGAAGCCACTCTTGATCCTCCTCACTCCCACCTATCTTGGATCCGAGGCTAAAGAGTTTATATCTGAGGTCTTGGTCTGTCTGAACAACCAACAGGCCATTTAAAATAAATACTGAACACTGAACAACTATCAGTTCATGTTTATGTTGAAGAGCTTGTTATTGTTATATTTAATGCTGTACACATATATGGTACAGTCATGCTAGTGTATATATATATGTCACTCATCTCAGAAGGTCTACAAAATAAGACCCCAGGGTTGCTCATAAACAGAATTGTCCTGGATCTGTTCTATCTAGAAACTTGTATCTTGCTATCACCCTCTGAGCACTTTAAAATGTGATGTTTCTCTGGGTGGATGGTTTTTCACTGACCTTCACATAGTGTCCATGCTCCCTTATCAGTAGGAGTGCCACTGATGCCAGCGGGATGTGCTGTATTGGCTCCATTTGTACCACTAGAAACTAATACAAGCATGAGGCAGTACAGAGTTGTCTGGCCTCTATAAAAGTACACCTTCCACACCCACTGGACATTATTTGCATTCTTGTGAACATAAAACATTGCCTCTGCACCAGAAAAAACAGTGCTCTGGTCAAAACAGAGACGTGGTCCTTTCCCAACTTTCACAGCATCTGTTTGGGAAACAGCGTCTGGCTGTTTGACTCTGACTCTGAAAGGAAACATGGGTCACTTTGTAAGAAACAGAACTGGAAATAGCCCGTGTTACATACAGGTTACTTCTTTCTGCATATACCTAGGAAAAGAAGGACAGAATCCTGTAAGTCACATCAAGGAGCAGTTTATTCACAAGGCTACTAGAAAGCCTGTAAATTCTTGGCAGGCAAGACATTGCAAATAGCAAATATCCTGCATATTTATTTTAAGATAAACCATTAAAAAAAAAAAAAAAAAGAGACCAGTATCACCAAAATATATGTTGCAAAGGAGACCAAGACATCAGATAAATTGCAGTGTTTGGCCTGTATTGGAGAGACTTGCCTCAAGGCTCAGTAATTGCTACAGTCTGCTGTGTAAGAAGGATGGCAATGAAACAGGTAGGTCAAACGGCAGAAACAAGCTCCATTCCCTACAAAGAAATTACACTCTTGCATAAAACCAGGGCACTCTTTCTGGAAGATCTGTGTATATTCACATAGAAAGAAAGAACCAAACATAATTACTTGCAATGCTACCATGGATATAATTACAGTTGTGATAATATGTGAAATGAGCCAAAACACTTCCTGGGCTGTTTTCTTTAGAAGGACACAGAAAACACCATAATAATAACCCTGCCAATCTAGAAAAGGACAACTGCTGTGACACATGGACATAACTTTGAAGAAACTTTGGCTGTCCTGACAATGAGAAAAGACTTAGATTTTTTTGTTCTCTGTTCTAGGTTAACACACAGCCTGAGAAGTAAAAGTCATGTTTGTATTATTTCTGAAATATGTTATTAATCTTTGCTTTTTTGCCTTAGCTCTTTCTTTTGTCTTCTAGTTTAGTAGCTTTCAAGATCCTTACAATATATGAACCAAGTGGGAAGATGGACCAATTTCCCATACATCAATTCTTGTAAGGCATTTGCAGATTTGCTTTCCTTTGTCACTTTTCACTGACCCCTTAAAAGCAGGCTCCAGTCCCCCATGGTTTTGCAGTCCACAGCCTGAAAACTACAGCTCTAGGCACTTTCACATTTGATAACGTGTTACTCTGTCATTGTGTTTTTAAGCAGCTGTTGCTCAGAACTAGGTCAGCGTGTGCCAGCAGCTTAATGATCTGGAGCAAAGGAGACACTCTGGGTCATGCCCCACCATGGTTGTGGGTGTCCTGATTCATGAATTGAATGTCTATTCAATTGCTACTTCAGTTTCTCAGATCACACAGGCACACAGGCATAGACCACACTATCTTTTTTAATCATGAGCAAATACCTGCTTCCTTCTTACAGATTTACAAGCTGGGTAAGTCATCAGTGTTGAGTGGATTTTTCCAGAGCAAGGAAGAAAGAAAATTTGCACAGGGACCAAAAGATTCAAGCGTCTCTTCTTTAATGAGGACTCCCAACCTCATTTGCAGTGACCTTCATGGCAGGCCTCCCACAGGCTTCAGTTGGGTCAGGGTTTTGCTTTGAAAACTGTATGCTGGAACCTGTCACTTTGCTCAGAGTGTTTACAACTTGAAGGAAATTAAACTTGCCCGTTTAATGTAGAGGGCTTTAAAATCCTGAAGCAGTTCATTTTCCAGTGTTGACTTCCCCAGCATAACACACCACATTGTAACCTCAGACCCAGGGGTTCAGCCTTCTGTGACCAAGACCCAGATTTGCAAAGAGTAACAGTCTCCAAAATCACATTATTCTGCATATTAAAACATTACAAAGCTCTTGGTTTAGATGTACATTTTTTTCCCTGTATGATGGGGAAATGTAGTTTGAGGTTGCCCAATGTTAGGACAAACTTGACAGAATAGCAAGCCCATCTCTACTGTTTTTCAATGTGTGGTTACTTTCTGTACTCACAAGGGGCTTGCTCTCCATATACTTTTGAGACCAGCACTAGCCACGTGGTTGTGTACAATGCTTAGGGGAGAAGTGGTTTGATTACTGTAAGCATCTTGCTTAATCTGAGTCATGTAATTCCACCTGGTGGTAAAAATGTAAAGATTTTATCTTTGTAAGTTTGTTAAAAATGTGCCAGATGGAACAAGTTATCCCCACTTTGCTCATCAGAAAAACAACAACAGGTACAGAGATACAAACTTGTAATTTTGATGGCAACATAGGTTTGTTATAACCAAGGTAATTTTCAGACATAGTTTAAAAAGTATGTAAACATCTGTTAGAATTCTAGAAAAATTAACTCTTACTGACATCTTCAAAACATGAGCCAGTCATCCTCCACCAGCATATAAAGACATATGAGTTTGTATCTATCAGCCACTGAACTCTATTTTGATGAACGGATTCTTAACCAAAAGTAATAATTTCCTCACTTTTTGAAAAACTCTCATACTGGGATTATTTTTTTTTTCATTCCTCTCCACCAGTCTCTTTAATGATATGAATGCCATTATCCCACATCCTACCGAGTTTGCCTGAGACTTTAGTACCAGAAATTATTTGCTCCTGCAGAGCAATTAACTATGACAAGCAACACATTACTATTGTTAGTATGCTGCTCCAATGCTCAAGGTAATCAAATAAGAAGAAAAGATGGCTTTTAGAGCAAAATGTACTAGCTATTTCGTCAAAAGTTGTGCATTCCATTAGCGGTAAGCAGAACATCAAGTATCAATCACAACACTATAATTTTTGCCCCTTTAGTCCTAAAGTTAGACTTAAAGACATGATCACCTGAACAGAATAAAGGCTATTTTTTTAGAAAGACATTACTATTACTAACCACAATTGTAAAGGTGAGAAATCTCCTTCTTACGATTTTAGTTATTCTCTATTAAAAATATTGAGTTTTACTTCTGAGCTGGTTTAGCTTGCTGTTGTTCAGATCCTCATTGAAATGCCTTTTTTTTTTTCAAATCCTGCTCCCCATGGAAATGTTGCAGAAAATTAATTTCTCTGGGTTTCTACTTCCCATTGTTTCAAGATGTTTCCAACCTGACTGGCAGACACCTAAGTTCCACGTGGCTCTCAAGACTTGATTATAGTACCAAATAATAAACTCCATAAGCTGCAAGTACTTATAATTCTGGACCTTCATAGCATCAGACAGAATCCATAGGGCTTACAAAATCAGACTCCTAAAAGTGCCGTTACTCTGGATAAATCAAGTCACTTCTTAGCCTTCTCTTTGATAAGCAGAATAGATGGTGATTGTTGGCATCAACATTATAAATCATGGTACTTTTCTGCCAAGCCTTAAACCATTATCAAGGGTTTTTGCTGCCTCTCAATAACGTAACATTAGGTGTCATTAGTGATCATACCAGTGATCATATTATAAAATAACTAAATTGATCTCATTTCAGAGAGTTCCTGGATATAATGAAGAGTGTCAGGATAGGGACAGAAACTGGCAACAGGCTGCTGCTTCCAAAAGGATTCCATAAGCACGGTGTTGCTCAGATACATTCCAAATTGCATCCTCTCATCAAACTTTTCATCTGAAGCTGTTGCAGTGACACAACATTAAAGACCTTGTGTGTGTGGTGGTTTAGGCATTTTCCTGGACAGTGGGGACTTGAATTTCTTGGAAAAGAAACAAAGTTGGAAATCCATCTAATAACATCCTCTAGCCATTGAGCTGATCTCTGACAATCTTCTCTGTTTGAAGCTATATTTTAAGAGGATGAATCAATGTTCTGTTCAGTTTGCAAGAGCTGAAGCATCTTACTCGGGAAAGATAAAAAATGTGGATACTCTAGTCATAAGATCATGTAGTATGGGGCTATTTCTTGTAGAGGTCACCAGGCATTTCTGAATGACAAGACCATCTTTTTAGAAGCACTCCCCCCTCCTCAGTTGAATGAAAATCAAACACCCTCAAAAGACAAATCAAGCTATGACTACCCAATCAAGCTATAACTACCTGACAAATCATGAAAATTGCTCAACAGTGAAAATTCTTCCTCCATCTCTCATGCATTTCCTTCACACATGCAGCAGTCTGGTTTCCTCCAGCTGTGATTCCTCCTCTGCTTCCACTCTCAGAAATCCTCAAAAAGGGTCCTCAGGATTAAATATTAGGGAGGGTGGGGGCAGGGTATAATTCCAACGAGAAGATTGTGGAGATTAAAACGTAATGTAATAAAACAAGCCTTTTAGAAATATGCACTTACAGGCATTTAACTATAAGCTGACCATTTAATAACTTTTATTACACTGAACTTCTGTTAGTAAATGAAAATCACACAGAACATGCAACTTTCACAATGAGATTTTTCCCTTACTGCACCTAACTACCAGGCACAGCAGTCACCTCCACTGGTGCTCTGCCTTTGGCCCCCTTCTGAGATTTAGGCCATTAAATTGCTTCCACATGAGAGGACTTGAAATGCTGAAAATCAATCTAACTTCTGATTCTTTAGTTTCATTTCAAGAGTCGTATTTCAAAAGTTCACAGCTGAACCCCTTACTCTTCTAGCTTCAAGCCAGGATCATTTAAAGGCAATTTAAACACTATGAGAAGACTGTAACATAAGCTCTTTTTCTGCATTCATTTAGTTTTCAATGTGAAAGAGTTAAGAGAAGAAAAACATTTTAGAAGGTATCAAGCACTAATATTAAGACATTAATTGTGGAGAGTATCAGAAAGAATGAAGATTGCCCTTTATTTGCACAAGTCATTTACTATACAATTCAACAGCTTGTTTTCAAGCTCTCCTTTCCCTGACAGATTACGAGACACACTGATGTAGTTTCTGGCAAACTAGTGCTAAACTGAATGATGGATTTGGACACCATTGGCCAGTCTTCACAAATACTTCAGGGTAAAGAAAACTGTACTTTTTATGTTTGTTTATTCCAACCCCTCTTGCAATGAAATCTCTTTGCCTAGGAAAAAGATTATATACCAGCATTTAAGTGCTCTTGATACATTTATTCCCAGTGGCCATGAAAGAGATGTGTTCATTACTTAGCCCATTAATTCAATGTGATAATTTCACTAAACTATCCACTTTAAAGGTCTTTTCAGTAAGATTAATAGCAACATAATAAGTGATGTATAAATATTTGGATATTCTTTTGTTTACTAAACAGAATACAAAGCATTTGCTTTTTTCTCGGGGTCCTTCTTTGCACTATCCAGCCTTAATTTATGGCCTGAGGATTAATATAATACAAACAATCACTTATTTCAGAAGAAATGTGATCATTACTAAGCTGTCACATTGGTTAAAGAAGAACCTCTGCTTTCTTTATCTCAGCTGGCTTGAGGTAATTGCCTTCGGCTGCAGGCAGGAGAATGGAAAACAGATGAAGCATGTTGAAGATTAACAACACAAAGGAACTGCCTAAACAAAGAAAGGGCTAAATTAGGAGGAGGAAGGAAAGTCTCTCAGCCTAGACAGGCATACTGGAAAAGAAACTGCACGTAGCTGCTCACTACTTTGTATCTTCACAATAAAAAAATGAGGAAGAAAGTCAGCAGTAATTCCTGTGGACTGTCTTATGCGTATGCAAGCAAACTGGGTTGGTAGGCACTTTATGATAACGAGGGAAATGCAACAGCCCACAAATGACATGGGTCATTAACCCAAATGCTGATAATGAGGAACATTGTTTAAAGATGAAGCTCTTCTATGTTTTGGTCTCACATTGGAGACCAGAAGAGTCTATGTAATGATAGAGAGTCAGATTAAATCTGCAGAAATCTCTTTAGCCATATTACCCCTGAATATCCCAAATACACTAATGACTTTTCCTCCTGTACTTTATATGGCATTCATCTTACACAACTAAAGAAATCAAAGTTTTAAAAAATTTAAATATTGGCACTACTCACCCTGTCTACTTTTGTAGCCAAATGAGTAAATAAGGAGTGATTTACGTGATTTTTCTTAACCATCTGTCTTAGAAAGAGATGAACCGCCCTCTGGAGATGCTTACTTCTTCCTACTGACTCTAAAAGAAGACTATAATGAGTAGTACAGGCTTCAATGCCTGACCCTGAAGAACCTAATTGAGGAGAGAAGACATCCCAGTATGCAAGATGGGAGTTCACTTTCTGCTAGAGAAAAGTGTCTCCTAGACATTTCCAGTAGAGTGGCAGTGTCATTGCAACAGTGTGTTTCTGGCTGGCAATCTTAATATTAATAATCACAGGGGGGGTTTATTACTGTTTTTCCCATTAAAAAAATCCCTAATTCATTGGCTGATGTTCACCGCCAGTTAAGCATCATTTTGCCTGATACCAAGTCTAACTGAAACCATTGTCACTATTGATGATACATCAGAACAGTATCTAGCACAAAGTGTCCACCAGCAGACCCAAGGAGACATCTTTGGAAATCCTAATGGTGGAGACAAACCTCTGGAAGGACTCCAGTGTATTTCCTTGCTCTCTAATAAAGGGCACTGCATGCCAGAGACATTCAGTCATGTATTTTAAACTTGAAAATTCTTATGGGTCCAATCCTTCTCTTTCAGTCACTAGCTACAGGATAGATATTTATTTTTAAAATCTTTACTTTTAAAATCTTTACTTACTCCACATTAAAGAACTTGTGCTCAATTGTTTTTAAAGAAAAAAATATTCCTGGTTTTACATAGCTTCTAGATGAAATGTTAATTAAAATAGGAAAGCTCGATCCCACCTATGTTAAGAAGGAAAAATATGAATCCAACAGTAGTCCTACTGAAGTCCTGTGAAAGCCATAGGAGTGTGTCCATAGACTTTAATTGTCTTTGCATCAGGCCATCATTAAGCATTTGCCCGGACATGCTATTATAGAACCTTGATTTCCGACTTTATCTCTGTTTCAATGACTTCTATGATAAAACTGGTCTGGACTTACCTGTCTTAAGGCTTTAGTTTTTGGACAAGTGGAAATAGGATTTAGGCTACCTGTCTAATTGAGCTATCATCTGGAAGAATTTTTAGAAGTCTTGCCACAGAGGCGGCACATATCAAAGTGCTATAACCTAGAGATTTTCAGTGATCCTTATGATACAATATTCTGCTGAGACACTGAGTAATCTGAGATGAGCACTGGTCTATCCAGAGTGAATAACAAATCTGTTCAGAATAATAGGATCAGAAGTGTGTACCTGGATTCCCCTGGGGAGAGGCTGGTTGGATAATGTTACACCACTAAATAGCTGATATGTCAGTGAAAAGCTTTCTGCACTCAGGCCTTGTATTGATATAAGTTTTCCTTGGGATTGTTTGAAAACATAGTTTGGAAGCATCTGTGATCAATGTTTCAACACAAGGTTTACCATCTTCATATAAAAGTTGCATTACCTGAATAATCTCTTTTTATACACTGGGTAATTCTGTCAAAGAATCTAACAGCTTTTTCCTCTTTTCTTGCTGAAGAAATATTCCTGACTTCTATTGAGAAAAGGACTAAGGCAAATCTGAGCAATCAGCTGAATTTTTATTAGATTAATGCAGTAGTCTGCTTCGTGAGTTTTTCAGAGTGCAAAGACCTCATATATTTAAGAAAATTAATGAACTCATGTCTTGCAATCTAGTAGGAATATATTTTTTATGATTTATAAACATTTGTTTTGACTGTTCAGCACCAGGAAAGTCTGTGATTTATCTGTCAGGGGTGGTTTTGTCACTTTGGAGTACAAGTGCTCATTTGTTTGTTCAGTAAATATCATTAATTGTTAATATTAAATGTTAATATTAAATACACAAAATAAAATTTTGCTTTCATTTCCAAAGACATCCTTTACCCATTGACATGCCTTTTCAGTCTCACGGTGATCTTCATTTGCTTGTTCTCTTTCAGACCACACTAAACTGTAAACTTATCTCTTGGCAGGGACAAAAAAATATTAAGCATCTGTGGAATACCACATAAATGTTAAAGTGAATCTATTTATAATACCCAAAATGTATTGGGTGCCTGAAATTCCCCTTTTGTTAAGTTCATGCCAAAATATGCATTTGTCCAGGGGTTTGTCTATATCTCACTGGCAGATACCAGTTGTAGAACTGTTCTGTGGCCTCCTTTTTTCTAGTTCTCCACATTTAGGAGGCTACTCTTTCTTGCTACAGTGACGTTTTAAAAAGTAAAACCTATTTCTATTATACATTTTCTTTCTGTGTACCTTTATTACTGTTTGAGATTAACCACCAAAGATGACATGGTTTTGATTTTGCTTTGAGGACACATGATATCTATTGAATCTCTATTTTGCCAGGGACATTCAAAGTGCCCTAGCAGATCAGTGCATGCGTGCTTCTGACTCTTGGATATGAAGAGAACTCTTTGAACAGCTACAGCCAGCTCCATTGTGTTCATAGCAAACTCTGTGAAGTTCCTTTCAGCTACATGTCACTTCCAGTTTATGTTATTTGACATTTTAACAATAATAGGTGGCACTAAGCTCTCTTAAAAATTCTTGTTCAATCAGAAGCTGATACCCAAACCTGGCTGCACATAATTTTTTAAATATGATGACTTTTTCAGTAAGTGTGAAATAGTTTTCATGGGCACATTCAGGCATTTTTTGGACATTCAGATACTTTATTTTACACCGTATATTTGGTACTATTATTTACCTATGTGGAAAAAAGATAATGAACTAGACAAATCTGCCATATGAAGAAGACACAAATGAGCGGTGCTCAGTAATTTGCTTACAGAAAATAATACTGTTCAGTTTCATACCACTGTCAACTCTAATTTCAGCTCGCTCACTGTTTCCAAAGGCTAGGACTACTCGCTTTAACAGAGAAGCTGGCCTAACTGTTCTGCAATAACTCCCCCATGTAGGCATTCCGCTTTACCCTATATTTATCATTTCATTTTCAAAACAGTAAAGTCTCAAATATTAGTCTTTCTTTCAAGTATAGTTGCTGCACATACAAATTTTTCTGGCACACTTATGACGTATGGAAACCTTATCTTGGTTATTCACCCTGTGTCAATAAAATTCAGAGCATGTCATCTATGCTAATCTAAGACTCAGCATGGACAGATTGTTTTGATTTCCTAGGGGTTAGGAAGGATGGTTCCAGTTGCATGAGAATGAGATGAATTGCCCTGACTAGTAAAAGAAGGCTAAACAGTAATCTTTTCCTCTGATGTAGTTGGTTGAATTTGACTCCTCTGGAATCTCATGTTGACCAGCCCAGCTTCACCTGTTTGTTTACTGAAATCGGACAAAGCCTGTTTGCTGTCAATGGCTCTGAGCATGTCTAATCAGCCTAGTCATCGAAGTACTGGTTAGAGCTGACAACTATCCCTTGCTAATGCTGTCAGCATTACTCACACCCATGCAGATGAACTGGTAGTGCAAATGATTTGGAACGCACATACAACTTGGAAGCTTTGGAGGATTAGACCCTCCAAAACTGTGTCTCTTCAGTATAGCTATGAAACTTCATATCAAAAGCTTAATGTAATTAATTAACAGTCTCTAAGCAGCTCAATCACACCAATTCTTATTGCTTCCCTGCTTCTTATCCAGAGATAAATATGGTCATCTAATTATCTGATGGGCTTTGTGATAATAAACACTAATTTTTGTCTTCACTTTAGCACAGACTGAAATCTCTTAACTGACAGATTACCAAAGCGTGAAAGATTATGCCACCTTTCTGCTGCCAGTAGGTTGTATCACACAAGTATCCCACACAGGCTTTTATGAGGGCACTAAATGTAATCTGGCATGAAGAGATCCTCCAGTTCACCTCCCTCTTTGAGCTGGCTGATTGAACAATGGGCTAGAGGTAGAGAGAAGGTAGGTCACTTTCAGGCTCAGTAAACATAGCAGTTTCTCACCCAGAAGTCTCCCCAGTGGCAGCTGTTTGACCTATAAGGAACTTGTCCTTTTTCAAGTCAAGAAGAAAATTGTGAAATGGCTCTTCTTTTTCCTTCAACATATTTCATCTGGGAGCTAAGGTACCAAAATACCACAATAAAGGCAGTTTCCAACCTCTTTTCAGATGGACCAGTCCCAGAAAGTCCTGGCATCTCTCTAGGCCATTTTCTTTTAATGCAATTCTAGACCATATATAAATGTCAATCAGTCATGGCTTTTGTGCAGAGGAAAACTAAGGAACAACACCCCACCACCCACCCTGCCCCTTTGCTTCTCTAACAGCCTTTTGATTTCTCTCATCATCCAGACTCATTCCCTAGATTTCCTCTTGGATTAGATATGCAGGTTTTCCACCAACATTTGTGTATCTGCATATATGTATGTATATATTGCTATCATTATATAATTTGCCTAGCAAAACTTTGTATGTATAAATTTCCTAAATGTACAGCTTCTCTTAAGTAAAATTGACCCTTCATAGGTACTTGTTGAAGTGAACTAAATCTTTTTTTCAGAAATGCTGAAAATGGAATCTTTTTAATTCTTAATTATTTTATTAATTTTTTTATTAATTTGGTAAATCCCGGGTAAGCATTTTTCATATTTTTGAGAGTAACAACTTTCATGCTTTTACACTTATACCAACACTTGAATTTTCTGGTACGCTCATGAAAATATTCTCTGAATGCTAGGGCCAGCATTCAGTTTGGGTGTTCAATGATGTAAAAAAGTCTGACTAATGTAACATAATCTAGGGATAATAAGGTGAACAAACTCTTAGTTTCCTGATTAGCCGACGCATACAACAGCTCTCCTTTCATCTGAGCTGGATGTGTGTTGTCAGAGTTACAGCCCCTCATACCATCTACTCCACACTGAGCTATGGTGTCGGTGCCTATCATCATGTTGTGGATAGCACCAACATGCATCAGAATAACCATCACACAGTGTTAACTTCTGTAACATAAATGATTTTGAGAAATGCTTCATCTTTGACAAGAGGTATTTTAAACAAAGGGAACTTGTAGGGAACTCACAAGGGAAGAACTGATCTTTCTGAAGGGATTCTTCTGTCTAAATGGAAATGCCTACATTGAAGGTGTCTGAATCTATCAAGGTCAGAGCTCCCGTTTGTACAGGGCCTCTTTGGTCATGATTCCTCTCATATTCAAGCAGACACTAAAGAAGTACTGATAGTCATGATCTGTTTTCCCTTGACTGATGTGTGACTTAGAATCATAGAATGGTTTGGGTTGGAAGGGACCTTAAAGATCATCTAGACAGCTCCCACTAGAACAGGCCACTCAAAGCCTCATCCAGCCTGGTCTTGAACCCTTCCACAGATACCTTATATAGTAAGGTACCGATACCATAGATATCGATACCATAGATATCAGTATCTATGAAATGTTCATAGATACCAATACAGAAAATGTTTACAATTAGGTGAGACAAAATCTAGCATATGCCTCTCCAGATAAATCTCATGGCACCGATCCACAGTCCACCAACGTCCATGTGAGGCTGTTTGTTGTCTTCTCTGGGGCAGAGATCATTCCTTTCTTAATGAAAGATACAGTGTAATAAAGAATAAGTGTTGAATTTCTTGACCTCAGCTGCCAGAACTTTCTCAGAATTGTGTCACAGCTATGGGAATACATTAGGGATGTAAACAAAAGCATTTTCTCACATTACTCATTGAATGTACATTTGGGTATTGGCCATTTTCCTTTCAACCCTTGATTTAGTAAGAGAAAACCAACTAAATAATTTTTTTTATTATTTAGTAAGGGAAAACATTATTTTAACATATGGAAACCTTGGAAAAAATCCAAGAAAAGAAAAGGTTTGACTGAAGTTTAAGGTATGTACAGACTACCTCTCCAAAGAAAGTATGTGCTAGACAGGGATGTGCCATTCTGACTTCTCAGAAAACATGCACCAACCCATGTAAAAAACATTGTATAAACATTATCCTTATCGCTCTTGGGTCACACAGAGCACACAAGGTCAAGGTTTCCATGGACAGCACAGATGTTCTGTATCCCCATGAGAGTCCTCAGAACCTGGCATGGCCAGAACTTTATGTAGAGTTCAAGAAAATGCATGTTAGTACCAGCTAAAAGAAAAAAGTCCTTCCATTCCAAAACAGCCCAAATTTTGATCTGGTCAAATCTTATTGCCATAAAGTGAGTTGTTGAGGTTTTCCACACATTTCAAACTGTACCAACTGTGAGAAATATAACACACTTCCAGAGTATTGGGGGAATATGATCAAAGCAGGCGAGATCACACATCTAGCTGCTGTTTCAGCATTTAAGTACCAAAATATCTTGAACTGGATCTGGAGAAGTGTGAGAAGGTTGTTTATACAGAAATAAAGTCATGTTCCATCTTGACACTGCCACATCCTTCTGGGACCTGGAGGTTGTATCGTAATGGAGGATCTTCCCTTGTTGCCTACAGAATTGTTTTGTGCTCCAGTCAAGGATGACGTTGCACTAATACTGCTTGTAAGAGATCCCTAAGGCCTTTACAATAAAATACAATGTCTGCTGGGGAAAAAACCCTGTTTTGTCTTGATAACCAAAGATCATATGATACAATAGCTATTAACCATAAATTTTCCATACCCAATGATAGAACTCATCAATTGTGTTTCAAGATTGCTATACCCAATATGTAGCAACAAAATTCTGTCTCTATATGAATAATTATCACTTATTTCTGAATGTCAAAGATCAAATTTTCAGCTGCCTGACTAGGAATTTTTAAGCATACGCTCTGTTTTTAGTAAAAAATCATGGAAGCTGCATAGAAGTTCTTTTCATCATGCAACATGTTTTTATTAGACAATGGTGCTGCACTGGTGAGAGAATATTTGTGTGGAATGATGTGACAAACATCACATATTGGCTACAAATATAGACTAATAAATCATAAGATGTCTTAGTTGTGGGATCAGTAAAACTGCAGAATCTTAATGTGAAAAATGAAAATCTCATACATCAAAAAGAGCTAATAGTAGAAAAAAAAAGCACTAGAAAATGTACTTTCCAAGAATAGCCTTTCATTGATTAGCATACATATGTAGCTTCTAAACAAAACCAAGTTTAGTATTTCAGAGTAGCATGTTTTGTCTGCTCCCTTGTTTTTTGAGGTAAACAGGGCCTCCAAAAAATGATATGTGAGATGAGTCTCTCTGCTGGAAATCTTTTGCCTTTCGCTGAAAAAATTCATCATTCTGGATACAAAGTCAGCATTCAAAAACACAACAAAAACAACAACAAAAAAAACCCAGCAAAAATCTGGGAATTTTCAAAAAAATCCCAACTTTTGCACCATCATAGCCTAAATTATGTCCTTTTATATTTTCTACTCATTATGGAGAATTAAGCACTGCAGTCACAATTAGGCAAACAGTTTTTCATTATTTTTCAGCCTAATTTCTTTTTCTGGACCATAAAACAACAGAATGATTTGATACTTCCTTAAGTATCCAGTAATGGTATGATCTTACAAATTCCAGTACTATTTAACCATAATCAGAATAAACAGCAATAAAGACAAATTACACTGTCAAAGAAACAGTGTAATTTTTTTCTGCAAAGCTGTCAGTGACTGAATTTTAAAATAGTTTTTACAAGTTCTTAAGAAAAACACAAGCTGAAAGGAAGTAAACTGCAAATAATAACAAGCATTGCCCCTTTTGACTAAGGCAGCTGAATTAAAACTCAGTGTCTTGTGGATAATTCTGGGTAGGAGGAAAAATAAGTGATTAGTATCTTAGACGCAGCTCTGTTTGAATGCAAGAATGCACAGAATCATATTTACCTGAGCACAGGAGGTGTTAAGAATCCCAGTTTCTCCACTTGCCTCTCCAAACCTCTCTCAGGCATCGGGGAGCCCAAGGGGTAAAAATGACAGCTGTATCGAGATCAATGGCAAAATCCAGAGCTGACTCCAGTGAGACTGGGATTTCACCTGAAGAAAGAGAGCCAGAGTGGTGCTGATACATTAACATCTTGACAATTTGAATGGCTCAGAGTAATTCCCTTCCTTATTCAAAAGACAATGAAGCATACTTTGTAAAAATACATTAAAAGGAGGTAACAGATGGCCATTATCTCACTAATAATGTTTAATTATTCATGCAATATGCCATTTGCATTATGTTAGTCACAGGAACCAAAGCCATGGTTTAAACAAGCAAGTCAGAGCTTGGAGTGTCTCCACTTCTGTGTACACAGCCTGAGAAAAATTACATGACTGCACTGTTGCAGGTAATGTGTTCAGCCCTTTCTGCAAAACGTGCCTAACCAGAACTTGGCAGCTCTCTGTCCAGGTTCTGTTCCCTTCTGTGAAAAACAGTCAACTACTCAGGTCAGTAATGTCATTTTCAGGGAATCTGATGGGAAGTTTTAGCTTCTCCACTGGACAGAGATCCACTGGGAGATGCACTGAATAGCATTCATTAGCTTATTATCTCTTCCAAGTTGGTCGCTTTCTGTGTGGCAAGAAGAGAGAATAAGCTTACAGTTTAATATTGTTTTACCCTGTGAATTTATATTAGAAACACTGGAGAGCACTAAGAGCCCCCATATAACACTTCTTGACATCCTGTTTGAATTTCTGTAGGTATTATTCCTTGTGAAACATGAACCTCCTAGGACAGTTAGGGACTTTCTGGTCTCATACCAATAATGCCTCCAGCTGAGGCACAGGAAATCCAAATTGTTCTTCAAATTAAATCATGGGAAACCTTGATTCCTTGCTTGTCTCAAGCAAAGTTATGGGAAACAGATGCACGCTCCTGTCAAAACATTAAGTTGTGTATTTATCTACTGCTGGCTTATCTTTTGGCGTCTGGGTTAAAGTGATAATATTCACTTTTTTTTTTCCCAATTAGTATTGCATTTGGTTAGGAGGCTTTTGCAAAATACTAATGAAAATAAATTACCAATTTGTATTGATACTGATAACTCTGATAATTACTGGCAAAGTTAAACCACTAATTTAATCAAAAATGAAATTTCTGTCCTCTGGGAAAAACAGCAGCAAAAGTATCATTCACGATCAAAATTGATACAAAAGGATGAAACACATAATCATCTGATGTAACAAAACATTCAATCCAGACTCAAATAAAATATTTTGTTTTGACTTCAGCTAACCATTCTGCTAAAATAAATCTCCCCCTAATGCAAAATGAAGATATGTCTTTGTTTTTAACACCCCCCCCTCCCTCGGTATAAAACTATGCAATCCACCCACTGGAACTATCACTTCAGTTGCGATGAAAGAGGCTCCTGGGTATTCTTTATCAAAACTCCCTAGACAATGTTTTCAGGTTCATCAGTTAGATGATTACATTCTGTACAACATGTGAGTTTTGTGACACTATCAGGAAAAAGTACTACTTTCAAGCTGGTTTAGATCCATATGTACATTGATGATTTTTCTCCTTTGCATTTCTCAGCACTATGAATGGACAAGGTTAACAACTTCCTCCTCCCGCTGAATAGGGGTGTATAAAAATTACTCTTGCAATGTAAAAAGCATCTTGTAAAACTTTCACTGACGATCGTCCTGCTTAGTATATACCAGCGTCATTAATAATCAGGCATATGCCATAGAGGTAATGCAAAATGGGAAAATACGCTTCCCTTCTTTGTGAACAAAGCTGTATTTTTTAATTCAAAGCCTTTAATTCAAAGTGTGATTCAGATCTACAGACAAAAATTGCTTGTAGTTGAAAACAGAGAGAAACCTGGATATCCAAATTAATAGTATGTTTCATAAGCACAGTACATATGATCCAGATCTCAGTTTCCAACTGTACATAACTAGTGTCCTGAATTCAGTGAGATTGTCCTCACCTGCAAGATTAATCGGGACTATTCATATCTTCATAAAAGCTATGTCAGGAACTGTTCACAGCACTGAATGTATCAGTGCTGTCCTGAAATTTATTTTTATTGTGACTCAAAAAGCCAGCATTTAGAATCTGCCATTTTCATAAACTTGACATATTTACCCAGCTGCATCAATGTACAGCGTATTGGTTTATGCTTCTCCTCCCATTATTCTCCCCCTTCTCTTTCCCATTTCCACAGCACGCCAGGAGTTGGAGAGTCTTTAATTTACCTGTCACTTACCACTGACGAAGCCCCTTAGCAAATGATCAACTCTATCTTCCATCTTTGAAAGGGATGTATTCATTCTCTACTCCTCATTTTTTCCTAAAAATATATGACATCTTAGAAGAATGGTGCTGCTCTGGAGCACAGGTACCCATCTCCGTAAAGCCCAGCCCACAGTCACATTGGTATTCTCCAGTGCTTTAACTGAGGTTACTATGAGTTTATATCCATTTCACTTCTTCACTTTCTTGAAAACAATGTCTTAATCATCCCTGGGGACCTTGCACTTTGCAGGATGCTGAGGAGGAAATGGACTAGAAGAGCCATAGCTCCCTTTTAAGGGTAGAAGTTTCTCCACATCTTGATGAGGGAAGAATGAAAAGAAAAGAAAGCAAGGAATGACTTTGCAGTACTGCCTCCCTCTCCTGCCGCCGACCTGCGCAGACTTGCTGTTGGCTCCCTGAGAAGGCCTCCACACCATTCCCAAGGGCTGCCCCAACTTGCCCTTCTGTCACCTGACTGCCTCCTTCTTCATTCTGTACCACGGACTTTGAGGAAGTGGCAGAGTTAAATACTGAACATATTCTTGTGTTATTGTTTATACTGTTCTTTGCCAATCTCTTTCCAGAATGTATTTTTGTAATCTTCTACTGTAATAGCCTGGTTCGGTAAATGAAGTTTTTTGCTTTCAGCTACAAAGTAATTTTGCACTCAAGATAATGAAATTAGTAGAAGCTACTAAGTTTTACATCTTCATTGCCTCACTGGCAATAGGCCTAATCTAGCAAGCAAAACACATGTCATTAGGAAATGTCATGATGCAGGTTTTAGACAACCCTTTTCAGACAACCCTTAGACAACAAACATCATGTCACTGCAGGTAAGAACTGCACAGAAAAGTTAATCTTTGGTCTTTTCATCATTCCTCTTGCTACAGCTACTGGACATAACACATATTAATCTTACAGAGCTGAGGTGAGATAAGAAAATATTATTTTCCTGTGAGGCACAAGCAGATGTGGCTTGCCCAGAGATAGCCTGCAATGACTAACTCGCAGGCAAGCATGTGAATTACTGGCCTATTTTACCTCAGATTTCATGTCCCTTGCTGTTTCGTGCCACCACATGAAGGTGAGATCTGCATTGATAGCCACTGAGAGGGGTAAACTCCCAATTAATTTACATCTCCTTAAACAACTGTTCCCTGGGTTAATTTAGCACCTGTAAGTTCCAGCACATTAGGCTGTGTTGCTTCCTGTGCAGTCTTGATGCATCCTTGTAAGTGGCATTTTGCAGCTTGTGTCTGAGGGCCTGGTCCTGCTCTCAAATACAGCTGGATAAATCTGCTCTACCCACAGACTTATCCAGTTTGCCTTTTCCTCCATTGACTCAGCCTTAGCTACTCAGATTGTTGTATATTTTGTACACTACTGTCCAGTTTGTCCTTTTTGTTTTACTTCAGACTTTATGAAAACTTAGGGTATTTTTTTTAATAAGAAAAAACAAGTTGTGTGTGGATTTTTTGTACACACACTGTTAATCCAGTGTAACTCCACCAGGATTTCTTCTTGACTACTTCTTGATTACATCAAGGTCAAAATAAATAATTTCACGTAGTGTGTGTACTACAGCAACACACTGAGGTAAGTTTATGTATTTTTCATGCCACAACAATATTTTAACACCTAGTACAAATGACTCATTGCAGTTTCAGCAGGTTAGTTCCTTCTTGAAATACTAGCAAATTCAGTCTCTCTTCCTCAGTTGCTGCATGGCACTCTGTATTTCTGTCTATTTCCCATCACAGTATTAAAATTAAAAGAACAATGCTCACAGCAGCAGGAGTGCCTAATACCACCCTGCTCACTCACTGTCCTTTTTTGGTAAAGTTTGAGTTAGGTTCTGGATGTGAAACAAGCTGTCTGACAGAAAAGTGCCTTGATGTTTGCAATGGTGGAAAATTCCAATCTCCTTATTGGTTTATTTAGTGTGTTTTACTAGGGACTAACTGTGGGTTTAAATGCTGTGATTATTTTTAATTATATTAGTAAGAAACTGTCCTGCTGCTTGGAAGCGATTGAATTTTTTTTCCAGAAATAAAGAATCTTTTGGAACTTCAAAATCAAAGCCTTAACTATAAACTAGTCGTAAATCAGCGGTCCGGTTTTCTCAAAAGTGTTTCAAGAGTGATTTACTCCTGATACCATAACATCTCTTGCCATTCTTGACAGAGACCAACTTTTGCTGACACAGACTCACCATGTCAGAGACAAAAGAATCTATTAATTCTCTTAATTTTCGTGGTTTTGGACCAGGCCTGAGGGAGAGAGAAAAAATAACAGAGGGAAGAGGGTTAGCAGTGCAATGGAAAATAATATGCCAGTGCAGAGGGAGGAGAAGGACAGAAAAGGAAAAGGAGACTAGCTTTATCTTCTCCCAGTGCACCCCAAGAGAGGAAGGGAGAGGGGTGGGAGTCTAAGCTGCCACTCTAGTTTACATATCAAATTGGCTTCATTTTGCTTATGCTGAAATATTATGGGATTCTTCCTGCTCATTGCCATTTTGAGAGCTGCTTGGGTTTTTTTACCATCCTGCTCTCAAAGTCTAAAAGGCTATCCAGGCTGAGGTAGGGACGGGGTTATAAGATTGCTCTTTGTGTATAAGAAATGTAGCCAAGATAAAGAGGAAACTCAAGCTAGGCTAACTTAAGGAAAGAAAGGCCAGCCAGGCGGGAGAGTTTTAATGTCTCCTGTTGAAGCTCTTTCGAAGGAAAAAAAAAATTGTTTACGCTTTCTGGTGTCAGGGAGGAGAAAAAAAAAGACAGAGATCTATATTTGCCCTTAGGTCTCTTACTGAGCAAGAAAACCTGGGTTCTTGTCCCAACACCAAATGCCTTACAGAAAAAACAGTTTTGTATAAAATGAATACTCAGCATTGTCTCTTAGGTGTTCCTTGCAGCAGCAGCTGACACATAGGGTGTTTTACAACACATGCCCCTAAGCCTGTCTCTGCCTTCCACTCCTCCAGACACAAAGGGGTAACCCATTCAGGCTGTGATAGCCTCTTTCCTCCTCTCCACAGTGGCATGGAGCAGGGTGCTGGCAGAAGAGTCCAGTGTGGTCCCCACAGAGAAGAGCTGCAGGGTCCCCACAAAGGTCGGTGGGAAGAGGTGTCTGCCTGGCTGTTTAGTCCTCTGCAGGCATGGGCAGCTCTAGACATGCCTGCAGAGATGCACAAGCCTCTGAGGGACACCTTCTTCTGATACATAGCTACTGTAGGACTGCAGGACTCTCGAGGAGTGAGCAGGTCGCAAACCAGGGGGATCCAGCTCCAAGTGCTGCACTTGGCAAGTAACCCTAGGCGTCAAAGTAAGTGCCTTTGCTGGTTTAACAGCCTCCAACTGTCTAGGCAGCTTTCAGTGACTGTGATTAAAAGGTTTAGCTTTGTTGCATCCACAGTTTATATGAGTGGAGACACTCTCTAAACCAAACTTCCCTTTTGCCGTAGCTCTCCTGTTCTGAGCTTCACCCTAGGGAACTAGTTAGTAATTAGTGGGGATAGACGGGGCTTGGAGCATGAATGTAGGCTTGATCCTTAACTAACAAGAGAACATAGAAAGTCTTTTTGCCTTCCGTCCTCAGAAGTAATACAGAACCAAGCAGACTCCCTTTTCTGGCTGTTTACCTGTCTTGGTTGCTCATATTGGGAACCTGACGGCAGAGACTAGTTCTTAGTAAGAATTTCCATGTTTTCCAGCTGAAAGAAAGTACAAAGTAAATAACAGGGCCAGAAATTAAGGCATTTAGTTCTTATCTTTGCAACAAGCTTATCTGGAGCTGGATTATGCCTGGGCGAGCTAGTGTACACTAAAGTCAATTCCATCCTGCCTTAGCTGCTCTGAATACAATCTGTATTGATTCAAAACACTTGCACATGATGCAACTATTCCTCCTACTCAGAGCAGGGCATGCCCTATATCCCTTATTTTCCATCCAGAGTATTGCTTCATTATTATGCTAAATTGCAGAAACATCATTAGTGTTTCTTCATCAATCTTAATAGCTGATTAAGTAGTTTTATTCTTACATACTCCAACAAGCCCTGTTTAGCAGGGCTGTGTGTTAGCTAATTCTGATGTAGCCACTTGGGTTTACCCTTTCTAATGAGAATGGAGCATGTCTGTTACATGGAGATAGTAAATCACTTTAGAGGTTCCAGAAGAAGATCAGAAGATCTACATACACTGTTGACCTGTACCTATCATGCAGCTGTATCTTGCTCTGCAATCCGTTTTTGTCTTGGTACTGAACTATTTGAAGATTCATGGTTAAATACAAACTTGATCATAGAATTTACATTCCACAGTGGTTCAAGTGATTTAAAATTAACTGTACCTGACTTTTTAACCTTCTTACCAAGTTACGCAGACTGTTTGTACTGGCAGGAGAATGTAGTGATCAGGGTAAACAAGCGAAAGATGAGATTCCACCATCTTAGCTGAATTACTGATTCACTGTGTGACCTGTGCAAAGCCCTTGTTCTCTATTGCCTTACTGACTTTTTTTTTTAAAGAAGAGTACTCTGAGAGCCAAATATACCACTTGACACGTGATTTTCTTGTTAAATTTATGTCTGCTTTGAGAAGAATTGTCTAAGCATGGAACATATTGTACAATGCTAAAAACAATTCAGAGAAATTGGAAATAAGATGATTTGTCTATTGTGAGTCCTCCAAAACATGAACTGGGCTATTAGTACACAGACCTTATACTTAGGGCTGCCAACAATTCTTGAAAGTCGCTACAGCTTGCATGGGTTTGGTCATGACTTTTATTTTTCTCAGAATTCCCTGAATTGTCAAGGACTGTGAATTTTCAGCCAGTTGATCTCAACTTAAGCTCTTTTCCTCAGAGCTGAATCATGAAAGTTTAGGGCTTCAGGACAGTTTGAGACCTCCCCTCACCTGATTATTCAACAAAGGCATGGACAGCCCAGTGGCTCTCACCTTTCTGTCATTACTGAAAGCTGTCTGTCTCAAGAATCACAGTATGAAGAAGATGATGGAATCATGCCCTATATGGGAGACGCAGTGCCTGGAGACATTAATTATCCAGGAATGCCTCAACCCTTGCAAACAACAGCTGCCATTTTGTATGCTGTTTCACACCCAGAACGTAAGGGAACAATTTACTACATGAACTGCTGTGTTCTTTGCAGTAGCTCATTCTGTATTTCTTATCCTTAAATAGATATTGAAGTAACATACATTCAAAATAAAAAGAATGCCACTAAATCTCCTGACCCTGAGTTTGCCATAAGCATAGAGCATAGTCTGTCTTGACATACATGCCACATTTCTTCTAGTCAGAGTAAATTCCGAGTAATGGTCTACATCTTGCCATCTGGCTGTGGAAAAAAACATGCCACAGGTAACATTAGCATATGATAAAAATGCACTGACAAGGAAAGAATGGTTGCGATATCAAGCATCACAGTTGTAATAATTATTTCATTCTTCCTTAAAAAACAGCAAGAAATAACTTCTTACCCACTTTTTCTCCTAAAGCAATACCATGGGGTTCCCAGCCTGAAGCAAGGAAGAAGGTTCCCTTTGTCTGCTTCCTTCATGTTAGTAGCACTTGGGGTCCAGTGGAGGTATGAAGACAAGCTGAAGTCACGTCTTCCAGTAAGAATGCTGCCTTTTCAGTTCTCTTAGGATTTCCAGTGACAGACTGTCAGTGTGTGCAGCTCCACACCATCTCCCACAGGTCAGAGCAGGCTCTGTTTACAAGGGAGGGACAGGCTGTAGAAAGCTGGAGCAGGGACAGGGGAAGGGGAGATGACAACTGTGGGGAGAAATAGCTGCTCAAACAGATTTCCCAGTAAGGGAAGAGAGCTCTGCATCCTCTGGTCAAGTAGAGAGAGAAAAAAGAAATGTAACTATAGGCTCTGCACTTGATTTGAGATGCAGATGTCTCTTTTAGAGGGTCTACTCTCTTACCTTTTTCTGGGATTGAGAAAAGAACAACCAAATAAAATGGTTTCCAAAAGAAGTCTGGTAAATAACAGTGAAAAGGTCAGTGCTGTAAATGCACAGGGAGTGATGCTGATCCAGTGAATAGAAACAAACCACTGGGGTCACAAGTGTGACTGGGTGTCTGTGTAATCTTTCATTAGCCAGAGAAATCAGGTTCCTCTCTGTTAGTGTCCATTTAGTTCTTCAGCATGAACAGGACAAATTACTTGACACTGTTCTTTTTACACTACCGTAGCAGCCTCTAAAGAGCTAACCATGGGTTCATGTATTTAATTCCCACTGAAATTACATGTTATGGGTCTTTTGGAGAATTTCAGATTTGGGTTTTTTTGGGGGGGCAGGAGGGTGGTGTTGGGTTTTTTGTTTGGTTGGTCTGGGGTTTTTTGGTTTTGTTTTCTCTGAAAAGACACTGATACTAGAATTGTTTGTGAAAAAGGTAACTGAATGACTCTGAGCACCATTATGGGAGTGCGGAGGGAAGTGGAAAGGGAGTGGGTAGCAGAGGAGGAAAAGAAAAATACAGATTTAGACAAGGCAGGAAATAGAAAGACAACAGGAATACTGAAAGATATAAAGGCCATGAGTTCTCTGCTGTGAAATTATCATGTGCTTCCAGGCTTATTCTTTATGGATTTTACACTTCTTTGCAGATCATCCATTCATCTCAAAGGTCACATCAACAACAAATAGGTACTGACTGAAGCCTGGGAAATGACAAATTTATTATTGTAGCAGAGTTGAAAAAAAGATGTTGCACTAACAATCTCACTGTTGTGCAAAGGGAAATAACTTCTTTGCTATGTATCTTTTAAATTTAAATGTGTGTTTGTCTCTGTGCGGTTACACACTCGTGCAGATATAAAAAATGCCAATTGTATCCTCACTAATTGAAGGAATGCTAAGTCCTAGGCCCATCTTCCTCTGAGCCAGGTAGCACTTCTGTAAGACAGGTGGTTCCGCAGGTACTTCTTCTGAGGTTCTTGTGATTTGTGGAATCAGCACAGCAGCAACCACCTAAACTAGAAAGACATCAGGTCTGATGTGGTTTAACATGCCCTGTCTCCCTGTTGGAAGCACTATGATGACTTTCCACTCACAATACAGGCAGTTTGTGTAAGAGCGATGCAAGTTTCATTACAGCTACCCAATGGATACTTCAGCCTGCTTGCAAAGTATGGAGGAGTTCTGTTTACTTATCTCTGCTGATTCTATACATGTAAGATCTGACAGAGCCTAAGATATCATGATATCCACTGGGAATTTTTTCCATGGGACACACATAGATCTTTACCATCAGCTGTTGAAGTTTCAAATCAGCTACCAGACCCCTTGCCACCTGTGGAGCAGGTAAATCATTGAGTGGGGGAAGCACAGGTCTTGGTTTTGCTGTGGGCTGGATTCACTGCTGTGGACAGCAGCCAAGGGGGCAGCCATCTGCACCTGGTTATCTGCATCAATGAGAGCAGAAGGGAAGGTGAGGCATTAATGTCATTCCTGCCATAAGCACCCGCCAGCACCACCTGCTCTGCCGCAGTTTGCACCTCCTGCAGAAATCAAGGAGCAAGAGGAGAGTGTAGAGCTGTTTCTCTACTTTGCCACAAGGAAATCCCATCTTACAAGTGTTGGGACCACAGAGAGTGGCCACAGCTGACTAGGGAATCCTCTTGTGAGAAAAAAAGCTGTAGCACGCCTAAGCCCCCCTTATGGGTGGCCACATGGTATTTTCTGCTTGCAGGCCAGAGGGAGTACTTTCCCTCATTATCACACAGACTGATGTTACTGCCCTGCTACAGCCCCTGGCTAACAGACCGGCTGCACGCCTCAGAGCTGGGTTTGGGGTTCAGCTCTGCTCCCCACCTCTGCCTTGCTCCATTGCAATTCTTGCCCACCAGTGGAGCATTGTAAACAAGTCCCAAGAACCAGAGGAAGACATATCTGCTGCAGGGTAATATTTAGCCATTCCTCAGCTCACAGATACAGACTGGGAATACTGCAGTAACATTTCCCAACTCGTAAAGCAGAAAAAAGCCAGTGTTACCCCTAAAAAGTGTCCACCTGTGCCACTTGCAGAAAGGGTGGGACTTGTCCTCATTAATTTCCTGTTGGAGAGAAGGCAATGGTGTACAAGCATTATTGTGTGCATTTGGAAAATGGAGATACCGGGGGTTTTGTAGCTTTCTTGTTTTGATTTTAAACTGTGATGCTATGCAGCTTCTGTGCCAGAAGCTTCAAAAATAGGTCTGGAGGACTGAGCAGAATAAAAGGGGTCAAAATCTGGGAAACAAAAAGAAAGGAAGTCCTCAGAACTCTATTATAAAATGTTACTAGAGTTAAACAAAGGGAAAAGTAAAGACCTGCTTCTGCTGTACCCTTCCTGGGCACAACAGGTCACCTTTAATTTCTAAGAAATTCCAGGATTTTTAGTGTCCTCTGATTTCAAAGCATTTTTTCAAGGTGAAAAAAACATCACTTGCATTTAATTCATGGGAAACAGCAACTGGAAGATCTGTTCAATGTCACACAGCAAGTGAATTTCATAAACTGCAAAGAAAATAAATCAGTGTGATTTTGAGTATCTTCACCTGATCATCGGCTCATGTAGCTACTCCTTGGGAGACAGTGACTCTCATTGTCTGTTCAGTCATCAGACAGGCTCTGCATCTAATGGGAGGTGGAAACAGTCTTCTGTCTGCATCCCACCTCAGCCATGGCTTTTAAACCTGCACCTATTATTTCCAAGACAGCTTCCCTGAAAGTGCCGCACAGTTTGCAGAACATGAAATAGGATAAGCTCATTGCTTTCCATAAAAACTCTCTGAGAAAGAGGGACAAGACTTTATTGCTTTAAAAAAGGTCAAGACACTGCTTTCTTATATTCACTCTATATTTTTAGAAAGCTCATACATCCCAGATCACAAAAATGACAAATCTCCATAAGAATGTGGAGGCTTCATCTTGCAGGCATTTTTTCATTGTTAAGCTACTCTAAGTCACACCAAGATTTCACAGTCATTATCAACTGTTGATTTTGTTAAATTTAATCTATCTGTTCCAAATTCCACACCTTGCAGGACAGGGCGTGTTGAGTGCAAGCTTGCATGTTAACCCTACTGAGTCGATGTTCTCATCAAAGAACCCCTGAAACCCAGAGCTCCTTTACCATGGCTGATGCTGCTGGGCCTTCTTTTGCCCAGGACCTTGCCCCAGGAGACTGATGCCTGTTCTCACCCTTCACTTGTCCAGTCCTGATCTCTCTGTAGGGAAATTGCTTTGCTACAGTTCTCCAGAAGGAGCTTTCATCAGGTAGAAACCAGAGGAGGAACAGTCTATGTTTGTGATTCAAGCTAGCCTCCAGAAAACAGTGGAAACTCATAGGGTCCAAGCCACCAAAATGAAACATCTGGCAGCAAGTGGCAGAAGACTATACTTGTGGTGACCAAACATGTCCTTGTTACTGTCAATAGAACAAGGCATTGGAAATTACTTTTTAATTTACAGTTGTAAGCATTGCCTGTTGTGCTCAACCCACTTTTGTCCAGTATTGTGCTGTGCCTGACCATTTTCAGGAGTACAGCTTTGACCTCTTCTATCTCGGACACTCAGCACAAAGGGAATATTCTGACTTGCGCCGTCCCAGCTCCCAACGAAGAAGGAAGACACTACCGTATGTCTTTTGCATCACTCCAGAGGAAACCACTTACCAAGATATCATTGGCAAAGAGCACCATGAACATATCGTCTAGTGTGGCAACACCCACTTGGAGTAAGGAGGGGAAGTGGGTAGTGGGTAAGAAAACTGAGAAGGAACAGTCAGTGGTGCTCTAGAAGCTGGTACAATAACCAGGAGACAGACAGGACTGGGATTTGGCAAGAAACAGATTTGTCTCTCTTACTTGTCATGATAGGGTAATAATGAGTTATGACATTATCACAAGGCTTTAATCTTTCAGTATGTTGGTTTTGAGGGATGACACTTGGCAGCATTTGTAGGGACCATTGCACCAGTAACAACCAGCAGCTTATCACTGCAGGCTGAATAATCTGTTGTACAGATCTTATGTCTTTTTTATTGCAAATGTGTTAAAGAAACAAAACTTCTGTCATGTTCTGTTTTTCTATGTATAGGTTTTCTGTTTCATACCTTCAGACAAATACTGATGTAATTTAAAGAAACAGAAATAAAATTCGAAGACTTCAGCAACACAGAACTATACCAATAGTACTACATTTGCAGACCTTTTGTCAAATGCATTTGCCCTTTTGATTGGACATAATTTGTTCTTTTATATTTTATATATATATATATACACCTTTTCAAAACATTATTTTCAAACCAACTATATCCCAGGTCAGTACTGTGCTCTGTTCAAAGAACAGAGCAAAGTGCACATTTGAATTCCACTGCTGAAATCCGTGAAAGACAAAATGAAAACATGTAAGTTTATATCACCTGAGTGCAAATAATAGTGACTGACACATTTATCTGTATTACTTTCACAGCCACAGAGAGGTTAATGATTACAGGATCCAATTTAAAAAATAATAAAATCACTTCATTTCAAGCTGCATCATTTTCCAAAGTGAATTTAGTGTTTATTTCAAAAGGTTCTGTTTCAAAATATATCCAGGTAGTTTATGACTATGATAATGACACAGGCTTAAAAATAATTCAACAAAACCACAGTGTCATTGTTTGGACTAGAAAATGGTCTTGTTTAAATATTTTTACAGTAATATGACTTGACAAATCTAGCATAGAGGATCTCATAATGATGTGTGTCATGCTCTAGAGTTTTGAGTCATTGGCAATGCAATCTAGCATTTTTGAAAGCAGAACCCCTTAGGAGAAAAAGAAAATCTATTCGCAACATCTCACACATCCCAAATCTCTAAGTCAGGGTCCCAAAAATTAGCGCACAGGCTCTGGGAAAACAACTTCTTTTTGCCTCAAAGATGCGCTTTATAGTTAAAGCTTCAAGACTGCAAGTGGCAGTAAGTTAGCTAAGTCATATGAGACATGATTTACTTTTGTAGGACAAAGAAAACTTTGAGATGTTCTTCTTATTCTTTCCCATCAGGTTTATTCTGTGTGCAAGAAATGAAGTCCAGTGGATGGCTGTTGTAGCACAGGTACCCTGCTGCTGCAGAGCCTTGTGCCGGGCAACCCAATTCAGCTCATACCAGTTGTCAGATCACTGCCTGTCTCAATCTGGCTATACTCCATAGGCAGCAGCAAGGTGCTGAGAGAACATTTTCTCCCACATTTAGCTTATTCAGTTAGAGCAATACTCTGCATTTAACTGATACTTTATTAAGGTTGTATCTAGACAAAATATGAAACTGATAAGCCACTGAGAGCTGCACTTAAGCATCAATAAAACAATTTTGCATTTTTTAATAAGCATTACACTCAAAAAACAAAAGAAAACGAATATCAAAAAAAAAAAGGAGAAAAAAACAGCTCTTTAAATATGTTCAAGCTCTTTTACTGTACTGTAGAATGAACTAACAAAGAATCTCTAGATAAAATAAGAAGGGAACTATACAGCCATTGTAACACGAACTGTATGGATCTTTATGGCCTACTTCTAATCCTTCTACACCATTCAGGTAGCAGAAGAGGCTTTGTGGGGATGTTCAGGCAGTGGAAATCACCAAGCAGACAAAAAAGACCACAGTGTATTGTTCATAGTCAGGCAACAGAGTTCCTTTTCCATCACGCTTCTGCAGGCGTAATTGAATGCTTCAGAGAGCATCACCACTGCAGCACATGAATAATCAATCACACCAGCCAAGGCTGCACTGAATGAACATTATCACCAATGGCAGGAGGCATCAAGGAATGCAAAAAAAGGCACCTGCTGGGAACATTTTCAAATGCCTTGGACATGAGTACTCTTCACTGGGTAAAAAACTGGCTGGAGGGCCAGGCCCAGAGAGTGGTGGTGAACAGAATTAAATCCAGTTGGCAGCCAGTCACAAGCGGTGTTCCCCAGGGCTTGGTACTGGGGCCAGTTCTCTTTAATATCTTTATCAATGACCTGGACGAGGGGATCAAGTGCACCCTCAGTAAGTTTGCTGATGACACCAAGTTATCTGGGAGTGTTGACCTGCTTGAGGTTACAGGTGTTACAGGCATAACGACGTTACAGAGGGATCCGGACAGGCTGAATTGATGGGCTGAGGCCAGTGGTATGAAGTTCAACAAGGCCAAGTGTCGGGTCCTGCACTTGGGTCACAACAAGTCCATGCAGTGATACAAGCTTGGGGAAGAGTGGCTGGAGAGCTGCCTGGCAGAAAAGGACCTGGGGTGTTGGTTGACAGCCACCTGAATATGAGCCAGCAGTGTGCCCAGGTGGGTAAGAAGGACAACAGCATCATGGCCTGTATCAGGAAGAGCATGGTGATTTGGACTAGGGAAGTGATCGTCCCCCTGTACTTGGCACTGGTGAGGCCCCACCTCGAGTACTGTGTCCAGCTGTGGGCCCCTCGCAACAAAAAAGACATAAAGGTGCTGGAGCATGTCCAGAGGAGGGCAACGAAGCTGGTGAGGGGTCTGGAGAACAAGTCTTATGAGGAACAGCTGAGGGAGCTGGGGTTGTTTAGCCTGGAGAAAAGGAGAGTGCCAGGAGACCTTATCTCTCCCTACAACTACCTGAAAGGAGGTTGTAGAGAGGTGAGGTCAGTCTCTTCTGCCAAGTAACAGGCAACAGGACAAGGGGAAACAGCCTCAAGTAGCGCCAGGAGAGGTTTAGACTGGATGTTAGGAAAAATTTTTATACTGAAAGGGTTATTAAGGGTTTGAACAAACTGGCCAGGGAAGTGGTTGAGTCACCATCCCTGGGAATATTTAAAAGACACGTAGACGTAGTGCTTAGAGATATGGTTTAGTGATGGTTTTTGTCAGAGTTAGGCTGATGGTTGAACTTGATGATCTGAAAGGTCCCTTCCAACCTAGGCAATTCTATGATTCTATGATTCTAAATGTTGGAAAAGAAAACATCAGCAATTTGAACTTTCCTGATCACCGAATTACCAAATCCCAAAAATATGTCAGAGAATGAGAAATTATTCCAATTGTAGTATTTTCTCTGCTTTAGAGAATTTTTTTGGCTATTAAAAAAGTGTAACTCAATTAGAATAATTAGAATGCTGTAACTCAAACTGGAATGCTTTTTTTTCCCCTTGATGTTAGGATTTTTAAACTTGCAGCATGCATGTTCTGAGTAAAGCAAAATATTGTGTGAGCTTCACCAGTTGCAATATTGAAGGCTCAACATCTGGATGTCTCCACAGTTTCCTTTCCAAAGGGCTGTGTTGAAACAGAAGGCCTGGAGCCAGGAAGCCCTCATACCTAGGCCTGGATGTGACACAGACTTGGGTGATGCATGTAGGCTCGAAGATATTAAGTGCATCCTGTGAGACACAGAGATGTGGCCCTGCCATGGATTTTTGCTGAGGTGTCTCTTCTGGAATACCATTTATCTTTGCGGCCACTGGGATGAGGAGAGAATGATGTGGAGGAGCTGGATGTTGCAATATTGTGGTTGCACTGCTGATGTGCCAGATGGCAAAACAACTGGTAGCACTGGGATGGATGATGTTGCTATCTTGTCCTCTCTGCATAAAAAAGACAAAGAGAACAAAAACCAGCTGTAAAGACTGCACTTTTTAAAGAGACAGGTACACATCCTGGAGGAGCTAGGCATGATGGACCCACCTTGGGCTCAAATAAGCAAATACAGTTTGTTACTCTTATGTATGAAGAGCTCTTCTAGCAGATCAACAAAACCCAAGGCTGGTTTAAAGGGCAATTTACGTAAGTGTGTACCAATGCACTGATGACTTGCTGAGACACTGAACAGTAACTCCCATCTTCCTCTCCTCAACCTCTTCCCCCCAGATTTCCCCATCAGTGGCAAATGCACATTGGGCTCATGTTCCTTTCATCTGCTTGATAATTGTGTTACTTAAGGATAGCAGGCCAGCACTGAAGTCTGAGGCTGCTTTCCTCTTATAAACGTATTTAGAAAATAAATTACAAGATTTCAGCAGAGCACACAAGTTTCAGGCTCACATAATCAGACAACTTTTAGGCTTACCTTAACTTTGCCAGTGAATGGCCTTCCAGTTACTGATGTTTCAGTACCTTTGGCAATAAATGGTGAACCAGCTGATGATTAACAACTATACTGTTAAATAGAACTATTCACATAAGAACAACTCTGCAGAGTATGGAGATGTCAGTGGAGGTGGCAATATGCAGGATGTTTTCTGCTACTGAACTATTGAATGTAGGGATGACATTGCCCTCTCGTGGGTAATCGCTGAAATGGAAAATGGCAAACTCCAGTCCTGCTGCTGGCCCGGTTTATTAATCCTGCAAGTCTCATTACAGCAGCAGTTTAAAACTCTCGACATTTTCATTCCATGTGCTCAGGTCATTCAGAGTTGAGAAGCTGTGTCACACTTCAGGACCGGGACTTAGTCTTGGTTAGAAAACTCAGTGTGTTGGCTAGGACTCCACTTCTGAGACTGTGGTCCAGAAGCATCCCTGTAAATGCCAGATATCTGAGCTCAGGATGCTCTTTACTGGAAGAACATAGGGAAAAGCACCACGTTTTAGTGTTTTAGCCTAAGAGCTAAAACACAGAGCTAAGCCATTGCAAATCAAATCTGGCTAGGACTGCCTTGCTTTAAAAGTGGTCCTTCTTTTCTCTCCATCACCAAGTATTTAACTTAAGTAGCTCAGATCATGTCTCCTAAAAGAGGAGTTGATACGGTACAGAGTGGAGGGATGGAGGCAAGATACATTTCAGAGGATATGTAAACTATTTATGGAGTGTATTGAAAATCTGTGTTATAGAGTGAATGATTGGCCTGTCGTGATGGCTGGAAACATTAAAAATGGGCTGTCCGGCAGGGTTACATATTATAAAGAGAACAGATTTTAATTTTTGCCTAGGTCTTTTCAGAGAACCTGGATGTAGAAAATGAACTATTCAACTGGTAAAATGGGGATGGAGGAAATAGCGCAAAGCAAGCAGGGGAGGGCAGGTTGAGGACAAGAAGGCTGAGGACAACCTAGTTTGGTTTTGCCTTAAGCAAAGCAGCACGTTTCCTGTGCCCAGAAACGTTTCTGAAGTCCACACTGCTGCAATGACAAAAATGACATAATTGTTAATCTCAGAATATCTTTATGAAGGAGGCACATTGTTTATACAGGTGGGCCACTGTACACAGGATTGTTACAGAAAGTGTACTGTAAGTCTTAAACATTCATCTCTCAACACCAGAATAATATCCCCAGCTCCTGTCATTCCCTCTGAAGAGCAGTTAATGACTAGAGCAAAACTATATAAGAATACATTAAAACTAACAATGTTCTGGTTTTAAAATTACTTGTTTATCTCCCATTCTCCCCATACATATATATACACACATATATATACATATATATATAAAAATGTTGGTAGGAACTGCAGCAACTAAGTAAAACCTTAACTTATTGAAGTCTTTGTTCAAACTGTCTCAATTTCAATTTATTTAGGATGGAGGACAAATACTGACAGAACAAGCAATATCTTGCTAAGAGAACAAACAGTGCTTTGAAGATTCAGCTGACTATTGGAAAGGTGAGATGGAAGATAAGAGGACTACCTAACAGATCAACATCTTGTCTTTCAGGATAACACAATAGGGGAGAATCCAAGCACTTTTAAAAAAAATAGCTACCTTTATTGCCTTGGATATTGCATGTATACAGTGTTTTAAAGAGAGAAAATGGTAGCAATAGCACATCTCTAGGTTAAGCCAATTGAGTTAAAGTTATGAGCAAAAGGAACTGTTTCAGGTCCCCTTTTATACAATTACCAGAACTTAGCTAAGGGAATGATGTCATGCTCAGGTAAGCAAAGCAGTGCTTGGGTTTGCTCTGGCGCTAACTCTGGGACTGAATGACAAGCAGTACATCACCCGTGTCTCCTGCACATCCTCCACATGGTCACAGCACAGCACTGCAGAGCAGATGAGCCAAGCAGTACCCTAGCTGCAAAGCCAGAACTGGCCTGCGAGCCCTGTAGCAGCCCTCAGCACCCCTTCTGGGCAGCAGGAGTCCCCAGGGTCTGTCCACAATACTACAAACAGACAGAAAAATCCCCTCTGTGAAGCTACCTGGTGTTGCAATGGCCTCGTGACTCCTTCCTGCCACATCTGTTGGAGACCAACAAGTTTCTTTCCAGTATTAAAAAAGAGAAGGTAGGACCTGGTCTCCTGTAGTGGTTGTTTCACCAAGTTTTTGGTATCTGTTCTGGTCCACAAACCTGAGGATGTCTTGTCTGAGCAGAAAGGGGGTGCAGGTGTCCCAGTCTAACCCCATTCCTGCTAGACCCTCACACAACACGCAGCACCCAGCCTCTTCTGCTCCAGTCCCTGCTTGTCCTGACACTGCCAGTGTATCCCAACTCAATTATATGGCTGCAAGACAAAAATTCTATTTCTCCCACTCTGGATCATCCCATTCCTTTCAAATGTCTCCCTAAATTCTTCACCCTGAGTGCCCTGTATTCTCATCCCAGCCTAAAATCTCTGACCAGAAGACAGATGCCTGCTGCTCAGCTCCTCCTGCTCTGCTGGCTGAGGTACTGCTGCTCCCTCTCCCACACAACTGTGTCTCCTGCTTTCACAGAGATTAAAAACCACAGGCACAAGCTGCTTTTTCCAAAAATCTGCCTGGGCAAAACTCTGAGAGCAGGAAAGGAGAATGTGTCCTGGTGCAGTAGCCATAGCAAAAGCATATTTAAGTATGTCATTAAGATAACCAGCCAGTATTCCTGTCTCTTTAAAATGGCCTTAGAAGGTACCTGCAGTGACTCTGCATCCTTCCCATGTCTTATGTCTGGTGTCATGAGCATGCTGGAGCTTCATAATTTTTCCTGGAGTAAATATTCTTTTCATATAGAATCATAGAATTTTCTAGGTTGGAAGGGAACTTTCAGATCATCTAGTCCAACCATCAACCTAACTCTGACAAAAACCATCACTAAACCGTATCTCTATGCACTATGTCTACTTGTCTTTTAAATACCTCCAGGGATGGTGCCTATACTGGAACTATATAATTTTTCTTGGAGTAAATATTCTCTGCCCTATCTCTTTTTTAGGCTATACATACATTTGGTGCTGTGAGTGAGTATGTAATTAACATTTTGCTATCATAGTGTTTTTCATTCATACATCTCTGAAGAGAAAAACACAGATGTACAAACACACAAACTCATTTAACAATTACAGCTACAGGCCTTTTGGCTATATTATGTTTCATGCTCACTGCAAAAGATGATACTTTCTGAATATTTCAGACCAACACAGCATAAGTTTTCACACTCCCTTACAATCAAGTTTTCGTATTGAAAACATTATAAAGGTCATATGGTAATTTACTGTAATTATGCAGTGAGTCCATAGCCATAGTTTGGTAACCACTGGCTTAGGAATCAAATCACACCACAATTTGTGTTCAGGTCCTGGCACTGTCACAAATTCCACAGGCAACGTTTCCAGACACTTTCATTATATCTTTTTTTCCCCATTAGTAAAATGAATACAGATCATACCCACTGCTTCCCAGGACTGTTGGGATGACTGGTATTTTGATAATGGTGAAATTTGTGTGGATGTGACCAGACAGGCACAAAGTGTCATTATGACTCTACCATTGAATAAACACTTCAGTTTAGAAATAGACTTCAGTAAACTTTAAGAAAAGTGGATTAAGAAATTAAAAATATAATCAAGGACTAAACAGCAAAGAATGCTCATCATCTTTTGTTAAATTAGGTGTTTGAGAAAAATGACTTGGTTTAACAGTCATAGAAAAAAGGCAGATTCATCTGTAAGAGCAGAAAGTCAAAGCAAACGAACAGCCATGCAGAAGAAAATAATTCTGCCATTAGCTACTGCCTTGCCTTCCCTGGAGCTGGGTAATGGCATCATTTGTCACAATGTTTTAAAAACCAGAATGCTTTTAGCCACTAAATAATGTTCATTTTCCTTTTGTTTGGAACAACTTTTAAACCCAGCTTGTCAAATAACACAGCTTGTCAGCTTCTAGTATTTGGATGGAAAGGCTTTTCCATAAGACGAAATTAAAAAAAGGATTGCTGCATTGTTTCTCATAACAGATCCTTTTCCTTGTGGACGAATCATGTTGTTTAACTGAAGGCTAGGAAATGAACCTTAGAAATCCACCCCAGAATCTGATATTTTTCTTGTGCTTCCTAGTTTCCAGTTGTGAATCTACTTGCTGTTTTCATACTAAGAACAATGCTCTTCTATTCATTTTTGCAGTTATAAATCCTAAGAGAAAAAACATTCTGTTCTTCATCATTGCTAGTTCCATCAATTTGCAGTTGCTGTTATAGTCTATAGCAGCCCAGCTGAAGATTTCCCCCTAATGCAAAATAATGCAAGAGTGCCACTGGTCCACACTCGCAACATTCAGTAAAAAGAATAATTATTTCTGAGCATGCTCATAAAAATGCTTAGACTTGTACATTACATGAAGTATAACAAGTCCTTTGGTACATAATGGGAGCTACTTTACACTGTATTTTCCTTTAAAATTACAGTTAATGTCTACGTAAATTGTGGAGATTTCTCAAGAGTAATTGGGGGTAAACTGAGAAGAGTGTCACTAAAGATCAATGTCATGGTTATGGTGAGATCAATGTTCTTGCAGCAATTTGGCATCAGATTTAGGAGAATCAAAGAAATTCGGATCTTCATGCAACCTTTCATGGAATAAAGTAAAATATTTCTTAAAAAAAGTGGTATTTCATCCTGGGCAATCACTTGTGGGAGGTTTTGTGTTTCAAGGCTGTTAAAAATCTAGTGGCATAGTTTACGTACCTTTAAAATCTCAGAAGGCCATAATAAGGTGCAAGCCTTGTGAGTCCATATTCTCTTTTCAATAAAATAGATTCTTAAGAAACCATTTAATATTTCAAGATAAGCTAGAAGATAGAGGGATTTTTAGCGTGATGTGTATTGGGAGAAAAACCAGTAAAAGTGATGCCTTGCTGATAAAACCTGGTAAACATGGAGTCATGAATGCACCACTAAATCCACATGAGAGAGATAATAGATTTTTAAAGTTTATTTTTTGTTAAATTGTATATTTGTTATCTACTGTCCCATCCTGGGTAACCGATAGGAACTGGAAATGCTTTCCTGTCTGGTCAAGAGATCTCTTCGTTTCTTAGAGTTCTTATGTTATCCATGCTCAGTCATCAGTTATTTCAGGTTTATTTTCAAGGTCCTATAATGAAATTTAAGTATTAAAGAAATTTTTTGATGTATTACAAAAGTAAAGTGAGGAATTGTCTTCATGCAGTAATATTCTGTTGGAGAGCTTGTGTGTTTTAAGATGAACTATTTTTGGGGAGACCACTTGATATCGAGTGATATAAATCACAGTTCTGCATATTTAAATCAGACATACACAGACCTTAAGTTTTAAACTTCATCTCCCTTATTAATGTCCAGATGTAACTCACTGGTATAAATTTATACGTTCATTTTTTAAAAAGAATCCATTTTACTTATTACATGCATTGTAAATCACACCTAATACAAACAAAATAAGGCTGCTAGAAGATTTTCTCTTACTAATGCATGAAAATTTAGGACCTAGTGTACTTCAGTACAAATGGTAAATAGAAGAGTGATGAATATGGATGACAAAAACTAGAGAAACACATGGAAAAGGTTATACACTGAAAACCAGCAGGTGACTACTGGTCCAGGGCTAACCCCAGCATTAACTGACCCTCCCTGTGTTTAGCGAAGTGTGACACCTGGTGACATTAAAATAGCCTTTCTCATGAGACCTCAGGAACTGTGAATCTCTTCCTTAGATAAAACATTTAAGGATTTGGAGAGGAATCTGCACATCTTAAGGCAGCTGAACAGACAGGATTTCCCAACGCGAGCGTAGCACAGGACAGGGAGAAGGAGATGTAGCAAATACAACCCTCAAACCCACTGCTTTACTATTTTAAGTAGAAGACATCCTCCCACACCCCACTTCAGTAATCTCCCTGGCTCTATCCAGCATGATAATCACACCACTATTCTAAAAGCCACAGGAATGCTTCTGGAAGCCCTGCACCAACAGATTATCTATGTCCTAAGTGCAGTTGGGGTGTAGCAACAAATCTTTTGTCAAGAAGTACAGTTTGTCAACAAGTTACAGTTTGTCAACAAATACAGCTGGGAATATACCGTGGCATATCCAGACTGCACTTAATGGTGCCATCAAGTTCTCTCCTTTAAGCTCTAACAGATCAAATACTTCAAACATAGTTTTTAGTGTCCTCAGATTTTATATTGTATATTGTGTTTTGGCATATGCCGATTAGATAAGAATGTTCTAGGATGAGATTGAAAATAAATACCTCAAACTAATAGTCTTCCTTCAAAGGACAAGTGCATAAACTCTTTTTAAAACAAATCTCATAAGCAGATTACAAACCATGGCTTCATTTGTGAGCAAGGAGCATTCTGCCTGGACTCAGAGAGTCGATTTCAGCAGGTCAGAAATTCCCAGGCTTGAAGTACAACAGAACATAAATTGCTAAGAAGTGGTCTAAGCTATTATGCTTTTGTGCATAATAATGCCACACAAAATATCTGTCATGGTATAAACACATGGTCTATTTTGCAGACTCAGGTGAAGCAGAAGAAGGTTATTTCTGCAGCTATAGGAGAGAAAGCAGAGGGACACAGGTTCAGCCTTCTATCAATATGACCTCTGAATTAAGGCAACAGTTCTGGGGTTTATATACATTTACAGCAGACATAAACTGCTCTGCGAAGGGGCTTGATATGGCAGGGCAGCATCTGTACAGAAGGGACCTGTGCTCCAGCAGATGTACCCATTTCGTCCTGGTAACTCAGAAACTGCAGCCATGCGACCTCCACGCACCTCTGTCCTTCTTCTCCATCTCTCACTCATGATGCTGCTCGGTCCTTGACCGAGTTTTAAGCATGGCAAGGCCTGCTTCCACATACCTGCCAGGAAGTTGCTTGGTTTTGGACATTTGCTAGAAGATTCAGACAAAGCTGGTCCTTACTCCCTCAACTTGAGCAGAAAGCCAAAGGTTTGAAGTTTTGCAATATACCATCATCTAACTGAAACGTTTAGCGGTTTTTTTGGTCAACCTTTTTCATTTTCAAAGAAGTCCTGTTATCTTGAATGTAGGATGACTCAAACAAATGCAGCAGAATTTTATTGTCACAGCCCCACACCTGTTTCAGCCCAGAGTCCCAACAACTTTCTTTGTAAGCTTCTTTCATGGGAGTTACATCTTCTTCTACACCAAGCCGTTCAGTTATGTCTTTCTTTTTTCCACATGTGGGATGTTTCTGCCTTGGTCTCTGCACGTGATCTCTTCTTCTGCACCACACAGACTAAAATCCTCCGTATACTCAAATTCTTGTGTGACCTTAAATGTGCAATTGTTCAAAACAGATACCATTTAGAAAGGAAATGTGTATTCTCTTGGAGGAGTGTGGCAATGTGTCAACTTCAAATGTAAATTAAGAAACTGGTAATGTGAATACTATGCCAGTGATAGGTGTTATTAAGCGTATTAATAGCAGCAGCACTCTTCATAAGCACAGACTAGCTGCAGCGCTGCATATGGAACCAGGGAACAGAGCATGTGCATTTCAGTGTTGATAAGCAAGTCAGGACTGGGACATCAGGACACAATCAAGGTCTCAACTCATTCTCGTTGCCGGCCCTTCAGTCTTTGCTCTCTTCACCACATAGGACTACATGTGATAGCAACTTTACGAAGTTGTAGAAAAAAAATACCTAGACTTAGATGGTGGAATTTTGCTTTGGTGATGCTGACAAGACATAACTGTATGCCTCCAATGTGTATAGACTGTAGTGGGTCACAAAATGCATATGCATTGGCATTGCATCAGCTTACCTGGAGCTCCAGAGCACTCTTCAAATACCTCAATCTTCAGAGATTACATTCATTGTGTTACTGTATGTTTTATCGGGAGAAAATAGGCACAGACAGACTTAGTCACTTGTGCAATGAAATAGAGATTAGGAGGCCCAACATACCATTTGAGGCTCAGAATATAGTTTTTAATCTCAGAGTAAGAGATAAACATATCCAGTAGATAGCTGCATATATGAAATACAACTAAAAATTTCCTCTTCTATGCTTAAGCAGGCAGGGTCTCTGTTAATGAAAGCATTGGCCTCAGTCCTTCTGGAAGCCTGGGTGCATTTCAAAACCAAACTGGAACTACCCTCAAAGCACAGAATCACACTAAACAACCTTGTTTCAGGACAAAGCTACACTTACTTGAGTGTCATGGTTTGGAGTAAAGCAGAGCCAACCTTCTGTTCAGTGAGAGAGGCTCTTGCTCCTACTCATTGTGGTGGCAACTGAGGTCAACTGACTCAGTTGTTTACTGTGTGGAGGGGTCACACCTGTGGGGAGGGGTGGACAGGTCAGGTGACCCAAACTGACCAATCGGGTATTCCATCTGATTTGCCATGCTCAGTAGAAAAGCTAAGGGACCAAATAGGTCAGGTGGGCTTTTCTCCAATGTGTTGGGTTTTGGTTTGGTTTTTTTTGTTTGTTTGTTTTTGGTTTTTTTTGTTTTTTTGGTTTTTTTTCCTCTCTTCTTCTCCAGTGTCTTAGCTTCTTCAGTGGCTCTCTTTCATCAATGACTGATGTCTGAGGAGGACCCTGTCAGTTTGTCTACCTTTGAGCCCCATCAGTGTGTTCTGGAATCCAATTCCCATTTGTCACTGAGTCCAGTCTGGAACTTTTCCAGTGCCTGATGATGACATCTCCCTGGGAACTTGATATGGTTTTGTATATATTGTATCTATTTCATTATTTCCTTTTTATTTTAATATTTCATTAAAGTAGTTTAGTTTTTTCTAAACTCATAAATCTCCTTATCTCTTTTTTTCTTCTCCTTGGAGCGAGAGGTGGGGAAGAGCATCTGTCATCTCATCATTTGCCGACTTGGCCCAAACCATGACATTGATTAAAATTTCCTTTGAAAACAATTTTGATCCAAGCATAGTAATTCTGGTAAAGTTTATGTTTGCATGGGGACTGTGCCTTTGTGTTATACTCAGAAAAACACTCATCTGAGAAAAGTGTTTTCTTTGATGCCCTATGCATGCGCTTAAGTATGAGAAGGGTTGGGGAGGTTTAGCTGCTCACTATGCAAAACAATTGTTAATATTTATTAATATTGCCTACACAGAGAACACATAACAGCTAGAGCTGACTCTCATCAGTGTCTGGTCTTAACAAATAACTCAGCTGTACAAAAAGCAAAATCAGGTTTTGCATAGGGTGAAAATGGCATATAAAGGAAAAGGCTGACAACTGTTACTTGTTTTCTGGAGAACACCTGCTTGCTTTCTCTTTCTATTCATGCCTATTACTGCCAAAAGAGCTACTGATATTTCATTTTGTATGTACTCTGGGATGCAAAGTGAAAGATTTTTTATATTAAAAATGCATATTCAAGAAATCATTACAGCATTTGAAGAAATTTCCAAGTACACACTTCAGATCTTTTTCTTCAGTCCAAATCTCAAAATTATACAGTTAAAGTGTGACAAAAACTTTGTTAATTTCTCTTTTTCGATTTCCAGAGAAAATTTAGGAGTTTTGATAACCACAGTTGTGTTCTGCATAGGTATTTATCATGGTCCCACCACATTCTGGTGTAAGACTTGCAGTTTTCTTCCCACAGCTCCCAAAGGAAACTCCTTTCACTGCAAGTCATCCAAAAAATTACAGTGATATGAAAAAGTAAACACAGATTTTAGAAAAAATACATTTATGCACATATATTTTAAGATGTTGTTTGGACACCATTTCTTCAAGGAATACCATATTAATGTTGTGTGAGGCAGCCTCACACAAGCTAGAAGGAAGAGGACAAGAAGCTTTCTACTGGCTTTGTCTTTGGTGCTATTAATGTGTATGGAGTCTTACTGAACTACGCAGAATACATATATAACTAAGCTCTTCTATACTGTTTAATGTATATTATATAACTGTGCTCAGCAGTAAGAGCAACCACAATTTATGTTCTATGCAAGTGATGAATTGGAAAGATGGCGTTGCCTTAAGCACCCAACATATCTGACTTGACATATGTCAAAGACCTTCACTTTTGATACCAAAATCTAATTCTAGGAGACTGAGAAGAGGTTCTCAGTGGACAGAGGTATGCAGCATTTCAGAAATCATTTGGATGGAAAAGTGACTGTCACCCACAGGAATTCCCTCTGTTCGTCAAAAACTGGCATGCAGATCACACAGGTAAAAGCGGCAGCCCCACATAAAGCATCATCCTTGGAACGAAACAAACAGAACCCTTTCCTTCTTTGTCAAAACATGTGAACGTTGTCTTGGATAAAATCAGAAAGGAAAATGCATCTTTCTGTCAAATTAATGTAAGACTAGTGCACCCTGTGTAATGTAATGTTTTCTTTGTCTTTTTTTTTTAGTGCATTCATAGAGTCATAAACATAGAATGATTAGAGTTGGAAGGGACCTTAAAGATTATCTAGTTCCAAACTCCATGCCATGGGCAGGGACACCTCCCGCTAGATCAGGGTGCTCAAAGTCCCATCCAGCCTGGTCTTGAACACTTCCAGGGATGGGGCATCCACAACCTCTCTGGGCAACGTGTTCCAGTGCCTCACCACCCTCACAGTAAAGAATTTCTTCCTAATATCTCATCTAAATCTCCCCTCTTTCAGTTTGAAACCATTATCCCTCGTCCTATCACTACACTACCTGATAAAGAGTCCCTCCCCATCTTTCCTGTAAGCCCCTTTAGGTACTGGAAGGCTGCTATAGGGTCTCCCCGGAGCCTTCTCTTCTCCAGGCTGAACAACACCAGGTCTCTCAGCTCCAGCCCTCTGATCATCTTTGTGGCCCTCTGCTGGACCTCTTCCAACAGGTCCATGTACTTCTTGTGCTGAGGACTCCAGAGCTGCATGCAGTCCTCCAGGTGGGGTCTCACCAGAGCAGAGTAGAGGGGCAGAATCACCTCCCTCGACCTGTTTGCAATACTTCTTTTGATGCAGCCCAGGATGCGGTTGACTTTCTGGGCTGCAAGCACACATTGTGGGCTCATATTGAGTTTCTTGTCCACCAGCACCCCTAAGTTCCTCTCCTCAGGGCTGGTCTCAAGACATTCTCTATCCAACCTGTATTTGTGCCTGGGATTGCCATGACCCACGTGCAGGACCTTGCACTTGGCCTGGTTGAACTTCATGAGTTTTGCACGGGCCCACCTCTCAAGCCTGTCCAGGTCCCTCTGGATGGCATCCCTTCCCTCCAGTGTGTCAACTGCGCCACACAGCTTGGTGTCATCGGCAAACTTGCTGAGGGTGCACTCAATCCCACTGTCCATGTCGCTGACAAAGATGTTAAACAGCACTGGCCCCAGTATTGACCCCTGAGGAACACCACTCATCACTGGTTTCCACTTGGACATTGAGACATTGACCACAACCCTTTGAGTGCAGCCATCTAGCCAGTTCCTTATCCACTAAGTGGTCCATCCATCATATCCATGACTTTCCAATTTAGAGACCGGGATATTGTGCGTGACAGCTTTGCACAAGTCCAGGTAGATGACATCGGTTGCTCTCCCCTTATCTACCAATGCTGTGGCAACATCACAGAAGGCCACTAACTTTGTCAGGCATGACTTGCCTTTGGTGAAGCCCTGTTGTCTGTCACCAGTCACCTCCTTATTTTCCATGTGCCTTAGCAGAGAATCCAGGAGGATCTGCTCCATTATCTTGCCAGGCACAGAGGTGAGACTGACCAGCCTGTAGTTCACAGGTCTTCCTTTTTTCCCTTTTTGAAAATGGGTGTGTCCTGGTTCCGGCGGGAATAGGGTTAATTCTCCCCAAGAGACAGTATTCCATGCCATGTGAGCCACGCCCTCACTGAGCTGCCGGGGGAGGGGTCAGGAAGTCACCGCTTATAAGCGGGCTGGGGCGGCCCGGGCCGGGCGGTCCGGGAGCGGTCGGGGAGCGGCGGTTCTGTAATCGGGTCTGTATATTCCTTTATTTGTGTTATTGTTGCTATTTTTTTTGTTCCCTCTGCTGTTCTGTTAAACTGCCCTTGTCTCAACCCAAGAGTATTGCCTTTTTCTTCTGTTTTGACCTGTATTGGGAAGATCTAAGTGAGTGACACGTGGTTCTTTGTTGCCGTCTGAGGCTAAACCACGACAGGGTGTTATGTTTCCCCTTCTCCAGTCAGCAGGAACTTTACCAGACTGACACGACTTTTCAAATATAATGGAAAGCGGCTTTGCAACTTCATCTGCCAGTTCCCTCAGGAGCTGTGGGTGGGTTTCATCAGGTCCCATATACCTTCAGGTTCCTCAGATGGTCTCAAACCTGATCTTCTCCCACAGTAGGCAATTCTTCATTTTCATAGATCCTGTCTTTGCCTTCTGCAACTTGGGCGGTGTGGTTGAAGCCCTTGCCAGTGAAGACTGAGGCGAAATTCAGTATATTCTGGGTGACCAGGTCTCCTGTTTCCTTCTGGGGAGGGCCCACATCTTCCCTAGTATTGCCTTTATCCCTGACATACTTACAGAAGTTTTTCGTGTTATCCTTGATGTCCCTAGCCAGATTCATCCTCCTCAGAAGTCACAGTATGGATCAATTCACAAAGTATCAACTTATAATCCTTGCTATTTTTCTTAGCAAAATACTTCTCCATAAATTCTAAAAAAAATCAACACTGTAGGTTCTTAAGCCATCTTAACATGCATTGCTCCATAAATCATTACTAATAATGGACAATACCTTGTCCAATGGAATAGAATAAGGAAGGATGCTCCTCCTCTAAACCTGAGCTGGTTTTTAGTTGATTCTTTTATGAGTGTGCAGCATCTATCAATATCACTGTGCTTACTGTCTATTTAATGTATTTAGAAAAATGCACTCTTCCTCCTCATTCAGAAAAAGTACTTGTATTCTCTAATATTCAAGGTAACTGTGACTAAAGATGGAAGGTAGAAAGTTGCTAGTGAATTGAAGATATTTAAGAAAGTTAAAGGAACAATTCTGTAAATTCAGATATTAATATGTTGGTAAGTTTCATTCCCAATGGACACACATTCAAAGTAATAACAAGCCTTACAGCTGTCCCACTGAGATCTGCTCCTCTAATTTCACAAGGTGCTGCTATTTTTTACTATCCTGTTCTTTGTCTATGTCAAAGATTTTAGCACTGACAAGGAAAACAAATTTTTCTGAGCTTCCAAACACTGATGTGCAAAAACAACAGTCCTTGATTGAAGACAAACCAGGTATTTTGTACAGTATATATTTTTGCTTCATCATCATGATTTTCCTGTCTGAATTTTAATTTGAATCTGTGTTAGTGACTCAGTGTGTCACTAACAAAGGTACAAAGGTTCAAAGGACCTAACTCCATCTCAGTCTTAAAATACCAAATTCTTCCATATACATACATATAAACAAACAATGAAAAAAAAGCTATCTTGGCCTAAGTGATGCCTGTTGTCTGGTAATAGGCCACAGTGGATGCTTTTCCTATCTAATTTATTCAAGGTGGAGGCAACATTATTTTAAAAACTTTTGGAAGCATTTTTATTATTTTCTTCTCATATTATGTTTGCAATGCATTTGCCATTAGCTGATCCCAGAACAGTAGACAGTGCCTACACATCACTTGCACCAAAAATTCAGTAGGGAGCTTGGTATTCATTAAAAAAGAACTTGAGCATTATTTACATGGTAAGTTAGTGAAAATTAGACATTGTCTGCAGTATACCCAGACATCATTTTAAGAACAGCTATAAGATGCTCTGACTCGCCACTCTGCTGATCACTTCCTAGATCTAATATTTTTCACTTTAAATTCAGTTTCTCTGGAGTACTTGCTTTTTGACATATTGTGAGGAGTACAGGACTTCTTTTACATATATTCTTTCCCACACACACACTCGTCAGGGAAAAATAAATTTTTACCTTCATTACAACAAAATGACACAGTTATGTTATTAAATTATAAAATTATGCACAAAAACTAATTTCAGGTCTTCCTTGCTGAGTTTTATCATCATCAGGCAAAGGTTCCTCAACAAACAAGTGACCTAGTTTGAATAGGGTCAGTAAGCCAATGGCTTCAGAAGAGACACAGCAATCAACAAAACAAGGCTGAAGGGAAATTCCTTAGAGCACTGGCATGCAAAGAAGTGCCTGCAGAACACCCATGCTCTGTTCCAGCGAATCAGGACACTTCCTGAGGCTTGAAGAACAGCCAGGCCCAGAGGGTTGTGATCAGCAGCACACAGTCCAGTTGGAGGCAAGTTACCATCAACAGGAAAACACCATTAACATTAGAACCAACAGGAAGGCTGAACATAACAAGCGAACTGAAAAGTTGATGTGTATAAGTTTTAACTGTATCTTCATTGAGAATGACTTGTAATAATTGAGTAATCTGGACTTGAATTGTTAGTAACATTAAGTGCTAGTACCCAGACTAATAATCCTGTTGAAGTCTCTAAATTCTAAACAAACTCTTAGCTTGCACAGGAAATGTTTCTTTAGCTCAGCAGTTGCCTGGACTTTTGGCCTGGGCCTCCAATCATGAAGAATGGCTATCAAATCTGAATGCAACAACTGATGGAGAATACGGGCAAACCAGGCTGTACTTTAGGTGCAACATGAGCGCTCATTGTGTAGAGCTGGTATCAGTATTTATGTTTGCTTCTACACACTTTGGCAAAAGGAGGAGATGGAAAATGCTTGCTTTTAAGACCTGACATTAACTTGGGATATAACAACCTAGCTTACAGTGCCAAGTTCAAAAATCCAGGGTAAGGAAAACTCAGAAGAACTTAAGTAAATCCCACACAATGTAAAATAAAAACAAAGAAAAGTATTTCTTCAGTACTGATAAACAAATGTGTACTATTTTAAAATGATGACATTTTCTGATTAGCTTTTTAAGATACATAAAGAAGAGACATTAGACATATACTTCATAGAGTTCTTTAATAAAGCAAAGGATTTCCTTTTTTTAATAAAATGTGCTAATCACCAGAATAAAAATTGTCATTAAAAAGATAGATTTGTGCATAAATATAATTTTTACTGAAAAGATTTTGCAAAGTAAGTGTTTGCATAGATTACACAGTGCTCCTTTATTACTGTCTAAACCAGCCTATCCTCCTGAAGTTCTTCAGTATTATCAGGAATGCTTTGGTTCATCCTGAATACAGTAGATAGAACAATACAAATAAACAATAATTGCATTTTATGACTTAGTGGAATAGCTAATCTTCAAATTGAAAACAAATTTTGTTTACAAGCAAAGATAAATAAGCCTTATCCTTCTTGTTGTGAACAATGGAACAATCCTTTCAGATCTCTTTTCCATGATGCCTTGTCTTGCTTTCAGCTGCCAACTTTTTAGCTAGAAAAATTCTGAAAGATATCTGCACCCTCGAGCCAGTTCCGAAAACAGGATAGCCCTTTGTCTCTGATCTGTTTTCTTCCCTTGTCAGTAATGACTTCTCCAGTTTGTTTCACAATCACCAGTTTAGGAATTGCTGTTATGTTGTATTTCTTCTTCAGATCACTGAGGGGAAAAATTAAAAATAAAATACACCATTAGGGAGCATTTTAAGAAAACTCCTAGCCTCTCATGAAGGGTGCTCTGGTCAGGATGCATGGAAGAGCAGAGATGAGTGCCTGGGCTTCCTCAGAGCTTGAGGCAGAGCACTGGGTAGTATAGGGAGATGAACAAGGCTGCAGCTGGGAGTTTACATAGTGAAACTTAGTTCAGGGAGTTCAGAGAGTTGCAGCACCTTCCTGTAACTGCTCTTCACTGCTGCCTGTAGTCTCCATAGGGGCAGAAACTGACTCTGAGTGACTATAAAGAGGTCAATGTAAGGAAAGTGTGACACACCCTTCCATTTTGCTTTTACTAGCCAGAAACAGATATCTTCTGGTACCTTTTTACTGGGTAGGAGGAGGATCTCACTTAAATTAGCAGGAGACATTTATACAAATATGTTCAAGTGTGCCAATCCCATAGAGCTACTTCCTATAACCTCCATTAAAGCATGATGCTTAGTCCTTCAATGTGAACAGAAGAGATTACAGAAATATCTTAAACTCCCTCAGTGAAACAGGCCTTCTACATACAGAAATGTAAGCAGTCAAAAGATTTGGAACAAGCTGTCTAAGAATAAAATTTCAACAATTCCTCTGTCCATCACACACACAATAGTGGCCATTTATCTATGTCAGGATACAGAAAAATCCAGATAGATTACAAATAACTCAGTTAAAATACAGTTAAAAAAATTAAAGAGCCATAGAAACAGTGATGCTCCACGAACAAAATGAGGACCTATTCAAGCAATTGATGAGTACGTAACCCAGGAAAAATTAGTAAGAGAAAACTTCTGAAGGATAGAAATTTAATGGGATCAAACTTAAGACACATGGAAAATTTAAGAAACAGATTATTAATACCAGAAATAAAAATAACATTTGGGAAGGAAAAACCTAGAGAACATAAAATATCCAAAGAGAAACAGAAGTACTTGCTGATACTGGCACAAGATAAATAAACAAGGGATGACTACTAATTAAACACCATAGAGACAGAAGTGCGCAAATAGCAGGCTATCAGCCACATGAAGTAGTAAAATAGAATTCACTGTTTATATAGATGAGTTGAAAGAGATGAGTAAGATGCAAACAAAAGGAATATGCTAAAACAGGAAAGAGAATCAAAGAATATCGCATAGTAAGCCACTTCAGTTGAGCACGACACAGGCAACAGAAATGGCAAGATGGAAGACACTTCCAAGGAAAACAGTGTAACACCTATGACACAGTTTATTTGTTACAGGACAAAATAAAGAAAAGGAAAAGAGCAAGGCACATGGATCTATCTTTATAGAAAGAAAGTATCTTCTATACGAGAAATTTGCCTCGCTTGGAAGGGTGATATTTCAGTGCAAACGAAAAAGTAAAATTCGGGACACAAATAAGCCAGAAAAAAAACAATTTTGAGACTAAGATTTAATCAATAGCACTGACAACAACTTTTAGGCATGAATTTTATTAATTCACAACAGAGGTAATTAAAGGACAGTCAATGAGATCTAAGCTCATTAAATATCTCAATGGACATCAGACAAAATCAGAGTTAGTAGTTGAGAGTGCTGCTCAACAGGAGGAGCCCCAAGTGTTTCCAGGAACTCCAGAACCAGCTCACTGCCTCAGCTCCAACTGAGAAAGAAAAGCAGACAAAGAATGTCTGAAGTTTCCCACCATGTCTATTAGGACACTGCAAAAACAAATTCTTTCCAAATACATGGCAATAGCAAAAATACTACTTTCATTAACACTAAATGTCCAAAGAAGAAAGGAAAACATTTGTTGAATACAAATAACAGGCAGAGAAATGGGTTTAGAGTGATGGTCATGAATTCAGAACCACTAAGCTAAAAGGCAGGAAAACTATTAGCTACCTCCTACCATGTCACACTATTCATAGGTCATCCTTGGCACATCTACTCATTGTACTAGATGTTCACATTAGAGAGCCATGAATGAAAAAATATAGATGCTAATGAATTTGTAATGTCCATTTTGGAAGGCAGCAGTTAAAGAAAATATATTCTAGCACATTGTCCTCACAAGTGATATTCCACAATTTAGCAGTAGGAATGCAAGCTGTGGTGACAGACATGCTGGTATCTAACAGGAAAAGTGAGGAACATAAAATCAACACCCAGATGCAAGTTGTTAAGTCTAAAAGAAAGCCCAGAAAAATGTAATCATTTTTGAGGAAGAGGTCATGTGTTTCAGAAGGGGTATAAGAAACAGGTTAAGTGAACTGCAACAAGTCAGCTAAAAGTTAACAACCTCCCCAAAACAAACGTAATCTGTTGTATGGAAAATTACCTCCCTGCCTTGTCTTATATCACAGTGAGCAGATATTAAGCACCTTTAGAAGACCCAGAGGACAGAGACACAACAAGCAATAATGGAGTACCCAAATTCCAAAATATGAATAACACCACCCTCAAAACAAAACTTAAACACTAAATGGAAATGTAGTGCTTAAGCACCATCACTACAAGCAAGAACATCTGCTGTATGAAGTTCCAATGCCAAAAAATTTTGATTGTGTAGGAAAAAAAAGATCTGTAAATTGTTAAACAATACAAGACATTAATATATAGACATTCCCTATGATTTTCTGGAAAGAGGAGGCGTCTTAAAAATACAGAAAATAAGACTTAAGTGAGATACTGACTCAGACAAGGCATTCCTGAAACACATCTTTCCTTCTTATATTTCCTTAAGAGAAGAAAAATCAACAGGTGAAAGATACTGCCCTGCCATTATGTTGGCTGAGCAATAATGCAGGAAATATTACAGAAGAAGCAATATGGTCTAGCAACAGGTTTGCTTTCTCGGTGAATTCTGAAATAAAAGCAAGCAACCAAGACCTTTCTGAAGTCTGCTAAAATGGGAGAAAAAACATTCCAAAACAAGTTCATGTAAAACCCATGTAAAAGATAATCGCCTCCTCATACCACTTGTATGACAAACAAGATGGGTGAAAGATGCGTTTTACTGGTTCAGTGGACAATAAAATAGCTTGAGATGCCTAAGAAAATTGTAGCAATAGGAGACAGAACAGTAGGAAACTGAAGGTAATTTGCTATGGAGACTGGAAACTAACACTTTGCTTTCCTAAGGGAATGCATATATAGCTTATCCACTCCAGTACAGCATCTTGTTTACACAGCTTCTGGGCTGAAGATTGCTTGCATCAAACCAGACTGAAGTATGCACAAATTTTGCCTACCTTTGTGTGCAACTTGTAAAATGAATGGACCTGGAGAAGGCTCAGGAACAGTTCTGCAGACAATGCTTCTGAATCACCGTGTATGTGTGTACAGGTGCTTACAAAAATGACTATTTAAAACCCGTTAAGGATCCTATAGGGATCTCAAATCCTGTGACTCACCCACACAAACTATACACGTGTCATGGGACTAACTCCAATGACAATTTATGAAACCATTAACTATAAATACAAACATCACACATGCTACAAGGATGAACTCAGTTCTCATATAGTAAAATACAGTGATGTAATTAATGACATTCTTAAAAATCAGTTGCCTAGCTATTTCCAGGTAAGTGTACATGCAGTGTCTTACTGACTAGAAAAATCTAAGACCCAAACAGACAAAGCACAAGAGAAAGCTTATAATAAAAGATAGCTATGGAAGACTGAACAAGCAGGGAACCTTTTAGTCAAATCATTAGAGCTATCAGACCTTGGCCATGCAGGTTGGAACATGAGAGGGCAACCTTCATTTGCATATGAAATACCAAAAATATGGATTAAAGATTGAGGCAAACTGGAAGTCATTGTACTTGTTATGTCTTTTGGCTCTTACAAGAAGTCTGGATGAAAGTTTCTGAGAGCACAGATTTTATATTACTAGGTAGTACTGGCATTGGCTGGAATGGAGTTAATTTACTTCACAGCAGCTTGCATGGTGCTGTATTTTAGATTTGTTAACAAAATAGCATTCCTAACACACCAATGTTTGAGCTATTGCTGAACAGTGCTTACACAGCACCGGGGCCTTTTCTGTTTCTCATGCTGCCGCACCAGCAATTAGGCTGGGGGTGCACAAGAAGTTGGGATGGGACAGGTGACCCCAACTGACCAAAGGGATATTCCATATGATATGAACTGTACTCAGCAATTAAGGCTAAAGAAAGGAGGAGGAAGGAACCAATGTTTGGAGGTAAGGCATTTGTCTTCCAAAGCAACCATTACACATTATGAAGTCCTGCTGTCCTGGAAATTGCTATAGATCTGCCTGACAATGGTGAGTAGTGCATGAATTCCTCATCTTGCTTTGCTTGGGTGTTCACATTTGCTTTATCTGTTAAACTATCTTTATCTCAAGCCACAAGTTCTCTCTTTCAACCTTCAGATTCTCTTCCCCATCCCAGTAGCTGGGTGAGGCTTGGCTGCCTACTGGGGCTAACTCACAACATAGGCGAGTATTTTTATAAAAGGGTTTGAGATCTATGCCCAAGAGGTTTTTTGAGATGTAGACAACAATGGGCAAAGTCAATATCATATTGGCAACGTAAGTGGTACATTTTATGCGCTTGTGTAATGTGATACCTGACAATATTTGAATTTTAAGTTTTCACTTGAAAGTGATGGACACCTTGCTAACCTGCTTCTAGCGCTATAGCCTGTAGTACACAGCTGTACATCTGTTTTAGCTGTGAACTTTCTGCATTGATAAGTGTTAGGCATATGAACAAGCACATCATATGGATGCGATTCAATTTTAAAGTGTCTGTTAAGAGTTTGGGATAACAGTCTAAAAAGACTAAGAAGAGGCAATAGCTCTTAACTACTCAGATACTTTCACTCTTCTTCTGCCTTCCTTTTTTAACCCCTTCCCCCTCCATACATTCCAGTAGGTGCCAATCCACCTTCATACCTAAGGCTTCCTAATATAAAATGTAAGCATGCCTTTTTTATTTTCCTGTTTCAGAAATTTTTTGGGATTCTAATTTTCACTGAGGTGTACAGGACATGGAGTCAGTAAATACCTGCCTATCTGGCAGCCTGCAAGAACTACTAGCATGCACTGAGTACCCACAGAGCATGACACCTTTGCACAGTAGGTACAAACACAGCAGTATGTCTTTGTGTATCATTATTAAAATATCAGCTCCCACTTACTAGGATTTGTTGTTGACATGTTCCGTCCTACTCCTGCTCTTCCTTTCTACTATTCCCTTTCTCCTCCTAGGGCTCACTTCCTACTAGATTGTCTTCACACACCCCTGCATGGATCAAAAGCCTGTGCCTCAGGCAGCAAAAATCAACATCAAAGCTGCAAACAGTCAAGGCAACAGGAGGAGGATTTTCTGTTAGTCATGCCACAGACTACATGAAGTAGTAAATGTGCAGTCCCACCTCGGGGCAATAGTCAGGACTGACAGCATGGAAGAGTCTTGAGATCCTGTTCTGAATTCAGTATTTTGCTTCTCTGCAGATATATGCAAGGCATTACACTTCATACTCTACAAGTATGAATGCAGGCTATTTCTTAACAAGTCAAAATTCATCCCCAAGAAACTCCCTGCTTCCGTTTGTGAAATGTCTTTTAGACAGCACATTTAAAATTGGCTCTATTGTCACTAGAAGAGACTTCAGTCCATGGTGCAATTACATATCTTAAAATATTCTGGCTGATGACTTCAGTGTTTAACGTCAGTGAAGATATTGAAATGCCTTCTTTATATAGTCCACAAAAGAGCAACCAATTAGAATTATTTACAATGGAACTTTAAAAATATTAATGAATAATAAATGTTAATAAATGTGGATGTTAATAAATATTAATAATCAAATTATTAATTTATGTTAGTCAATATTAAAGTTATATTCTTTGTTAGAACTAGTATCTAGCCAGAATTACAGTTTGGTTTAGTGAACACACATCCATCTGCCTCAGTCTACAATGATTCACCAGTATCCCTGAAGCAAAACTACCAGTTAATCTAACCTAAGCACCTTGAACATCTCCACAGTCTTTTACTGTTATATGCAAGAAACACAACTTCAAAAACATTGTCTTTTCCTATCCCTCTACACTTTGTTCTTCAGTAAGCCCTTCAATCCCTATGCTCTTGTGGCCATCCATGACAGGATAAGCCATGTTTCTCTACAGGATTCTGAATGGCATTATGGACTGCCACAGAAAAGCCAAGTAAACTACCACTGTACCTCCATTCCACATTACTTGAGCAAGAGCAGAGTCAAAAATAGACCCCTAATCCACACAGGATGAAGCTGCAAGTGCGTTTCCATGGTCTATGCCAAACAGCTTGCTGAATGCAGTAACTTCAAGTGCTACATTTCCAGTAGGAAATTTCCATGAATTCTATTAGTAGCTATGAAATACAATTACTGTCTGGGGAGCCTTTGGAGAACAATGGAAAACAGCATTGCTATTTCAATCTGTTTTTAAGTCAATGGAAACTGTTGTTAAAAAGGCTTAACATTGGCTGCTGACATCCAGGAATGAGCCAAGGAACAATGACGTGAAATAGTTCCTGGCTTCAGGTTGTTTGCTCCTGAGGTTGTCAAAGTGCAATGACAAAACAAGATTAGTAAACCTGCTCCACACTGAGTAAGTAGCTAGGGTGTTACACAGCGCTATCCCAGGTAGCAGACAGGGATGGCTCTTGAGTTAAATGAAGAATAGAAGTTACTAGAAGCAATAGAACAGAGTTCTTTGTTACAGGAACAAATCTTGTTCTGAGTTTAATTACCGAGTCTACGTTTAAAAATAACACTAACTCCTTGAGTTTGATGATATCTGTAACAATATTCTCCACAGCCTACTCTTGCATTATTTAAAGAGAAAACAAAATCCCTTTACTAGTATTTACATCTATTTTAAGCCTCCAGCTATAGGCATTTCAGTGGCCCTAAACATCTTAACTGTGCTCTCAATAGTCCCAATCTGTACTTCTTGATATGAGCTAAATCATATTTCTGACAGTGATCTAAAGGAGTCTGCACCTTTGAGTCAGGTCCTCAAAACAGTTCCTGGTATTACCCTTTGCCATTACTTACACATGGTCATGTCCTTTCCTTTTGTTGTTTTGTTAAGAAAGCTGTCTATGGGAATGCCTATTTAGAAGCCTATTAGCACAAGAATTTCACATCCCCATTACCAGTGCATTTGACACAGCCATACTCCAGCTGTTATTACATTTCTTTTTCACCTAACTTACCTGAATCTGTCTGAAGTTCTTCATAGTTTGCTCTGCTCCCCTCTAAGTTGTTCAGCTATGCATTTTGCTCCTCCTTCGCCTTTTTTCCAGAGCATTAATAAGCTATACAGCTCACCATAACCTTAACTACTGCTGTGCTGAAAAACAATCATTTGATCCTCGTTTGCTATTAGTTTACTTTTTACTTGCTATTCATGTCATGTTGTTAATACATGGGATCTTTATTAACCCTTCTTCAAAGATCTTTTAAATCCTAAATTAAGTATGCAAAACTAGTTTTCTGTTACCGTGTTCTTACACGCTAAAGCCAAGTTACTTCTCTGAAGAAAGTAAGCTGTTAGTTTGTGTTATGCCTCCGTGGGAGCGCAGGGAGAGCCAGCTAGCAGCAGCCACTGCTCAGAGAACAGGGCAGAGGCAGGACTAGGCTGGCCGGACGCTGAAGTGTGCCCTTCACCTCAGGGAAGACGCTGCAACCTGCATTTCAGCCTGTTCAACGAGAAGGGATGGAGCGGATGAAGAGGGCAGGTGGCAGCCCCGAGGAGCTTTTGTATCAGAGACTTCGGTGTTAAATTATACTGCTGTTAAAGTATCCACACCTCCTGACACCCCCTCCGCTGTGTGCTAGCAGAGACGCTGGCGGTGGGGGGCCCGGCCACCCCGCCAGTCGCGGCTTCCCAGGCGCGGGAAGGCCCGTGGGTCGCCGCCGCCAGTACTCACTGCTTGTAGGGGTCGTGGAAGGGCAGAGCCAGCCAGTTCCCGTGCATGGCGCGCATGTAGCCTGCCATCTCCTCGGCGCTGTGGTCGGAGGAGATGAAGACGACCTCGAAGGGGACCATGGGCTGAGTCTCCTCCAGCAGCTCCGTGTAGAAGTCGCAGAGGACGGGGGTGAAGTCACGGCACGGCGAGCACCAGCCGGCGGAGAAGTACAAGCCCACGACCTTGTTCTGCAGGACCTCTTCGGGGTCCACGCTGCGCCCGTCCTTGCTGACCAGCAGCCGCCCGCGGAACACATCCACCATGCTGCCCCCCGCGGGGCGCAGCAGAGCCGAGGGCGGCACCGAGGGCTGCGAGCCCAGGAGGGCCCTCCACGCTGGGCCCGACGGACCGTCCTTCCTCTCGCCGCGGCCGCGCCTCTCGATCCACCCAAGGCGACGGCTTCAACGCAGATCACGACCCCCACCGCTACACAACGACACCACCTCTTCAGCTCGCCGCCGCCGCCAAGTTTATACCCCCCCGACACCGCCCGGGTCCGCCCACCTCTTCCTGACAGCACCGCTCGCCAATGGCCGCGTCAAGAAGGACGTGGCCCCGCGCCGTCCCTGTCGGTGACAGGAGGGGAACGGGCCCCACAGGCGGGGCTTTACGGCCCCCACGGCCGCGGTGGAGCGGCCGCTGCCGCGCACAGGCGGAGCCAGGCGAGTAGGTGTTCTTCCTCTTGTTCCTCTGAATGCCAAATGGCCTTCGTGAGAAGGCAAATACCTTTCGAGATTTACTAAGCTCACCAAAGATACTGAGCTTTTAGTAAGTTTAAGCAGGAATCACCGGCACGCCAATGCCAGGCCTCTTCAGCTTATCATGGACCTCACCTTCTCTCCCCTGAAAATCTCATCACAAGGGTCGGTCAGCCTCGATACTGAGCCGACTTTATCTTTTTGTGGGACGTACAACACTGAATTTTTTTTCTAGCACGGAAAATCGTCTGAATTCTCATTATGAAAGAGGCTATCCTCTGTCCAAGCAGAGAAGGAATTCTCATTTCACTCCAGTGCACTTCTCTTTTTATTCTAGTGCACTTAGGTATTTGGGTTGAACAATGTTTTTTTTCTGCAGCTGATACTGAGTTAGAAATTAATAAAAGCAGCATTGTATTACAAATATGCAGTCTCTTTTCTGCCTAAAGCAACCTGCAAAAAGGAAATGAAAGGTGATTTGGTTGTAGGCAACTTAAATTACAGTTTAATTAAAAGGTCACAGTAGAGTGATAACGACACATTATCTCGTTTTTATTAATTGTACAATACTCAATTAAAATTAATTTATCTTAAACAAAAAATTATCAGTATCCCCCAAAACAAATTCTAATATCTATACTGGATACTTCAGGTGTCTAATCATGGAGGTCCCAAAGAAAATATTTCACATTAAAACTGTGTGTCCAAATGCATTCTAGGTTTTTACTATTTCATAGGTCTTCTTTTTTAATCTGTAGACCTTCAAAAATCTGTCAATTTTACTTTTGGAAAAGATAGAGTTATGACAAGTGTATATCTTGCATGATTCAAATACTGAACACTACAATGTAACTAAAATTAATCATGATGAGCGCGTGGTTAGGTAAATTGCAACTAAGTTCATAGTGAAATTAAGTCAAATTTCTACATCTGACCATATAGCATGCACTGTAACATCTGCAATACTTGAAGTGAAAAATTCAAATTTAACTTTGTATAGGAATAAACTGGGTGGTCTCCTTTTGAGATCTGTTTGAAATGTCTTTTTCTTTCATTGACATGACCCAAAATTTTTGGTTATCTATTGCCACTTTCTGTCCTTCGTGAAAGAAACAAGGTATCACTTTAAAAGTTTCAGCATGTGAGAGAAAGCCCAAAGAACCACAACAGAAGTAACACAGCTATAGGTTTTTTTCAGTAGGCTTCATCAAAAGTAGCCGCCTGGTCGTAGGATCAGTTTGATTTGGGAGAGGCAGTCACCTGCCCTTTCTCTTACCCCTTTTTCCTCTTCTTATGCAGCTATACTGCTAATTAAACGACTGCTTGCTTTTTGTGCAAAAGCTCAAACATCTTTAAAAAAGCATGAGTTCAGCCATTAGTATTATGTTCTAAGAGATTTTTTATATGCAAATTAATCTTTATGAATGAGGCCTTTTAATTTATATCCTAGTATATCTGACTAATTTGCAATTACTATTCTGATATTTTACTGAAAAAAATAATAATTGCTTAGGTGTTTGGAAAGTGTGTTTTATTCTAATATTTCTCCATTTTCATGGACTGTTGAGCTATGTCATTTTTCAAATCCAAGAATCTGCTTCCAACACAGAAGTGACATTTAAAATGACAAAATCCTTCCATGTCTCACATCTCCCATCAATCCTTTCTCCAAGTTTTGGATGTTGTTTTGTGCTGTTCCCTCCTTCAGACTTCCACCTGATGTCAGAAGTAGAAGACAAAAGGAGCTGTGAAAGATTGCCTGCTCTTAGAATAGCACAGAAGGGAAGTTCAGCTCACCCGAGCCTTTGATTTGCCGTAACAACTGCCTTCGTGAGACCACTTGTCAAACAAGATGAAGTCGGTACCTTGGGAGCCTGTAGAGTCACAGGAAAATGGAAAAAAGTTTCCACGGAAGTTCAGGCTACCATACGTTCATTATTGACATTCCTACCAATTTCTCCTTCAAGCAGATATTATGAACTGAAGCAATGATCCAAGGAACTTGCAGCTATCCCACCTCTAAAGTTAGAAAGCTGGTTAGCTGGATACAGTACAATTCCATGAGAAAAGGACATATTGTGATTGCTACCTACAACTTCAAAGGGAGAAAGAGCTGGATGTACTGTTACCAAAGACAGGCCTCTGCTTTGTTTATAACAATATGCTAACTAAAGTTTGTTTCCTACTAACTTTCTTACTGTGTGAGAAAATAGCTAATTACTGACCTTCTTACTGTGTGAGAAAATAGTCACTGAGCTGACGTTACAGATAGTGACAATAAGGAGTCAGCCAGAAGCAGATAATCACCAAGGATGGGATAACAAGAAGTAGTTAATCACTTCAAGGTTCTTTTATGCATCAAGTATGTACTCTTATACCAATTAGGACAGAGCTGTGGCTACTTCAAAGAACATCCTTATCATCCTCAAGAAGTTGGCAAACTTACAGTAAACTTTTACTGTCCTGAGATGACTCAATACCTTAAAAGGATAATGTGAGGAAGGGTCTCCTTACCCAAATGACCACCAAGACACTCATGCTTGCACAGAAGTGTTTTGCCAATGCAGCAAAACTTAATACGCATGTGCAAAAAGACTATATACACAAATCTATGGGACCCGATGAGATGCACCCCAGAGTCCTGAGGGCACTGGCTGATGTAGTTGCCAAGCCATTCTCCATGATATTTGAAAAGTCGTGGCAGTCAGGTGAAGTCCCTGGCAACTTGAAAAAGAGACACATCTCACCCATTTTTAAAAAGGGTAGAAAGGAGGACCCTGGGAACTACCTCCCTGTCAGCCTCACCTCTGTGCCTGGGAAGATGACGGAACAGATCCTCCTAGAAGCTCTGATAAGGTGCATGGAAGACATGGAGGTGATTCAAGACAGCCAGCATGGCTTCACCAGGGGCAAGTCCTGTCTGACCAATCTGGTGGCTTTCTACAATGGAGTGACTGCATCAGTGGACAAGGGGAGAGCTACGGATATCATCTATCTGGACTTCTGCAAGGCCTTTGACATGGTCCCCCACAACATCCTTCTCTCTAAGCCGGAGAGATATGGATTTGATGGGTGGACTGTTCAGTGGATAAGGAACTGGCTGGATGGTCACATCCAGAGGGTAGTGGTCAATGGCTCAATGTCCAGATGGAGAGGGGTGACAAGTGGTGTCCCTCAGGGATCTGTACTGGGACCGGTGCTGTGCAACATCTTCATCATTCATTTAGACAGTGGGATCAAGGGCACCCTCAGCAAGGTTGCTGATGATACTGAGTGGTGCACTCTATGTGCCAGAGGGACAGGATGTCATCCAGAGGGACCTGAATGAGCTAGAGAGGTAGGCCCAAGCAAACCTTATGAAGTTCAGCAAGGCCAAGTGCAAGGTCCTACAGCTGGGTCAGGACAATCCTCGTTATCAATACAGGCTGGGGGATGATGTGATAGAGAGCAGCCCTGCAGAAAAGGACTTAGGGGTACTCGTGGATGAAAAGCTGGACATGAGCCAACAATGTGTGCTTGCAGCCCAGAAGGCCAATTGCATCCTGGGTGGCATCAAAAGAACCCTGGCCAGCAGATCAAGAGAGGTGATTCTGCCCCTCTACTCTGCTCCTATGAGACCCCCACCTGGAGTCCTGTGTCCAGCTCTGGAGTCCTCAGCACAAGAAGGACATGGACCTGTTGGAATGGGTCCAGAGGAGGGTCACGAAGATGATCAGAGGGCTGGAGCACTTCTCCTACGAAGACAGGCTGAGAGAGTTGGTGTTGTTCAGCCTGGAGAAGAGAAGGCTCCAGGGAGACCTTATAGTGGCCTTCCAGTACCTGAAGGGGACCTACAAGAAAGCTGTGGAGGGGCTGTTTGCAAGGGCATGTAGCGATAGGTTGAGGGGCAATGGTTTTAAACTAGAGCATGATAGGTTTAGATTAGACATTAGGAAGAAGTTCTTTACAATGAGGGTGGTGAAACACTGGAACAGGTTGCCCAGAGAGGTGGTGGAGCCCTCATCCCTGTGGACATTCAGAGCCAGGCTTGATGAGGCTTTGAGCAACCCGATTTAGTTGAGGATGTCCCTGCTTACTGCAGGAGGGTTGGACTAGATGACCTCTAAAGGTTCCTTCCAACCCAACACATTCTATGATTCCATGATTCTATTCTGTCATCCTAATGAATATGTAAGTCTAGGTGGAGTTATGTATTAGGTAGGTGGAATTATAAGAATATTTTGTGTATAAATAATGGGTGAATATCCCTGGAAAGGTGTGCTAGATTTGTGGGCTTTCCCCCTAGCACCCGACATTGAATAAAGCAATATCTCCTCTCTAAACTACTTCTGGTTTGGAGAGCTTTTATTTCAGGTAGCAGTACAAGGTGCATAAGGTTTGAGCTTACAGTTGTCTGTACTAAGCTTGCTGACAAACATAACCAGCAAAGAAGAGAGTCCAACCTGACAGGACAGGGAGCATAGCTGTAATTACTACAGTGCTTCGCTGCTTCCTGTATGTGTAACTTTGTGAAAGCCTGTCTGCATGTAAAAAAACTGACATTTTTTTACCTCTGGTAATTCCTATATCTGGTAAAAAGCATGATCTCATATATGAGAAGATAACTGTACTGCCTTCTATAAATTGTTTTTGTTTGGGTATGTTTCCCCCTTCCCTCAGTGGGGATAAAATGGAAGATGGGATAAAAGTTTAAAATGTGTGCAGAAGACTTGAGCCATACCCCATCTGTACAGAAGGCAGGCACATGCACACATACCAGCTTATGAAGAAAATTATAAATTACTGGCTGACATGCTCCAGATCATAAATCTTAATGACAGTGGTATTAAAGTTCTTGAAACTATTTAAGGAATAGCTACTAAGGATGAGAAACCAGATACCTTCGTGGGGAAGCTTAAGGTGATCAACTCTGTCAGGACATCGCAGATTCACTGAAAATGTTGCATATCACAGAAAATCTTATCTTGCACCTGCCTTTGATTTGACTACAAAGACTAGTGTCTCTGTGACACTATCATGGACCAATACAAAAAGTTTCACTTAATGACTTATACCAAGGCTAGAGTGGGTTTTGGCTACAAATGTTTTCTAGGACTATTCTCATTAGAGGTGTTAACATTACTGTGATTTATTCCATTCCCTAATCTCCACTTGGACTGACAATAATGGAGCTTTTTACACAGAAACTGTGGTTCTTTCTCAAGGGAGGGTATTAGCTCTGAGATGACACCATCAGAAAGCTTGTAAACAATGCTCATCCAGAGGCAGCCTCTGGAGAATTCCAGGATAAAATAATTGAGATATAAACTTCCCACCACAAAATATTGCATTTCTGATTTTGCTAGAAAACAAGCTTTTTATTATTGAATTTACTATATTATTTTAATGTACCAGTATTTAGTTCTGTCTTTTAATCTAAAAGCAAGACTGTCAGTTTAATCATGCTCACATTGCAAAGATGATCCTACTTTCCTTGTGTGTTTTGCTTCAATTAACATTGAAGTTAATTAGATATCTGTGTTTTGACAAGCAATTGAGAATTTAAAAAAATACATTAAGAGCTTGCATCAATAAAGTCATGTTTTCAATGATATAGGGCAGCATGCTGAGAAAGAGACATAGAAGAAATTAAACAGAAGTAAAAAATGCTCAAACTTGCTAACTCTAATATAATATAGTATACACTCAAGGCAGTGTAATTCCATATACCTCTGGTTGCAGAGCTGATGTCTCTGTAAGTTAGGTTCTGAAATCCTGTCCACGTCTTTAATGAATATAGCCTTCGCTCTCTCCTTCATGCACCTTTTCCATAGCTGGCACTGTTCTGAGTAGTAAAGGATTTGATAAAATAAACATTTGCATAAGCAGTCTCATAACCTGTGGTGTATGCATGATGCTGGATTTTTAGCGAAATGGTATTAGATGCAAATTTTCAATCTGCTTATAATTCTTAAGTGGTCTGTAGGAAATGCATACCTGTATAACACAATTGGCACTGGCAAGTCATACATGCATCCAGTGAAGTCACAAGGCAAAGGCTGGCTAAATGTACTCAAAGGAGAGTGTTACCTGGACGAAGGCTTGTTGAGCCTGTGTTCAGTTTAATCATTAGCACACAATGTACTTAATTATACATTATAATCAAAAAATAGAAGTAACAAACCTAATAAAGATAAACTTTTGTTGGGTAAAACTATATGGAATGCAATCCCTGAAGAAGTCAGATTAGAAACTGACCTTGAAGAATCCCATTATGTATGAATACTAGCCAGCTGGAAAATCAGACCCTAATGGAGACATCAAGACAAGGAATACACAGAATAAGGGAAACATATCAGTGGATTAAAGCATTAAATGTATAACTATAATTGATACAAATAGTATCAATTATGAAATAGTAGTTTTTTAATTTACTTTCACAGTGCATACCAATATCCTTTACAGGAGAGAGTTATTATAATCTGAGTTATAGATGAGAAAACAGGTAAAATTACTTCCCACAGTGTACAGAGTGAAAAAAAAAAAGTGAAAGAAAGCTTCTTAGTCTCAACCCAATACATTAACCAATAAGCTGTGAAGAGACTAGTGCACAAAGAATTACTGAGCCACAAAAAAAATCAATTTTACCATATATAATCTGCAAACTAAAATAGTTATTGGAGATTCATAGCAATCCTTAAAGCTGTCACATTTGGTACACTGTTTCCTCAGCTGGGATCAGGAAACCCAAACACATGAGTCATTATTACACAGTCAGCAGTAATACAAATACTTTGCAAATGTTCCTTCATAACTGTTCTTGGATTGACTTTCCCTATGTAACCTCCAAATACAAAACAAATAGCATTATCTTTTTTTCAAGTAGAAAAACTCATCAAGTAAGTAGTACATCGGTTCATTAAATTACAATTTTAGTACTGTCTAGCGCCTAATGACACACTACAGACACCAAAGGCTAGCTGTAAGGGAATCTTGCTTGCCCTGGATAAAAGAGATACTGGGATGTAGGTTATCATTCTTACCACAAAGAGATACAGCATCAGGTAAGGACTGAATAAGAGCTCTAACAGCTACCAATTAAGAAAAAAAATTTACTACAGAAGATACTGTTTAGGTAAGAAGTATCTCCCCCCCCCACCCCCCCCTTTTTTTTTACGCAACAGATCATTACAAATAACAGGTAGTAATTATTATAGATAACAATTGTTACACTATCATTTGGAAAATACCCATGGGTTCCAGCTTAATATGCATTGTCAGCATAAATAGCAATAGGACATAGAGCAAGGAGGAAAGAATGCCATTAGAAAGACTTAAAAATTAGCTGGATTTGAGAGATTGCAAGGAATATTTTTTCTTTTAATCGGGAAACACTCAAACCTAATAAACAGTGCAACAACTAGGGCTACATTCTTTGCATTGTTCCCTGATTATAGCAGTGCTGAATATTGGGAAAATAGCAAAGGCATACAAGTTTCTCTTTGTAGCATGAAAAGCCTGATTTAACCATCCTTTGCACCTAACTTTGTCCTGGCTAGTGTGCATCAAATTGCCAAATAAGGTTAGATAGTCTAAATATAGGTGCTATAGTGTTTCTGTCTTCCAAAAAGGTACAACAGAGAAGCAATTAATAGTTATCTGATACAGCAGCAGCAGGGCAATAAGGAACAACATTTGTGCCTGCAGCAGTGGAAAAATACTGAAATAAAACTCTGCTCAAGTTCATTTGAGTTCAGACACTCGGTCCTCTTCACTCTTTAGCCTTTTGGCAGTTTAGATTAATTAAGCACACATTCTTTTTGTGATGAGACCTTTCAGGGTTAGAACCATTCAACATTAGATCCTGTATTTCTGTGCCTTATAAGAAGTGCGTAACACTGTGTGAGACTTCATGCAGAATCCAGCTTAGACTTCTACAGTCACTAGCAACCACCATATAATCTTACTCATTCCCAGAGCTTTTGATGGAAGAAGGAGGCCTGGTTCTCACAGGGAGGGACTCCAGAGGTTTGGGTGGTAGTTTCAATTGCTTTGTTTAAGTAATTTGATGGGCACACACAAAAATAAACAGCCTCTGCCATATAAACATATCCTCTTCTGGTAAAAGACTTGAGACATGGAGAGGACAGCCTGCATCTACTCCTGCCAATCTTTTTAGCAGTCTCTATTCTAGATTGACTTAGAATGATTTAATTAATCCAAGGATTTCAGGTCATCATTCACAATATTAGTTCTTATGAGTTGAAAGAGTTACGTTTTAAAGAATAAAAGGATGTCATGTTTTAGGCTGGCCTGGCAACTAAACAAATGGCAGATACTTTCTTTTAACCTCTCTCCCTTCTCTGAAGAGCAAAGAGAGAGATCAAGGGAAAGAGACTTATGGGTTGAAAAGAAAACTGAAGCTAATTATTAATAAAAAGAAAATACAATAATATTAATGAGAAGCTAATGAAATATATAGAATACATACAAACCTAGTATCAAGCTCCCAAGATGACGATCACGTCACTGTCAGGCACTGGCTAAGTCCCAGGCTGGACTCAGCTGAACTCAGGAACTGTATTCAGGAACACACGGATCAGGATCAAAGGCAGACGAACAGAGTGAGTCCTCCTCAGATGCCAGCCATTGAAGAAAGAAGCTGACCCCTTTGATCCCTCAGCTTTTACACTGAGCATGATGCAGATGGGATGGAATAACCCTGTTGGTCAGTTTTCGGTCACTTGTCCTGTCCCCTCCTCCCTGCAGATGTAACTCCTCTATGCTTTTCCGCTTCCAACCCTCCAACGTAGGGACACAACAAAGTTAACTGTCTTTGGTTTTATAGCAATAAGTATAAGCAAGAGCCTCTCTACATACCATTCATTGGCATAAACTATAAACATCATCCCTTATCACTCTGGTAGCAGATACTGTCTGAAGAATATACCATTAATTTCAGAAAGTGCAGTTCGTTAGAAAACACTTAACTGAAAAGTAAATTTACTGAAAAGAAAATTCTTTCTGTCTTACCTCAAACCAGGACAAAGGATTGTATTTTTCTTATTTATAGAAGGGGAGATGACACTACTGAAATGCTTGTCATGTACAACAGCATCATTTCAGTAGTAATCAAGAGTAACAATTTTTCCAGCTTCATCTTTAAAAGAGATACTTGAAATGACCTATCGTTTCAGTAGCTTATTATGTTCACTACAGATTCATAATGTGTAAGACCAACACAGACAGAGCATGCTTTGAATACTCAGCCTTATTTCACATTGCCCTCATTCCAGTTTCCCAGTGTGTGCCTTTCTTCATTACCAAATACAGGATAGGAAGAGGTGCTGAGGAAAAAAAAAAAAAAGCCAAGCCAATATAAGTGTTACAGGGCTGAAAGCTGGAATATTTTTCTGTAAACTAGCACTCTGCCAAAGTAGCTATGTTGCAGCAGCTAGTAGGACCTCCTCATAGAAGTTTTGGCAGAGTACGTTGACCCTACTGCAGTCACTTGTCTCAGGGGTTTGCAGATAGTGTCCAGAGAGAGTTTTCTGTCTAGCATGCTCATTTTCATAAGAAATCTCTCGTTTTGCTGCTTGCATAAAGGGAACGTTATTTTAAGGCTGGGATTGCATGCCCTTTACATTATACATGCTTTATCTAATCACTATAAACTCCCAAAGACCTTCTCCTTGCAGAGTCATATCCAGAATATATAACATCCCCATGCTCTCAAATTTAAAAACCATCAGAAACAGAGAAATCAGTAGGAGCTAAGACAGGTAAAACATGGTGTGCTTTTTGCACTGAGTAAGAAACATCACCAGAAAACTGCCATAGGTTGAAAGCTCCACTGCAAGAAGGAGCAGCGTAGGAAAAGAAGACCTGTTCCTTTGGTTGAACGTGGGTTAAGAAAACAGTGTCTTTATTCTAGAGCTCTGAAATGACATTTAACTTGTGAGAATGAAACATGCTAACGATTCAGATGTCACCTGCTAGTCCCTCTGCCTCATGCACTTTGATTTTCAAATAATCACATAATTTTCAGTTACACACAAAATTATCCCAGCCAAGGGGGCAAAAAAATCATACACAAGGTTGTTGAGTAGAGTAAATCCTTATTCTGTTCTGGTGGGTTAACCTTGCCTTGCTGCCAGATGTACACCCAGCTGCTCTCTCAGTCCCCCTCCTCAAGAGAACAGGGGGAGAGAAAATATGATGAGAAAGTTCATCAGTTGAGATAAAGGCAGAGAGGTTGCTTACCAATTACTGTCACAGCCAAGAGACTTGACCTGGGGAAAAATTGGTTCATTGCCAATTTAAAATGGAGTACCATGGTGATAGAGACAAAAGCAAACCCACCTTCCTCCTGCCCCGCTCTTCTTCCCAGGCTCAATCACTCCTGAATCTTCTACCTCCTCCACGCTTCCCTGACTCATGCAGGGAGCCAGGGAACCGAGGTTGTGATCAGTTCATAACACTCCATCTCTACTGCTTCTTCCTTCTCACACCTTCCTCCTGCTCCAGCACGGGGTCTCTCCTCTGGGATACAGTTCTTTATGAACTGCTCCAGCATGGATCACTTCCATGGGCTGCAGTCCTTCAAGAACAGACTGCTCCAGTGTGTGTTCACTGTGGGCTGCAGTTCCTGACACAGAACATGCTCCAGCACGGGCTCCTTTCCACAGGCCACAGTTCCTGCCAGGAACTCTTTCTCTACTACGCTTCCAGAGGTCCCACCAGCTTGGCTTAATGGGTTCAGCCATGTCCTGTGGTGTGTCCATTGAGGCTGGCTATGTTCAACATGGGAGCAGCTGTTGGCCTTTTCTCATAGAGGCCACCCACCCCTACAACCTCCCTACTGCCAACACCTTACCATGTACACCCAATACAGCTATTTTAAATTCTTGCATCCCAAAAATAACTTCATCCCAAAACTTGTTCCATGGCTGAAACAATTCAGAGGAAGAATTATTTGAGCTCAATCATCTTTACCTTCTTCATATTCAAGAAATCAGAAGGCTGATAACTCTGAAAACTGGCTGTTCCAGGCATGGTTCCTGGGGCTGCAGGAACAGATTACTGCAAATGGGACATGGTGAAGAGGCAGAAACTCAGGCCCAGGATGCAAGGGCGTGGAAGCTCTACAGGTCATCTGCTGCCAGACGGGCAGATCTGTTGTCTGCATAGATAGAGAGTTACGTTTTAAAGAAGCCTCAAAGCATAAGCCTTCAATGTTCACAATGAAACCACATTACATTCTGCATCTCTGATTGGCTGTGGCACAAATTCTTCCTGTGAGATGGATTTGAAAACAAGTAACAGACTTGGGACAGGACTGCCTCAGTACCAGAGCATCAAGACAGAGCCTTCCTTACCTGCTGTTAATCACCTTGCAAAGAGAGCACTACAGCATGAGACAGGACCAACCTTAATCTGGCCCAGTGATTAAAGGATTATTACTTCAGAATTAAGTATTTATATCCTTATAGCTATGGTAAAGAGCCTAGTAAAAATTGGGTTTAGTTGCTGCCATGGGAGCCTGCTGTCTTACTACCATTCAGAAGGGCAGTTCAGGATTTCATTCGGTTGGCCAGGTGACTTCATTCTGCTGCACCATTTTTCCTGGTGGTTATTCTGCACCTTTACCCTGCCGAGTAGCCATTCAAGATTAATGACTAATCCCAGTCAGAAAAACAAAACAACACAAACCAAAACAAATTTTGAAATTGCGTTAATTTCTAAGATGCTTGCCAGTGATATAATCAGATAGTTTACAGAAATGCAGATATCTACAGAATTCAAATTTCTATTTTCAGTAGCATAGTGCATACTTTGTTATTTATTGAATCAAGTGGACAAAGTCATCAGCATCACTTATATTTGCAATCTAGAACCTATGTTGAGTACAAAAAAATGTTTTTACTCCACAGAGGAGTAAAAGCACAAAGCACCAAGTAAAAAATGGTTTCCAGGGATATAACTGCATGCATCACAGGTTTTCTGCAATGACATTTCTAGTACTCTTCAAGCATTTCCTTTCTTCTGCACATGACTATAAAAGTCTCAAGACATTCAAATCTCCCTTTTCACACTTACAGATTATCTGCAAAAGTATGATTAGTTAGTAAAAACTAGTCGTAACTTTAGGTAGTTGTAATTTTGTAATCTGCAAGAGTGTTATTTGTTGAACTAAAAATTCAGAATTTGGAATACCTATGATATTAACTGGGGCCATTTGCTTGCATAATTTAATTCTATTTTAAATATGAGAATTTCCATGTGTTAAACTAGTTCTGTGGAAGCCAAATTTTCTCCCAAGTACACTGCTAGCCTTGTTGTATCAAATGAAAGACCAGGATAATGTTACTTGCATTTACAGCATTAGAAAGTACTGCCCATCCTAGGCAATAATTAATCATAATTTTCTTTTACCCTCAGTAAAATACATTGTGTTTATTATATATTACGAGCCTCCTCTTGGTTTGTCTTAATTTCACTCTTTTGGAGTGAACTCTTATTCTCAGTTCATGATCAGTAGGTATTGGGTGAATCCCGCCCCCTGCCCTGCCCCGGCCCCCCTTTCCCCCCCCCTCCGAAATTCTAGGAGTGGTTAGCTTTTCTACCTCGTTTTTTCATAAAACTGCACCATAAAACTGACCACTTCCGAGTAGATAACACACAGCCTCACTAACAATAGAAGATAATTTTGTCCTTTTAAGGTAGAAAACTGACAAGGAGTGAACAAAGCCAGAAATTAATGCGGATTTAAGCAAGACACAGTTTCAACCATCCATAATGAAATGTGTGGTAACGTAGAAAAAGTTACTTGTAAAACTTGCTGTTGCTATCTGTCGTGGTTTGGCCTCAGACGGCAACAAAAAAACCACATGCCTCTCTCTCCAAGCTTCCCCCCACACGGGGAGGAATGGGAAGAAAAAGGCAAAACTCTTGGGCTGAGACGAAGGCAGTTTAACAGAACAGCAGAGGGAACAAGAAAACAACAATAACACGGATAGAGGAATATACAAAGACGGTTACAGAACCACCGCTCACCGACCGGACCCAGGACGCCCCAGCCCGCTCCAAGCGGCGAATTCCTGCCACCTCCCCCTCCCCCGGCAGCTCAGAGGGGGCATGGCTCACATGGCATTGAATACCCATGTCCCTGCTGGAGCTGGGGGACAATTAACCCTATCCCTGCTGGAACCAGGATGCTATCCTTTTTACACTTTTGAGCATAACCTTTGAGTAATTATAGTCTTCTCTAATGCTTCTGCTATTAGTGTTATTTTGTTCTTACAGCTTAAAACGTTGTTTTTTAATTCATTAAATTCATGATAGTTCATAAATCCTGCTTCTGTGAGTTAAAAATAGAATTAGTAAACAGTGTTGTAAAATCAAATTAATTAGAAATTTTATATGGAAAGCATGACAACCAGTGTTCCCAGTGCATGACTCTAGTAGTCTTTGTGAAGGCAATTTAAGAAGTCAGCCTACAGCCCAGATCAATGGTGAGTATATACCATGTGTAGGTACTTTGTGCAGCAGGACTAAAAATCAACAGCCCAAAATTCAGTTGAGTGAAATGTGTAAGGATCTTACCTTTCCTTTCTCATACTTAAAGGACTAGCTGCCCTGTCACTGAGCAATCTTCCATACAAATATAAGAAAAAAAAAAAAAACAACCCAGCAGCCCAAAAGAGTGGCTGTTCACATTAAATCACTTAAGAATGTGCATTTCAAGTAGTGTAAAGTTGTGTTATTATTTTATCAAGAAAAATATCCCTCTCAAATGTCAGGTCTGACCGGAACATTCTTAAGAAGTAACAAAAGAAGTTTGTTCAAATCAAAGTAAATTTACAGATGTCCTTTTTCATTACCAAAGTCACCTTTGAACAGATCAGTCTTTAGTGCAGAGACCTGAGGAACAAACTGACACCAAAATGCATCCAAATGTTCGAAAAGGACTTATAAAAGTCAGACTCCATTGAATACAAGTAAATTTAAGGATTAATTGCATGACAGGGTGTGTGTGCGTGTGTAACCAGTGCCAAAGCATACAGCTTTTTTTAACTGTCAGGCTACAAAACCATTTACACAAATTGTGTACATGTGAGGTTATGCAAATCATAACCAATTTCAGAAAAATAATGTGCCGAAGTCTGTAATTAAGTAGAATATGTTAATTAGACACCACCTTTCTTACACTGTTCAGAACCAGTTGCATTCTGTTGTGCATACACAGCTGTATATTGTGCATATGCAGCTCTGCACACTGAATTTGGAAGAGAAACCAAGATATTCACAAGGCAGTAAGTCATTAAAATGGGAAAAGCAGAGACTGAAAAAAATGCTTAGTAGCCTGATAACTTTCCCAGGCTGCCAATCCAGAAATGAATTAAAATGGTAAGGTATTGATATTACCAAAGACGAGAATTAAGCAATGTAACATGCCAGGGCAGGAACTTACTGAAACTAGAGTTAGATTGAAAAAAAAGGCTTCCAAGTGCCCAAAAAAGTGAAAATCTTTTATCTAATGCTTGAGGATGAAAGAACGTACCTGTCATTTCCTTTATCTATTCTTACTTCTCCTTTTAGACCTTAATGATCTTAAATTGCAGCAGCCCAACCTCCTCCAAAATATCCTTACTTAACCTTATCCTTTCTGAAAAACAATGGAGTCTACTGAAGCCATCAGTGGCTCAACTGCTTACAGCATGATTTTTTTTTAAAAAAAATAGTATTTATTTCAAAATAAATAACTCACTGAGCAGAGGGAGGGTTTTTTTTTCCTGAAAATATAACCAGTTCATATGCAGACGGAGGAACCTGACAGATGTGAAAATAAGAGTACAGTAGTATTAAAGCTGTAGATCTGGGTAGGACTCTTTCTCCCCACCCTTCTAAATCTCCAGGACATGACTGTCTTCAAAGCATTGACACCTGAGTTGCTTGTACATGAGCTCATAATTAACCAGCTTTCAGGGACAGTTTCATTACTGCAGTAACAGATAACAAAAATATCTTTGTTTTCATAAGGCTCCATCCTCTATGAAGAGAAAAGATCCTATGAAACTGAGATTAGTTTATCAGCTGTAATACAGAACAGGTTCAGACATTAGTCATAAAATGGTAGTGGATCTATTTTTAACTACAATTTAACATAGCCAGCTCATGTGGATTAACATCTGCTTCTTAGATGATACTCTTGCTAAAGCAGTCTTAAGACTCTCCCTAATCAGCAGATGTGCACAAATAAAAGACTTCAGTGTGACCAGTCTCTCAGGCAACAGGATACAATAAACAGGACACTGAACTAAGGGAACTGAAGAGGCTTGGATATTCATCTCAAATGCATGCTGGCATGCTCCAAGATCTTCAGTATACATCTAATGAGCTTGGTGCCAAAAAAAGTATTTTAGGGTATCCATATAACACTCCCTTTTTTTATCAGAAAAGAGGTAGGAATAAGGAAAATCTGTTCCATATTGAAAGCCTGCCATAGTAATTTAACAACATAAAATAATTAAGTCTTCATGCATTAATTGTAACAACTTACATGACTTTAAAAAATCTGCAGCACAGTGATGTTATCTTCCCTGCTCATCATTTGGAACAACTTTGCTTTTTTATTATCAGTAAAATATGCTTAATTGATTTTTGAATTTTATTAATTCAAAGCAGATAAACGTATCACCTAAACACTACCAAATGCTTCTGCTGTTCCCCACTGCTGAAGTATTTTGTGTTTCTGGAAATAGAGACTCCTTCACAAGACTTACATAATCCCTCAGAGAGGAGTTTTTCTGTGTTTGGTAAAATACAATTTAAGCAGTACGCTTTACCTCAGCCAAATTCCATCTCATCAGCACTTACATTTACTTGGAAAAAAAAGAATTAAGATTTGGCTTTGCAAGCAAACATTTCATAGGGCAAGTATGATACCAGCATCTATGGCTCAGCATCAAAATAATAAATCCTTTTTAATTAGAAAACTAAAGAAACTGCCTCTTCACAATCCAACATCGCATCACTACATTTTGCTCATGAGAACAAAGTTTACAGTCATTAAGTTGCACATAAAGGGTTTATTTTAAATGTTTTAAAGATAGAGTTACATCATAATTATAAAAATTACTTACAGAATTAAGTAACAGATTTAAAGTGTTTATACTTCTAAATGAAGAGAACAGGGAACTGTCTACATTGTTCAAAATAAAATAAAAATAATGAAACCAAGCTCTAAAGATGAAGTCATTACCTAATTTTAAAATGTGAACACGAAGACCTTTGAACTATACACATACCAAGAACCATCCAAATTGCACTAATGATGTAAAATACAAAAAGCACAGCATTTTCAAGGAACCAGAAACTGTTTTTACCATAATTCTTTTCCCTGAATCAACCAGTCAGTTCCACCTGAAGATAAAGCCTCCATTTTAAACAATTCACTTAAAGAAGGCTTCTACCTGCTGCAATAAAAAGGGTTTTCCCCATAGTCTACTCCAACATAGTTTAGGGTTTGGCACTCAAAAAAAAAGAAGAAAAATGTAGTGTTTTGCTAAGCAACTGTGATTTTATTTTTTCTTTAACAGAATACATGGTCCCTTCAAATGCTGTATGACACATACAACTGGAAAATTACCTTCCGTTGGCACTATGCTTGTCTCACCGGTGCATTTAATCCTACTAACAACCATTAAAACAGTACAATAAGCAAATTCACAAAAAACTGAACACAAAATAAAAACAGAACGAAACAAAAACCTAAACACTTTAACATGCAACTTTAGTTTGTTACATTGAATGTTCTAACCCTCTAAGCATGCAAAAAAGGATGGTCTGCATTTAATTTGGTGGTTTTTTTTCCTTTTAAAAAGTTTTACATGGCAGCCTGACATCACACACACGCACACACACAATATACAACAATACTACAGCAGGTAAATGTGAAAGGTGAATAACTTTTATACAAAGATCCATGGCTTGTGCCATCACAAGCCCTGTGTGATTTTGGAAAGTAATGTTGAACCCCTATAACAAGGAACCAACATTTAGTTACCAGGGTAACGCAAGCACTGCATGCAGATCTGAAACATGAGCCTAAAACAAAGCCCAAAGCAGATGGGCAGGGAGCAGAATTAGTTTCAAGCCTCAAAAAGGTGGTTTAAGCTATCAAAAAAAAAAAAAAGATGAAAAGAAATACCCACACAACAGACAACGGGGACATCTAAAAACAACCGTAAAATTTACAGTTTATAGATTATACTTTAATTGGCAGAATATGTGGTGTATTAAAGAGGCTTGCAGAAAACCCACAAATGCAAGCCTAATGCTAAAAATGTTCCAGTAGACCTAAACCTCTGATATTTCAAAACAAACCGTGTATTCCTCAGATATATAGCCCAAAGTTCAGTATACTAGGTTATTTGTGTATCTTGTGTATAATCAATACACTCACTTATTCTTGTGCCACAAATATCAACTTGGGCTCATGGAGCCAGGCTCAGCTTTGAGATTTACATGCAGGACTCTTAAGAGTCAATAGAAAACACATAACAGATCTGCAGGATGAAAACACTGTGTTGCAAATCTGCTCACTTTGTTCAAAACACAAGGAACATTTACGACTCAGGTACTTAGTGCTTAAGGACTGCATTGAGAAGCTATTCACTGAAAGACAACAGCCTGCCTTTTGTTGCCCATGATGAAATACTGAACATAATGCAATACAGTAGCAATGGACAAAGAATTAAGGTATCATATTTATATGGAGAGTATTTATTACCATTCAACAGCATAATGAGGCACTAGCCTTAAGGCTAAAATATGAAATCAGGCAAAAAAGATGGACAGAAAGGGGCTTAAACCACTGAGTCTTCAATATCAAGAATAGCTACAATGGAGGTCATCCAGACCTCTGCTCTCTGATTAACAGCACCTCTCTTGCATCCTTCCACTAATGGCATACGGTTGCGTATCAGAGTATTTTTCCTTCCAACAACAGTGTTGACTGCTGTGACATACTGTATTTCTGTAAAAAGAGTTCTTGGAAATGTGCAGAGCTCTGCCTTAATATAACATGACAACTTTCTTTCTGTGCTGATTGTTGTTGCAATTCTGATACTTTTAAAAGCTGCCACACTTGAAAAACCTTAATTTTCATTTACAACTATCTCACAAGATTAAAATCGTGAAAGGATTTTGCTGTTGTGGGCTGCTATTTACATCCACAATCTAATGCAGATGACTGAACCGCTGAGACTGCATATAGCTTCCATTAGATAGTACACCACTGGCATGCAGAACTCTACTGTTCATAGAATGAAATTCACGTTAACAGCATACCTCAAAGCAAGTACAATGTACACCACAAAAGGCAACAACAGGTTTAAGCTGTAGATTTGTCTGGACACTCCTTATGTGGAAAAGCCAGAAAGCATAAATTGGGAAGATGCCTTCTTGAACCAAAATGGTTAAAAAGAAAACAAACCAAACAAAGAAACAAAGGAACACAACAGACTGAGCAGAAGGCAACAGACAGTTCTCCTTGTCTAAAGTAAGTCTTCAATGAAAAAGGACACCCCTTCCCACCCCCCTGGCATGAGATTGTATTTACCAGTAAAATGTTAACTACTGTTAGCCTTCTAAGTCCACACATAAACATTCAGGTTGCTAGATTTTGATATTAAATGAGACTACTGACTGCCAATGCGTAGTCTAAAGTCTTCTGAAGTAGCATATATACTGTTAAAGTTGTGGCACCAAGCACTTGGGTTTTGCTAAGAAGTGTGTATAACAAAGAAATAAATACAACATCTAGGATTGAAGGCAGCCTTGTTGCATGTATTTTCTGGTTCCTACAACTTGTATATATAGGCCATTAACCTGCAATTTCTAATTAACTGGTTATACAGATTAAATATATTTTTATAGTTTAAAGCCTTTTCAACTGAAAGGTGTGCAAGTCAAACACTTCATATCCTACTGCCCTGTGACTAGTAAAAATGCACAAGTATTTCCATGTACTGCAAGTTCTTAAAAAGCTAAATTTGAAACAAAGTGTAGAAACACAGCAAATTGATGTTACTTGGGTTAGGCACTCCTCAATGCTGCACAAACTGTTCAAACCTTTCAGAAAGTCACCTCTGTCCCAACCCTGAAAACAAGGACTGCCGATAGCCAAGAAATTAAATTTAATGTTACAAAAGAAGGCATATCAAAATATCAAACTACACTTGCATGTGGCAGTTGAACAAGTGAGTGCAAGGTTGAAGAAAAAGTTAAAATGTATGAAGAAATTTAGATTAATGATTACAATACTAGATCAACTTCACACAGCTTGAATTTGCAGCTGTTCTTTGCTTTTAACTCCCTCCTGCCCAATATATTGACTTCCTTCATGAAAAGGAGTTCTCTTACACAAAATGTGTCATGTTTGTTTATATTATTCAGAACAAAACAGTTTTGCTGGCAGAGATTGTGGGTTCGCAGGGACATTTAAGCTTTCATTAAACTGGAAAGCAGTCAAGTCTTTGAGTTTACAAATTTTACATTTAATAGTTCCACAAATTTGGCAAATGTTCACAATGACGTCTAGGATGTCTTCACCAAATCGTAGACATAAATATGGAAATCATCATCAAACTTGATGAAATAGACAGATGGTTTGGCTTCAACTTGATGAATGACCATGCCAGTCCTTTTTGAGCCATCTTCTTTGGCATATTCCACTTGTTTACCTACCAGGCTGTCCACAACTTCACCTGGTTCCCGTTCTGCAGGGGGTGAATCATCTGTAACACAAAAAAACAGTGTACTTTGGTAGACATTAATGGAATTTATAATACAGAAGACAAGTGCAGCGTCTTTTTTAAAATTCATACAAAACAATCAGAAGTTTTGAATATAAAGTATGTAGAATATTAGTTTTGTTCAGACAAGCCCTTAATGATTGCCACGCTTCTAGAAAGTACAGTTGCAGAAGATTTTTCAAGTAATACTGTTTTCAGTTTTATTAAGACAAAAATAGCACTTTGATTGATAAGAGAAGCAAATCTTTTGAGATGAAGGTTTACGCACAAGCTATAGAAAATGGCTGTGGATAACTGAATTTAAGCCACCAGCAGAAAAAGGCACTGGGTTTCCTTAGCAGAAAGGCGGGCAACCTAAATTCCCTCTTTCCACACACTTCATTCAAAGCTTCAGTGCACGAATGCCACTTCAACAAAAACATGCAAGATGACAGTAAGTGTAAACTCCTTATTAAAAGGGGCTTTTGACTCCATATTGGAATAATGCTGTTGGTAAAGTCTAACAATATTATTTGCTTATCTAGCAAAACCTAGCCAGAAATATCTTTGTATTTTAGATGATACTAAACTTGGATACAAAAAGGCATGATTTCTAACACGCCAGTTGCCAAGGGGCTGGTTACAAGACAAACACAGAACTAATGTGATAAAAGGTTCTCCACTGTACTGGAGAACCGGAACCTAACCACACCTTCTTTCTCAGCTTGTCTTCTTTTTGACTTGCTTAGAAAATTTGTGTTTTGTATTTCAGTGAGGAATACAAGTTTTAGTAACGGTCACACCTGATGTGGCTTTTAGTTTGGAAATCCTAAGATTTCAAATTAGTGGCTTTGTTCCAAGTTTGAAGTAAGAATCCCTTACAGATTTCACCCATTTTCTTTTCAGTTCTGTGAGTTGTAAAAGAACTCCCAAAGGAGGAAAAAAAAAAACCAAAACCAACAGGGAATGAATAGATTGGCTTGTACTCACACTTAAGATTCTTCCACAAACTTAAGAAGTTTCTCTTTCACTTTTTGTTTCAGTTCCTCTGTAAATGCACTGTCATACATAGTAATTATCCTCTTAATATCAGTTTTATGTAAAGAGTCTTCCTTGGCAAAAATGCAAGTTAAACTCTTACATTTTCATTTAGAAGGAATTTTGTAGTGTTGACAAAGTTTTCATATCAGATCCCTCAATACATTTTCCCCTTACCAAAAAAAGCACAAAAGAAATTATCTAAATTTCATCTCCTCCTCACATATGCAAGGCCTGTCTTCGAGAAGAGAGAGTTCCCTAGAACTTTTAGTTCCACCAAATTTGCAGGCATACTTCCAGGTATTTTAAAATTTGATCCGAAAAATACTACTCAACATCCAACCATTGACTTAAGGACACAATTCAGAAGATACAGAAAGCACTCAGATTCAGGGAAGGTAGCAAATGCTTAGAAGTGGTTTGGAAACAGGTAAGCAGTAGGTAGTCTCATGACTGAGCATGGGGAAAATGCATTAAAACCAATCAGCATAGTAGTTCTTTCCCTACTTCACCCTCAAAAGTGGAAGAAAACAAAGCAGACTTAAAATATATTCCAACTTCTTTTTAGTAGTTAAGACAAAGAACAAATCATTTGAAGGTTCAAATCTGAAAGAGCTCGCTTTATTTCTTTAGGAAGAGGACGGTCACTTTTTCCTGTTAACATTTGTGGCTCACTCTTTATAAGCAGCAGATACATTGCTTTTTGTTAGGAGTGGAGGAAAAGCAGTATCTAAGCACAGATAGATACTGTGTATCTGCTAGATACACTACAGATATTATGCAAATAAGTGCCACTTGTTTATTTAGCCAGCAGACTGTTACCAGAGCTAGATCTGAAGGAAGTCAGTCTCAAACTCAATAAACTAATTGTAACTAATACTTATGTAAACACTACATAGCCAACCACAACAGTTATCCAATTATTATTTTTCTTTAAAGCCCAGATTTCCTCTGTGAGAAAGTGTTTTAGGTATACAGGAGAAATAGAAACAAAGTATTCTTTACAAGTTTTTTTTCCTCTATTTTTATACTGGCCATCCATATTTCTTGAACAATATTGATTCCGTGAAACTCTACATTAACAGGAAAAGCCCCAATGACTTTAACTTCGAGTAGGTAGGGGGAAAAAATATCCCTCCTGATCCAATTTTTCTTCCTAATTTTCCTTGCTTGTGTGTTGCAACATGTGTGAGAAAACAGATTTTCAAAAGATTTGTACTTCTTTCTCCCAAGAAACTACTCCAAAGTTTTTCACACTGAAGACACCTACCCCAATGAACTTAATCTGACTACATTAATAGGCCCCAAAATAATATTCCCACAGGAACTGCTTCAGAAACACAGCTTAAGAGTCACCTCAACAAGCTGTGATACTTCTGTAAGAAAACAACAGTGGAAACCTTGTGGTTTGTCAGTTTCCATTAAAAAATTCCAAGCATAAACTCTTCCACAGTAGTATGTACATACTTTCATCAGAATTAGGAATAATTATAGAAAAGGCTTTTCCTGCATATGTCCTTTGTTGTTGTGATACTTTAAAAAAAAAAATAAAATTGAAGGGAGTAATCAAACATTAATATAAAAAGCTGCCTCTTTCAAACTGTAACTGGCCTACTTACTCGAATCAGGCATAATGCGAAGGTCACCTTCTTTATAATCATCTAAGAGTTGATACATGTACAAGACGGGATCTTTCTCATAGGTAATATAAAACCACGTGTTCATAATAGGAGCTCGAGCCAAAACCATCCCCCTCCATTCATCTTTTGAGCCATCTTCTGTTTCAAACATGTGTTCCACAGCTTTACCAATCATTGTGTCTGCCAGGTGGGCATCACTAATTCGAGATGAAGCTGAAATGACAGCATTTCATAAGTTCATTCAAAAGCACAGATACCTGTCTTTGTGAAAAATAACCTTTATCCTGATTCATAAACAAATACGATTCTAAGTTAGTCAATTCACATACAAAACAAACACTATCCATTCCATAGAGTTTACTACCCACTGCAGAACTTTAGCAAAGTTGTTGAAATAACATATATCATTGTACTCCCCATGACTAAACAACCATAATGCAACGAAAGTTAGATCAATCAAAGCCACAGCAGTGAAGATTCCTTGTATTTTATTTACCTAGGCACTGGAGGGAGCAAGGCAGGCAGAGAAGAAGAGGAAGAGAGGCCAGTCACAGAACAGTTCTATGAAGTTATTAATGAAACTTTAGAGTTTGGTTCCCCTCTAATGCTACTCTGGAGACTGCTACCAATTGCTTAGCAGTCAGAAGAAGGAACAAGCTTATTCTGTTTGTAAACTACTAAATACTTGGGTAAATATTGAACTTTGCAGTTTGAAAGACCTGCAGTTTAGCAATCCAGTGGTAATTCTGAAAATCAAAAAACCTTGTTACTAATCAAGTTATTATACTTCGAAAATGCCTTTTCCCTCCATTATTAGAAGTACTTGGGCAAAGTACATGAGGAAAACTGTGACATTATTACTGTCAGACACACACAACAGACAACACAGCCAAGAGTGCTCAGAGTTTAAATTTTAACAGAAATATCAATGTTAAGTTTACATATTGTTCTTAGGGATAAGACTCTAAACAAAAACTATAGAATGTACTGCATACTACTTAAAGACAGCAGACAGTACTGCACTCACTGGTATCATCAAACCTTAGCGGAATCAAGAAAATTTAAATAGAGCATTTAGACTGCCTGCCATATGACAAAAATGAATTTGACTAATAACATTTAAGATGTTATCTTCAGGGAAGTCTGGAGAGATTAGTGGAGCATATTTAATAGTAAATGTCAGCCTATATGCATGTGAATTTAGGAGAAAAACCCAAAACACTTACCAACTCTGTCTGGAAGAACTTCAAGTGCTGAAACTCTTTCATCTTTGTGCAGTTCTAGTCCATACACACAGTCAAATCCATCATACTTTATAAGATAGAGAGAGGGATTTACAGGAACTTGATCAAGAACTGTGCCCTTCCACTGTGTTACAGGTCCACTCCCTTCTTTCCATCCATGCTGTATTCTGCAGCCTACAATATTTCTTCGTGGCTGAGAAATAGGTTTGCTTGGTCCCACATTGTTTCTATGCTTTCTGTATACAGGTACAAACATAATGTTAAACAAGTATATACACATTCAAAATTCTACTCCAGACAAAAGCTGTGTGCTTTAAGATGGTAATATATTTAGCAGCTTAGTGCACTTTATTCAAATTAGGGTATAAAACACATTACACTACATTGGAAAAAAGAAAAACACACTGAAAAGTAGTGAAACATTTTTGATGTGCTTTATAGGTCAGTTTCCTAATAGTTGTTTCTAAAACTAGTTTGCTTAAGCCAAAAGAACTATTTCAGCCTTTGCTACACTGAATGTGAAAAGTAAAACTCACCTGATCAGGTCTCAAATCACAAGGTTACCTGACATTATTGTAACTTTACTATCTTTTTGCTCTCTGCAGAATACTAAACACAAATCCTGCCCCAGGAGGAAGAAGTTAGTGGAAACATTACCAGTAGCTGACTAAAATTCTTCCGAGGCATTTGTTTTCCCTAACCTGCATTTTCACCTGAAGGAAATTTAGCTTCCTTCTGCACTTACAGATATTTTTGACTCTGAGTATTTTTAAAGACACATGGTAAGTACAACACTTCTCTAGCATTCCTTTGTAGTATAGCAAAAGAAAAATGATATGTAATGGTAACGGCAATGGCAATAAAAGGGATACTCCTCAATGTGGAAAACAGGTTACACATACTTTTTTGTCCTTCCTCTGTTTTCATGGAAGTTGCATGGAAATTCCCTCTGGTGAGTAACAGTTGTTCTGATCAACCGTCATGCAAGCTATTTGACAGTTTCAAATCACTGGAAGTGTTACACAAGTTTTGTTCTACCGAGTTATTAGAAACACTAATGACAATTTTGAGTACAAATGTAAGAAACTAAGAAACATTATCACAGTATAGTGGTGACAAGAAATGAATATTATGTCTGTTTTAGCATGTTAGGTTTAGCACTTAACTCATTCCTAAAAAGATTATTTAGAGGGTTGCCTGATAAGAATTCTCATGAATGCCAACTAGTTGGAAAATAAATTTTTGGGCTACTACTTGTAGCATGCTTCATTTAAATGGCAAGAAAATATGCACATCACTAGCATTCTCAAAAGCAACACCTGAAAGAGAAAATCAGTTGCAGAAAACAATACTCTTCCTTGGATTACAGAAAGTGTCCAAAGAAAAATGTCTCCAGGATCAATGAATGCTCTCAGAGGAGTCCCTATGTGATCCAAAAAATGCAAGTAACAATCATATCACTGAAATCCTGGAAGCAGACCTGCAGAATAATGCACTCACTACATCACACTGGAACATATAATGCTGAAGATGTAATCATAACTATTAAAAACAAGATGTACAATTCCTTCAGCAGCTTGTCCGAACCTCCAGATTTTCATTCACTGTGAACATCTTAGCAGAGAGTTTTGTCAAATTTCACTTCTGTTATCACTTGACCTTTTCAGCAAGATCAAACTGCAGTTTTTGTATTCCTAGCTTTGACAGTACAGATTATTGCAGGAACTCCAGCCTCTTCAGTTAAGAGGTGTCCCACAAAGTTGGTTCTAATTTTATGCAGAAAGGAGAACGCACTTTCAAATTCTAGTTCTTGCTCACCTTGCACACACTTTTTTTTTTTATATGTAATATCCTCAGTAATAGTTTACTATTACAAAATGAGATAAGAAACCTGGTTCTCAACACAATAAAAATTAGTTTGTTTTGCATGCAATTCATTTATTTAGTTCTAAGGAATCATAATTCCTTTCTAAAGCAGAATAAAACCAACTGATGATAAAAAAAAATTAAAATTTTTAAAGTTTGTCTATGCTGCTCACCGTGTCATCATTGATAAAGGTAAAAATAACACTGTTCATGTTCAACTTCACAGCCAATTTTTTTTCTGCCTATAAAGCATAATCCAGTTTAATGTTTAAATTGCAACAATTAAGTGAAAAGCTTCCCACTCATTTTAAAAAACATGATGGCAAAAGGCGATACAGTTAACTGAGTTCAAATTGGTAACTACTTTAAAAATGCCTCAGAGAGCAAAAAGCATTACAAATTTAATTACAAGTCAAGTACCCACCAGGTGTTCAAATTTTTGTCTGAAGGTTGTACTACTGAACAGCCATTCACTCTCATTTGCAGTGAGTGGTTCATATTACAAGAAATGAGATTTTCAAACTAGCACATTACCAAGCAATACCTACTTCTTGCATCTGAACATGTTGTAAGAAAGCAAGCATAGGTTTCTAGCCATCAATAAATAATAGCTATGCATATCCTTCCATGCAAGACAACCAAGTAACCAACTCAAACCTCTTGTCTCCTCAACAGTGTGTTATTTCTGTCATACACCAAGTAATACTAATGTACATAAACTTCTATGTTGCTATCTCCAGAAGGTCCAACAAAATTTTTTTCTTCTGTTTCATTAGAATTATCTATAAAATTCCACGAAGATTTGCTCTTGAAGACTGGATAACAATTTTCCTAGATGTGTAAAACATGGAGCCAGGAAAAACAGAAAATAGGAAGTCCCTCATTGTGAATGGCCCTTCAGTCCCCAAAAGTTTCACATCCTCTTCCTTATCTTTAAGCTAGCAGCTCTTAAGTGAAACCTATTTATGTGAAAAGGTTTCATTATCAGATCCAGATACTTTAGAAACTTTCTAGAGACCAGACAGGCAGAAGAAAGAAGTCTTCCCAGATTTTAAAGTTGTATTTATATGGTTCTCACACAAACTTTTATTTGGCAGCTCTACCAGGGAAACCAATGCAGTACGGAACTGCATAGGACTGGTAGCAGAAAAATCAACCATTATGCTTAAAAGACAAACTAGCATTTATAAAAAGGAGAATGGCAATTCCCAATAACCCTATCAAGTAAAGTTACCCATTTAGGTTTGGTTGTTGATTTTTTTTTCTTTTTTTCTGACCACCTGATCTCAGAAAAACACCACAGGGTAGAACTAAGGAAAAAACCAGAAGGGTGAAAGAAAACCACACCCCTTGGATATGTAAAAAAAGGCACAACTATGGGAAACAGGAAGTAAAACTACAAAACAGTGTAAAGGCAGTACAGCAGTAATGTTTAGTACAGTTTCAAGTCCTTCTGGTGCCAAGCAGAGAAGTTATTAAAAATAGGACCCAAAACTTATTACAATTGTGATCTTCTTACAGACTACCATTAATAGCAGAACGGTAATGAGAGAATTGTTATCAACTACTTTTCACAATATTCAGACTATGAGGCACACTAGTTGAGACAAAAGTTTTGAAGTACTTTCTGCACTCCCTCAAAACCCATCACACAGTTGTGAATTTCATCTTCAAATGCTGCAGCAATCAAGATTAAAAGTTAGCTTAAAGTGGGATCAGAAACTCAAAATGGTTAAGTTCACCTGCAGTTTAATTGCAGGTATAACCTGCACTCAAAGTCCTTGAATTGCCAACTACAAGAGATCTGGACAGCCTATGAAGAAAAGATTGTTTTATACTCACACTATTTCTTGTACTCTTTCCTTGTGCACCAAAGGTGGGAAGAATGAGATCTGGGAGATTACCGACTGATCTGATGCCAGTGAGATCAGCTTCACATTGCCAGAGATCACCACTACTCATTGACAGCATACTTGGAAGAACTACCCTGTAACCATGGAAACCTTTTCCAAAAGGCTCAATGCTTACTACCATTAAGAGTTCAGAAGACTCATCCACACTGCTCATTCTATCACATCCTCAATTACTGACGTCATGCCCTGTTCCATCCTCTTGGCTCCTTCCTCTGCCACAAACCTTCTGAAACTAGTTTAAAATCTCCTTGATGGCCTTTGAGTGCCAGTAGGCTTGTTCCTCTTTTACTTTACATGAGGAGTAACTAACTAACCAACTGAATCAGTGACAAAGCATGCATTACTAACTCACAGCCTACCGTAACAGCTCAGAGTAGTATCAGCATGTATTACTACGTGGTCATTCATATCCTACTCGTTTATGGTAAACTACTATGGTCTACTACTCTGCCTCATTCTCAGAAAAGTCAGTGAGCAGCACATGAGAAATCATCTGGGTTTTGTACTAAAAAACTTTGCTAAATAATTAATAAACAATTGAACCAGGCTAAATTAACATAAAACTAAGGTGGATGCTTAAGTTAAATGCTTCAAAAGCACATCACTTAGGATCAAAACTTCTTATGCCCCATAAAAGCCTTTATGCTAACGAATTTACAGCCTATTTAGGTATTTAAAAAAGTGTATAACACCACAACAGTAAAGACAAATCTAGCCACCCTCAAGTACAAAAGGCAACCCACCTCTGATAGTCTTCCCATCATACACTCCTTTCTCTGAGCGGTTGAAAGAGAACAAGAGAAATTAAGTTTTAACCAACTCCACCTGCCCCTACACAAATAAATGTTTCTCTTTGCCTTCTATGAAGATAGACAAGAATGGATAATGATGACCTGGTGGAAGGGATAAGAGTAGTTTTACATCAGGTGTTGTCTCTGGGGAACAGTTAACACTGTTAGCAGTGATTAACTATGTTAATCATAGAAAATACACCTGCCAAACAAATTGGGTTTGATTGATGCACTACTATATGAGTTTATACTTAAAATACAACTAGGAACATTTTAATAAGTTTCACACTTGCTCAGCTTAGATTTCTCCCACCAGAGATGTAGCAAGATACGGTATCTTGCTGTTCGACACCAAGACAAATTATGCTCAGAACTTTACCTCTGTTTTCACATAGCTACTCACCAATGTTCAGCTGCTACTATTTAAAAATGTCGTAAAATACACATCATATATGCGTAGGATAAGCAGGTATCCTTCACACCCAAATAGCAGACTCTTTACAAAAGTAATTCAGTATATTCGTTATTTTAGAAAGGTGAAAAATCCTTTTGAAAACTACAGTTGTGATGAATGCAAGATAAGGTTTCCAGACTGAGTTATCAGTAAGCATGCTTTACAGTTTTTATTGGCCTGGTGACGATGCATTAACTCTGTTCCAGAGAACAGAGATCCTACAGTACAAGTACCTAATTTCTGGCTACCAGCTCCTTCTCTCCTAATTCCAGAAAGAACTACAAAATTGTATTTAAGGATAATTTCATATTAACAGTCAAAATGATGTTTAAAACTCTACTTGTGGGGCATTCTTTCCTACCATCCTCCTGAAAGAAAGTCTGACTCTACACAGATATACAGACTGAATATTATTCCACATGATTTTCAAGAACAAAGTGAGTGGAATACTAGATATATATCTAGGACAGTACTTCCAGTTAATGAGAGCTATACTTTAATAAAAATGCTAACTTACTTGTGGGAAGTTCTTTTCTTCATCATGCTGGCAGACACTCCTGCATGACCTACAATATAAATGAAGATGGAATTATAGAAAACTAAAGCGTGTATTCAATGCCAAAAAAAGCCATCTTATACAAGTCTTCCTTTTGAATGTTAAAACACAAAGAAACCAAACACTTCATGTTATGACTGATCAATGAATTGTTACAATGGGAGAGCACTCTGCAGAGACAGACACAGGCTACATGCTCATGAAAGTCAGGGCTGAACAGAAGGAGTGACTGACCACAAGTATTAAAAAGAAAGCGGAACTTAACACAACAGGGGCCTGTGTGATCTTTGTTCTAGGCAAATGGCTGTAACAGTTGAGATAATCAATCAGCTCCAACAGTTTAGTGAATCAACTGGCTGTGTAACTTTTCATCCTTGAATTAATAAAAAAGTGCAGATATATGTCTTCCCGAGTTAGCAAGACCAGCACTGGAGAATTATATACACATCTCAACCTAAAACAGCATATAAAAACTGAACAATGAACAAAAAGAGCTCTGAGAAGAGTAACAGGCTTGAACTAGCTTTAACCCATGTATTCCTTCCCAGCAACTGGGGACACCCAGTGTGGTGATGGTGAGCATGTTACAGAGACCAGCAAACAGAATCACATTTGTACTGAGATGCAACTGCATTTTGCAATAATTATATTCTGTTAAGTACTGGTGGTTTTATGGTTGTATGGTTTATCTGCTAAAACAAAAACTATTGCAATGTCAAAAAAAATTTAAAAAAAGGTATTAAAACATTAAACCCTCGTTGTGTGCAACACATAAGAGAACCTGGTCAGGACAGTAGTGGACTCTTGACAATAACTAGCATCATGGCCATGATAATCTGTGACATAACATGGTGAATGTTATTTACTAACAATTCAATAATACTGGGAATTCTGATTTAGCATTTCAGTTATGAATAAAAGCCTAAGAGAGGTGACTTACACTGCAAGTACGGAAGACTAGTGAAAAGACTGTCTGCAGGCAGCACCCGTACTGTTTAGAAGATGCAAAACATTGTGAGTGTTAACAAAGGCTGGAAAAGGCTGATAAATTTGAAAAACAGCAATGAAGAAATGCTAAGTAGGATTTTTCATGGATAGAAGAACATTGCACTGATCCCAGGGATATTTTGGGAGGTATATGAAAAATGGAAAGCTTCTACTGAGTTGAAGAGAGGAAAGGGGGCTCACCCTGGTTGTTAGAAAGCTACTTGTGAGCAGTAGTGAAGTCGTGGGCAGAGAAGATACGAAAGAACAAGATGATAGTGATAGAAAAAAGTTATAAAAGAGAACTTGATGTATAAAAAGCTGATGTGCACATCTAGAAAAATTAAACTTAAGTTCTTAGAATGAAAATTGCAGCCTCAGATCATATCCAATATGCACATGTGTAGGGATCACTTACTAAGGTCGACTAAAATAGAACCTGTTAAAGTGAAGGATGCTATGTATGCGAAGGATGACAAATGGTCAGGAGATGTCTGGCTTGATAGTGATTCTCCCGGTCTTCTCATTGTACTGGTCTGGTCTGGGATAAAGTTACCTTTCTTCACAGTAGCTTGTACGGGGTTGTATTTTGGATTTGTGCTGGACACAGTGTTGGTAACACAGGGATGTTTTAGCAGCAACTGTCTGGCAACTAAGTATCGCCCAGCCACTCGCTCACTTCCCTCCTCTTCACCCCCCAGTGAAATGGTGGGACAATCAAAAGGGTAAAAGTGAGGAGAAAAATACCCTCATGGCTTGAGATAAAAACAGTTTAATTATTAAAAAGAGATTATTACAATAATTATTAAAAAAAAACTGTAGGAAAAAGAGAAAAATAGTCACCACACAGATGAGAAAGAAAAATAAAACCCAAGAAAGACAAGTGATACAAAAAACAATGGCTCACCACCAACCGATGCCAAGCCAGTCCCTAAGCAGCGACCTCCACACCAACCTCTGCCCAGGTTTTGCTGCTGAGCATGACATCATATGGTTTGGGGTATCCCTTTGGTCTGTTGGGGTCAGCTGTCCCAGCTGTGTCCCCTCTCAACTTCTTGTGCACACACACCCCCCCCCCCCAGCATACTCACTGGTGTGGCAGTCTGAGGAGCAGAAGAGGCCTTGATGCTCTGTAAGCACTGCTCAGCAATAGCTAAAACATCCCCGTGTTATCAACACTGTTTCTGAACAAAACACCATCACAAATCCGAAAAATAGCCCCACACTAGCTACTATGAAGAAAATTAACTCTACCGCAGCCAAACCCAGCACATTCTCCACCCCTTACTCCATACCATTTACACCATGCTTAGGTTCCACATTATCCAATACATCCTCATTAACCATCACACCACTTCCCATCCTCTGATACAATATACGTATATCATTCCCTCAGTCTACGGACCATCCCTGTGAAACGTCTTTAAAGTGTCCATATATGTCCATGAAATGTCCATTGAGTTCATTTAGTCCACGACTTTGGGCTACATCTGTTAAAGTGGTCACTCAGGACAGGAGAGGTGGTCTGCTGGGTGGAGATACTGGGTAACAAAGCCAGCTCAGTTTGGGTCACCTGCTTCTTGTAAGGCTTGTTATTTGTTGGTTCAGGTGGTTCCTACTACAGTAGTTCCTATAACATGCAATTCAACTCATGGATTATTTTCACCCAGGGTAAAATCACCTTAAGATACTGTCATGATTTAGCCCCAGCTGGCAAAGAACAACACTTGCTCTGGCTGGGACGGGGTGAAGAATCAGAAGAAAAAGGCAAAACTCATGGGCTGGCATAAAGAGAGTTTAACAGAATAGCAAAGGAAGAGCAAAACAATAACAATGCTGATAAAAGAATATACAAAAAACAATTAATGCACAATTTAACCACTCACTGACCAGAACCTGAAATGCCAAGCCTGCCCCTGAGCAGTGACTCCTGCCCCACTGCCGGCCAGCTCCCCCAGCTATATACTGGGCAAGACATCACATGGTATCGAAAACCATTTTGGCTAGCTTGGGTCAGCCATCAGGCCAGTGTCCTGTCCCACCTGCTTATGAAATTTAACCCTATCCCTGCTGGAACCAGTACACTATCCACCCCTTATTCTATACTATCTATGTAATGCCTGGATCTTGCACTTTTCAATTAATGACCACCAGTTTTCCTTGTCTGTGTGATCTCTCTCTTTCTCTGCATACAGACATCATTCCCTTAGTCTACGGGCCATCCCTCTAAAATGTCTTTTGAGTTCATTTAATCCATGACTTTGGGCTCCATCTGTCATAACAGTCTCTCAGGGCATGAAAGATGATGTATAGTGTTGGACTGTTGCACGCTGTATCTGGAGCTTGCGGCTGGTGTATCTGGAGCTTGCAGCTGGTGTATCTAGCATGGCCCATGCCCATGGTCCACAGGTTGAAGACGTTGATCTCAAGAAGTTGCTGGGTGCCAGTCTGCTCCCATCAATGCTGTGTTTTACTCTGTTTTCAAAGTTCATTCTTCATTAGTTTGTGTGAATCTTACTGTAGTACCATTGATACTGCATATAGAAATTGTAGTAGTAATGACATAAAGTGGCAGGGTTACTTAGCAATTAACATCACACACTTTGATTTATTGGCTATTCTCACACAAAATCAAATACCCATGAGGAACTTCCCATCAGACTTCCCCATCCTTCCACATCACCCACCAAGTGCACTCAGGTCCTCGAGCAAAAGCAATCCCACAGATGGGTCTACCTTTGCCTGAGACAGAACTAACCCAAACTGTATTCCCTAACATATTCTTCATGTGCACTATGGGGACTTTATCCCCTTCTACAGTATGTGGAAGTTTTGACTAGGAAGGGCCAGCTCGAGTGGTAGGTCCTCTGGTGTTAACTAACCAAGTAGCTTTAACTAAATGTGTATCCCACTCTCTTAAGGTCCCAACACCCATTGCTCTCGTGTAGTTTTTAGCAGTCCATTGTATTGTTCAATCTTCCCAGAGACTGGTGCATTACAGGGGATGTGATATACCCACTCAATACCGTGCTCTTTGGCCCAGGTTCTTGTGAAAATGAATCCTGTTGTTTGACTCAGTTCTTTCTGGGTGCCATTTCACCATGCTTTTCAAGGCCCAGGATAGTGTTCCAGGCCCAGGATAGTGTTCCAGGCGGTGGCATAGGATATGTTTCCAGCCATCCGGTGGTTGCTTCCACCATTTTAAGCACATAGCCCTTGCCTTGGCAGATTGTGGGAGGCCTCCCCATATTTATATTTCAGCCATTATCCTCCATACCAGAGAGGTTTAAACCATTTGGTCTGCTTGACTGCAGTGCATGCTTCACATTCATGGATAATCTGTGCAATAACGTCCATGGCAAAGTCCACCCCTCGGTCATGAGCCCAGCTATATGTGGCCATATGCTATAGCCCAGCTATATGCTGCATCTCTTCCTTGATGGCCTGAGGTGTCATGCGCCCACCAAATTATAAATAATTCATGCTTATGTTGCCAGTCCAGACCTACCTAAGCCACTTAAATCTTAGCAGCCTGATCAACCTGCTGGTTGTTTTGATGTTCCTCAATGGCCTGACTCTTAGGTACATGGGTATCTACGTGATGTACTTTTAAAAACAACTTCTCTATGTAGGCAGCAATATCTTGCCACAATAGGGCAGTCCAGATGCGTTTGCCTCTGCACTGCCAGTTGCTCTGCTTGCATTTCTGGAACCACCCCACAGAGCATCTGCCACCATCCATGAGTCAGTATAGAGTTAGAGTATTGGCCACTTTTCTTGACTCACAACATCTAAAACCATCTGGATGGTTTTCACATCTGCAAACTGGCTCCTTCACCTTCCCCTTCAGCAGTCTGTTGTATAAGACCCCATATAGCAGCCTTCTACCTCTGATGCTTTCCCACAATGCGACAGGATCTGTCATATTTCTTCTCATTTTCTGGCAGTTTATTATACAGTGGGGCCTTTTCAGCATGTGTCACCTCCCCCTCTGGTGACATTCCAAAATCTTTGCCTTCTGGACAGCCCATGATCACTTCCAAAATTCCTAGGGGACCGGGATTTCCCATTTGGGCTCATTGTATGATCAGTGCAACCCACTTACTCCACCGTAGCATCAGCTGCACGATGTGTAGAGGGGACCCTTTCTTTGAACATCCATCCCAGCACCAGCAGTCAGGGTACTAAGAGAAGCTGGGCTTCCCTACCAACCACTTCCAAAGCAGCTCAAACTTCTTCATATGCTGCCAATATCTCTTTTTCTGTTGGAGTATAGCAGGCTTCGTATCCTCTGTATCCCCGACTCCAAAACCCTATGGGTCAGGCCTTGAGTCTCCCTTGGTGCTTTCTGCCAGAGGCTCCAGGTAGGGCCATTCTTCCTGGCTGTGGTGTAGAGCACGTTTTTAACTTCTTGCCCTACCCAGATTAGTCCCAGGGCTGGTGCATGAACTATTTCCTGCTTAATTTGCTAAAAGGCTTGTCATTGCACAAGGCCCCATTTTAAATTATTCTTCTTCCAGGTTACTTGGTACAGAGGGCTTACAATCAGACTGTAATCTGGGATATGCATCCTCCAAAAAGCCACAATGCCTAAGAAAGCTTGTGTTTCCTTTCTACTAGTCAATAGAGACATAACTACTATTTTGTTGATCACATCCATTGGGATATGAGGGTGTCCATCTTGCCATTTTATTCCTGAAAACTGGATCTCCTGCACAGGTCCCTTGACCTTACTTTGTTTTATGGCAAAACTGCCTTTCAGAAGGATTTGAACTATTTTGTTCCCTTTCTCAAAAACTTCTTCTGCTCTGTTGCCTCATATGATGATGTTGTCAACATATTGCAGGTGTTCCAGAGCTCTACCCTGTTCCAGTGCAGTCTGGTTCAGTCCATTGTAAATGGTGGGGCTGTGTTTCCACCCCTGGGGCAGTTGATTCCAGATGTACTGAACACCCCTCCAAGTGAAAGCAAACTGTGGCCTGCACTCTGCCACCATAGGGGTTGAGAAAAACACATTAGGAATATCAATTGTGGCATACCATTTCGCTGCTTTTGACTCCAGTTCATATTGAAGATCTAACACGTCCAGCATGGCAGCACTCAGCAGCAGCATGACTTCATTCAGACCATAATAGTCCACTGTTAGCCTCCACCCTCTATGAGATTTTCACACTGGCCGTATAAGACTGTCAAAGGGTGAGCAAGTCTTTCTCATCACTCCATGGCTCTCTAGTTGATTAATCAGCTTATGGATGGGAATCAGAGTCTTGGTTGGTGCAATATTGCTGTTGATGCACCGCTGTGTTAGCGATTGGTACCTGTTGTTCTTTGACTCTTTAAGAACCCCACAACAGAAGGGTCCTCTGAGAGACCAGGCAAGGTAGACAGCTGTTTAATTTCCCCCACCTCCAAGGCAGCTATTCCAAAAGCCCTCCGGTATCCTTTTAGGTCCTTGAAAAACCCTCTCCTGATGGAGATGCCAAGGATGCACGGGGCCTCTGCGCCAGTCACAATGGGATGCTTTTGCGACTCATTTCCAGTAAGGCTCACTTCAGCTTCCAATACAGTCAAGTCTTGGGATCCCCCTGTCACCCTAGAAATACAGAGTTCTGCCCCTTTATAGCTTGATGGTATTACGGTACACTGTGCACTGGTGTCCACTAGAGCCTTATTCTCTTGTGAATCTGACGTGCCAGAGCACTGAATTCACACAGTCCAATAAACCCAGTTGTCCCTTTCGTGGGGGCAGGACCCCTCTAATCCTGGTGACAGTACTTGTTACTCACTTCTCACAAAAAAGAAGTCCCTTCAAGAGGATCAGAAGTAAGATCAGGCCTTCTACTCTGTCTAGGGAACTGCCTGCTGGAAACTGGAGCAGTACTTTTCCTGGAAGGATCCCCTTTTGTGATTCTTCTTCCTTGCAACTCATGTACCCATGCCTCTAGGGCTGAGGTAGGCTGTCCATCCCACTTCCTCATGTCCTTTCTGTGGTCATGCAGGTAAAACCACAGGGTGCCTTGTGGTGCGTACCCTCTATATCCTCTCTGAGCACACAAACGCTTACTTCTAATAGCTGAGATACCAGCACGTACAGAGGTATTCTCTCTCTTGAGCAGACAAATGCTTCCTTCTAATAGCTGAGATACTGGCGTACACAGGTGGGGAGTAGGACATATTCTCTTTGAGTTGCTGGACCTTCCGCGAAAACTTCTCCACAGCTCAGACAAGTGAGGAAGAGAGACTTTCTTCACATCACCAGAGTCGGCCAGCCACCTCATCCACCATTGATCCCTCTTTGCCTTTCCATTTCGTCACTGCCAATGAGCTGGCATACAATGATGGTGCGCTCTGTACACTCTTCCGCCACATGGGCTGTGTGCATTGGACTTCATCAGGATCTGCGGGTAAATGCACATTGTTTATTATGATCCGGACAATCTCCCACATGGCAAATTCCCTCAGGTACCTCTCTCTGTGGTGGTCCACGTGCCTGGATGACATAAAACATCTTCACTGAAGGGGTAACTTTCCCTCAGGATAGGGAGGAAAAAACAGGAGTCGGCTCCGGAGACTGAGGGGTTGTGTCTTCTTCCCAATCACCTTGTCAATACCACTTTCCTTAGACAGGGATCCCAGCTGCTTGGCTTTCCCACCCTCTAATTCCAAGCTATTGGTCCCATTATCCCAGCATCATAGCAGGCCAGGTGACAATGTGCTCGCCCAGGCGGTGGCTGAAATATTTTTGCATATCTCATGGCTCACTCAGGGATAGGGATCAAGTGATTATCTCTAGTTCTGTCTCTTCCTCCTGTTCTCATGATGGCCCTGGTTCATCATCATCCCTTACTAAGTGACCTGATTTCTTTGCGTGTTTCTTCTTCAGTATAGGGGCGACTGATACCAGCATAGGGTGGCTTCCTGGTTCAGCTGCAGTGCCTGCCATGGGGTCTGGAGTAGCCACAGTGCCTGTCGGTTTGTTCTCCTTCTCTTTCCTCTGAGGGTGCTGCATAAAATTGAGCAGTCTTTGGTAAATGCTGGCCAGGGTCCAGCATATTGCAGTAAGTCGTGCCTCTCTGGAACAGCCAAAACATTTCCCTTTCAAATATTCTATCACTTCATTAGGGTCCTGTAGTTGTTCAGGAGTGAAGTTCCAAACCACTGGAGGTAAGAAGACCTCTAGATAACTGTCCATATTGTCCTACACGCAATACCACCCATGACTATCCCACCTTGGGGCAGATCTCTGGGTGGTATTTTTAAATATTTGTTTAACCCTAAACAAGACCTGAAACACATTTCGGAGACATAGCAATAGGAACATGCTGGTTTGAACATCCCAAGGATATTAAAAATTCCCAAAAGCTGTTGCACCTGTTCCAAAAGAGAAAAGAGAGATGAAGGAGTGGGGGAAAGTATTCCCTCGTTTTACCCAGAGATTGGGTGCAGTTCTTAATACATTCTGAGAGATGGTGCCTGAGGTTCAGGCAGACCAGCAATGCCACATAAACATACCAACTTAAACTCACAAACAGTGATGTTATATCATAAATCAGTGTTACACAGGACAGCAAAATGATAATCCCAAACCCTCTCCCAGAGGTGATAAACAGCACTGCAGGGAATACATGGAGCATATAAAAATTTACATAACATAACAATGTGAACAAACAAAGCAACACTGTGACCAGCAACTGTTTAACTAATATAATAAATGTGTATAACAAATTTGTTTGAACATGCTCTGGTCAGATCTGTCATTATCTCAACCCTTTGAGCCCCACATTGGGTGCCAAAAAAAGGACTGTCATGGCTTAACCCCAGACGGCAACTAAGCACCACACAGCCACCCTCTCATTTGCCCCCTAGAAGGATGGAAGAGGGGAGAGAACCGGAAGGGTAAAAGTGAGAAAATTAATGGGTTGAGATAAGGACAGTTTAATAATAGAAATAAAATACTAATACTACTAATATTAATAATATAATGAAAAGGAAAAATAATACTAGCTAGTATGAAGAAAATTAACTCTACCCCCGCCGAAACCAGCATGTATATGTCAAGAAATCAACTCTGCAGAAGGCCACACTTTTGAAATTCAGAATTGCCAATAGCTTATAGAGTTTCTTTACAGAGATACTTATTTGTAAATGCATGATGTTTTAATAAGTGATGCCTATGAGGTCATATTGCTATGTCTTAATGACTTAAAACATTTTTGAGAGAAAATAATTTTAAATGAAATTTTGACATACACATATATTGCTGATCTTTTCCTTCATCTAATGATTGCGGAACATAACAAGGCAGCAACCTGGCTTATATAAATTCTCCCAAAGCCTCCAGTACTATCTAAACAGCTTGTGACAGAAGTCTAATTAGTATTAGTCATTCTCTGTCAAGTGCCCAGTCCAAAGCAGAAAGGCATTTAAAAAATCCCAAACATTTCAAGGGCAGTACCTTCCAGCAAATCTTTCAAGAGAAAACAGCATCTGCATTCCAAATGTTTTGGGGTCAAGCACAGTTTCATCACAAGCAGCAATGTGACTTCAAAGATGTTAATACTAATTAAAGAACAATAAAGGAAAGTTATTACATTCTACACAGCATGAATGCCATTAACTGAATAGGTTTAAATTCACATTCTTTACCTCCTCTTAACTATGGAAAGACAAGTTCCAACTAGAACACTCCATGAAATTTTAGATAACACTCAAAATACTCTGTACAACTAAATTGCCCTGAACGTAAAAATATAAAAAAACAACACTGAACAAAAATCACAAGAAAACGTATTAGTTTTAATCTTCTTTGTAATAAACCTAGACTCAAACTTTGATGGATCAGAGAAAATATTTATGTCTCAGTCACTTACATAAGAGCACAGAAACACATTTTTGTAATAGAAAGGGAATACAAACTCCAACTCCCAGTCAAAAGCAACAGAATTAAGCATTCAGTTGTCATGTGGTCTGTGGCGTTTTTGAGGCTTGGTTAATTTGCTCATAACAGATCCTTAAAATTCAACAGCAAAACTAGAAACCATGTTTCTGAGTACTTCTACTTTGCTCTAGACAAAAAAAAAAAAGGATAAGAGAAGACACACTAAAACACGCTTTACACTCTTTCAGGATGTTAACTCCAACGGAACTATACACGTCTTTTCAGCTGAGGTGTACAGGAGGAGAGAATAGGGAGAAGGACGGGAAAAAGCTACTGGCAATGGTTTTATTGTCACATCAGATGGCACTCTCTATTCAATCCAGGAAAATCATACAGATCCTTCAAAACATACCACAATATCTTTTTTCTCTGAATATCCCATGTTTACAACAAGCAGATGTTTTTAAGTTACATTTCAGAATCTTTTGTGGGAACAGCAGTAATCCCACAGGAATTATTCTGTATCCGGAGGCTATTTCAGAATTACTTTCAGGGACCTAAGAAATACATCAATGTGCTTATTCACACCTAGTGTTGCCCAACCTCAACTTAAAAGAATTTAGGGAAGGAAGAGAGTCCTTTTATTCAAAGCAGACCAGAACTGTAGAGATAAAATGAAGTCTGGCTCTGCCACAAGATTTCACTGCAATCCTAAGCAAGTCATATCTAGGAGCGGGATCTCTTTTCTTAGTTCACAAAGACAGTACTGAAACAATTTACACTTGCTTTTAAATGGGGGGATGGACAGGGGGATGACTGCAGAAACCTGTATATGACCTAATGTCTCCTAGTTGTTTTCTTTACTAAGAAATTACTTTGTTTTCAAATCATCCAGTAAAAGGCGTTACAATTGTTCCTGACCATCAGGCAGTTTGGTGGGATTCTATACCTGTGAGAGATAACTGCTAGGAAGATCCAAAGGACCATGCCTTTCACTTATACAGTATTACAGGTGATCATTAGGTCAAACAAGTGTAAACACAAGGGTAATTACAACTTATTTTACAATCAGTTATATTATATAATGTTAATTTTCAAAAAATAAAATCTGTATTCCCCTATACTGGAGAGACAGGCACCCTGTCATGCATAGGAGCAGCTGGTTGATCTACTGGAACTATATCCTGGAAAGTAACTCTATACTTCAACAAACTCATAGAGGTTGTAGCCATGTACTCTACTGTTGTGAAAAAAATAAAAAGTCTATCTTTCCTTCTTTTCTCCATCTTCAGTTCTACCCTTTATTTCCTCAAGATGGGACTATGAAGTATGTTTTCCCGTAGAGACAGATTTCAAAAGCCTAGATGTTTTAATCAAATGTCCTCCTCTTTAACCCCTACTTTACAGCAAATAAAAGCATTTCCTTTGTAGGCAGACAGCCAGGACAGATGAAAATTGGCTTTTTCAAAGAAGCCACCACACCTGTAATGTCACTGATTGGTAAGACTCTACAACAGGATGAAATCAAAGTCAATTGCAAAAAGCTTTCATAATGCATTACGTTTTATAACAGTACTCATATTGGCCTATATGAATACTTAACACAACCATTAATTTATCTATATCTCCAAGTCTTGTTTTGTAGCCTGTACATGATCCAAGAGTCTCCTAGAATCCCACGATTTTATGATTTTACATGATTGACAGGCCAAACATCACATTTGTAACATTTCACCACACCTTTTAATCAAGAGGAGAAACAATAGAAAGAACATAGTAATGCTGTATTACCCACCAGCACCCCCAAGTCACCCCCCAGTCTGTACTGATATTGGGGTTGCTCCAACCCAGATGAAGGACCTTGCACTTGGTCTTCTGGGAACTTCATGAGGTTTGCACAGGACTACTCCTCAAGCCTGCCAAGGTCCCTCTGGGTGACCACTGATGGACACCATACATTACCGGTTTCCAGTTAGAGACTGAGCTGTTGACTGTAACTCTTTAGATGCAGCCATCCAGCCAATTACTTATCCATACACAGTACCTCCATCAAACCCATATCTCCCCAATTATGTAGGTAAAAAATGTCATACTTACCCCCACTGTTATTCTCATTACTAATTATTTCAAATAAAGTAACTATCAAGCTCAGTAATCACTTAACTATGGTAAATCCTTAACATTCCCCCCAAAAAACAAGCAAACAAACCCAATCCAAAACATCACTATGACCACTTAGAAGTCTATAGAAGGTCACAAGGATCATTGACACGTAGTTAATCCAAAAGCATAGAACACCACCGTAACAACTGCAGGACTAGAAGTTATTCTTCCCTAGGAAATAAACTTTTTTAAAAAACTAAGGATGAATATCTACACTTTCTAAAAAAATAGAAAAACCCAAACTAACTTGCTATAATGTTTATTTATATAATATTGCAAGGCCTCTCTTCCAGCCATAAAAAAAAAATCATCATTTTACGAACTCCAGTGAGCTCAATTACTACCTTTGCTGTTCTCTTCAAAGGAAGAATCTGACCACTATCGGTGAAACTACTGCTGTGATAAACATTCTGTCTCTCTTGCGCAGTAGCTGCCTTTAAAAGTCCCATGCCCAGCTTTCACTGTAGAATGGTCTATGCAGTCTCCTAATGACAACTGCCTGCTGGACTCTTTCCTAATGCATATCCATAATCAATCATAATCAAACATCAGGAGATAATTTCATACCCCTCCCTTAACCCCTTCCCCCGCATCTAAAGTGTGTCAAGTTTAATGACAATCCGGCATGGTGTCAGTTATAGGACAAACTATAATGAATAAATAATGGAAAATGTGACTCTTAAAAATAAGTCTATGAATTCTCCCTCTCCCTAAAAAAAAAAAAAAAGGCAGAAGGAGTCAAAAGAACAAATGGGAAGCAAAATTTTCTTCTCAACATATTTAAGTGAAATGTCCTAGCTTAACTTTTTTGGTTTTTTTCAGAAGAAAAATCCAGCCACATAATCACCCTCTACATAACAGTTCAAATCTGTGCTGTATTTTGTTGTTCATCACACATCACATTGAAGTCATTAGATAAAATACTTCCAACAGTTACCTTAAATACCTAGTGTCTAAATTCTTTGAACTTGGGCACAGTGCCTAGTTAATGCTTAGAAGTCAACAAGACTTAAGCACCAGGTCAAAGCCTGCTCTCCTTTCTTTTCTCTTATTAATACAATTCTACTCCCACAGGTATTCTGCTACTGTCAAGAGGAAGGATGACTCATCAGTTGACGGCATGACAGCTCACTGAACCAGGTGTTCAAGACTTTGTAATGGGTCTCTCCTTTGAAACCTTTTATTAGAAATATTTGTCTAAGTTACCTTTGAAATCAGTAGATGTTTCAAATGAGTGACAGCAAACTGACATTAATGTAAGTTCATCACAGGTAAAAACAGTTTTGAAAATTTCCAAAGGCTTTCAGAGAAATTTTCCAGTATCAGTTGTTTCAGTTCTCAATGAATTGGATGAGTATTTGATAGCACCAGCATGGACTGTTGCATGGGTATTTTAAAAGTTAACTGAACTTTCCCAAGTATATATGACAGTTTCCTGAGATTTTTAGAAAAGCACCAATTCACAATGATTCGTGACAGAAAATATGCTGCATCATGTATCTACAAAGTCTTTCCCGGCACAGGTCACTGACTAGTGAGTTTTGCTGCAGCACAGGATAGGAAGGGCACTTCCCTACAACTGAAAAACACAAAGTAACTTCGTAACAGGGAAAAAATTATTAAATATACAAAACAATTTATCTGTAAATAAGTAAAAGCAAATTTTGAACAGAATTGTTCTAATTGAACAGAAGGATGAACAACATTCATCTGTAACCTTTTCATCCTCAGAATGCTGGTCTGTAGAATTCCTGACTTGCAAATGATAACTTCTAGTCCCTGTCCCACACTAGTCCACCCACAATGCACAGCTGAAGCAGAATCTAGCTAAAATTATACAGGACCAAGTATCAACTTACAGAACAGTTCTTCTTTGGTCACTTGATGCTTTTTTTGCATCACTGCTGATAATTCTTACTACAGAGCACAAAAGACTGACTAAGATCCGTTAGCCTTTCAAGCTGCAAAATTCTGAATATGCCTAACTAGTCATAAGAGGATGAAAGCTTATTCAAAGTTGCATTTTTCTGAACAAAAAAATTGCTTTACAATACCTTCACTAACCTATTTCAGTTTAGAGACCACACACAATAGCAACAGTATTTGCATTTTTGTAGGGTTTTCAAGAGATTCTCTTTTACAATTACTAGTTGATCAGCTTCTATACAACCATGAAGAGTTTTACTCTGTTACAAATACACAGTGAATAAATTTCTTTTTATGTTCCAGCACTTCTGATGATAAACAAGAGAAATTCTCCCCTTAATATGTCAATGTAATCCTACAACAAAATTGATTTTGTTCCTTTTTAAAATTTTACAGAACTTAGAGTTCTAATAAAACTTCAAAATCATAGACTATATTAAACACTTCTTATATGTATGTCTGTAATGCTAAATTAAATTTACATATGCCTTTTCAATTCATCAGTTTATATAACAAAAGTAGATGTTCTTTTAAGACAGGAATGATAACACCTTAATAAAACCATTAACATATTAGCATATAAAAAAAGTTCTATAAAGTAAGAATACTTTTTACCCACTAAAACCACCCAGAAAACCACCTCACCTGCATCAGCTCTGGACCGCTGACCTGCTGATTTTCCAAATGGGGTCTTCATTCATCTGTGTTTAAGTGAGCAGCAAAGCTGCTGGACTAGGGTGAAAATCCAGTTCTTCCCAACTCCCAGGATACCGTCTTATTCTTGGAACAAACCAGCTCCTTATTAATCCACCATTCAATCATGAATTTGTCCTTCCTCGAATGTAGAAGATGCACGTTCAATTACAGTACTCTGAAAAATGAAGCAGGTAAAGTATAGTTTGGTTTGAGACTTGGTTATGACAAGCATTAACTGACTTGGTTAAGATAAAAATATTCTGATTCACTTTAATGCTTGTTTTCATATTCAACAGGAAGTTCCTTCATATTTTGTTACTCTGAAAACATTCAGCAGAGGGCATATAGACAACAATACAGCAAAACAAATACAAGGGCTGCTACTTTTCCCTCATATTCATAGGTTCATAGGAAAGTTCCATACCACATCAAAGTCAACTACACACCAAAAGGAAAGCTTCTTAAAAACCACTGAGCTTAGTACAGGGAAGAATGACTACTAGCTTAGAAGAAATGGTATTACCTTCACCAGATGTAAAGCAGAAATCAACTATTTCCATTTATTAGAAACAAACCACGTTCACACCCACACAAAAAATAACTTTGCTTTGTATAAGTTAAAAAAAAAAAAATCTGTTGAAAAAATCCAACACATAAGAGGTACCAAAACACTGATTCCACTGCAATGACTACTGAAGTCAGCAATTTGTTAAACCATTGGTTCACAGAAGATCTGCAGAAGTGTTTGGTGATTCTCTACACCTAAACTCATCAGATTCCTAAAACATTTAGTCATCGCATTCCTCTAGATGAGGGAAATAAATAAGGATAACTCTTTAAAAGTCCTTTTCAGGATTTAATCACAGAAACTTGTGATTACCTGAAAATTTCAAGAATTACAGGTTAGCTTACTTCAGACAGGAAACATTTATCCAGATTAATCCCTAACTTCAGTGCTGCATACGGCTAATACAAGTGAAATGAGATCATCCTTTTAGCTTCATATCCTTAAGAAAAGTCATTGCTGCAATCATGTCCTCTAATCTGTTAATCAGCACTGGTCTTCTCTCTTTTACTTCAGTTTTAGAACCTGCTGTCAATTTTCATACAGGGGTTAAAAACAGAGGAATGTCCCTAACTAGTGACCCAGATGAGGGAAAAAGTGTACCGTATGTTCGTGCCTTACTGAATAAGGGAACATACAAGGACATGCCTTGAGGTATTTGCATCTGACAACACTTGCCAATTCTTCCATGAATCGCACTCATTAATTTCTAGGAACACTGAAGAAACACAGAGCAATACTCCTAGGAAAAAAACAGCAATAGCGAGACAAAAATTTAGTCATTTCCAATTTTCATAAAGATGCGTACTATGTTTGGAAGAGCTAACTTAGACATTCACAGTCAGGAATTTATAAGAATTTGTGAAATTACAGTTAAAAATTGATTCACAGAAACTTAGCAGTTTTTCCACATTTCATCTCTCCCTGAAATCTACCAGTGTATACACAACAATGCTGAATGATACCAGGGCAATAATAGTCAACTTTCTAAAAGTACTTCCAGACACAGTAGGAAGCAATTAACTTGCCTAATTGCTTTACTAGAACACAGCATAAGGACTGTCTTTCTACTAAACCCAAAAATATTTTACTATGAATTAAAATATATTAGCACAGAAGCATCAGTGACTATGAAAACAAACCAAATCCAGAGCACTGCTGTGATATACTACCATATTCAGTCTCATAGGCACAACATAAGCATACAACTGAGGCTTTTTTGTTTCCCTCCAGGGAAGCTATTTGTTGAGAATCAACTGTAATCTAGTATTATATTTCTCTATTTCAGAAAAACCCAACAAACAACCCCCCAAAAAACCATAAACCAAACCAACTCCCCTGCCACAAAACCATAAACTGTGAAAATCCTTCAGATTTAGAAACTAACATACCGTTTTGCAGTAAGACTTTGACTTGCTATTCAAGCAGCTGTAAATATTTCATAATACCTGTATGTATTACATACTTCCCCTCTGCCAAAAGATTTCCAATTAATGGCAAAAATATAAATTACTACATGTTTTAATTTCACTGGCTGTTAAGTAGCTATGTTTGTAAAGACAACTGAAACACCTCAAACGTTGTGGTTTTCTACCAGTTAACTTTTTTTTTTATTGGTATGTCCCCAAGTATTACTACCCCACAGATCTGAAGTCATACCTCTAAGAAGGAAAGTTACTTCCTAATCCTTTTAAAGTCACAATTTTTGCTAGCACTTAATGAAGTGTATCACTGTGTCCTCTGAAGCTAAGGACACACGGCTACTGAAGACAAAACTTAATTCATCAGTTCAAACTGATTTTCTAGGAACTAAGCCACTAACTGTCACTAACTCAAAACCTCACTGAAGAGTTTCACTGAAAGCAAATGACACTTGAATTTTCCTAAAACTAGCATTCTGAATTCGATTTACATCTCAGTTTCACACTGATGGTTCTGAAGATATTAATAATGAGGGATAAAACCTGATTTTCTGAAAATAAATTGATGTACTTTGAGAACACCTTGACTTTTAAAGTATATGTAACTAAGCCTCACTTGCTGGATTAACAAATAAACTAAACCCCATAAAACTTAGAATTCTCAAACATGATGAATGACAAAACAATACATTTAATGCCATCATGCAAGTATCTTAAACTCTTAAAGAGACGTCATCAACAAAAAAATTAACTCACAAAATGTAAAAACTTTTACTATACAATTTTATTAGAAGTCTCGAAGAATGTCATGTTCCACATAAAAGTTGAAAAAAGTTTTTAACACGCTTCTTATGTGCTCAGTAGCAATAAGCTATCCTGCTAACTCCTTGTTTGGATGCATATAAGATGATTTATGAAACAATCAACTTTTTAGGGTAATTCTGTTAATAGCAGCAGATACAGCAAAAAGAACACAAGTAGCTTTTTTTGATCCAAACTGACACATCCAAGACAAGTTATACTAGTCTTTACAGACTGCCAGTAGCTTTCAGAAGATAAATGCCACTGCCTACCAGTTAGGCACCAATTTCCCCAACACCTGACAGCACAGGCCACCAGCAGCGCAGCTCCAGCTTTCACTTGAAGACAAGCATTCATTCTTTCAACTTGTCATCAGCTGCAACTACTCATCAGACCAGGTGTTTAGCTTATTTGCTTTTACAAAGCTTCCTGGATCACAGCACATCCATCAGAAAAAACCCAAACCAAAACCCAACATAGACACCAGATCACTATTTGCCTGATAGTGTTATAAATACCGCAAACTGTTTCACAGAAGGTTAAGTGTTCAACTAACAACACAAGCCCTACAAATTGTCAATCATATCAATTTTAATAATAGTACAATCATACTATCAGAGTAGGGAGGAAGAAACAAGACAGAAAAAACAAAGCTGTGTTAAAAGACTTATTTTTTAGTATAAAGGCAAAAGGAGGAAAAACTAGCATGCACATAGACTGCAGCTTTCACTGTGAATCAGCTTAAGCCCATCTATAAACTTAGTTGTTTAGAAACATTAAAATGTTTTTACATGAGCTTTTAACTCCATGAAAATAAGTGTAACCACCTCTAGCTTCACTTTCAGTTAACTTACATGTTTGTTTTTCCACCAAATTACATCCACTTCACTGCAACACACAGCACAATGTTGATTGCTGCATTCTAGCAAAAGCTTCGTGACCCTACTACCCAGGGAAGGGGGATGTTTGTAGCACAAAAACACAGCGGTGATAATTAATGCTTATGGCACCAAAACCACAAAGTTAAGTGCTTCATTCCTAAACAGCATACCTATATTTTACCATCATAAAAACAGAAGGAAATGTTCTGATGAACATTTGCTGAGGCATTGCTTTCAGGGTAAAAGTTTGAAGGAGAGGGAGGGTAATAGCACCTGTTGCTTGTATATCTTAGTTACAGAGCTGCAAATTCAGATTATACACCCTCTGGTGTTAACAACAGGCTCACACCTCCTCAGGAGATCTGCTCCTGCTTTCAGAGCTGGCCATGAGCAGGCACCACCCCACGGATTCCAATATTTTCACTTTGATATCTACATTTCTCTTGCATGCAAGGCCCTTGTTCTAAGTTTGCACTGGGAGTTGCTCAGTGGAGGAACAGCAAATCACACACATCACAAGACTGCGCTGGAAGTGATACAGTAGCCTTGAACAGGACCAAACACTGGTGTGGAAGGCCCCTCAGACGTTACTGATACCTAGTTGAAAAGAATATACCATTCCCTCCTTACTGGAATAATGTAGCTGAGTTTGAAATACTTTGTAAGCAGATGGGTTACACGTCTGCTAGGTTTAGTTGGATAAAAGGAAGTCTTGAGACACTGTATCCTTGAGTAGAACAGATATGGAGAGATGCTAGAACAAGCTGGCTTTGTGAAAACGAGAGTTGCAAACCAAGCCAAAAGACAAACTAAGTACACGCGAAGACCGAGTTCCATCAGTGGACACGGTGAGAAAGACTATCAACAACCACCAGAGGACCCTGGAACACCACCAATAGACATGAATGCGCATGCGTCAAGGACATTTACACGTATTAATGAGTTCTAGGTGATGATATGAATATGTTAATCATTTCTGGGAAATGTAATGAATATGTATATTCTGATTGCTTATAACCTTTGTAGTTGAGCAACTCAGTATGCACACTGGGCAGAGTGATCCCCTGTGCGCCCAGTGCTGCAATAAAAAATGTCTGCTTTCTAACACTCCAAAATTCAGTCTTAGAGAGTCCTTAATTGCCAGCTTACGGTAACAGGAGGAGTCATTCTGAAATTAAATGCATCAGCTACTTGCTAAGCAGCATTTTAAGTTCCATAACTCAGTTCAGAACTGCTGGTACATGCTTCAGCTGAAGTAGTAGCATGGTTTCAGCATTAACACGTTGTATGAAGCATGGATGTTATTTAAACTCCCTAATTCTTACCACATGAACAGAAAGAAACATCCTGTGCAAGTCTTCATGAGGCTATAACTAGCCTATCTAACTAGCCCCATCTCCAAAGGCAATCTTAATGTTAAAATATATCTTAAATAACAGGGGGAATAAAAGTATATGCCCAGTTATAGCTTGCATTACTTTTTTTTTTCCTTCCCTAATAAAAAACCCCAAACACTTCCCTGTAGTGTAAGAATTCAGCCACTCAAATTTGTTTTGAAGTATCCTACAGGCTCATCCAGCATATTGGTTATTAAGAACTTTTTTTATCCTATCACTAGGATTTTGTGTGGGTAGTAACACCTGATGTCTGAGAAGGAAGATTATAGTACGTAAACTCTGACCATGGAAGTGATTTACAGCTGAGAACCATGAACCATACATTTCAACTATGGATTTATGAGCTGAAAGCCCCAAATAAAGTACTACTATCCCTCCCCTATGATAGCCTCTGCAGCTTTTTCTCTACCCATAGATGTGTTATTTGACTACAATTGTGCAGAAACAAGCAGCACTGGCATGTATACAAACACAGAAATACACATGTATTTGGTTGGATGGGGTTTCAAGCAACCCCATCTAGTAAAAGGTGTTCCTGCGTGTAGCAGGGGGGTTAGACTAGATGGTCTTTAAGGTCCTTTCCAACACAATCCACTCTGTCATTCTATGACAGATACATAAATAAAATGTTCTTCATGCTACAAACTTTGGTGATGCAACTACAGACACTGTACAGTTTCTGCTAAAGAGGAAGCAGCACATGCATATATGGAATAGGAATCAGATACATACGTGGAATAGGAATCAGATTATGATACTTTATGATGATTCTGGAACTGAATAAAAATGGTTTTAACCTTTCAGCAAACTCATGTATTTTAAATTTGTGGCAAGAGACAGCACACTGCCATTTCTATTTATAAATAATTCCTTATTAAATATTTTAGCATAAACAAATGGAGAGACTATTTATCATCATATAGAGCAAAAACGGGTTTGCTGGTAAGTTCTGAAGACAAGAACTTGATATTAGAGCAAAAAAGCAGGGAACATGATAGACAATATAAGGAATCCTAAAAAAGATGAAAACGGTATAGTAGGAAACTATCAACAGTAATATTATTTTGAAGAATTATTCCATTTATTCAGAATTAGATAGGTAGCTTTACAAAGGATCCTAATCCTCTCAGAAGTCTTCTATCTCAGGCAACAGTTTGAACAAGTTTTGTCTAAACCATCTTTCAGTGCATGTCCTTACCATAGCTCTACTAAAGTTAGAAACAGTATTTCAGGTGAAATGTGGACTTTTAAAAATATTTTTTAAGTAACTTCATATAACTTGAAACATTAGTATAGTTTTACAAGAACACATGCAAATGGTAACTCTCAAAGACTGCATTCGAAATTCTTACACACACAAAAAAAAAAATAAAAGGAAAGACCAGCCAGAGAGAAATCCTGAAAGTATAGTTTCCAGTGTTCCCTATCCATGCTTGTTTTCTCCCTCTGGAATTAGCAAAATGTAGCTATTACTGAGACAACAGTACAGTTTGTTCTTTATTTCCACTGCAGTTTCCTCACAACATACATTATTAAAGCAGTCTGTCTCACTTAATCCAATTTAGCATTTAAGAATTCTTTTTTCAGCAGATGTAATTTGAAGTAAACCCTGACAGCACATAATTCAGCCACTTTGTAAAGCCAGCAGCAAGAACTTCACTATAGCCATGATTATAAAACAGTATTTTAAACAAACTTGCTTATTTTTTTTAACTTCAGGGACTTAACCACTCTCCCAGCATCAGAGCATCACCTTGAATGACTAATTTTCAGAACTCCCACGCTACAGGTCTAAACTGTAGTAAAAGCACCAGTAAAGAGAGCAGGAGAGCACAGTATTGACAGCCCCCATGTCAGAATTCACCTACTTCCAATTTTAAAAACATTCGTAACAGGTTAAATGCTAAAAAGATATCATTTCCTCCAACAGCTTATAAAATAATTTTTAGCCTTGTCTGCATTACCCTTATGCTTACATAAATAGTGTGGGAGATGCAAGGTTAAGGGAGATGCAAGGGAGATGCAAGTTCAGTGTGTTCTTGTCTGCATTAGAGTACACGTGCCAAACAAAAACCTAAAACTCAGAGTAACCACATTCGACACTACCATCCTGGACAACTGCTCAAAAATTACAATACTATACTACATCCCATTTGGCAATATTTTGCTGGGATCTGCTCCTTGAAAAGCCCTGGATTACTGGGAAAGAGATCAACTTCAGGAAGTTAATTCTAATCACCTAAAAGGAATGGTAGGGTGTTCGTCTTAAACATTCACAGAAGTATGCATTGCATTCTTAAAATAAATAAAAACCACAGATGAAATACAAATGTAAAATGTGAGATTTCCCAAATGTTTTCCAGTCCAAGAAAACAGCTGATGGATCTGACTAGTGCCACCTCAGTGAAATTGATGATTAAAGTTTGACTGTCTAGAAATTAAGCACTGAAGAAAGCAAAGTCTCTCCAGATAAGAACTAAGTTTTTGAAAGTTTAGGTATCTAGAATGAAACTCCTACTTTTGAGAAATATACCGAGGTGGCACTTTCTAAAGTACGTCTAAATTCTACTGCAATCAAAAGATTATTTGAGACTTTCTGATCATCTACAAAATACACTGATGTCACCTCATTCTCACCTGGCTGGCTTGATATTTTATGCTAGCCCTCAGTATATAGTAAAATTCCATATCCAACATGAATGTGGGATTCTGGCCCTAAAAAGCAGCAGTCTCCACAAGTGGCATACCATAAACAGTTCTAAGGGATTCTGCATGAAATGTATGGCATTTACACATATCAAAGATTTTACTCAGTGGGCCACAAGCAGAACCATAGAGTAAACAGTAAACCGTGTCCTGGTTCCGGTGGGGATAGGGTTAATTCTCCCCAAGAGACAAGTATTCCATGCCATGTTAGCCATGCCCAGCCTGAGCTGCCGGGGCAGGAAGTCGCCGCTTGGAGCAGGCTGGGGCGTCCCGGGTCCCTTCGGTGCGCGGCGGGGAACGGTGGTTCCGTAATCGTGTTTGTATATTCCTCTATCCGTGTTATTGTTGCTGTTTTTCTTGTTCCCTCTGCTGTTCTGTTAAACTGCCTTTGTCTCAACCCAAGAGTTTTGCCTTTTTCTTCTGATTCGTCCCTTATTGGGAAGATCTGAGCGAGCGGCACGTGGTTCTTTGTTGCCGTCTGAGGCTAAACCACAACAAACTGCCCGAAGATGACTCAACTAGCAGGTCACGTTCAGCTATCTGAACCACCATACAGTGAAAGCATAGAACGACCCCAGATATATTTAAATTTACCTTCTTTTTTCCAGTCTAGATTAAAGCTATTACAGATAATTAGCAGTAACTTCTGACCGTTAACAGCAGCCAAAAATCAGGCTCATATATAGTAGTGCAGCGTGTACTATAGTGCAGCCTGCAATCCCTTCAAATTATTTCTTTCCCCGCTGTCTCTCTCTCAGTTCCATCCCACCAATCTTCATATAATCTTTATCTGTATGCACAATACCATTGTTTTCATCTGCCATTCAGACACTCCTTAGAGAGAGTATCTGGCTTTCTTCCTTTGCAGAAACTTTCATGTGGATGATAGTATTTTCAGCGCATTTGAACACATGACAATATTTTAAGTATGTATGAACACATCATAAGAGAACAGGTATTTACCTTCAGGGTTACAAAGCCCCACGTTGTCCCAGTCTAGTTTTTCCTATTTATTCTTCAGTGGGGTAGGAAAATTTTCTTGCTGACTTGACAAATAGCCAGAGGACTACTTTTAGAGAGCACCATGATTAGATATTAAGAGGAAAGTTAAGTGCTACACAGAATTAGCAGTTACCCTACACAGACTGCCACTCTGAAGGTATGAAATTGAACTGGATGTCTCTGCTACTTAACACAGAAAGATCTATAAATGTTCTGGGAGGCTCAACGTTATGCCTCAGGATCATCAACACTTCATGCAACAGAAAAATGTAGTAAGCTAAAAATGCAAATGCAAAATAATTAAAAGTGACAATTTTGACACTGATATTAAGTAAAAACTTTAAAACTAAACTTCGTATCTTCGGTATATCAGAATTACTTCATACATTCAAAATTGCCTAAAATGATGACTTCATACTTTTTTAGGAGAGTAAGAGCTGCTAAATCAAAGAGAAAGTGGGAACAAGAACCCCAATACACACATTTTTGATCAATGAAATCTGGTAGAGAACACATATGTTAAACATATGTTCACAACATATATGTTAGAACTATGAGACAGTTTTCCCTTGATCTTATTTCAGCAAATTCTGTGCTATGAACACTGTAACGCGCAGCTCAATCAAATTACAGAATTGCAATATGAGCTTCTGTAGCCCAAGCCGTAGAAAGTCCAAGACAACAATGCAACTAGTGTTTAGATTTTACTTAATTTCATATTTCAGAGCAATAAAAAAAAAAATCTGCTCAAAGAGTAAGCAAACTAAGCACAAAGCAAAGCAGCAGCATACAATACAGTGCATCCTGAAAGCAATATAAAATATTTGAACCTTATCTAAAAATTACATTTAAAAAAAGTACAATTCAGAAATCAAACCCTGGATATACCAAAGTTAAATACAACTTTTTTGCATACAGACACTGCTTGATAAGTTAAAAAAGGCTTCTAAATTTTTTTTTAAAAGACTTTTAGTCTACAGAACTCTGGGAAATTTTTCTCTTACTCTAAAGCATGTAAATCATTACAAACTTTTTCCCCTGGTAGGATCCTTGGAAATTGCCACCATGCACTGTTATTTAATAAGAGTTAAACACATATTAAGAGCGAAGTCCTGCACCCATTACACTTGGTTCACTCTAATCACATAATGGCTTCCTTAACAAAACCACAATTAATTATTTCCCTGTTCTTTAGAGCTCTGCTCTTCTCACATTTCACAACATTTAAGTACATGGATAATAACTGGTTCAGAGGTGAGATAAGCCTTAAAGAGCACACAACAGAAGTGACTATTAATACTGCATATCTACATTCAAGCACTTCTACTGAGTGTATCAAGTTAAGAAGCCTGTGCCACTGTCAGCATCTAGCTTGCCTGGCTCTGCCCATATTTATTATACACAAGTCACCCTTTCAGATTGGCTAGGTCTTTTTACCTGTCAAAACCACTTGTCACTCTACCAGTTTTTAGAGCCATCTGCCACTCCAGAACACTGAATTAAAGCAAATCAAGAAGTCATTCACTTCCTTCTAATCTTTGTTTCAAGACCTTATTTCCCAAGCACTTCCTTACGCTCTGTCTGCATTATCCTTCTCCCTGACTTCAGCCTCCAGTCTTCCTTGCATTTATGCAAGTCATGTTACCATTGCTTCGCAGAAAAATTCCTCCAGTCATTGGACAATGACCAGTTCAACAGCTGCCCAAGTTTTTTTACATAGTTCCTCACATCAATACTATGTTGGGATCACTGCAGCATTTTTTTCTGTCCTAGCCTGTTTGCAAAAGTAGCTGCAGTACATGCTTCTCTGTGGTTTCTGGTTTTTCACTGAGGGCTACTTGTCATAGATAGCTTTTAGCCATCACCTCTGAAAAACTCTGCATTTCAGTCAATAATGAAACCAATTTTAAAAAGCATAAAGCAAAACACAGAATAGAAACAGAAAAAGTCTCACTGGTCATCTTCAGCAGCATAACAAACGACATACTACTGAATTATGGTTGCACCCCCATCTAGCCTACACAATGCTGGAGAGAAAGAAAACATACATGGGGACTTAAGAAGCTCTGCTGCCAAACACCAATGGGTCTCTGCTAACTGCATGAACAGGAATTGCTCAGTGCTTATTTGTTCAGAGTTGAAGTTTTTCATTAACAGTTCACTAGCTTTTTTAGTAAAAAAAACCACAAACAGTATGTCCTTATCAAAGATATATATACTCTTTGTACTCTTTAGTTATACCTCTCTGATCTAAAGTTTCGGTATTGGATCAAGAAGACTACAGTTTCTTTCTGCAGAAAAAAAAAGAAACAACTATTTTTTCTATTTATAGCCTCATGAAGACAATCAAGCAATTCTGATGGAAGTTTTAGTAGACATTCACTCCAAAGAGCTTAAAGCATACATCCAGAATGAGAGATGCAAGTCTTAATGGCCAATCTTGAACAGTCAAAATCAACTGCAAACAAGCCCTCCCAAATTTGAAAATGAAATAGCTTCCAGCATAAACAGAATCATGGGCAGCACCACTGTCCCCCAGTACCACCAAATTCTTACATGCCTTATTTATACGCATTTCCCAACCACAATAATATCCCATCAGTCCAAAATGCAATAAAAATAAGTGATTTTCAATCTCTAATCTTACACCAATCTATCTGACCAGCTCCTACCCATTGTTCTTTCTATCAATTTGTTAGGAGGTGGATGTTTCTCCACAAAGGTTTAGAACCAGTGGTCCCCCTCCACCTTCCACCCAATGATCTCTCATTTACAAATAAATTCATAAGGCCATCCGAATTAATAAAAAGCCTATAACAGAAATCCATTTCACTAGGTACTACCTTAATGAAAATCTAAAGGTGAATATGCTTTCTAACATTTTGGCAGCTCTTAGTTCACAAATACTCATGGCAGTGAAGTACTGAATCTGCATTAATGAAACACGTTTGTCAGAAAACTTTAACTGGTATTTGACAAGTCAAATCATAAATAATTTTCAATTAAGTATTCAACAGTCTTAGCCAGCCAACAGCAAAACACAGGGCACACATAAGCAAGTAAACTGCAACTTCTTATTTTTTAAGTTTAAGAGAAAATGTTTTTAAAATATTATTCAAAATACTAGTTAAGCCATTCAAACTATTGCCTTTGTACTTTAAATGAGAGCAGTATTTTCCGTTACAATACATAAAACTCAACAGCTCATACACTTGATCTTATATTACTAGCCACAACTTTAAAAACTAAAATTAGTTAATATTGTTAAGCAGCAAAGTCCGCCCAAACAGGCAGGCAGCCTGTTTTCTGCAGCTAAAGAAGTTTTCAGAGCAGGAACAGTTCTCATTTATAGTTTTCTTATTTCAATAGTATCTTTTATCACAATTAAGACATGACTTTTTCTGCTCTACATGGCATGCAATCAGTAACAACAACAACTACTGGTATTAGAAATGCTTTAGGCATTGTCAATACCCTTTTAGAGGCCAAATATTCCAGCTGTGAACAATGCACTGAACACTTGGCCCAATTTTTCAGCAACTCAGCATCTCGTTCTCATGCTGTTTTTAATAGGATCCAAGTATTGCAAAATCCATCTTGAGCTTCTCTACAAATACAGGTGCTTCTAGAAGGCCTTCAAAAACACAAGTATTCCTCATGGTACCTAGTTCCACTAGCAATGCATTGCACTGTTGATTTTTTTTTTTTTTAATGAGAAATTACTGTAATTCAGCCTTAGACATGTGGGTTGCGTCTCCTTACAAAATAGTCATACATAAGGCTGGGTCTTGCTAGTGCTCTAAAACAAAAACTAACTTTTCTAGGTTTAAATGTCAATGTTAAAGGTTCTCTGCATCACCTGTTTTAACACCCAGATTATGCAAAGATGTATTTTAAAATCTCCATTCACATTACATTTAACTTCTGTTCACCTGTAAAGCTGGCTGGAATCAAGTTCTTCTGCTGAGGTCTCCTACTAATGCAGTATAACACTTAAATGGGAAAAGGCAAGAGTGTGATCTAATGTGATCTTGTTTCTGTGAAAAGTATTACAAAATGATGTTTTTCTGTATTGGTAGAGTTGGAGACTGCGCTAATGCTTCTGCTGTTAAGAGTAAGATTTGGTTGAAAAGAAATCTTTCTGCTTTCTCTTCCCTTAAATTCCCCGGGACACTGGCAATTAAATTACAACTTCACTGACAAGTTGGTGAATTTTATTTCTTCTATTACAAGCCTTAACACTTAATTCTACTAATATCTAGATATTACAGTCACGTAATAAGAATACGATAATCCTGGCCTTCAAAGCAAAATGAATTTATCACACCGTATAATTCTCTTCATATGTCTTAAGAAATTATTATTCTAGCTTTTTTGTAGAGGTATTGGGTCTGGCGGAGATACAGTTAATTTTTGCCATAGCAGCCCTCATGGTGCTGTGCTTCATATTGGTAGCTAAAAAGCTGTTGCTAGCTGTTGATGTGTATCTTCCAGACCAACCCCTACACATACCAAAGCAGGAAGAGGTGGGACACTGACTGTCTATGGTAAGTAGAGGATAAACCTTTTGTTTTCCTTTGCTTCTGCATGCAGCCTTTGCTTTTGCTTTATTAAACTGCCTTTATCTTGACCCACAAGGTTTTTTTCCATTTTATTTACTCCACCCCCGCCTCTGCTTCAGAGGGGAGTGGTAGAGCAGGTTGATGGGCACCAGGTCAACCCAACACAGGAGAAGAGTGAAAAACATTTTTTCCCTCAATCAAAAACTTACGCGAGAAAAACTTAACCAAACAAAACCCTCCTAAACTAACTAAACTGAACTCAGGTTGTACTTGAGTTTTATCAGCATTTTCTTTTACTAGCTTTAAAAAAAAAAAAAATGCTACCAACTTAGAGAAAACCAAGTTTTCCCAGAAATGTCTACATTATTCATGTAAAGCCTTTCCAACTACTCCTGAATTATTCTGTATGCTGAAGGCTTCAAAGACAGAGAAGTGCTTTCCCTCCCTCCCTGTAATATGTATAATCAAATAGAATCTTAGAGAAGTAGACTTTAAAAAACTTCTCAAAATGATCACCTATTTTAAGCTGTTTACTTGATAGTAGGTTACATTGATTATAGCTAGAGCATATTTTTCAAGTCTTGTGTTTTCTATTTACTGTTTTCCTTTGCTTCTGCATGCAACCTCTATACTTCCCATTTTGTTTTTTAAGTACACTGCCTAAAATTCTTCTCTCAGATTTTGTAAGCATCCTTCTTTCAAGTCACTAACAGAACTTGAATGAAAACTAATCCAAGGACACGCTAAGCATGGTTTATCAGAACTCACCAGGACACCACATAGCAAGCTATACTTGCAAGAATCTTCTACAGCATAAGAAACTAACCTTCCTAACAAAAACTACCTCTCAGTGCACACCTACAATTTATTTCTTATACCTACAGCTTGCATAAGTAGGTTAAATTAAGTGATGTTTTCATTTGAAGACGGCTAGCTGATTGATGAAATCAATCTGTTCTGATACAATTCCCTCACAACATTTTACTGTGTTTAAAAAAACACTTTCATTCTAAGTTATGCATTTTCTTTCTCAAAATTCCCAAGAACTCTTGTAACCATTGTTACAGAAGATTACCCACAAAAAATTCAGTTATTCAAAAAAAAACACCAATCAGTAAACAATGATGAGGTAGTAACAGATTTCCAGATAAGCAATCTGATACACACAAACACCTGAAAACTCACCACATAAGCACATGTAAGTATACCTCAATACCTGCATCATGAACACAGACAAAGAATATTAACCCAATGAACTTCAACAGCAAGAACTCCTCTGTTTTGCCCTCACAAGCTTTTAATAGCAGTGATTGACTGGACACCTCTCAACTCTCAGACAGGCAGCAATGAGTTTTGGCTTATTAGCCCTAATGACCAAAATAATCCTCCAAGATGTGGGACAAACAGTTTTATACATAGCTTTGTGTTGGGTATAACCAGCAAATTAATGCAATTCTCTGAACTTGAGGAACTTGCATAGCATGCAGCCTCTGTCACACCTGCAAGTACATGATAGACTGAGTAATCTCTGCAACAGCACTGTAAGTGCAGATAAGTAAAACTGACTCCTCTGTCCCTCTGCTACCAAGTAAGCTAACCAGATGCCAGATATTTTTTTCCATTTGTGGAATTAAAAAGAGATGGACAAAGAAGGACAAAGGGGATGACTAACTTCACTTTCATGAGAAGAAAAGCGTACTTTTATCATGCTTTATGTACTTTTCATCCCTTTGTTTTTCATGTAAAAGGCAGCAAGAAGTTCCATTAATGGACACATGACTCAGACCAGTACTGTTGTGTAGGAACTAGCTCACCTCTGTCCAGAGTTTGGTTTTTTTTTTTCTGAAGTTCTTGATCTTCACTTGATGAACAGACAGGTGCACCTGCAAGAGACTATCATCTTTGCTGGTTGAGCTCAATAGTTCACAGATCAAGGCTTTTCCCACTGTTTGGGTTTTTGAATCAACTGGTAACAGTTTGGGAACCTTGGATCAAATACATCCTTCCTTATTATATTTAATTATGTGCTGCTCTATATATTCCTGGAGTTCCTCAGAGAAAGAAAAAAGGCCAGGAAAGGCTTATAACCCACTAATAAAGGAATCGTACATCAGTGGTTATGGAATTAACGTCCAAAGAGCACTAATCTTTAAACGCTAAACCTCAAGTCATACAGGCTGATTAGAAGTAAGTAACAGTGATAACACTACTAGATCAGACAAGCTATCAGTACATCAGGCTGATGGTTACAACGAACTATAGGCCTAGGATTTTGCCTGGAAGGGAAAAGAGCTAGTCATCAACATGCACAGGCAATAAAACCCAACAAAACCAAACTGATAAAATCATTAAAGAATTAAAGAAAAATGAAAATCCTGAGGTAAAAGAGGTTGGGAGTGGAATATGACATATGCATGCCATAACCAGAATGCAGTAAGGAAAAAAAAAAAAGCGCTCTTTCCAATTACAGGTTTGAACTTTAGTCTTACACTAAAAACAATTAGCTTTCTGAAGGGGGAAAGGACAACTATGTGCCTACCACTTTAAGAATACATAAATAAGTGACCCAGAAAACAAAAGAAAGTTAAGTTCTCCAAAGATGTATTCCAGAAAGCCTTACAGGTTTAGGCCATTTTTTAGGGCTTATCCACAGGTATTAAGCATTTGTCTAAATTTAAACTTATTTAAATTTAACAGTTTTTTTATTTGATCTGCCTCCCACCTTAGCAATATCACAACTAGACTCTATAATATTTGGCTAAGGGACTCGATGACATTTTGCTATATGCTTGCCCTTTGAAAAATTCCTTGTTTCGCATAATAGTAAAAAAAAAATACATACCAAAAATTGAACACAAGAATCCGAAGAATTGGATGTGAAATTTGGAACTAAAAACACCCACACTGGCTCTTCTACTGAATAGGAATCAAGATAAAGAAGAAATAAGAGAACTGACTAGTGCCCAATGAGCTTACAACAGCTTAATTAAAAAACAGAACGTGCTTGTCAACATAAAATTTTAAGTACTGCATTAATACATCAACAGTTTTTAAATTAAAAAAAAAAACCAAACAGTTTCTAGTCTATTTGCTTTCCAAGAGCTGAGAAGAACAAGTGAAATATTTATCTACACACAAACCTCTCAGTCATTCTTTGGCACAGCAAAACTTATTTTGAAAAAAATAAAATAAAATTGCCCATTACTGCAATATTATGCACACCTTTGGTAGCAGAACAAAAAAGACACAGGCATAGAGCATTTTTAAAGAGTTTCTTTAGAGCTATAGTCTACTCTTCCCTCAAGCAGCACGGATAAGCAAAACCTCTTTTTTTTATTCTGGAATGATTTGTCTATGAGAACAGAAAGCACAGTTCAATTTCAGTACTCTTATGTCCTTCTAACTATGGAACCATCATAAACAGCTATGAGCGTTTAGTCAAACAGCTTTAAAAACAGTAGTAAAGTTTATCACTTACTTAGTAATATTAAGATATTATTTCATTTCTTTTCACCCCATTGCTACAATTCTTCCTGTGACTTTACACAAGATACCAGGACTCCAAAGCACAATGACTTTTTTAAGCATATACATAATCCCTCATCCAGGCAATGCAAAACCACTCACTGACTAAACTTTGTGTATGTTTCAACTTGCCAAGTGATCATTTAAGAAATGCATAGCCCTCCATGCTTAAAAACCTTACAAGATAATGCTTTTATAAAAAAACTGAAGAAGAAATCTATTATCTATTCAAAGCCAGGAGAACCTTCCCTGGATCCCTTTATCCAAAGGTATACTTTAACTCACTCCTAATTGTTCAGCCTACTGCAAATTACCTTGCATTTAACCACAGGGCATGAACATGCACAGACACCAGAGTAGCAAGTTGTCACAGGTCAGTGTAATTGCCTTAAGTTGTACACTTCTGCATCATGGCAAATATGAAGCAGCTCAGCTTCTCCTTATTGATAGATAGCTATCTTCCTCATCCCCTGGATCCAAAAAACATATGCACAAAAATAAGCACTGCCCAGTTTACAACAGCAGCACCTTATTACTGTACAAGCCATAAGCTTGCTACTATTTTATGGTAACTGCAAGTGATCATAACACTTTTAAGTATTATAATGCAAGTATTTTGTCCTCACTCACAGTCTTATAGATAGAGTTAACAGAAATAATTTATTATAATTGGAAGCAAGTTTACACAGTTTGGTTTGGTACAGTTACAAAGACAGGTCTCTGGAAACCAGAGGGAAATGTCTATTTGAAAGAGTAAGACATTTCTCTGTTCTCTGCTTATGTGTCTCCTCCTAGGGGATATTTAGGTCATCAGCTTTTGTTTGAAGACTAGATTTATTTGCTGTTGTGTTAGTCTGAGAATCATAATTCCAGAGTCAAAAGGATCGCACAAACATTCTGCAAAAGCAAGGCCAGGGCAAACATACCTAACCCTGCTGTTAGAAGGTAATGGAGTGGTAAGTTACTGCACTTAGCTCAGTCTGTTAGGTTAATTAATCATGGCAAATCAAGCTTTTCAGTTCACATCTCTTTAGGAGGCTGCCTGATCTTTCCAAGTGACATTTCAAGTCTACAGCAGCCAGTTCTCAACAATCCAGGCTAGTAACACTGCTACACACCTTTCAACACTGAGGGAATGTAAGTTTCCTATCATATTTTAAAGAGGAGGGGGAAAAAAAATCTGCCATTTGACAGACCACTTTCAAGCTTTTTAGCTCACTAGTAGACTATGGATTGTAAGTAACAGATCATTCCAGGACACATGTTCTGAGACCTTAGAGCCTAACAGACACCTCTGCAACACTAATTGAAAAAGAGCATAACTAAAATACTTTCCTAAGCCAGACTTCAGAATTTGTGACATCAGGTAGTTCTGCAAGAGCAAAGAGTTTGTTGACATACTTGAAATATTTTTTTCTCTCTAATGCAGCAAGCTTCTACAACTACATTCACGAAGTTCCACAGTAAAGAATGTATTTTGTTTCCTGCACATGATGATAGTTCATGCTTAACAATCATTGATTCTTATTGTTCACATCCAATTTCTGCAGCTGTTTTACAACTTACTCACAACATAATCACTATTTGTCTTCAAAATGAGCAGCAGCAGGCCACCAATTCGGGGTAGAGAGCCAGAAGAAACTAAAAACAGTGTCGGGGGAAAGGAAGCTAAGTATTTATACATCAATACTTACGACTTGTGCTACAGTAACTACCTACCAGTTTTAAAAGCAGCAACAACACACATGAGCATTCAAAAATCTTATTAGGACAAGCTATTATTTACAGCATTAATTAGAAAAGTCAAGATTTAATTGTTATGAACCTCAATCTCAGTAACCAATAAGGATATTGACAAATAAGTAGTAATTCAGCACTTCAAACAAACAAACAAAAAAAACCCCCACCAACAAAAAAAGCAGGGCCACAATACTTAGAGGGACCAGGTTAGAAACTAGTTACCCACATTGGCTGTATACAACCAACACTGTGACAAGCCATACTATGAGCCCATTTATTCATAGATTTGAGACACACATGCCTAACCTCCCATCATCAACAACACAGTAACTACAACCATACTACACAGCGTTTAATGAATCAGAGGTATTAACTTATGTCTCTCAGACACAAATACTGACTGCCTCTGATAAAAATTTAGTTCTCTTTCTTAAATCAGCTGGGAGTAGGGGGAGGAATTAGAGTTAAGCTATTGGGTAAATTAAGGCCTCCTCTAGTCACAAGAAAATAGACAAATAATTTTGCTAGGTATTACTGCAATGAAAGAGTAACAGTAACATTTTGCAAACTAAAGCATGATCACACCAATACCTAAACCTATACTGAAAGCATAGAAAAATTTCTCCCTACTACTCAATTTTAAGAAAAGTTTATAGACAAGATCAGACAATTTAAATCAGTAGTAATTTTCATCCTATCTTTGCAATGATTAGGGAAAAAAAAAACAAGCAAAAAAAGGATGGGGAAAATGATCTCTTGCCTTTAATTTGCATCTTGAAAAAGTTTAGCAACCAGTCATGAACTGAATTACCTGTTTTCTTCACTTTCAGCCATGTTAGCTTAGATTAAAGCAGTTGTCATGCAAAGGCATTCAAGTAGCTGTTAACATTGGAAATGTAAAAAGCATTTGCTTTAAGAATGGCAAGTCTCTTGCCATGACTACTAACCAATGTGATCTTTCTTTTTCCAGACCAGATGCAGAATATTCACTCACTGTCTACAATGTTAACATCTCAACTTAAACGGATTATCAGCTTTAAACAGCGAATAGTTGCAATAGATCTTAAAGTTGTAATATGCAGTAACAGCATATATAGCATTGTATCATGGGCTCTAGTTACAGCTAACTATGCTGCTTTTGATAAATTTAAAGGGTTGGTGATAGAACAGTACTTTAGAACAAAAATTGCTACTTACAGAAGAGTCATATAATCACAAAGTTATCAGAGATTTGTAATATTACTAATTTAAATATTGCAGTCAACACTGGATTCATCAGCAAGGAAAATAAGTTATTAAACTGCTGTTCATACTTTTTTTTCTATAAAAGATGAGAAACATCAGTGTTGTAACATTACATGGTATTTTCTTTGCTTACACACAGGTCTTTCAGATTTTTGGTGGAAAACACAACACATCCTGCACAAGTAAAAGTCAGGAGTGGGCGGGACAAAGAGAGAAAAATCAAGCTGTGAAACCAGTGACCCTCCCTAAAAGCAGTGGAGACATCAGAACAGACCAATCCTCAAACTTTTAGTGCTTTCTTAAACATGTAAGAAAACAGCAAAAAGTACTAGTTCTGAAACTGGTATGCTATTTGCATACTCATTAAACTAATCAGAAGGTCTTGAAGTATTTAAGAGGATGAAGAACTGTTTCAAGTTACTCGGAAAAATTATTTACTGCTCTGTGAAAGAGTTTACTTTCAGAGAACACCCGCATGACTTTGAGTGTATGACAATTTTTGCTCAGAAACAGCTGCCTTAAAACATTGAATTCTTCTTGTTCTGTAGTAGCAGAAAGGTGACAAAATGGTGGCAAAACAGAATTCAAGACTTTGAGGATCACCTTGGAATCACTTGTTTCCTACCATACCTTGCTCATCCCACAGTAAACATGTCTTCCTTTCTTATACTTCGATAATAAGCTCTGATCAAAAACCCTGCTTTGAAATTACTTCCCTGTGCATGCAGCACAAATGGAAATGAATTAAGATATCCTTCCCCATAAAAGCAGATGAGGCTTTGTAGAAGTCTGTTCTACAGATAAGCAAAGCACACACAAGGACGGACAACCAAAGCCGCTGCCTTTTGTGCTGATCCCTGCTTCATACTTAACCTTGCACCACCCCCACTCAACCATAAGTCTCCTAGAAATGTGGCTAGAGGCCTAAGTATGACTGAAAACTAGGGTGTTTATTCACAGCAAAATCTCACCCCCCACTTTCCTCCTTCAATTAATTTTATACATACGGGGAAAAACAAAACAAAAAACCCATCTCAAATTAATCCATATAAATTCCATTCTTCAATCATCTAGCCTAAAACTATCTGTAATGCAATGCTTCCTTCACCCCTGGCTCCCCACTAAGGTCACAGCAAGATATCACCACTTTAAAAAGTGCTTTTCATCCATTATTAATACAGCCACATGTCCCTACTGATATGATATAACATAAATTTATCTCATCTCTCTCCATACAAGCCATAGGTACACACACAACTACAACTGAAGGCAGGAGTGAATCTCCCCTCCAACTTGAACTGTTAGGAGAGAACATGCACCAGAAGACAGTTTGCTTGCCCCCTCTGTCTTATGGCTAGCACCTAAGAATAAAATATGATTTTACTGACAAAATTGAGATGCTGAAGACAGAGATGCAATTCACCCAAGATGCACTCCTGCAGCCTGGGGCGGGGGGGGGGAGAATCTGTTGGGTTGGAAGGGACCCTTTAAATGTCATCTAGTCCAACCCTCCTGCAGTAAGCAGGGACATCCTCAACTAAATCGGGTTGCTCAAAGCCTCATCAAGCCTGGCTTTGAATGTCCACAGGGATGGGGCCTCCACCACCTCTCTGGGCAACCTGTTCCAGTGTTTCACCACCCTCATTGTAAAGAACTTCTTCCTAATGTCTAATCTAAACCTATCATGCTCTAGTTTAAAACCATTGCCCCTCAACCTATCGCTACATGCCCTTGCAAACAGCCCCTCCACAGCTTTCTTATAGGCCCCCTTCAGGTACTGAAAGGCCACTATAAGGTCTCCCTGGAGCCTTCTCTTCTCCAGGCTGAACAACACCAACTCTCTCAGCCTGTCTTCGTAGGAGAAGTGCTCCAGCCCTCTGATCATCTTCGTGACCCTCCTCTGGACCCATTCCAACAGGTCCATGTCCTTCTTGTGCTGAGGACTCCAGAGCTGGACACAGGACTCCAGGTGGGGGTCTCATAGGAGCAGAGTAGAGGGGCAGAATCACCTCTCTTGATCTGCTGGCCAGGGTTCTTTTGATGCCACCCAGGATGCAATTGGCCTTCTGGGCTGCAAGCACACATTGTTGGCTCATGTCCAGCTTTTCATCCACGAGTACCCCTAAGTCCTTTTCTGCAGGGCTGCTCTCTATCACATCATCCCCCAGCCTGTATTGATAACGAGGATTGTCCTGACCCAGCTGTAGGACCTTGCACTTGGCCTTGCTGAACTTCATAAGGTTTGCTTGGGCCTACCTCTCTAGCTCATTCAGGTCCCTCTGGATGACATGCCGTCCCTCTGGCTTGTCGATCGCACCACTCAGCTTGGTGTCACTGGCAAACTTGCTGAGGGTGCCCTTGATCCCACTGTCTAAATGAATGATGATGTTGCACAGCACCGGTCCCAGTACGGATCCCTGAGGGACATCACTTGTCACCCCTCTCCATCTGGACATTGAGCCATTGACCACTAAGAGAGAGATATGACCATGAGAACAGTCAGTGTGAATGCTCCCTCCCCCTACCAACAAGATTTCAACAATCTGTGTTGTAGTATCCAACAATCTGTGGTTTCTAAGTATATCAAACACCTGCATATTCCTTAACCCTAAAAGCACTTTAAGAGTTAGATTTCTATAAAGCCACATGAAAGGCAGAATTTACTGTGAAGCTATTTTTTAAATATATTCTTGTCAGAGCATAGATTTTGACCATATCTCACAAAACTGCAGTTCCACTGATGGCAAAACAATCATTTATTAATTTGTGTGTCATCTTTCACCATTAAGACAAAGATCTTCTGAAGGGGATTAACGAACAAAAAAGTAATTATGTCCATTTAATAAAGGTCTCTGTAACGGGAAGCTTTTGAGAAGTAAGTAGTAAATTAATCTCGAACATATTTGCTCCCATTCTGATTTCACTTTGGTGTTCAGATCATTGCCTAAAACACATATGGTTATAAAGAAGGACAGGGAAGCAATTGCCCAGAATCATGCAGACATAGCCAGCTGTCTTCCAAGTATAAAATTTAAATAATCTACATGCTTCCAAGCATTATTTTATTTCTTTTTATATCTCCTAGACTGTCTTTATTCAATTTCTCTAAGCTGAAAACATTTTTACAGTTCAAGTTGAAGACCAGAAATAAGTTACAGGCATGCAGAAGAACAGACACAATACACAGGTACTTACTTACCTTTGCATAGTAGAAGCCTAAGCACTGTACTGAATTCTGCAGGCATTACGTTTGCATTTGGAAAATGTTACCAAGAAAACTTAACAGAAAAATGTCAGTCTAGAACATGACTTCTCCTACGCTACTGAGCTCACAACACTGACATTAAGTCCAGAAAGCTGAAAATTTCCATATTAAAAAAACTCAATGGCAAACACCAGATTATACACTGGACTTCAGCTACCTTTGCTTGGCATATCAGGGAAGAATTCGGTGTACAGAACATAAATACTAAATTAGGAAAATGAGTTTTGCAACAGAAATAATTATTTTAATAAATACCAGAACAGAAGTCTGACATCTAATAAATCTTTCAGATCTTACCCACTTAGGATAAGAGATGATGATCAAGCAAACTTCATTTTTCCATTAAAATTGGATTAATAAAAGCTCAGAGGGGAAAAAAGTATTTGTTTTGAAAGAAGGTCAAATTTAAGTCTATAAAAGTGAAATTTTACAGACCTCAGCATGATGGCATAGACCAGCTGCAACAGCTTACTGTAATTTAGAGTAAGTCAAAGAATATTACTGGGGAAAAAAGTCAATCTTATTACTTTTCCATTTTATATATGACTGGCCACATCTAGGTAGAGTAGTACCACTCTAAGAAGCAGCATCAATGGTGGACATTAAATTGGCAGGCAATGTTACATTTTACAACCTAGTTAGCATAGTAATCTTAGATTAAATTTACAAACATTCCCTGTGTTCGTTAATTGTTCTGCTCTAAGAGGAATCTAGGAAAGGAAACAAAGTAACACACGGATAGAAAAAAAAAAAAGCCTCTGAGGTATACAGACTCCGAAAGAACTGTCATCTTAATACGCTACTCCGAGAAAGTTACTTTGCTAATACTGGGATCTCAACAAAAAGGATGAAAGATCCACCAGTGACCTTAAAGAAAGCAACACATTTTATTGGAGCACTTAAATACTACAGCATTTCCAAACTTGAGGATAAGTCTTAGACTTCACCAGACAGGCTCCCCAACACTGACACTAGAAACAAACAACTCTGAGACCCAGCATTAAGAACAGTTAGGTTAACACACACCACCAACCACTCAAGAAAGGCAGCTGTAGTGACGGAAGCCAGGGCCCTTCAGCTGAGGTAACTGGCACTGTCAGAAGGGGACTACCAGCTACCACTCAGTCAGGAAGTAGGACGTGTGTGCAGCTAGGCCAAAAGTGCTGAAGTGAAAATGAAGAGATGACTTCAAAGATGGCAAGTGGACTCAACACTTGGTCACTACAATAAAAACATTCTCCCTACGCAAGGCCACCGTAAGTCAGCTATGCGAGAACAACTGAAAAAACTAATGGAAAACACAACAACAAAGGAGTAACTAAAGTGATACAATTCCATTTTGTTCAAACTACCATATGGAATGGAAGGTCTAAAGTTCAGCATTCTGTATAAGTTTACTATACTTATATGTATATATAAGTATACTATAAATTTACTACATCATTGAAATCCACAGAACTGGTCTTGAAATATTATCTACTGTCACCAGTACTTCTAGGTGCAGACCTCAAATTTCAGACCTTGAATAACATATTGGCACATTGAACAATAACATTAAAAGAAAACAAACAATAAACCAACCAAGCAAACAAAAAAACCCAAACCAAGCACTAATCAGCTCTTAGGGGTTTATAAGCTTTTTAGTCTTATCAAAAAAAGTATATAAAAACCTACTTGCAAGTGCTTACAACTGCCTCTACAAGGAAGAAGAGGCGGGTTATAGTAGTAGAAGACTCCCTTCTGAGGGGAACAGAGGGTCCATATGCCGGGCAGACCCTCTTGACAGGGAGATATGCTTGCCTCCCTGGGGCCTGGGTCAGGGACGTCATTCGAAAACTTCCCAGCCTGCTTCAGCCTTCAGACTACTACCCGCTGTTGCTCTTTCACATGGGTGGTGACGACGTGGCAACACATAGCCCAAGAACAATCAACAGAGACTTCAGGGCCTTGGGAAGGTTAATAAGGCAGTCTGGGGTGCAGGTTATCTTTTCTTCTGTTCTCCCAGTTACCAGCAGGGACACTGTAAGAGACAGATGTGTGCAATCCATCAACACGTGGCCATGTGGCTGGTGAGACTGCCACAGTTTTGGGTTTTTCGACAATGGGATGGCCTACACAGCACCAGGCTTGCTGGCATTGGACGGGGCACATCTTTCTGAAAGGGGGAAGAGGGTGTCTGCTCATGAGCTAGCAGGATTCATTGACCAGGCTTTAAACTAGGCTTGTTTGGAGAGGGGGATGCTACCCCGCTTGCTCGTGACAAGCCAAGGGACGATGCTCCAAGGTCTGAGGGGTAGCTCACTAGTGAAGGCCCTCAACCTGTTGCTCCAAGATGTACTGGGTACGCTGCAGCACACTCGAAGTCTTATGGGGACGAGCCAGGGGCTCCTGAGGAGATCGGACCTGGGGAGTCACAGATAAAACACCCCAGAGGAAGACCACCTGAAGAGCAGCATGACCAGGATGACAGAGTGAATGAGGGCCTCCACTGACAGATAGGAGCGGCACTGCATTCACAGACCCTGGTCATCATGGGGGACTTCAACCACCCCGACATCTGTTGGAAGGACAACACAGCAGGCCACAAGAAACCCAGGAAGTTCTTGGAATGTGTCGATGACAACTTTCTTCTTCTTCAAATGGTAGAGGAGCCAACAAGGAGAGAAACTATGCTGGACCTTGTCCTTACCAACAAGGAGGGGCTGGTGGCGAGTGTCAAGCTCAAGGGTACCCTCGGCTGCAGTGATCATGAAATGGTAGAATTCAAGATCCTTCAGGCAGCAAGGAGAGCAGGCAGCAAGCTCACTACCCTGGACTTCAGGAGAGCAGGCTTTGGCCTCTTGAGGGACCTGCTTGTCAGGGTAACATGGGAAAAGGTACTGGAGGGAAGAGGGGCCCAAGAGAGCTGGTTAGTATTCCAGGATCACCTCCTCCAAACTCAGGAGCGGTGCATCCCAAGAATGAAGAAGTCAGGCAAAAATGCCAGGAGACCTGCATGGATTAACAAAGAGCTCCTGGACAAGCTCAAAAGCAAAAAGGAGGCCTACAGAGTGGAAGCAAGGACGGGTTGACTGGATGGAATACAGAGTGTCTGAGTGGCCAGGAACCAGATTAGGCAAGCTAAAGCCCAGATAGAATTAAATCTGGCTAGGGAAATCAAGGATAACAAGAAAAACTTCTATAAGTACCTCAGGGGTAAAGGCAAGACTAGGGAAGATGTGGTCCCTCTCAGGAAGGAGACAGGAGACCTGGTCACTCAGGATATGGAGAAGGCTGAGGTGCTCAATGACTTTTTCACCTCCGTCTTCACCAGCAAGGGCTGCAACCACACCACCCAAGTTGCAGAAGGCAAAGGCAGGGTCTAAGAGAACGAAGAACCACCTACTGTAGGAGATCAGATTCAAGACCATCTGAGGAACCTAAAGGTGCATAAGTCCATGGGACTGGATAAAATCCATCCACGGGTCCTGAGGGAGCTGGCAGATGAAGTTGCAAAGCCGCTTTCCATTATATTTGAAAAGTCATAGCACTGATTGGAAAAGGGGAAACATAACCCCCATTTTCAAAAAGGGAAAAAAGGATGACCCAGGGAACTACAGACCACTCAGCCTCACCTCTGTGCCTGGCAAGATCACGGAGCAGATCCTCCTGGAATCTATGCTAAGGCACATGGAAAATAAGGAGGTGACTGGCGATAGCCAACATGGCTTCACCAAAGGCAAATCGTGCCTGACAAATTTAGTGGCCTTCTATGATGCTGCCACAGCACTGGTAGATAAGGGCAGAGCAACCAATGTCATCTACCTGGACTCATGCAAAGCATTTGACACTGTCACGCACGATATCCTGGTCTCTAAATTGGAAAGGCATGGATATGATGGATGGACCACTTGGTGGATAAGGAACTGGCCACACTCAAAGGGTTGTGGTCAATGTCTCAATGTCCAAGTGGAAACCAGTGACAAGTGGTGTTCCTCAGGGGTCAGTACTGGGACCAGTGCTGTTTAACATCTTTGCCTGAGACATGGACAGTGGGACTGAGTGCACCCTCAGCAAGTTTGCTGACGACACCAAGCTGTGTGGCGCCGTCAACACGCTGGAGGGAAGGGATGCCATCCAGAGGGACCTTGACAGGCTTGAGAGGTGGGCCCATGCGAACTTCATGAAGTTCAACCAGGCCAAGTGCAAGGTCCTGCACCTGGGTCATGGCAATCCCAGGCACAAATACAGGTTGGGCGGAGAATGGCTTGAGAGCAGCCCCAAGGAGAAGGACCTGGGGGTGGTGGTGGATGAGAAGTTCAACAGGAGAAGGCAATGCACACTTGCAGCCCAGAAAGCCAACCGCATCCTGGGCTGCATCAGAAGAAGCATGGCCAGCAGGTCAAGGGAGGTGATTCTGCCCCTCTACTGCACTCTGGGGAGACCCCACCTGGAGTACTGCGTGCAGCTCTGGGGTCCTCAGCACAAGAAGGACATGGACCTGTTGGAATGGGTCCTGAGGAGGGCCACAAAGATGATCAGAGGGTTGGAGCACCTATGCTATGAGGACAGGCTGAGAGATTTGATGGTGTTCAGCCTGGAGAAGAGAAGGCTCCGGGCAGACCGTATAGCAGCCTTCCATTGCCTAAAGGGGGCCTACAGGAAGGATGGGGAGGGACTCTTCATCAGTCAGTGGAGCAATAGGAGGAGGGGTAAGGGTTTCAAACTGAAGAAAGGTAGATTTAGATTGGATATCAGGAAGAAATTCTTCACTGTGAGGGTGGTGAGGCACTGGAACAGATTGCCCAGGGAGGCTGTGGATGCCCCATCCCTGGAAGTGTCCAAGGCCAGGCTGGATGAGGCTTTGAGCAGCCTTGTCTAGTGGGAGCTGTCCCTGCCCAGGGCCTGCCCAGGCAGGGGTTGGAACTTGATGATCCCTAAGGTTCCTTCCAACCCAAATCATTCTGTGATTCTGTGTGTCAGTAACTCTTATTCTGCAAGCAGATCTAAAACGAAAATAAATATATAATTGGAAGATACTTCAACAACATCTCAAACACCCTGCAATAACTGCAGAGATTAAAATACCATTAGGTTATAGTTAAGTCTAGTAGTCACCACAGGTAATGAGAATAATTGCTATATATTTATATATCTATATATTGTGGAACCATTTCAATAAAGTTTCCATATAGGCACGTCAAAGAAGACCTCATATAGCAAAGATTCACAGCAGTTTCACAACATACATTACAGGAATGAAACATAAAAAGGTAACCCGGATTTGCAGAACTATTCTCCACAACCTTATAGCCAAATCTGTTTTATCTCCTGAATTTTGCATGCCATCAGCAAATTCACATTTTCCAGTACAACAAAAGTTAATTGCAACCACCACATGGCAAAAGCAACAAGTTTTAATAACATTATTTCACCATTGTTTGAAATGGATTAGTAATGTTTTTTTTTTTTCGGTCACTAGAATCAATTGTTCATAGATAAAACACAAATCCGTTAACTACACTGTTTCAAGGAACTCATTACTTATCCATGTCATAGAGATGTGGTCTGCACATTTGTACAAGGAAGGAGACATTTCCCATTACTCTAAGACACCTGACACCTGGGCAGTATCTGGATAGCAAGTGGGACACATCTTGATATAGAAAAAGTACTCATTAGGAAAACCAGTGTCAAGAGAGATGAGCATTCGCCTTCCAATCACATAACCACTGAACTCTGAATATTTGTAAGAGGAGGAAAATGAGAAAAACAACAAATGAAAAATTCTCTAACACCTGGTATGAGAAACAATCACAATCTAACCATACAAGACAAAATTACTCCATAGTAGTGATTCTCTCTCTTGTCTCAGCTTCAGTGAGCAGCTGTCAAAAGATGGTTTTTAAACCACTTTGTTCTATCAGTTTCAGTCAGCTACTAAAATACATTCCCATGCCATACCACCAAGTAGTCCAAGCAGTCAAGTTTGACCTTCCTAATACCTGGGGCAAGAAAAGAAAGGAGGCAAGCAAAACCAAAATGAAAGCATAAGAAGTTTACAGCAACAGGCTTCGTTCTACCAAAAAAAAAAAAAAAAAAAAAACAAACAGCAAAAAAAACCCCAACACACAAACAACCACACATATGGCTGTTTCTTTTCTTCAGAAAATACAGTCTTACTGAAACTCTTTCCTTTGTCAAGTATTAAGCAAATGTTGCACTTTAAAAAACAGCTATCGCATCAGGTAGATGTTTACAGGTCTGAACATGTCAAAGAGTGCAGCTTGGCAATAGATAGCAAAGAAAGATACAGGGCAAGAAGCCAATGGAAGAATACTACTTGGATGGAGAAAACATAAAAATTTTTGAAGTACAAGATCAACTAAAATTGTATTTTTACCTTTAGGACTTTATACTTTAATTGGTAATTTCATAAATATTTAGAACTCAACAGAGTCATGATTTATGTGATCAAAGACTCATTGAGAATTATTTCTTTTTAAAATAAATTGGTTCATTTCTAACATCTTCCAGCAAGCTGATTACTGAGACAGCATTTCTTGTAGTTTTGTTTTTCCTCAGTTTTGCTTCCCAATATGAAAAAGTGAACAGTTTTGGAAAAGATGATATATTACTAGCACCTGCTTTTTAATTTGGTTAAACACAACCTAGTATTACCCACAATGACAAAACACTGCAGTGTCTTCACTTAGTGGTACCAAAGACACAAGGATTTGGCGAGTTCTTCAACTAGATCAGCTCCTCATGGGATACTAAGACACTCAATATCGATTTTTGACCAACTCATCAACGCAATCAAGACAGAAACACCTTCTGGGTGTCACTGAAAAGAACAGAATTGCAAGCTGTAGCAATGACACTATAAAGAAGAAACTTCACAAAGCTAATAAAGTAGAGCTGAATTTTACAGAATAAAATTCAATTGTAGCAACAAAACTACAATGTACCAGCCTTAATAAACATAAGAATTTTTCAGTTATCTATTATTTAAACAGATGTGTTGTGGATGGCCTACTTCTATTTTGTTTAATTTGCTCTTCAGCCTAACAATCAGCTTAAGTATCCAATATCTGCAGGAAGAGCTTGCACCTCAATACATTTCACATAGTAAGAGAGCAGTAATTCCAAAATTTGGTGGCTATCATAATGAATTACTTATTAGCTACAACTGGTAAACTATTCTAGTAGCTTTACCAATATTGCCTTCAGGTTGTTAAATGTAAAAAAAAAAAAGTAACCAACTGCTGCAGGAATCTACTGATATATGAAGTTACAAATTTTTACTCAGACTTTTCCATCTAAAAGTAGTACAGTTGGCTCAGGAGCCATGACATATACACGTGTTCCAAAATGATCTTGTAACTTAGATGACTCCATTCAAGTGTTATGTTGTTGTAAACTCATTATAAAAAATTATTTTCTCCTCATCAGTTAATCAACACTTGTTAATGATGAAAAAAACGGCAGAAAAAGAAGTAATAACATATGATACCTAACTCTACTACTGAAGTGTAGTATTTATTTCTACCTCAGTAAAAGCTGTATGATTATGCCATGCCAGTGTTTCTCCACTAGAAGATTCCAAAGCAAAGTAGACAAAGACAACAGAGCTAGGACATGCGTTACTTTAGGACAGTGCTCAGATATTAACAGAAGCCATGGCTATCCATGTGTATACGACAGAAGAAAGACCATGTCTTTAAATATAATCTTTGAAAAATGAAACATTTACTATGAATTACAGTGACATGTCTACGAAGCAACATAAAGCATCATGTCTTAGCACCTGGAGCATTCATCCTTACGTTACAACCAAGATATAAATCTGTTCCACGGCAGATAACTTCAGAAATATTCAGCAAACTACCTTCAAACATTATTTTGGTTTTACGTCATAAGAAAAAAAAAAAAAGCTATATTCATCTAAGCCAGAAGGGGGTGCTCTGAATAACTGAGGGGGGGGGGGGGGGTATCGAACTGAGAATTTGCCTTGCGCTAGGAGAGGTCAGAAGCATGCTGTCTTGTTTCAGTTTGGGAGCTCACTTAAGTTCACGATGCCATGCCTTTTTTACAAAAAAAGGAATCTGAAAGGAAGGAGTTCTCCTTGTAGCAAAAAGGGAATGCTTCGGTTTGTGCTATTGTCATCACAAGGGCTAATCAATCTGCGACAGGAAAACTAGCAACACAAAGACTTGGCAAGTGTTAATTCGTTTTGTACTCCATGATTTGTGAGCTCTTTAAGATACTGATAGGCAGACACAGGGAATGCAAAGAAATCCAAAACGCCTATGCTACGTTTTTTACGTACACAATGCTTATTCTGACATAACTAGTTCATGTCTTTAATGTGACTGTACTGAGTTGATACCTTATACCGAACTACATCCTAAAATGAAAGAACCGCCCCTAGATCATTCTGCAAGTGCAACACAGTATTTCACCTCTGCCAGCACTTTGGTGCATCAGCCTCCCCCCACCCCAAAAGAGAAAAAGATATGCACATTCCAATCAAGCCTCTCTCAGCGGGGCTCACCCTGTTTCCCCCTCCTTCCCTCCCTTCGTCCCTTGCCCCAGGCCTTGCCAGGTTCCCGAATTCCCTTTTATTTTTAGGTTTCATTTTGTTGTAAACAGCAAAACGAAAGGAGAAAGCTTCCAAAGCGAGGATCCTTACCCTTGAAATCCCGCCATGCGAACAATAAGGAGGGTGAACTGTTTTTCCTCTTTTTTTTTGGATGGGAGATGAGAGGGGAAGAAACAAAAGCCTAAACCAAGGAGAGGGCTAAGCGGTGGAGACAGAGGGAGAAGGCGGAGACCCTGGTGGAGGAGCAGGGCGAGCGTCAGCCATGTTGTGTGTGTGTTGGTCCGCTATTTACAAACCTGCAGCTGCAGCAGCCCTTGAGTCTGAGAGAGAGGGGAACGGAGGGAGGGAGGGAGGGAGAGAGAAAGGCGAGGAGGGAGGAGAAGCAGGCACCGGGAGAGGGGAGGGGGGAAGGGAGAGAGGAAGGGAGAGCAGCGGCGGCAGCAGCAGACAAAGGATCCCGGCGCAGCCTGAGCGCTGCGCGCACACAGAGCGCCTCACAGGGCGACAGCGCTGCCGGCAGCTCCGCCGCTGCCCGTCCGGGGCGACAGCGCAGCGGATCCTCCCTCCGCCTGCCGCGCCGCAGCCCGCCCCGGCCGATACCGCACTCACGCCCCCTCGCCCCGCTTTCCTGGGGGGAATCTGGGCACGCTTCCCCCTTCCTCCGCCTCCCCCGGCGTGCGCTATCGCGGGAGGGGAGGCTCATCAGCCGGCGGCCCCTCAGCGGGCCCCAGCCCACATACAATAGCTCCGCAGAGGGAATGGAGGGCGGCCCCGACCCCTCCCCTCCGGCAGGGGACGGAGGGTGGATGCCGAGCGGGGCCCGTGCCAGGGGAGGGCGGCAGCCCCCCGGAGCCCGGAAGGGTGGGGGGTGTTGCCAGGCAGCCGGGGCGCTGGCGCGGGGAAGGGAGGGTAGAGACGGCAACATGAGCCCTGGGCCCCCGCGGCCCCGCTGCCGCCCGCGTCCCGCGGCTTCCGGGCGGGCGGCGGGGGCGGGACGGGCGCTGCGCCGGACGGCGGCGGCAAAGGAGGGGGCGATGGGGCTGGGACACCGCGGGTGGATACATGTCAGCCCCGACGGAGAAGAGGCCGGCCTGGGCTGGCAGCGGCTCCGGCTCCCCCCACAGCGACTCCCTCCGGCTCTGCCCGGTACTGGGCCGGGCCAGGCCAAGGGCGGCGCGAAGGGCTTCCCCCCCCCCCGCCTTCCCCGCTCGCTCACCTGCCGGCGGGACGGGCGCCCGGGGTGCCAGGCGGGTGGTCCGGGGGTGCCAGCGCTGCAGCTGCTGCCGCAGCCCCCACCTTGCCAGGCCGCTCAGCTCCTCCGCGGCGGTAGCGGGGACAACCGCTCCCCTTGTCTCGTTTGCCCCCCTCCGCCGCCGCCGCCTCCTGCTCGCCTCTGCCACATTTGGATCCCCCTCTACCTACGCCCGCTCCGCTGCCAGGATAGAGGCCTCCTCACCTTCCTGCCATATAGTGAGCCACCCGCATCGAGCCGTTCAAAACACAGGGCCGGGACCCGCCCTCCCCCCCCCCCCGCCCGGCCCTCCCCCCCCGCCCGGCCCTCCCCCCCCCGCCCCGTCCCCGGCTCCCTGCGCGCAGGCGCACTGCGGCTCGCAAACTGCGACAGGAGCGGAGGACGCGCTCCCCGGCCCCGTCCGCCCTCGCCGAGCTCAGTGCGCCTGCGCGGCTGCAGCTGCCGCACGCCGCTGCCCGCCCCCCCCCCCCCCCCCCCCCACCTGCTGCGCTACCCACCGTGTCGGCGGTGCTGAGGGCCGCTGTGGAGGCCTGCGGCGGGCGGCCGATTGACTGACCGTCCTCTTGAAAACATGGCCTACCCGGGCCCGGGGCGGCGGGCGGCCCTCGCCTCGCCCCGCCCCGCCTGCTCCCTGCAGGGCGCCCGGCGCCGCCTCCGGGCGGGTCGCAGAGGTTCGCGGTGGCGGTGCTGCTCAGCATCAGCGGCTCCTTCACGGGCTGGCCTTGAGACCACGACCGAGCTCGGGCCTGGCGCCATGGCTGGCAGCGTCACGGCTGACGGGGTGCCCAGCGTTTTCTACCGAGGTTCTGAAGTGTCCGTGGTCGTCTTCCAACTCTGGGGCAATGTTCGGGTGATTTGGGGAGGAGGTGGTGATTGTGTTTGGGAAGAGAAGCCCAAGGGTGTGCAGATACTCAGGTACTACTCAAACTTGACTAGCATTTCACCTGACTAGGCAAAGTGTTTGTAAGTAATTGAAGCTCGCCGGTGTGCTGAGGATAGGGTGATCTCTGAAAGAAAACCAAAAGGCTGCATTTAGCACTAGATTGAACTCTTGCAACATTATTGGGATGGAGAAGGAATAGTTTCTTCAGAACTTAAAAGATTCCTTTGAAAACTTGTCATCTGTGGAACAGGAACACAAAAAAGGGTGTGGAGGAACACTTTAAAAATTGCAGCTGAATAAAAGCTTTGGTTACAAGTCCCTAAGTTTCTTACACAGCCTTGATGCTGAGAGTCCTAGGTGCTCCTAGCTTTTGGCTGCCAGTAGACTGACAGACAATACCCGGGAGGACAGCTGATGGAAAACCTGCAAGTAGTCAAGATTGTTCAGCAATTTCTACACCACGGATAACTGTCATCTACTGAACTTTCAGTGTTAAGTCCCAGGACATCTAGAAGAGAGGCAGCAAGCTTCTTAGCTGTCATGGTGAGCATTTTTTAATTAATGAAGTGTGCACTATCTACATGTAGTTGAACACGAGGAGGAGATTCAGTAAGCTACACCAGAAATTTTCGGATTAAACTGTGTGTAAACCCTGAAAATCATGTGAAAGAATAAAGTCATCTGTTGCTGTTAAGAAAGTATGATACAGTGTCATGGACTCCTAGACCAGTTTGGTACATCATTCAAGCATAGACCTCAAAAGACAGTCATAGCTTTAGACTTACAAATGGGAAATATAAGTAAGTAAGATTATAATCTCTGACAAATTAAGTAATTTTATAGTGAAAACAGGTGAACAGCTGTTCACCTTAGCAAATCAAATGGGTGCTTTGAAAATTTTCAAAGTAGAGCTTGGCAAGTATATTGTGACATGATGCTACTTTTTTCTGTTACAAAATCATGAGACAAACTTCCATTCATTAAGGGAGCCATAAAGTATTGTGATGTGTAGGGCTTTTGCACGTGGCTGAGCCATGTGTACACTCGGGATCCAAGAAATGAAATTGATTTGGGGAAAGGACAATTTGGTTCAAATGATGGATACACAGTTGGGGTTTCTTAGTTTGACAGTAGCAAATACACAGGGTAAAATCCCAAATTCCCAGTTCACACCCACAAATGGCCCTTAAAAGCTCTATTTGGCAGAGAATAAAAGATTGTTGTTAATCCTGGGCTGAGTTAGGGGAGTTGTAGATGTCTTCTTTAGGGAAAAAAAAAGAGGTTCCAGAGAGCTATAACCTTGGAAAACCCTCCCAGAGCAGGATCATCAGGCGCTAACAACTCTTGCATGAGCTAACCAATCTTCCTAGTCCTCTGTGGGTACTGGGAATTGTCCACAGAAGGAGACTGCATTTTCATGCCTGGAAGGAGAAATGCATGATCATTCATTCCCATCCCATGGCCATCACAGCTGTGGTGATCCCTGAGCTGGCATAATAATGCCAAGAGGTATTTGTTTTGAGATGGATGTCCAGCAGTGTCAATTTGCAGTCATGGGCGTTTAATACATTGGTGCTGGACTGAGGCCTTTACTCCAGCACAATCTACATTGGTTACGCACAAAGAAAGGCAATTCTCAGACCAGCAATCTGCATCCTTCTTCCTATTAGGCCACCAGCCAGTGTCCTTCACTCTGCATAGTGTTTGTGTTAGCTCTGTGGCCTTGCTAATGTATGAATTGGATTAGATACCTCTGTATTCTGAAACACAATCCAATGCTTACTGTCTTCTGTATCTGCAACTCAGTAGCTATTACTTTCCCGTACTGTGGTGAATTGACCTGCTTGGTCTTTTCCTGCTTCAGCCAATTCTTTAATCTCTGCATCTCCTGCCTGGAAGGTACTTAAATCTAAGATAACTCTTCCGGTTCTGCCTTGAGCATGGGTTATTACAGCTGCAGCAGGGACGGAGTCAGGATTGTGCTCTGAACTGGGCTCAGACTTGTATACAGCCTGCTCAGCCACATTGTTTATTACAGTATGCTGCTGCCATTTGCTATTCGCTATGGGCAGGACTGTGTGTGATCCAGGTTACTTCTGTTGTGGTCTAGATTAGATTAGGTGTTTGTTGCCATTTAGCATTGTGTGCTACTGGTTTGCCATCTGAAGACTCTTGATTTCTTCCTAGCCAAACAGGAGGCCAGACTGTTGCCGGACATGGTCCAGTCTGAGTCCACATACACTGACAGAAGAATATTTGGCGATTCGAATGTCAAAACTTCCAACACTGCCTGCAGCTCTGAAGTTTATACAGATTGAGGACGTGCTGGACCAGATGGTACTCTACCATCTGGGACATAACAGCTTTGTATCCTGTTTTGGTAATACCTTTGTCATAAAGGGGGGACCCATCTGTGTAGCATGTGGTAAAACCCTTTTTTACAGCTTCCTTTTGTGATTCACTGCATTTTGCAAGCCAAGAGACTTTTTCTACCTTGGGGTAGGGACTTCTCCCTCCACCAGCAACCATTTGGGGCTGCAGATTCTTGGAGCGTGCTTTTGAAGCTGACGCCATGATTTACTAAAGCTGTGCAGTTCTGGGGTTGCTAAACTGACTGGCCTTGATTTTACCTGAAATTATTTTAGAGAAGAGTGTGCAGTTTGCATAATTCATTTGGAACTTCGAGTTGAACCATCCCAATGTTTCAGGCTCTGTATTAGGGCAAGGCAAACCCATTAACATGGGGTGAACTCTGTTCACTTAAATCCAAAAGTCTGTATGCATATGCAATAACCCTTAAGTTTCCCTGTTTGAATTTGAGAAAGGGTGGCTTCCATGCTTTCAGGGTAACCAGCTAACTGAAAGTAGAAATGAGAAGAAAGGTCTGGGTGGGCTAATGCAGTGGCTTTATGTAAATCTTTTAAGTTTAGAGTGCTTCACTCTGTTCCTTTCCCCACATCCATTTACTTTTTTTCTTGAGTAACTGATATAGAGGCTTGTGGTTTTTTGCAAAGGATTTGATGAAGTCTTGGGGAAAATTAGTTAAGCCTAAAAATTACCATAATGGGTGAGCATTGATTTGGGCTGGAATTTTACAGTGTTTCCAATCTGAACATGCGGGGATTGACTCATTTTCATCAAAGGACATCCCTGAGTATTTGACTTAGTTTTGAACTAACTGAGCCTTTTACCTACTGGGTTTAAGTCCTGTTTCAGTTAGGAAAAGCAGCACTTCTTCCACGAGTTCTTCTTTTTCTCTCCTTGGTGGGTGAGTGGGTTAAAATGTCATCCACTTATAATCACATGCTTTCTGAACTCCAGTCACAATTTTTCTGGCATACATAATACATGCATGTGATAAATACAAGGGGAAGAGTGGTAACCTTGGGGGTTGCAAGTGAAGGTAAAGTGAGTTCCCAAAAACGAAACAGCAAATTTGTACCAGCAAGCTTGATCTGACAGTAGAGAAAACAAGCATTGACCACATCTGTCACGCTATATCAACATGATCCTGGTGCAACTGCTGTCACAACTTCGTTGTATTTGGCAATCACGAGTGCTTCCGGGGTTGTACAGGCATTCAAAGCTCTGTAGTCCACTGTAAGCTTCCAAGTCCAGTCTGCTTTGCTTACAGGCCACAGGGCAGCATTATGGATAGATGGCATTTCTATGAGAACAATTTCATTTACAAGGTCATCAGATCTGCTTCGATCTTACCACACTCTCTCTCATTCTGTGCCCAAGCTTTCATGGATTTCCTGCCCAAGCAATCATGGTAGCAATGGGTCTGGTACCTTAAGTGCAGCCCACCTATGCACAGCAGAAATGACTGAGGATCCTCCCTCAAAATACAACAAATTTCTTTTTGCAAAATCCACTGTAGGACAGTTTTATTTTATAAATGGTACACCTAAAATTCCTCCTTCTGGGCACTTACTAACTGTGCTATGCATTACTGCCTTTAATTTTCCTAGTGGTAAGGGGATGTTTTCCCAAACTGGGGCATGCTGATGGGCTCCATCCTAACTGCTTCAAGTGATCTGCACTTTAGTTTAGTTTTGAGTTTACCATAGGCATCTCAAGAACGTTCATGGACAGTCCTGTATCTGTTAGTAATTGGAGCAATTTTTTCTGAGTTCCCAATGACCATTTTGACTGACAGTCATCCCCAAGAAAACACTGGCAAAGGTGCCAGGATCTGTGGTGCCAGCCCACAGATCCTGGGCCTCCCTAGCAGAACCTGCAGACCTTGTCTGGGACTTGCTGTCAAGTTGGCCAAACTCCCTTTACAGGCCTTGATACCGATTCACTGGTGGGAAAGGGAAGTTGCTGTAGTCCTTGCCTCTGTCTTTTCAGCTCTATTCATAGAGCCTCCGTGTAGTAGTATCAGTAGATTTGGCTATGGTAGCTTGTCATGTCTTCTCCACCTCTCACTTAATTCTTTCCAGAGTTGATTTCTGAATGGGTCTTCTGTGAGTTCAGGAGATTTTTGAGCAGGGATTATGAGTAGGCAATGAGTTGAATTACACCTTTGGATGGTCTTAGTTTTCTGATAAAACCAAGTGGCTTTGATAAAAGGTGGTCACCTCTGGCTAAAGGTTAGACCATGAAGAAACACTGAAATTTGAGGGTTTTGAGGTTTTCTGCCCTTCTGCCTGAAGCAGAGTGAGGGCCATGATTAGAATGAATCACAGTTTGAATGGGCTCACGAGAGTTCTTCCATTGCAACTGACTTGTTCTTCTAATGGTCCCAGCATCCTAATCCTTCTGATTAAGGTAGTGTTTTGTTCTATTAATTTGTGAATTTCATCATCCTCCTTCAGTTTCTGCATTTCTTTTTCTAAATTCTTTACTTCCTCAAATTTTTCTTTTGGGAGATTCCGTGCATGATATAAGTCATACAAAAGGGTCCAAATGCTTTGTTTTTACTGCCTTTCAATTTTGCCGATTTGCAATGACTAACGTGTGCTTCACAGGCAGCAGACATGGGATCTGCTGCTTTAAAACAGCCAATGGTCCAAGGTATTTCCTTTGTTTAGTCACAAACTTATAGAGGTTAACAACATCCTTTTCCTCCTTAACATATTTTTTAGCATGACCTGCATGGTCTGTTTTACCTTGTGCGGTTCCTGTGCTGCTTTTACACAAACACTATCACTATCACTCCAACACACTAAATTACAAACCCATTACAATTACATTGTTTTCTGTAAGAATCAATTGCAGATATACTGTTTCTCAGAGTCCAGTTGCTTCTGAGCATCCAGAGCCAGACCAAAATGTGCAGTACTGTTACTGTAATGCAACTGCAGTTACCCACCCTTACTCGTGAGCCTTCCAGTTTTACTGCAGGGCTTGTCTCCCAGTTTATGGGCCACAAAACCAAAATGGTATGTGGCTGCTGCTTGAATGAAATATTGTGTGAGGCCAACCAGACTTTGTCTTGGAAATGCTTCCAGAAGTCATCAGACCAAATGTGAAGTCAAGAAAGAGTGATTTCTGGAGGGATATCTGCACCCAGGAGCAAGGCCTGCATTCCCTCTTATAGTCACTTCTTACTGTGTGGTTCCTCTATGCTAATAGGGGGAGGGCAATTTAAAAGGGGAACTTTAACTACTGTTCATCCTGGTCTGCGTCAGGGTAGTCTAGTTGTCTTCTTCTCCTGGGAACAAAGGGAAGTTCCAGAGAGCCATTACCTTGGAAAACCCTCCCAGAGCAGGATCATCAGGCGCTAACTCTTGCAAGAGCTAACCACTCTTCCTAGTCCTCTGTGGGTACTGGGAATTGTCCACCGAAGGAGACTGCATTTTCATGCCTGGAGGGAGAAATGCATCGTCATGCATTCCCATCCCATGGCCATCACAGCTGTGGTGATTCCTGAGCTGGCATGGGAGACCGTCCACTTGATTGGAAAGCGTTTGAGATTGGCTGCCCATCAAGGCCATTTGTTCTTTCCTCTGAATTGCTAATGGCTCCTGCCTGGTTCACCCTTAGGCATGGCAGGGCAAACCTAACCATTGAACCCTTGCAGCTTTGGATCTGACCTTTTGCTTCTGACAGACTGTGTGAGTCAGTGGATTGCCTGAGCACAGGCTTGGAGCTCTGCATTACACTGCCCCCAAATGATGGTCATGCAGGTCATCTGAGGAAGTGTAGGTGCTCGTGTTTGTACTGAGAAGCCCAAGAGTGTGCAGCTACCTGACAGCTAACTTGCATTTCACGTGACTAGGAAAAGTGTTTGTAGAGGCCCTCAGATGTTGACAAAAGAAAAACAAAAGACTGCATTTTGCGTGGATGTGTCTTCTTTATGAAAGAGAGCCAGCATTACTTCTTAGGATGGAGAAGGAGTACTTACTTCAAAAGGATTCCTTTAAAATAATGTCCTTGTCATCTATGGAGCAGGGAAACAAGGAAGAGGGTGGGGGAACACTTCAAAAATCCCAGCTAAACAAAAGCATCGGTTACAAATTCCGTACACAGTCTTGATGGACTTCATGGACTGTGCTCCTAGCTGTTAGCTTCCATTAGGTTGACAAGCCTTCTACTAGATGAAACGCTCTTCAAAGAGAGTCAAGAGGAGTTTGTTCTGAAATCAAAACACAACTTAACCTAATAAATCATAGAATCATAGAATGGTTCGTGTTGGAAGGGATCTTAAAGATGTAAGAAAGGCAGGTAATGTTTTTGCACCAGAGAAAAGCTGTTTCTATCAGAGGAGACGTGATAAGGGAATGACTAAGACAAAGAGGCTCCAGCAAAGGATTGTAGAACATCTCTTATCACACAGACAAAAAGACAAACTGATTCATACCGGATTAGTGTCTAGAAGGGTAGTCAAACATTTAACCAGGACTAATAACATTGAGCAATTTTACCCAAAACTAGTCAGGTAATCCCTTTAGGTGTAGCATAAGGAGAAGTAAACAGAGACAGGAAATCCGGGAAGAATTTTAGGTGCCTCGGACAGACTGTGAACCCTGGAGTACCTAACCAATGGGAAACAGGGGAGGGAAAATTTGGCCGGGATTAGGAAATAAATAGGTGCATTTCAAGAACCACAAGTATGCCTACTTGCTAGGTCACCCGTTCTTGCAAGAATGTTCAAATAAAATGTGCTTTGTATCGTTCACTGCCTGAGCTGTTGTTATTGGATAAGGAGCGATTCTCACAAAGATCATCTAGTTCCAACAATATATAGATATATAAATATATAGCAATTATTCTCATTACCTGTGGTGACTACTAGACTTAACTATAACCTAATGGTATTTTAATCTCTGCAGTTATTGCAGGGTGTTTGAGATGTTGTTGAAGTATCTTCCAATTATATATTTATTTTCGTTTTAGATCTGCTTGCAGAATAAGAGTTACTGACACACAGAATCACAGAATGATTTGGGTTGGAAGGAACCTTAGGGATCATCAAGTTCCAACCCCTGCCTGGGCAGGCCCTGGGCAGGGACAGCTCCCACTAGACAAGGCTGCTCAAAGCCTCATCCAGCCTGGCCTTGGACACTTCCAGGGATGGGGCATCCACAGCCTCCCTGGGCAATCTGTTCCAGTGCCTCACCACCCTCACAGTGAAGAATTTCTTCCTGATATCCAATCTAAATCTACCTTTCTTCAGTTTGAAACCCTTACCCCTCCTCCTATTGCTCCACTGACTGATGAGAGTCCCTCCCCATCCTTCCTGTAGGCCCCCTTTAGGCAATGGAAGGCTGCTATACGGTCTGCCCGGAGCCTTCTCTTCTCCAGGCTGAACACCATCAAATCTCTCAGCCTGTCCTCATAGCATAGGTGCTCCAACCCTCTGATCATCTTTGTGGCCCTCCTCAGGACCCATTCCAACAGGTCCATGTCCTTCTTGTGCTGAGGACCCCAGAGCTGCACGCAGTACTCCAGGTGGGGTCTCCCCAGAGTGCAGTAGAGGGGCAGAATCACCTCCCTTGACCTGCTGGCCATGCTTCTTCTGATGCAGCCCAGGATGCGGTTGGCTTTCTGGGCTGCAAGTGTGCATTGCCTTCTCCTGTTGAACTTCTCATCCACCACCACCCCCAGGTCCTTCTCCTTGGGGCTGCTCTCAAGCCATTCTCCGCCCAACCTGTATTTGTGCCTGGGATTGCCATGACCCAGGTGCAGGACCTTGCACTTGGCCTGGTTGAACTTCATGAAGTTCGCATGGGCCCACCTCTCAAGCCTGTCAAGGTCCCTCTGGATGGCATCCCTTCCCTCCAGCGTGTTGACGGCGCCACACAGCTTGGTGTCGTCAGCAAACTTGCTGAGGGTGCACTCAGTCCCACTGTCCATGTCTCAGGCAAAGATGTTAAACAGCACTGGTCCCAGTACTGACCCCTGAGGAACACCACTTGTCACTGGTTTCCACTTGGACATTGAGACATTGACCACAACCCTTTGAGTGTGGCCAGTTCCTTATCCACCAAGTGGTCCATCCATCATATCCATGCCTTTCCAATTTAGAGACCAGGATATCGTGCGTGACAGTGTCAAATGCTTTGCATGAGTCCAGGTAGATGACATTGGTTGCTCTGCCCTTATCTACCAGTGCTGTGGCAGCATCATAGAAGGCCACTAAATTTGTCAGGCACGATTTGCCTTTGGTGAAGCCATGTTGGCTATCGCCAGTCACCTCCTTATTTTCCATGTGCCTTAGCATAGATTCCAGGAGGATCTGCTCCGTGATCTTGCCAGGCACAGAGGTGAGGCTGAGTGGTCTGTAGTTCCCTGGGTCATCCTTTTTTCCCTTTTTGAAAATGGGGGTTATGTTTCCCCTTTTCCAATCAGTGCTATGACTTTTCAAATATAATGGAAAGCGGCTTTGCAACTTCATCTGCCAGCTCCCTCAGGACCCGTGGATGGATTTTATCCAGTCCCATGGACTTATGCACCTTTAGGTTCCTCAGATGGTCTTGAATCTGATCTCCTACAGTAGGTGGTTCTTCGTTCTCTTAGACCCTGCCTTTGCCTTCTGCAACTTGGGTGGTGTGGTTGCAGCCCTTGCTGGTGAAGACGGAGGTGAAAAAGTCATTGAGCACCTCAGCCTTCTCCATATCCTGAGTGACCAGGTCTCCTGTCTCCTTCCTGAGAGGGACCACATCTTCCCTAGTCTTGCCTTTACCCCTGAGGTACTTATAGAAGTTTTTCTTGTTATCCTTGATTTCCCTAGCCAGATTTAATTCTATCTGGGCTTTAGCTTGCCTAATCTGGTTCCTGGCCACTCAGACACTCTGTATTCCATCCAGTCAACCCGTCCTTGCTTCCACTCTGTAGGCCTCCTTTTTGCTTTTGAGCTTGTCCAGGAGCTCTTTGTTAATCCATGCAGGTCTCCTGGCATTTTTGCCTGACTTCTTCATTCTTGGGATGCACCGCTCCTGAGTTTGGAGGAGGTGATCCTGGAATACTAACCAGCTCTCTTGGGCCCCTCTTCCCTCCAGTACCTTTTCCCATGTTACCCTGACAAGCAGGTCCCTCAAGAGGCCAAAGCCTGCTCTCCTGAAGTCCAGGGTAGTGAGCTTGCTGCCTGCTCTCCTTGCTGCCTGAAGGATCTTGAATTCTACCATTTCATGATCACTGCAGCCGAGGGTACCCTTGAGCTTGACACTCGCCACCAGCCCCTCCTTGTTGGTAAGGACAAGGTCCAGCATAGTTTCTCTCCTTGTTGGCTCCTCTACCATTTGAAGAAGAAGAAAGTTGTCATCGACACATTCCAAGAACTTCCTGGGTTTCTTGTGGCCTGCTGTGTTGTCCTTCCAACAGATGTCGGGGTGGTTGAAGTCCCCCATGATGACCAGGGTCTGTGAATGCAGTGCCGCTCCTATCTGTCAGTGGAGGCCCTCATTCACTCTGTCATCCTGGTCATGCTGCTCTTCAGGTGGTCTTCCTCTGGGGTGTTTTATCTGTGACTCCCCAGGTCCGATCTCCTCAGGAGCCCCTGGCTCGTCCCCATAAGACTTCGAGTGTGCTGCAGCGTACCCAGTACATCTTGGAGCAACAGGTTGAGGGCCTTCACTAGTGAGCTACCCCTCAGACCTTGGAGCATCGTCCCTTGGCTTGTCACGAGCAAGCGGGGTAGCATCCCCCTCTCCAAACAAGCCTAGTTTAAAGCCTGGTCAATGAATCCTGCTATCTCATGAGCAGACACCCTCTTCCCCCTTTCAGAAAGATGTGCCCCGTCCAATGCCAGCAAGCCTGGTGCTGTGTAGGCCATCCCATTGTCGAAAAACCCAAAACTGTGGCAGTCTCACCAGCCACATGGCCACGTGTTGATGGATTGCACACATCTGTCTCTTACAGTGTCCCTGCTGGTAACTGGGAGAACAGAAGAAAAGATAACCTGCACCCCAGACTGCCTTATTAACCTTCCCAAGGCCCTGAAGTCTCTGTTGATTGTTCTTGGGCTATGTGTTGCCACGTCGTCACCACCCATGTGAAAGAGCAACAGCGGGTAGTAGTCTGAAGGCTGAAGCAGGCTGGGAAGTTTTCGAATGACGTCCCTGACCCAGGCCCCAGGGAGGCAAGCATATCTCCCTGTCAAGAGGGTCTGCCCGGCATATGGACCCTCTGTTCCCCTCAGAAGGGAGTCTTCTACTACTATAACCCGCCTCTTCTTCCTTGTAGAGGCAGTTGTAAGCACTTGCAAGTAGGTTTTTATATACTTTTTTTGATAAGACTAAAAAGCTTATAAACCCCTAAGAGCTGATTAGTGCTTGGTTTGGGTTTTTTTTGTTTGCTTGGTTGGTTTATTGTTTGTTTTCTTTTAATGTTATTGTTCAATGTGCCAATATGTTATTCAAGGTCTGAAATTTGAGGTCTGCACCTAGAAGTACTGGTGACAGTAGATAATATTTCAAGACCAGTTCTGTGGATTTCAATGATGTAGTAAATTTATAGTATACTTATATATACATATAAGTATAGTAAACTTATACAGAATGCTGAACTTTAGACCTTCCATTCCATATGGTAGTTTGAACAAAATGGAATTGTATCACTTTAGTTACTCCTTTGTTGTTGTGTTTTCCATTAGTTTTTTCAGTTGTTCTCGCATAGCTGACTTACGGTGGCCTTGCGTAGGGAGAATGTTTTTATTGTAGTGACCAAGTGTTGAGTCCACTTGCCATCTTTGAAGTCATCTCTTCATTTTCACTTCAGCACTTTTGGCCTAGCTGCACACACGTCCTACTTCCTGACTGAGTGGTAGCTGGTAGTCCCCTTCTGACAGTGCCAGTTACCTCAGCTGAAGGGCCCTGGCTTCCGTCACTACAGCTGCCTTTCTTGAGTGGTTGGTGGTGTGTGTTAACCTAACTGTTCTTAATGCTGGGTCCCAGAGTTGTTTGTTTCTAGTGTCAGTGTTGGGGAGCCTGTCTGGTGAAGTCTAAGACTTATCCTCAAGTTTGGAAGTGCTGTAGTATTTAAGTGCTCCAATAAAATGTGTTGCTTTCTTTAAGGTCACTGGTGGATCTTTCATCCTTTTTGTTGAGATCCCAGTATTAGCAAAGTAACTTTCTCGGAGTAGCGTATTAAGATGACAGTTCTTTCGGAGTCTGTATACCTCAGAGGCTTTTTTTTTTTTCTATCCGTGTGTTACTTTGTTTCCTTTCCTAGATTCCTCTTAGAGCAGAACAATTAACGAACACAGGGAATGTTTGTAAATTTAATCTAAGATTACTATGCTAACTAGGTTGTAAAATGTAACATTGCCTGCCAATTTAATGTCCACCATTGATGCTGCTTCTTAGAGTGGTACTACTCTACCTAGATGTGGCCAGTCATATATAAAATGGAAAAGTAATAAGATTGACTTTTTTCCCCAGTAATATTCTTTGACTTACTCTAAATTACAGTAAGCTGTTGCAGCTGGTCTATGCCATCATGCTGAGGTCTGTAAAATTTCACTTTTATAGACTTAAATTTGACCTTCTTTCAAAACAAATACTTTTTTCCCCTCTGAGCTTTTATTAATCCAATTTTAATGGAAAAATGAAGTTTGCTTGATCATCATCTCTTATCCTAAGTGGGTAAGATCTGAAAGATTTATTAGATGTCAGACTTCTGTTCTGGTATTTATTAAAATAATTATTTCTGTTGCAAAACTCATTTTCCTAATTTAGTATTTATGTTCTGTACACCGAATTCTTCCCTGGTATGCCAAGCAAAGGTAGCTGAAGTCCAGTGTATAATCTGGTGTTTGCCATTGAGTTTTTTTAATATGGAAATTTTCAGCTTTCTGGACTTAATGTCAGTGTTGTGAGCTCAGTAGCGTAGGAGAAGTCATGTTCTAGACTGACATTTTTCTGTTAAGTTTTCTTGGTAACATTTTCCAAATGCAAACGTAATGCCTGCAGAATTCAGTACAGTGCTTAGGCTTCTACTATGCAAAGGTAAGTAAGTACCTGTGTATTGTGTCTGTTCTTCTGCATGCCTGTAACTTATTTCTGGTCTTCAACTTGAACTGTAAAAATGTTTTCAGCTTAGAAATTTTCCACTTGGACATTGAGACATTGACCACAACCCTTTCAGTGTGGCCATCTAGCCAGTTCCTTATCCATATAATGTCCTGCAAACTGTCTTTCAACTTACTAATGTTAAAAAAAAAAAAAAAAAAGAGTGCCATACGTAAAATTCTTAGCATTTTGGAATGCTTTAAATGCTACCCAGTTTTTCTGGGAACAGAATGTCTGAATGCTTCCAGAAGCTTTAAAGACTATTGGGATGGCTTGGGTGGGAACCAGACCAAAAAAAAAAATCCCATTCCAAAAAACTTTTCTTTTCCATCATCCTCCGAGCCTAAGAAGAATCAGGCTTAACTGACGCAGGGTCAGAGCTCTCTTGACTTGATGGGAGAATCAGGAACCCTCAGAATCCAATCTTTGCTTGATCTGAATTTGAAGGAGGAATAACATCTTGCCTCTAAGCCTGATTTTCGTTCAGGTGTTTCATTGAAGAAAACATATTCCTGTCTAAGCAGAACTAGAATTTTACTTTCATTTTTTGTGAAGTTTTTATTTTAACTCTCGTCCATGGTGATAAAAAATTATATAATCTGGAATCAGTTGATCATTGGGAAGAATAAATACTATCCCATAGAAATTAAATCAATATTGAAAAATATAGGAAAGTTGCCTCAAACAGTTCTGGCTTGACTTTTTAATGAATCTAATGAATCAGAGATAAGTTAACCAGCCTCTCAGCAAAGCTACTGCAGAAAGAAAATTGTTTGAAAAATACTGAGGCAAATTGTTGCTATTAATTTTTCATCTGGAGTGGATTTGTTTTGATTAGGAAAGCAAAATAAATTATAAGTTCAGGCTGTTAGGATATGTTTAGAATTAGCCCCATGCAATGAAGTCTTTACTGCTTGCAGAAATTTTAAGACATAGTTTTTGTATACTGTAGCAAAAGTGAAGAAGGTGATCCTTGAAGTTTTCTGCCTGTGGTTCCAGAGAATCCAAAGGTATCTTTTCCATCAGGTAGGTAGAAACCAAATCTTTCTTTCTTGTGTAGGCAACTCAGAGACAAATCAGAGGAGACAAGTAACATGGACTCTGAGTGGGAGCAGGGAATGTCAAATGAGGATTTAGGTTGCAGATGCACCTTCATCAGTAGTGGAGTTTAAGCTATTGCTACCTGCATCAGCAGGTTACACACAGACATGCATGCATGCATGCATGCATACATACTGGACAAGTCTGGAGTTGGCAACTGTGTGAACTAGCACCACTGCTGAAAAGTCTTAATAAACGACTCTTTGTTTAGCTAAAGAAATGTAATAGAAAGGTTTAGGTTGGTAATAATGTGAGTTTCTGGGTGTGGAAGTGTCGTGGTTTTGGCCAGATTGACCAATCGGAACGGCAGATGGCCCTTCCCCCCCTCTCTCCTCAGAGAGGAGAGGAAGAGATAAGGAGATTTACGAGTTTAGAAAAAAACTAAACTACTTTAATGAAAATAATAATAAATAAGAAAATAGTAAATAATAGAGAAAAGAAAAAGAAAAAAAAGTATACAATATATACAAAACCGTATCCAGCTCCCAGGATGACGATCACATCACCAGCAGACACAGGGAAAGTCCCAGACTGGAGTCAGCGACGGACAGGAGCTGAATTCCGGGATGAGAGTCAGGAATGCTCAGATCAGGATCAAAGGCAGACAAACTGACAGGGTCCTCCTCAGACGTTGGCCATTGAAGGAAAACGAGCCAGGGCCAGGGCCAGGGCCAGAGCCAGAGCCAGAGCCAGAGCCAGAGCCTACTTGCCCCTTTGATCCCTTAGCTTTTTATACTGAGCGTGATGCAGATGGGATGGAATACCCTGTTGGTCAGTTTTGGGTCACCTGTCCCGTCTGCTCCTCCCTGCAGGTGGGACCCCTCTACGCTTCTCCGCTTCCGACCCTCTAACGGGACAAACAGCGAAGTTATCTAACCTTGGTTGTTATAGCAATAAGTATAAGCAAGAGCCTCTGTGCATACCGTTTCTTGGTATAATCAGGTCTTATCACTCTGAGAGCGAACAGTTTCTGAACAATATGCTGTTAATTTCAGACTTTAGTTAGTTAGAAGAGGCCCAGCTAAAAAGTAAAATTACAAATCAGAAAATTGGTTCTGTTTTACCTCAAACCAGGACAGGAAGCACCAGGGCAACAAACACAGCAGAGGAGATGTAGGCGTGGAATGTGTTGATGACACCTAGGTTAGGAGATCATCAAGATCTTGTGAAGTCTGTGTGCACCTTTGCAGGTCGCCCAGATTGGGAGTCAAAGGACAATCAGTAAATCCTGGTGATTCATAGAGGTGGGACAGGATGAAGGCACTTATCATTGTCATCTCGTAAGAGGAAAAAAAGGGTATGTTCAAAATCAGCATTTCTCTAGTAAGCTAAAAAGGGACCGAGGAGAAGCGTTGAGGATTGATAGTCTATGTACTTTGTCCTCTGCATCATTGAGGAAGTCTGAATGCTTCTTCGTGCTTTTGAGTATGCGGATATAACAGTATGGGTGAAATTTTATTGTAAAATCAAACCAACTTTCCTTCCTATAAGGTCTCATTTTCAGTTTTGCTGCCAGTTTTGTAATATTATTTCCTATATAGAGATCTGTGCAGCAAAGGCAATGTTGAAAACTGAAAGAACAGAAGAGGAAATGAGGCTATACATAAATAAGTTGGGGGCCTCTTTTATGAGGATGTCTGTTACTTCGCTTGACTGAAACACAGCTCTCTTAAGTCTCCTGCATGAAGTCTGAATTGCTGTGAAAGTGCTGTTGAAACACAAATGCATGTTCTAGCATGATGATTAATAAAACTTGTCTAACCAACATTAGTGTTAAAAAGGGATTCTGACTCAGCACAAAAGGACTGTTGTTGTTAAAGCGTCTCATTGCACCAGAGACAGAGGTGGATCACATAATTTGGCCACAAGATTTCTATGTACTTTAGATAAGTGTGATGAGTTGTCAGATTCTTAATACGAGTGTATCCTTATTGCAGTGTGACCAGCTTCTTGAAAATTCGCTTTAGCTGATCATAATGGAAATGCAAAATATGTGGGAACAGCTGTATTATTAAGAAGAATCATGTGGCAGAATATTTAGACTTAAATAGTCACCCTGTGAACACTCCAGCGTGATTGGTTGCTGAGTAGGAAGTTAGCAACACAGGGAACAAGTTTTAATTAGCTGTAAGAATAAGAAACACGAATATTTAGCCAATAGGTATTTGACGAGTGGATGTAGGTAACCAATTATATTATGCCATGTATGATTTGCTTAATGCGAGTAACCAATCAAGAATTGGTCTTCGTAGTACACGGAACTAGAATACCTATAATAACTGAGCTATCTGCGCAATAAAGTGGCATTAACCTGATCATATTGGTCTGCGTGTTATTGTCCGAAGCTTCCGCGTCAACAAGTGGCGCCCGAACAGGGACCCTCGGATCGGGGTTAGGACTCATCTCCTGACGGACACCCGACCAAGAGAGGGGACGGAAAAGCGGTCGAAAGGTGAGTGCTGCCCTGGCACTCGGGATCCCCCGTGTCTGTGTGGGAGGATCGGGAAAAAGTGCGCGCAGGAAAGAAGGGAATCTCGCTCTGGCCAAGCGAGCGGCCGGGAGGAGATGGGGTCCACACTCACAAAGGAAGAAGAGGCAGTGGTGAAACTCCTCCAACATATGCTCTCTAAGAGAGGACTGAATTATGATACACCTACCTTGAAGGCGCTCCTGGCATGGGCGCAAGATAGAGAACTGATCCCCACTGCTGCTGTTGCCTTTGCACAGGATACATGGGCTAAGATAGGAATGTGGGATGAAGTGAGTAAGGGATCCAAGGAGGCGCAAAAACTCTCCACAGTGTGGAGGCTGATTACAGAGACATTAAAAGAAATGCAAGCAGAGCGCCTGGCTGCTGGATCAGCGTTTGCGGCGCTAACGCCCGGAGGTGAGAATACTTCCCCCACAGGTCTGTCCTTCGGAAAATCGCCAGAAGCCTTTCCCCCTCCACCTCCAGAGGAACCTCGGTCATTTGAAATGATACCCTCAGTTGCAGACCCTCAACAACATTACCAAAAGCAGAATTCGGGAGGCGAAGAGCCAGAAGATCCCTTTGATCCTGGTCCAATAAATCCAGAGACTGAACCTGATTTATGTCCACTGTTAACCCCAATTAAAGCTATGGCTGCATCTGCTCCAACTGCGAAGGAGACTTTACAGCAACAGAGACGAAAGTTGTTCTTAACCTTCCTCCATTTCTACCAGGTATCGCGTCGTGCGCAGCCGGAATCGGGGTATTGCAGTGTATTGTCAGAATGTCGGCAGAGAAGGACGCAGCCGGAGCGGGAGCCGCTTCGCTCCCGCTGCTGCCCGTCTCACCCCCTCCCCTCCCCAGCCGTCTCCCTGAGATAGAAGTGGTGTTTTTGTATGTCTGCTGTGTAAGTGTGTGTGGGCGTCAGTTTATACCTGTTGATCAACATCTGTGCTACTGTTTGTTTTTTGTTGTGTCCAGTGTCGTTCGGTGACTCCGCTTGAGCAGGTGTTCTGCCCGGTGTGGTACTGTTCTCATATGCGACTAGGGCTGACACTCCATCAAGCGAAGAAGTTTGTATGTATACAATGTTTAGACGTAAGGCGAGCGTACCCCAGGGAGATGGACCGGGATGGGCTGTAGAACTGATAGAAGTCCTGAAATATTGGGAGAGTTTTCACCAGCCGACATGCTTACGCTCTCGAGAACAGCTTATCCATGCAAGGCGTATGGCTGGTTGTTTGTTGTTTGCCTGTAAGATCATGGTTGATTGGGAAAAGGAGTTAAGCCAAAATCTATAGGATGCTTTGTAGGAAAATGAGAAACTTAAGGGTGAGCTCTTCTTGCAAAGGCAGACCTTTATGTCAGCTGTAAGTGATGAAAAAAGAAAAAAAAAAAACAAACAAACAAAAGCCCAAACAAACAAACAAACAAAATATATATATACAAGAACAATTAGAAGGGAAATGTGCTGCGTTAGCACAAAAGTATGCCATACGTGGTACGAGAAAGTGGCAGAAAAAGAGAAATCAGACATCTGATTCAAAGCAGTACTATAGAGATATGGTTTTGGTTTTTTCCTATATGTATATACGTTATTGCATGCCTTTGTAAATTACTGTGTTACACCCTGCGAGACTAAAAGAACCCCAGCAGAAGCGGTCTCTTGAGCCGGGGGGGTGGAATATGGGAAAGCAACGGAAGATTGGTGAGGAGGATTGTAAATACGCTCAAGGGACTCGCACCTGGGTGCTGGAAAACACATATATCACACTAATTGTTATTTGGTCTCGGGTGCTTGCAAGAAAAACACTTAGATGATATAAGTCTGTAATGGACTCAAGGACACCTTATCTAGCTGCTTGAGAATCTTGGCCTGTTGTTGCAGAAGATCACAGCATAGTACCAGCAAGAACAGGGGAGTCCGCATGCGCCCTTGCTAACAAGGACTCTTTCGCTGCCAAGGATTCTTGCTAACAAGGACTCTTTCGCTGCCAGGGATTCTTGAAAACAAGGACTCCCTCGCTGCCAACAATAAGTTTAGTAATGCTACTATTACAGCTATTTCTGAGTTATTTCAACATGCGACGCTGCAAAACAGAGCTGTTATTGACTTTTTGCTTTTAGCTCACGGACACGGTTGTCAAGATTTTAAAGAAGGACTGTGTTGTATGAATCCAAGTGACCACTCCAAATCCATCCATGCCCAGCTGCAAGAACTGCACCGACCGAACCAGCAACTTGTGGAGACCCCTGGGTGAAATTTCTTTGCTGGATGGACTTGGGGGTGGGGATGGTTGAAGCAAATTATACTCATTGCCTGTGTGGAAGGAATTTGTCTGTTATGTTTAGTATGCTGTTCGCTGTGTTTAATAAGCATTATACGATCAATTGTAGATGTCACTGTGCATTGTACCCTTGTACAAGTTATAGAATACCATCATGTCCCATCTACAGACCACGGAACAGCATGTGTAAGGGATAATAGAGGATGGTCCGAGTAAGACACGACAGAAAATTACTAGTTGAACCAAACCCAATATATATGTTGGGAAAAAGGGGCTCAGTACTGTTTCTGCAAAAACTATGTGTGTATCCATGAGAACCTGACCTTCAAAGAAGAAGAGAACAAGAAGGGAGTACAACAATGTAGTCACGTATCAGACACCTGCTGTTAGCAAAAGCTGGATCATGAGTCTGGTGAGGCTCACTGCATGCACTGGCCACGCATGTAGCGACTCTAGCCTGTACTTTTCCACTCAATCCGGTGCAGGATATGAGGGAGCTGTCTTGGGTCGGAGAGAGGAGGAGAGACATGAGCGCACTTTGCAGATACAGGGGACGCCCTGAAGCGCTGTGTCTGCCCCCCCCTCCCCTGTAGGTTTCACGTTCATTAACCCCAACAGCTCAGAAGGCATTACAGCACATTGCAGATTTGTTTATGACATATCAAGAATTTCAACCTTACGCCCTGATAGGACAGTGGGATGATGCACTCGCAAAGAGCCTGACTGCATTGGAGTGGGTATTTTTGCCACATACCTTCTCAAAAACAGTAACTGTGATGATTGAAATGTTAGCACGATTCATTTCGCAGGATCGCTTGCGCTGACAGCAGCTGGCTCCTCTGCCATCATTTGCGGGGGTTAACCCATGAGGGCTTACACCTGATGGACTTTGGCAATCTGATGTTACGCACATTATGGAATTTGGATGTTTGTGTTATGTACATGTTTCAGTTGATTTGTTTTCTCACCTTGTTGTAGCTACTGCTCACACAGGAGAGAAGGCTCGTGGTGTTATTTGACATTGGTTGCAATGCATTGCAGTCATAGAAGTACCAAAAACTGTAAAAACTAATAAGAGGTCTGCTAATATACAGGCCTCTTTGCCAACATGAGGTATTAAACAGGTCACCGGTATTCCCCACTCCCCACAAGGCCAAGGCATTGTGGAACGTGCACATTGCACACTTAAAGAGATGCTAGGAAAAAAAAAAAAAAAAAACAAAAAAAAAAAAAAATAAAAAAAAAGAAAAAAAAAAGAAAAAAAAAAAAAAAAAAAAAAAAGGGGGGGTCGATGTGGGAGACGATGGTGCACGAAAGGCATGAGCTGTGTTAGCATGAGTAGGCCCGAAGTAGGCCTGCCTTTACGTGAGGGTAAGAAAGCTAAGAAGGTTACTACCGGTCAGAAGATAAGGGAGTGCTGTACTAACCAGAAGAAAGTTGCTGAGTGCAGAAAAGAGAAGAAACAAAGAAACCTTGAAGCAGCATACGTCAAGGAAGGTCGACCAATGACAAAAAGGGTAAAGGCACGTGGATGAATTTATCTGATCATTCTCAGTCTATTCATTCTAAGATAGATCAGTTGCAGAAAAATATGCATAAACTAACTGTTGAAACATCTTGGCTAGATCAGTTCTTTAACTCTTGGGGAATAGGTGGTTGGTTAAAAGACTTTACAGAGCATAGCCTTTTGGTTTTGATTATTATATTGGCTGTTTTATCTGTATTGCCTTGTTTTCTTGCCTGTATTCGTAAATCGCTCGAGGCTTCGATGGAAAAATTGTTTTCCGGTGCTTGGATTGTTCAAAAACAAAAAGGGGGAAATTGTGGAAGGATTTTTGGTACAGAATGGGCACCCTGTGAACATTCCAAGCACCGGTAATTTGTTAACAACAGTATAGGCTGTAACAGGCCTTGAAAGTTATGAGAGGAACATTGCTGCAATTTGAGAATGCTGAGGCAAGCAAGATATTTGAGCTGGATCAGGCATCTTGGTTGGAGTTTTGGCTAAGTTCTTGGGGAATTACGGGGTGGTTGGCTTCCTTTGTTAAAGCAGGGTTGTTAATAATCTTAGTTGTTATTATTGTTGCATTATTTGTTCCCTGTCTTTTTCAATGCTTGCAGAAGGCATTAGAGCGTATGGTATGAAGAATATGGTATAATCAAACTCCGCTGACCAGGGACAACAACTGGAGTGTTCAAAAACAAGAAGGGGGAATTGTGGCAGAATATTTAGACTTAAATAGTCACCCTGTGAACACTCCAGCGTGATTGGTTGCTGAGTAGGAAGTTAGCAACACAGGGAACAAGTTTTAATTAGCTGTAAGAATAAGAAACACGAATATTTAGCCAATAGGTATTTGACGAGTGATTTGCTTAATGAGAGTAACCAATCAAGAATTGGTCTTCGTAGTACACGGAACTAGAATACCTATAATAACTGAGCTATCTGCGCAATAAAGTGGCATTAACCTGATCATATTGGTCTGCGTGTTATTGTCTGAAGCTTCCGCGTCAACAGAATCACTTTTGGCAGGTGAGGTAAATTCAACATGATTTATAGGGCACCTATTCTTTTCCTTCACAAGTGAGGTCTTTTTTTGCCATCTGTATATACATGGTTTCAATTACGTGATATCTAAAATTGTGCTTTACATCCCAATAAGCAGTTTTCTTCAGGATGGATGGACAGACGTACTGCAGTTTTAACCAGCCAAACACTCCTCAGAGGTGCACGGCAAAAGGACAGGAGGCAGCAGTCATAAATTACAGCAGTGAAAATCTGGCTGGATATAAAAACCAACTCACTCCTGGTGCAAGGGGCCAGGCCCTGGAACAAGGTGCACAGAGACAATGTGAAATTTCCATCTTCAGAGATTTTCAAAACTGATCTGGAGAAGTCGCTGAGCAACCCCATCTAACTTTGAAGTTAGCTCTGCTTTGAGCAGGTAGTTGGTCTACATGACTTCAGAGGTCCCTTCTGACCTAATTTCTTCTACATCCTGCTTCAGGGATAAGCATCCTTCTCTGTGGAGGTAATTCTGAGCTTTCCTAAACAACTTTTGAAAAGTCCTCATGTAAATGTATGAGACAGAAACACTATTTCCCTATAAATCAGGACATATCAGGGAAATGTCACCCTACAATTTTCTAGTAAAGTCAAAATAGTGATAATGTTAAAAATAAATTTAAAAAAAAAAGTAAACAGGAAAGCTGTTATCTACACTGTAATTCACTAATGTGTACCAATTATCTTGCCCAGAAATATTTCAGAGGATTAAACAGGACTCTCCCATGAACACATGGCATTTGTTTCTGTAGACAGCTGTTCCTTTCCTCTGCATCTTTCTAGGAAAGAGTTCACTTCACCAGGCTCTAGGAGCAAGCAGAAGCATCCGACTATAGGTAACTGCATTATTTGATGAGAAAAAATAAGTCTTCCCTATGTACCACCTCTTTCAACATGAGTGTGGGCAACAGTTATATTCTTCTGCTCTGAGTTGCATAAAACTAAAGGCTTGGGTTCACCTCAGCTGGTAGTGTAGCAGGAGATACAGAGGAAAATAAGAACCAATGCAATCAATCAATCATACAGGTATTTTTAAAGATACAGTGCTAATGCAGTTAATCTGCATATGTTAAAGTAACTATAATTATTTTGTTACTGGTAGATACAATTTCAACGTCACAGCACAAGCTTGTTGAAGATGCAATATCTAAATGAATACGAGTTTGCAATTATTTGTGATTTTCATTCAGAACCTGTTATTAACACTTACATACAAGGAATTACATTCTCCCTAAGTTGTTGACTTCAAAATCATCATAATCCTATGATAAACAGGGTTTACTAAATACACTAAGTCAGACAATTCTCACGCAGGCCTGAATAATTTCATATTTTCATATTTCATATGTTTGTTTCTAGCAATGCAGGAAAGTTTACATTTTATGGTGCTACTATGTTGTTTAATATTCAGAGAAAGAAATTACTTGGACACACATCTCTAAAATGGAAGGAGCAGAGAATGCTGGGTAATTGACATTTAGTTCTGTATTTGTATAATTTTTAATTGTTTTATTAATGTGGCTCAGTAGTGAGCATGGGATGTAAGAAAGAGGTGAAATATTTAAATGATAGAATGACCACTTGTCTGATTTGAAAACTTGTTTGTTATGCTCAGTATAACATGATATACATTATATTTTAGAGAAGAGAAGGACATATGCTGGTAGTAAAACTGGATTGTAATGTCTTTTGAATATCAGCCTGAAAATAAATGCTTTTTACGTACAGGCACACACATACACAGGGTTATTGGATAAAAAACTTACAAGCGTCAAATAAGCAGGTGTGACTGATGCTGGACTTAATTTACTTGAGTGAATAGATTTGAAGCACACTGAGTACATCCAGATGGGGAAACCTTAAAAGCATTTCACTGGATCCAGACTACATCCCAACTGAATGAGACCTGAGCATTCTTTTGCATACCCTGGATTCTTTTGCAATGCAAAATGTCTGTAGTCAGGCAGGAGGAAACCAGCTATGTTTCTGTACCTCTTGTGGTCTGGATGACTAGTGAACCAGAACTGTAGGATGGCTTACAGTGTGCATCTGCTGTGTATTTAAGCACTGGAAACAGATTTGCAATGGCCATACACAATGCCTTTCCAGTCTTCTCAAGTGGCTTGCCTAGGAAGAACTCCTACTCTTCCAAATTTGGGAGTGGATAGAGTTTATGGTTCAGGGATCTTTAATGAAAAAATAACCTCTTCAGAGATGTGGTTGTCAATACATTCTTTCATACATTGATGTTCAGTATTACTAATTTTGTCTGTGAAATGCCTGGCAGCCTGAGAGCAGGGCCGAAAGAGCCTACAGTTGCCTCTTGTCTGCCTTCTCGTGTTCCATGTACAAAGCCAATCAGTATTAGTTATTAGGAGTAATAAATTACTGTGTCCCTAACAGATCTTAGGTGGAGACCTGTGCGTCTCTCTCCTTTCCTCTCTCTTATCAATAGCAAAACCAGCAAAGGACATAATCTTTACAATTAAGTATTATTGGATGTTTAATAGTTTGGTTTTCAAATGAACAAATTGACAGTTTAGATACAGTACAGTTTAGAGGTTTTTACTAAGAGCAAATCAGATAAAACTTGTTTTTCTTTTTAGAGTCTTTCCTGACTAAATTCTGTGTCTACTTTACCTTGACTTTGATATTTGCAGTGTAAGATATGCCCTTATTTCACATGGTGGTGTGACTTTTTTTGAGCTTTCTATCAACAGTAATCAAGGACCTGATTGAATCTGTAATTGTTTGTATTGCTGATTAAATATGACAAATTTAAAAAAAAAAGGGGGGGGGGGGCAGTAGAAATAATGCAGCTAATGACCTGTATGTGTCAGCAAAATATTGTTGATAGATACAAAATGATTATGGCTCTGCTGTTTTATTCTACACCCACTCCACCCTTTGTTTGCTGTTTCTTATAAATTGGGTGGTGTTATGAGGAAATTAGGTCAAGTGGTAATAAACAGAAGCTACCTCGAAAAATCATATACTTTTCTGTATAAAAAAAGCAAGTTGAAAAGCACAATCAAAGAAACACCTTTGGAAGCATAGTAATTAGCAGATCCATTTCCATGAATAAATGGATATTTACATGAATTTTTCTATCTTGATAATCAGGACTACTACTTAAAGTGATTCAGAAGGTGAAGTAAAAGGAGAGCTATTCTGTGTGAAATATTATTACAGTAGGAAGATTAATATAAAAACAAGAGCCAACCAGTCTAAAGTGTGTTAGGAGGTGCATGACAAGTTTAAACAGAGAATTTACAGACAGTGATCAGGAGCAAAAAATGGGTGCCACAGTCTTCCAGTGTACCTATCACCAAATTTGAAAACTCTTACAAAGCAAAGACCCTGAAAGTTTGCACCCTTCACCTTTTTGCTTATGCAACCAGAATATGCAGGAATTAAAATATGTAAGGTAGCTAACGTTGTTAAACTAAGATCACACTATTAAATAGTTATGTGTTACAGAAAGTAGGATTGTGATATTGAAGGAAAAATAGTTTGGAATCACTTAATATTACAAAATAGATATGATTATGTTAGAAGAAGGAGAAAGGCAGGAAACTGATGGGGGAGGCTTGGGATGAACTCTAAAGAAAATGGTGGAAGTTTTTACACTCCATTTCAAGAGTACCTACAGAAATCTTCAGTCTTCCTTTGAGTCACAAATGGATTGACACATATGATAAATATATTTATGTGATACCACCCACAGTTTAGAGTGGCAGTAAGAATATAAACTACTATGTATTTCAAACTAGGATACGTATTAATGTGTTTTCCACATGGCTATTAGAACCTAGAAATGTCAAAGGTAAGAGAGAGCCATAGGAAGAAAAGAACTGCCTAGCATGGCAGGAGTATAGATCATGATTTTCCTGATTTGGCAGATAGCTAACATTTCACCAGAGATATTCTTTTACTTCAGTTTAGTTTCACTAGCTGAATATTTACATTTCTTCAGACAGTATGACTTGTACAGCATGCTTCACAAATAACAGTGGAGGGATGTGTTCCTGCCTTGTAAACCTGCTGTTGTCTGAGAAATGGAGAGCTTGCCTCAGCGTGGTACGTATGAGTTGTGAAACACAAATATACATCTTTCTGTTGCACTTCTACTATGTCAGCCATTTCAAACCAGCTCAATTCTGAAAACACACTTTGGAGTCATTTTATGTGTATATTCTGGTATCAACAGGACTATTCATGGTATTGCACTTGCAGGATTGGGGGCTGTAAATTTGTGTGAACCAATACTGTGTGCTTGCTCCATGGAACTTTTGTTGACTTTGGGCAATTTTCCTGAAAACAAGATCAGGCCCTGATTCCCCCTGCACACATTAACTAGTGCCTCTTTCTGCTTTTCTCTAATATTAGCTAGGTCTCCAATAGGGAGTTCAAGCAATCATTCTGTAAGGGCTAAGTCTTGTCTTCAGTGAAAAGGTTTTTTTTCTTGTTTGCATCAAGAGATGTTCTTACATGACTCATGATGCAGGCATTATTTTTTAAGGATTTGAAATTAACACCTCAAATGTTTGTTACTTGCAGAGGAAAACAGTGGTTTTCTGGGTCTGGGAAATTTGGGTCAAGAATTAAGGAAGTCCTGTCTGATTAGGAACAGCTGAAATTTTATTGCTGTTTCACATAGACATTTGTTACAAAGAAAACCTGAGAGGCGCATACACTCCTTGTGTGAAACAAAATAGTACTGAGTTGTCACAGCTGTAATATTGAAAGCCACAGTGTTTTTTTGTTCACCTCACACAACTTTAACACTATGGAGATCATCAATCTCATAGATGTATTTGGGTGATTTCCAAGAAATGGCAGAACACAAAATATCCCTGATACCACTGTCTTAAAAAGATTCTATGGATAAAGGTCCACGCCAGGCAGAGAGTGTGCAGAGGATCTCCACAGCCCTTAAGCAGTCAAAGAATGAACAGAAACAAAAAGAAAACAACAAAAAGAAGTAATGGGTTTCTCAAAATGCGGTCTACTACAAAAGCTACTTTATGACAAAAGCACTGTCATACAAGAAAGTTTCTGTTGTTTTCCTTTGCTTTTATATTCTTTTACGGTGCTGTTTTACAGCAATGAGGTGTTCCTGGAGCTTGAGGAAGCAAAGCAGGCAAGTCTCATTCAGTTTCCAAGATGCATAAAGTAGCATATATTAATAAAACCACCAAAAAAAAAAAAGACCTGAATTTCTTAATGAATTACTTTAATTGCTTCTTAGGATTACAGCATTTAAAGGGAGTTAAGTATGACTACAAAAGCAAGTTGCTTTTATAGTGACTGCAGGTCTTTAAGATATTTAGCAATCATGTTCTCCTTCAGGATATATGACTATAGCAAAGGAGAGTGAAAATGACCCTTATTCTGTATCTTGCCAGTCCATTGCATGAACCTTTTTGGCATACAGAGGAGAGCAACAAAAACTGTTTTAGCTTGCCTCTGAGGTCTGTCTCCACCTGTAATACAGATGATAAGACTCCAAACTGTGGAGAAGGTGATCAAGTTATGCGAGTCATGATTAAAAACCATCTCTAAGAGACCACTTTTAGCGTACTTGTAGCTCTTTATTCTTACAACTGAATCCTAAATTTCATGAATGGCATATTCCATGCTCCACATGGAATTTTTTTAACAATTCTGAGGGTCTCATCTGATGCTATACCTCAGGACTCACAGGAAATATATGAATGGACTCAGTGTGGCTGTTCACTGCATTTCAGTTAAGGAAATTCTACTGAAGTACGTGTCAGTCTAATTTACATCTGTAGTGAATAAGATCCAGGAATATCTGAATGAGTCATTGAATTCATATCACATGTGGCCATTTGCAACCAGCAATCCATTTTGAAAATCTGAGGCAAAAATAGTTTTCCTTTGAATGTTCCGCAACCAAGTGTGTCAGGTGATTTGTGAATGGATTGCCTTCTATGGAGATAATTATTTGTGCTTGTTTGACACCTGAGGTATACAGCATAATGACTCACCGCTGAATTAAATCTTGGGGAAAACATCAGTAAAGATTCATTCTAACTAGCAATGAACTGGTGAGATTAATGTAGGCAGGTCATAGTTTTTACTGTCTTTAAAACAAAAACAAAAGGTGGATTTGCCACAAATGCTTGTTTCTGATCCATTCTTCACTGAATTAATTGAATCTAGAAATGAAATACCCACTGACAGGTGATGTAATGAGCCATTTATTAATGGTTGGTTGAAAGGGTGGTTCCATTAATTGAAAATAATAGCATATTTTGTCTGCTGTGTTATGGTAATCTGGCTCGTGAGTGAAAATACTTAAAATAATTTTTAGGAGTCCCTATGAACTATTTGATGGATGAAGGAAAACAGATGTCCTCAGAGCAGGGGCTAGTAATCTAGACTCTAGAAATCTGAATTGGTGCTAAATTAGCTCTTATACACCTTGCCGATGGTTCTAATTGCTTTAAAGACATAGACCAAAATACTTGGGATGAAGTTTCAAATGGAATTCAGCCTCAGTTCTAATGTTGTACTTCCACCAATAATTCTTTGGACTGCCAAAACCAGTTTCCATCCACTAAAGTCATGCAGACCTTATGCAATGGACCTTTGTTGGAACTATGAAAACCTGTGACTGGTCTCGGTTTAAGCTCTACAAAACTAGGAATCAGGGGGAATGGTATGAATATCAGATATAACTCAGAGTAAGAAATTATATGCTGTGGACATGAATCTTCCTGCTAGTAGATGACTAGATTGCTTCCTTAGATGTGAAGAGTCCATATTCTGCAGGAGAAAGGGTGGGGTGGTGTATGTCCTCTATTTGAGGCTATTTGAAAGTCTAGAAATTTGCATTAGGAATATTGACATTTGTATGAATAAGTATGAACATAATTTTGTGAAAGCACAAGAAGAAATGGCAGGAGAAAGGTTAGAAAAATGTTATGTATCAATAGCACCTGGAAAAGTAGGTCATCAAGATCAAAGCACATGGTAGAATCATTTATCAAGATGAGAAAAATAAAGATGGACTGAAGGCACTGAGAAAAGATGTAAGGAAGATGAAGAGCAGAGCTGGAGTGTTAAGACTCCCAGGCAAACAAGAACAATAAAAGTACATTGGCAAGGTTGCCCACTGACTCATGACAGATGACGTAGGGTGAAAAGGCAAAAAGATCTAATTCTTTCATATGCTAGTGGGTAGGTACCAAAAGCATGTGTGAAAACCACTTGCTTATTATCAGCCATGGTAACACTGGATACATGAGAAGGACTTGAGAGCAACCATCCCTTTTCTTCTGTATTGCACACAAGAAACTTTGGCCAGACTAACTGGAAATACACGTCCTGTGGCCTGTGAGTATGAAAATTGTGTATGAAAGGATAAAAATAGCTGAGTAAATTTTTTTTTAAATAAAAATCACCTTCTCTACTGTCTCACATTCAGTTTGTTGTATTAGTTGCTACAGAAAAAAATTGAAAACATAGTTAAGCTCATTGTTTTGTCTGTTCATATCCTCGATAGACATGTGGCTATCATATGGGCATGCCAGTCTCATGAGGGTGTGGTCTTAGGACTGATTTTCACCCAGCTGTGTGTGTTAAACCATACATTACTAGAGAGCTAATATTTGAATTGCAGTCCTGATCAGAAATTGATTAATAAATGTGTATGCTGTATGCGTTGTCATAAGCTTGAAGGATATGCCCGCATTCTTGACTGTGAAAGTGATACAAGAGATGATAGAACTGGGGATTATTTCGATGCTCTTCCTCTTTCACCTCTTTCACACCACAGACTCCCTTTCCCCCAACCCCCCCACCCCCCCGCTAGTATAAGATTCCTGGTAGGAAGATAAAAAAGAAATACTTTGTGACTTACACTAAGTGGATTTGTCCATAATGTGAGAAGCTGAAAATACTTGACAGCTATTAATTCAAGATTTGTGCTAAGAAAGCTTGAATGATGGGCTAGTTTGAGTCATTCCTGAAGTGATTTCAGATGAAATAATGCAAAAAATTTGACTCTGTTCACTTCAAATTCCTATTATCTGATGGTCAGAGGTAGATCCACAACCATCAATCTAATTGGCAGATGGTATGAAATATGCTGATTGTTCAATAAAATTTACCAGTTAAACAGTCACATTAGAGTTGGGAATGCCATACGTTTGTGCACCAGAAAGAAACAAAATTAAAAGTTAACATTTCTTTCTTGGTACTGTCTACTTTTAAGCTAACTAACAAAAAGTTTTAGTAATTTCCTAATGATTCTTGGACATAAGGTGAGACCTATAGCAGTTTAAGAAACCTGCTCTACATAACCAGATTTTACCACTTTTTTTTTTTTTTTTACTTCACATCTGAAGAACAGTGTGTAAACAAAGAATCATTAACTGCTAAGAAAACATAAAAGTCACATACTACAGCAGTAGAAAGCCTCTTACTATATACAATGTGAAATAAATATATGAACTCAACAGTGAAAATTGTACATTTAAGATTAGGTTCTCTTCCATTCTGAATTATTCTATGATTCTGTGTCAGTGAGTCAGCCTATTGGGGAGGAAACTAGTGCGTATACATAAATTGCAAGACTAAATTCTAAAGAAAACTAGGGGCATTTGCAGATGAAAACTTCTGCAAGAACAGAGTTTAGGGAATGAGAAACATCATCCCAAGACCTTTTGTCTGCTTATTATTAACATAGTAGTATCTAAACAGAATAAGCGGACATTATTAATAGCAAGTTAACAATCTGTGTAAAAGGCAAACAATTACTATTATTTTTTATATATTTAGGCTGGCTTCTGACTCTTCTTTTCAGAATCCCACCTCATTTCTCAGTTTTGTTTTTTCCTCTTCCAGTATCTTCTTGTCCTCTTACTTCCAATTAGCCTAAATAAAGACAAACTAGAACTATACAGTCGAAAGTTTTGCTGAACTTCTCAGCACATTAGAAATAATCTTGTGTTATCTAGTACGAACTGATACATCTAATAGTATATAATCTTTGTAGCACAGCTATGTAGTTTGCCTACCTATATATATATATGTATATAACAAATATACTAATGCCTGTAAAATAAGCTAAGGTGATTTGTTAGGTAGATTAACTATAAAGGCAGTTTAACTAGAAAGGAAAAAGCTGTATATGAAAACAAAGCAAAAAGAGGGATTTATTCACTACTTCCCATCAGCGGGCAGATGTTTCTCCACTTCCTGGAAAGCAGGGCCTCAGCACATGTAGTGGCTACTTCGGAAAACCAGCACCACAATGCAAATGTCCCCTCCTCCTCCTCCTTTTCCCTAGCTTTTATTGCTGAACACACCATCACATGGTAGAGGATACCCCTTTGGTCAGTTGGTGGCAGCTGTCCTGACTCTGCCCCTTCCCAAATTCTTGCCCACCCACAGCCTGCTGGTCTTTGGTGGTAGTGGGGGCTGTTGGAGAGAAAGCCTTGATGCTGCACAAGCACTGCTCAGCAGTAGCCAAAACATTGGTATGTTGACAAAGCTGTTCTAGCCACAGATGCAGAGCACAGGAATATACAGGCTGCTATGAGGAAAGTTAACACCATCCCAGCCAGACCTAGTACATAAAAACTCTTCCTTTTTCTTTTGTCCTATATTTTGAGTATCTACTTAGACCAGGTTTGATATGGAATATATTATTATTATTATTCAGTATATATAATTTTATCTTGTATATTTGAGTAATTACATGTTTTAAACAGATGTGCAAGGTATTAAGTCTTCTGGTTTTGCAGATAGATGCGTGACATCAAGGCAGGATGAACAGCCCAGCTTTATCAAATAAGTTACATTCAGAAGTATACACAACCAAGAATTCTCAACTTCCCAGTCCCTTTTCCAGCGGAAGGACCAACATTTCTCTAAAAATAGACTGCTTGCTGTATGACTTTTCTTTATTGTGAGATATGTTTTGTGTATATATATATGTGATTTTTCTTTATAGGATGTGTTAATGTGAGCAGGATGCTTGTATAATGTGTATCTGGTATTGAGAAATTAACTTTGCAGTGTAGTTTGAATATATTTAAAGGACAGACAAAAATGATAAAAGAATATGCTGTCAGACAATAAGATGTCCATGATATCCTAACTGATTCTGTGAACACAATATTCTGTTATTCAGGGCTAAACTTCTTGATTTCTTTTCTCCATTGCTATGGCAGCCTTCCTGTTCTGCATTATTACTGCATTAATACATCCACCTTTCAATGAAAAGGAAAACCACATATGAAGATTAAATTGCAAATTTCAGCTATTCATGTTGCATACTCTCTGTGCCACCTACTGCTTTTCCTGCCACACTCAAGTATGTTGGAAACAAAGTTCTGTTTCATTCTGTTTCCACCACTTGAGAAGCAAGATATGAAATTCAACAGAAAGATAAGTGCAGCTTAGGATGGTTCACAGGTTTGTTGTGTCTTAATGCTTAAGTAGACATACGTATGTAAATTCCAGCTTGAATGATCTTGACACAGGGCCAGAAAGGCAAAGTGCTCTTTCTTAGCTTCTGAGGGAATGAGGAGGCTGAGGCAGGAGGCTCTGCCTCTGGTTGGAGGTAATGTGGCTGCAGAATAAAGCACCACCTTTTTTGATTTTACACTGCTGGAGTAGAGGAGTCTTTCCTTTGACTCCTGCAGTATCAGGATTGAATCTCTGCAATAGAAGCATGAAGGTCAGGGGCTCAAGGACCTTCCTATCATATCTGCAGAAGGTAAGAACTTACACAATTTTCCTGGAGAAGTCATAAGGATCAAAATGGAGCATTTTTGTCTGTGAAGACCAAACGCTTGAGCACATTGGGCTGCTGGTGTCAAGACAAAGATACAGGTTTATGCAGATGTATTCTTGTTCCTGACACTGGGCACAGATATCCTTTTTCAATTGGAGCTGGATTTATGGGTGTAAATCTAGATCTAGTAAATGGGGTTGTGTCAGGCTGGAGGTCAGCCACCAGTGGGGCTCCCCAGGGCTCAGTTTTGGGGCCAGTGCTCTTTAATGTTTTATAAATGATCTGGATGTAGGAGTCAAATGCATATTAAGTAAGTTTGCCATTAGGAGGAACTGAGGACTCCCTCGAAGGTAGAGAAGCCTTAGAGAGAGATCTGGATAGACTAGAGAGCTCAGCAATCACAAACAGTATGAAATTTAATGAGAATAAGATTCTGCACCTTGGACAAGGTAATCATGCTTATACGTACAAATTGGGGAACAAGAGGCTGGAGAGCAGCCGTGGCAAAAGAGAGCTGGGGGTTTGGATTGATGGCAAGTTGCATATGAGTCAACAGTGTGCCCTGGTGGCCAAAATGACCAGCCATGTCCTGGGGTGCATCAAGCACAGGATAGCTAGCCAGTTGAAACAGGTGATTGTCCCACTTTACACTGCACTGATGCAGCCCTACCTTGGGTACTGTGTACAGTTTTGGGCACCTCAATACAAGAAGGACATGAAACTATTAGAGTGCGTCCAGAGGAGGGCAACCAAGACAGTGAAAGGTCTCAAGGGCAAGACTTATGAGGAGCAGCTGCAGTCACTTGGTTTGTTCAGCTTGGAGCAGAGAAGGCTGAGAAGTGACCTCATCACAGTCTACAACTTCCTCAATGGGAGCAATGGAGGGGAAGGTGCTGATCTTCCCTCTCTGGTGACCAGCAACAGGACACAAGGAAATGGAATGAAGCTGCATCAGGGAAGTTCAGATTGGACATTAAGAAAGATTCTTCACTGAGAATGTGCTTGGTCACTGGAACAGGATCCACAGGGAAGTGGTCACAGCACCAAGCCTGTCAGACTTCAAGGAGCTTCTGGACAGTGCTCTTAGTTGTATGATTAGTGTTAGGTAGTCCTGTGATGAGCAGGGACGAGTCCAATGACAGTTGGACTCGATGACTCTTAGGGGTCCCTTCCAACTCGAGATATTCTATGATTCTATGATTCTGTGATCTCATGGTTGTCAGACTGAGATCCAGATCTGTAGACTTTGGGTCAATTGTTTTCTTTCCTGCACAATCCTCTGAACACTTGTGAAGTTGAAGAAACTAAAAAAACAAAACACTTCACTACTCTCTTAAAAAAAAAAAACACCTAGAGAAAAGGGAAAGTGTTTATGTAGCACTAACTTCATATTTGATTGCTTAAATTTCATCTTCATCAAAGGAGGTCTTGTTACAGTCCAGAAAACAGCCTTGGTAGAGATTATATGATTGTGCTATTCCATTTTTTCCCCTCCTTTCTGATCCCAAGGCTCATTTTACTGGTGCTCAGCATTCTTCATCATGAATAAGCATTCACAAGTTGAATTCTACTACCTTGTGCTGATTTTGGTAACTAAGAGGTTTTTATAAAAGTTGGGATGACAGAAGATCAGAGGTTTCCTGACAATGTTCTTGTCAAGATAACAGGACCTCTAAATGCCACAGCATTGCTGATTTCCTGTATGCTAGCATGTCTGTCCATGGCTAAGTTAGTTGTGGTGTGATTTTGTTCCTTTGGAAAAAGTTCATCTGATCTAGACAGGAATAATTTTTTGTATTCTCTATTCAGGTTCGTGTAATCAGTAACATGATTTGGGAAGTCCTCTTTGAAGGGAGAAGACAGTTACACAGGACATCTGTAGCTAGGGGAGAAGTAACAAAAGCTTTGCCCTACTATGACAATAGAAGCCTTCATGAACTGGCAAAAAATCTATGTGAGAAGGGCAAATTTGAAAAAAAAAAACCTGCCCAAACATAAATAATTATTATGAATTATAATGGTCTATTGTTAGTGATCTCAATGGGGAGTACAAACTAGTTAAAGACCTACCTATAAATAAAATGTATGTTTGCAAACAATTCTGAAAATGAATATGTTAGAGACTATTGAAAAAGTCTTAAAAGTAGTGAAGACAACAAAGTACTAAATTAACAAACTTCTTCCTATTGGTTATCTCATCTCCAAATATTTGTATTTCAAATTTATTCAAATTTATGGATAGTAGTGTCAACTTCACATACTCTATATTATTTTTTCCCCCAGTCCCCTTTTTTATGAATTAACTAAAAAGTATCCCCTTTTAACAGTAATCTGTTGGGGGTTTTTTTTTGCTAAGACTCTTCCCAGTACTGTAAATCAGGGGAATTCACCAGCTGGGAGAAAATTCATGGAAATGAGGGATGTAAGGTCCAGAAAACAGGATATTTAGGAAGCTGGGTTTATTTAGTTTAAAGGTTTGGAGATGGGAAAGGACACTTAACAATCTTCCAATATGAAGAAGGCTGCTGCAGTGAGTAATAGAATAGTTTAATCTCTATGATCCTTATGGAAAAAACAAGATGTATTTAACTTAGATTGCAGCAGATGAGGTATAGTTTGGGGACTAGCAAAAACTTAATGTAGGTAAGCACAGGATGATTAAGAATGTGGTACAATCACATAAAACACTGAAGAAGTTACAAAGAAAAATGCATCTGCAAGAACAAGCTAGGTACAGTGTCAAGATTTCTCCCAGCCAAATTTTCTACAGTTCAATGAAAAACATTTGGAAGAATAGGGAAAAACTTTACTGTGTAACACTAAAGTGATGCACATGATTATACTATCTCACAAAATGTTACCGCAGGGTATTTTGGACCATTCTGAAAACAGCATGAAGGAAGTGGTAAAGGGCAGGCTGGTTTCCACCCTAGGTGATTTTCAAGCGGATTTCCATTGTCAGATTTGTCACTGAAGAGAAATTTTGTGAGCTCCCCCTGCCCTTATTCCTAGTCATTTTCAGAGGAGGTTTTGTCTAAACATTTGACAGTCTTCACCATGATTCATTCAGGAATATCTACAAGTATTATAGCTTGACAACAAAAGTATTTATCATCATTAAGGTTTTCCAGCAAGTTTTATTCAACATATTTGAAATAATTCCCATCTTGAAGAAATTGTTCAAAACAGACACCAAAATTGAAGCAAAAAGTTGCCTTGCCTCACTGTGCCATGTGACACTACCATTGACTTAATCAGGAATGGGTACATCACAGGTCCTGAATGCCAGAAAAAAATGGATTTTATTCTCATCTTTTATACGACTTCTAAATGGTAGTTCAATTAACATGCTGGGAAGACAGACAGCTGTTTTGAAAGAGGGAGGGTCTAGTATAAAAATGAAAGTCCTTGTAATTTTTTGCACAAACATTAGTTTAGAGGGGAAAGGAACAGAAGAAAAGAACTTGAATATATTCCTTCCTCTCAGAACATCAGCCAGCAGGGATGGTTGAAGACAATACTGTCATTAAGTTTGAAGAGAAGGAACATTTACCACTTGAAGCTAGATTTGTTCTGCAAAAACATGCAGCGTAAAGACCAAATTATCAATCCTCCATTCAATACTATTCTAGTCTAGTCTCATATGCACTCATTAAGCTTGAAATCCATCAGAGACACAAGGAGATGGACATACATATATTCATATATATATATACACACCACATGCATATATATATGCCCTTAAAATCAAATTACTTAGAAAAAGAATGGCTGTTTAATGGAATGGGTTTATAACGAATAGTAAATTTAGCAGAATGTTAAAACGTCTTTTTCCTCTGAAGTTATTAATAAAAGAAAATAAAAATTCAGTCCTCTTATGAATGAAGTCAGATCATTTATGTGGAAAACATGCCACAGAGCAGCTAGAGCTGCTTACGAAATGGGGTCAGGTGAAAAATTACTGTATCAAATACAACTTGGAATATTTTTTTTCTCTCTTCTAAGTACAAAAAAGGGAAAAAAAACCAGTTCAGATGATAGTCAGGAACAGCTAAGTTTTGCTTATATGTTAAACAGTGCCTGGCAGCATGGGAAAGAATCAGATTCCTCCACTAAACATCAGTGTCAGCATATTATGGTTGGTTCTGACTATAAACCTTTTCCTTAAAACAGCATTTTGAGTGAGATCAAATGACCAGCCACAGTTGTACCAATAATTATTTTTTTAGAATGTATCCATAGCAGACCATTTCATAACATGCAGTTCTTCCAGTTATTCACTTTCTTAGAAACCTACACAATAAAATATTTGACTACTGGGAAATAAAGTTTGAGCTCATTAGAGCAATGAGTCAAGCAGCACTTTGTTCTAGTGAAGGTAGATCTCAAATGTGAGGTACCAGAAAACTAAAGCACAAAACTCTGTGTCTTTAAGTATATGCCAGGGTCCATTGCAATTCACTAAAACAGTTCAAGCCCTTCCTGGAGGGAAGAATCCCATTGAACAGCCATGGGAAACTCCATCTCCTATTCTCTATCCACCTTCTATTAACTGGTTAGTTGCACAACTTGGGCAACTCGCTTCTTGGTACATGACGGCACGGTCCTCATATTGAAAAACTTCACTATCTTTCAACGGAACCACAGCATGTCAGTATACCTAGCCATGATTAATAGGAAACTCCAGCTTAGTATGGAGGAGTGTGCCTGCAACAGCATATCAAGAGCAATTGTTTAATGTCTGCACTGTTTCCCTGAAGGATTGATTCCCAACCCAATTCAAAGACCCAGTCTTTTTCTTCTAGTTGCCTCCATTGCCTGGGCACAGGATACTCAAAAGACTTCATGAAACACCATGGTGAAAATCATGGCTGAGACTTTAACCCTTCTGGCTTTGTGGAATACCCTGGCAGTTGGTTTATCACTGTGAAATGAATGCGCAAGGGAACTAAGGATCATGACAATCCTATAACTTTCCAGGCCATATTACAAAATTGGTTTGTTTGTTTGTCTGGGTTATTTGTAACTGTTGTTTCGTGTGTGTGAAAGAGTCCTTGAACAAATTGATAAAATATAAACTCTCTTCTCCTCTCCTCACCTCTTAAATACAAATAAAAGCCCAACAAAAAAAACATGAATTGACTCTGTCTCTTTCCTTGGGAGGACGGTGGCAGCTGGTCATGTAGCACTAATGGAAGATGCTTTTAAGTAGAGCGCTCACCTCGACATAAACCCCATAAAACTAAACTAGTTCTGAGAGTCCATTTGTAGGTTGACTAAAACTGTGAAAATATGTTTGTTTCTCCATGTTTTTCTAGTGAGAAAAATGGAAAAATTAGGCTAGAAGGTGGCCCATCGTCTAAGTTTATTAAGTAAGAGACAGGGCAAACTGAATTACCTTCTCTTTGATCCAATGACAGCTTTCTCTTTTAAAACCTGTTTAGAATTTTAAATTGTTCCTATTTGTTTCACCAATCTACTGCCGCTCTGCCTTTTATGTGGTATATACATGCTCTTGAACAGAATAACTCTACCAGTGCTTTTGTGCTGACTTTCTTTAGCTTTATTTACTGCCATGCCTGTTCTTTTACGAGAAGAGTTTGAGTGTACCTGTTACTAAATCCAAAGTGATCAAAGCACATCTTGGGATTGTGGAGAAATTGAAAAGGCCTAACAAAAGAGTCATCCTCATTAATGAAAGTAAGGCACAAATTTAGCTGGGAAATGCTGAGGACATTTTCTATGAAATATGCTGGAAGTGATAGACATTTCAAATTGTTGTGAGAAATAAAAAGAGGTTCAGATGCTTTTGAATAGCCATCAGAGAAGCACAAAGGACTGCAGCTCACATGTACTCTATTTAAACGTGGCAAAATAATGTTCAGTTTTTTTTCTATATGCACATACTCACAGTTGCATGCTAGCTAATTCAAATACAAGCTTTTATAAAGGCAGACAGCATGAAAACAACACAGGGAAAAAAAAGATTATACGATATAACACTATTAAAATGCAGAAAGCAGTCAGCCAGATATACTGAGTAAATCCTGGCCCCATTTCAGACTTGGGAGTTTGGCCAAAAATTTTAATAGGGCCAGGATTTCACTCTTTGCATTCTATGATAGAAGAAAAGGGGAAAGAAGATTAAATGTAAAGAAAGGGAAAGAAATTTCATACTCATATCCACATACATAGAAATTCACGTAGCTATGGATTTCATGTATAGTGACAACTATCAATGTTTGTCAATATGATTTAATATTTTAACGGAGCTTAAAATTTATGCCTACTTATAGGTGGGAAAATCAAGGTACACTGAGATTGTTTGACTTTCTATGGCAGTAGTTTGTTTCAAGTGTAGTATGAGAGTTTGGAGAATGAAGAAAAATTATATTGAAAGGAAACGGAGCAGGAATTCTGATAACTCTCTTTATTCAAGAATACCATTGCTAAGGAATGCCCGTGCATACATGAATAGAAGTGTCCTACTCAGTAATTTTGTCTTCATGGGTGGATATTTGTGCTTGAGGACAGTGCTATCAAGCCCTGGAAAGTTATTTATTTAAATAATCTGCCATTATAAAACTTCTTTTCAATGAGAGTAAACTGCTTTGTCCCTCTACGTGACTCACAAATGGCTCCCTAGCTGCAGGATGATGAAAGCATGAGCAGAACACAAGAATTTTCTTCCTTGATACACTGGTCCTTTAGAATCTTATTTCTCCAAGAGTTTGTTTTTTTCAATCTGCTATTGTTTTGACAGTATGCTTCACATAAAATTCAGAGAAAGATTGATTTATTTGTATTCATGATGATTTAGTAATCCTTAAAAAAAATGTTTAGTCTTGGCAAGAAGATAATTTAAGTTCCTGGAACAGTTCCAGTTTCCTTCAGTCCTGAGAGTTCCTAATGAGCTGGGAAGTATTAGGAAGAAAAGGAGACCACATCCACTGTCTTGTCAAGACAGGAGATTAAAGAGAGAGAAGTCCTCATACCCCTAAAAGACCGATAAAAGAGGAAAAGGAGGTGCCAATTCCAGCTTGCCCAACTCCCTGAGCAGTACAATGGGAATACAGACGCCCCCAAGTAGAAATACTAGAATGGGAATCTGTTGGTGCAAGTAAGCTGTCTGATTTTTCCGTGTTAGAAACTCTGGAGTCAAATACAGCATGCTTTCACCTTGGTAGAGCTAGACAGCATTCTCATATCACAGCTTGCCTTTGTTCAGCCCTCTTAGCAAGCATTCAGGTCCAGAATTAGTACAGGATGGCACTCAATCCTTTTATTTGAAGGTAGTGCTGTGTCTCTTAGAATTTTTCTCCCAGCTTAGTATTCCACCATCAATGTAAGTCTCCTGATTTCCACTCTTGTCTTTGCAGGAGCATGCTGCAGGTGTAGATCCCATCACTGAAATAGGCTTTACAGAGCTTTACAAAGAGAATTGCCTTTTACTTACAAGATTGGGAGTAGTTAAATGTAGACTACTTGTAAAATAGCCAATAAGCTGGAGACTTCCATTCTCTGACTCACGTTCACTCTTGAGTGTGTACTGGAGAGACACCTAAGACCTGCAGACTGCCCCATTTTACCTGGTGTCTATAGCAGCGCACCACAGTGTGCAGAGGTGACTTGATCCACATCCCTGCTTGCCTGGTGACTTGGTTGCTAGGTGACCTAGTGCTGTTAAGCCAATTGTCCCAGCTCGAGGACAATCTATGCTTACAGCAGCCTTCTTGTGTAAGGATGAAGGATGAGAGGATCATCGGGCTTAGTGATTCTTCATTGTTAGGCTGGGGTTTTACTCCCTCGAGTACCAGCATAACCTGGAAACAAAAAAAAGAAAGGAAGACTAGAAGAATCAGCTGTTTCCCAAGTGCTGTACAGCAACAAAGAGCATACAGATAAACAAATTCATGATCTCATACAGAATTCTAGAAGTCATTACACTAAATTTGACTAATTAGTCATTAGCATGCAAGGAACTCCCCAAGCTCAGAAGACGTTGAAAAGTTTAAATGTTAAATGTTTAAATGTTTCTCTTATCTTCTGCTGACATTTATGAGAAGGTCTTGTTAGTAGTAGCCATTTGTTAGCTGGAAAATTATTTGACATGTTCCAACCTTTAGTTATAAGGAAAAGCCTGAAGAGAAGTAAATACTGCTTATTAAACAAGCCTGCTCCCTAAGTCAGAGAGATTAGTAGTATCTTGAATAAATAGATAATTTGTTAATTTTTCATTTAATTCATATATTTTTCTCAGCTCTTTGATTTATAAAGTGCTTCTGACTTTTATAAGATAAGGAACACTGGTGCTTGGGAAGTGGCCCAGAGACCACTGTGCACCATCAGAAAAGTACATGCTTTTTGTGAGGTATGAGATTATCGCACTGATAAAGCTCACATTTTGGAAAAGGGTGTTGGAGAACTAAAGGAAAAAAGCTGAAAAGAAATGAGGGAGGCAGACAAAATTGTATCAGTAACATATTGTTCTGAGTTGCTGGGCATAGAAAAAATCCACATTTATGAAAGAAGAGCAGGAGAATGCTCTAAGGAAAAGCAAGCATGTCATGTCAGTAACCAATGCGCCTCTGTGGAACAGTCTCTTTACACACAGCAGCAGTAAAGGCTGTGTGTCATTACAGCAAAAGTAGGAAAATTCACAATCTTGAAAGGTAAAACTACAAATGAGTATAATGGCAAGAGGCACCCAACAGACTTGAGGAGCATATCTAATTGAAAAATGAGCTCGTTAGACAGAGACAAAGTTAATTCCATAGAACAGTTATTTCTCCTCTTCCTACATATCTTCAATGTGCAAATTAAATTCTTCAAAAGTAGTCGTGCAAATATGAGGAAATATAGTGTCACTTTTGCAGAAAGCACGTCAGCAACATTCATCAACATTAGGCAACAAAGGCCTTTGCAGGAATGCTGCAGTCCTGTGAACAAAGAAACCTCAGAGGAGAAGAGTGCAAAGCTATGACAAAAACCTCTTTCATCTTGGAGGTGAAGGTGTTACGAGATCCAGTGGCTGTCAGATGACACCAGGAAAGTTCATGCAAGAACTGTGGTTTTAACAGGACAAATAAATAATTAAACAATGGAACAAATATGAGAAATCACACGTCACTTGGAGAGATGAAAAACACAGCTCATTACAAAGTTAGATGCAGGACTCGCAAGGTGAAGCCTGTGGCTTGCTTTATCCAGTGAGTCAGTCTAACTGGTGATTAATTAATTCTGATCTTTTAGTGTGTGAGTGAATGCAGTGTTGCTGCTTATTACAAAAAAAAAAACAGAACAGGAAGAAAGACATAAGCACAGTGGGGTCTGCATAAAAATGTTTGCTAAATATATTTAAATAAAAGAGCTGAGCTCTCTCTCTATGCACTCTGCTGCTCTGGCACATATCTGGGAGCCTCCAGAAAGGGAGCTACAAACTAAGTGGAGGCCACCAGGGGAGCTGAGAGGCCAAAGAGAGTGCATAATTCCTCTAAAATCCCGTGTATTTGGTGGCGGAGGGGAGTTTGTGGCTCCATTCTTTTTGGAGGTTGGTTGATTCATGGGTAACAATACTGAGCAACATGATACTTCACATCTTGACCACAGTGGAGAGGGCTTTCAGTCACTGTGAGCCAAGGAAGAGGGTTTCATTGGCAAAATACTGGACACTCTCATTTGGGAATGGTTCCAGAAGAAATGCATTTGGATTAGAGGAAGACTGGAAATCTTGGCTTGAAACTGAAAATTTGAATCAGACAGAACATGAAAAAGTGGGCTTTAAATGGAAACAGGACCATGGTGAAGTTATTACCATGAACCCATAAATCTCAGTTTGGGGTTTTCAAACTATGTAGTTCCACTTTGTACTAAATCCCTGTCCCAAACTGACACATCTGTTGAGAAAGATTAACCAAGTAGGGAGATCTGGAGGATTTTTATTTTAAGATGGGAATGGCTGAGAAGAGGGAGGTGAGAGACTTCTGGAAAGGATGTTCTGTTTCATGATCATTTTCCACAGGAAATGGGAAGAGATGAGAGCCCAACTTAACCCCACTTAATTCCTGAGAATTCTTCCCTGATTAGTCATGCTCCCAGGCAGGGAAGGATCTGCTGCTCTTCCAATGAAACAACTGGAGATCATGACTGTTATCTGAAAAGCAATAGCAGTGTATGCACCTGTGCGTATGCACACGCATTCCTTCTCATATTTTCTAATTCATGGATGCAATGTGACTGTAAGGATCAGAAGCAAAAAGAGCTAACTACAGCTGACAACTACTGATACGTAAGTAATATATATCAGGATTATAGCAGTTTGTCATACAGTGCAAGGATTAAAGAGAATTTAAAAGTTACAGGTGGCAGGTAAAATTTCACACTAAGTTTGCAAATATTAAACCAATCTAACATCTTTAGCTAGTACTGAATCCTGCACCACCATAGTTTTTATCATAAAGATTTTTATCATATAGATTTTTATCATAACCGTCACAGTCAGCAGTCTGGGACTGTAGACCGACAACAAGGACAAACCTGTCGTAACTATCTTTATCAGCAGTTGCTTCAAATACATTGCAGTACAACAGATGGCAAAATTTGGAAACTGATACGCGCCTACATTTTCAAGGTGAGTAAACATTTACCTTGAAGTTTTCAGAGACAGTGCCCAGAACGTAATCCATGTCAAAATATGTCAGTGTAAATGGAAAATGTAGAAAATGGTACCTGCGCAGGAACTGAAAATGTATGGTGATCCTAAGTGGTGTATTATCCCTTTTGACCAAAGTGGCTGGTCAGATATTCAGGTCCTCGCAAGTTTGGGGGAAAATGATGTCAGAGACTGAAGACACCGTAAGGTATCTTTGATACAAAACAAAGATTTACAAAGATTGTCTAAAGTCTCTTTCCCTGAATATGCGAGGAATGAAATACTGGGAGGAGGGTATTCTTCCAAAGCTTGTTCAATTTACTGGCTGACCTGTTAAGGTTTCTCAAGGTTCTGCTTCCTCTGGATCTGTGACCATTGGCCAGTAAAACTCAGTGTCTACATATTTCTAGCTCTGAACAGATGTGTACTGGATTTTTGGGGGGCAGGAGACTTACTTTGTTTGAGACCTCCTGTAGTTTCAACCTAAACCATAGCTTTACACAAATGCAGAGATGCAAACCACCTGCTGTCTTCTTAAAGAAAGAAAATTGTCATTGTACTTACCTTCATGTTCCAAGTATTCTCAAATTAAAGAAATGGTTCCATTCTCCACAGGAGCTTTTTTCCTCCATTTATTTCTCTTATTTTTCTCACTTTCTGACATTCTATGTGAGTGGTTTGTAGATCTAAACAGTCCATAAGGAGTCTGACTAACTCACGTAACTAAGGTAAGGTGGAGCATTTAGCAAAGAACAGTGGCGTACCAAGGAGCAGTGGCAAGGTTTGGAGGATCAACGTGAGACCAAAAGAGTAGACCCTAGACATAGGCAGGAGGATTACTCTAACAATAAACTACCTCTTAAAAAATCACTGCCTGGAATTGTGCTTTGAGAGGTTGTCCAGCATTTTGGAAGCTTTATAGCTCATCAAAAGTATGGTTGTTTCAAGCCGTATTTGTAGCCAAAGGCATATATTGGAGGACTCTATCATACCAGGTACAAAAGTTTGGCAGAATTCATTTGGCTGACCTAACAGCCAAAGTGTTAAGTAGCTTCTAGGGAACAGGGGCCTCATGTAAGTTTGAGATCTGGTCTCACCTGTAGAAACTTTTGTTCTAGCTCTCTTTCCCTTGAGGTACTTTGCCTTTGGGTTTTTTTTTTTTAACTTCATTTGTTATTTTCTCTTTATGCTTTTATTTTGACCAAAATGTTTGACCCATACACACAAAACTGGCTAAATCAGTAGGCTGAACCAGGAGGACTGGAACCTAGAGTGATGTGACAGAAACAAAATTACTGCATAAATTCATGATGCAATACTGGCATTACTTCACTATTTGTATATATTTATAATGCAAACTCTTCACTATGTGACAAAGAGGCTGTAGTTATCTGAACTTAATTTTTTTCCTCTTCTGTCGTTTTTTATTTTTCCACTCGTATGTAAATGAATTAATGAAAGAGGGAGAAGAATCCTCATTTAGATTATTAGCTGCATTTTAGCAATCTAAGTTAAACAAAACACAATTTGCTGCTCTTTCCAATCAGCCTAATTAATACCATGAGAACTAAATGAGTCTTTATGTTGGCTGCATTAAGGCCCCTTAAATGTCAGAAACATATGTCTCAGTATTAATAAGAAACACAGAAATATGATCTACAAACACTTCTGAAAGCAGAAATAAAAACTACCTACCTGTCTCATAAAAATGAAATTATTTTTGATAAAAACATCAGAAACAAACCTGTAGTCTTTTACGCTTCTATCCTTCAACATTTTTTTCTCTTTATTGATAAAAAAGGGGCAAATGGAGTTTTTTCTGACAAAAATGAAAATAAGCTTTTAAGTACTTCAAAATAATCTAATACAAAAAAATAGGCATTTTGTTACTTCTTAAAAGAATGGCACCTGTTGAATGGATGCATGTCTTTTTTTTGCCAGTGCAGATAAGTATTTCTCACTAAAATTTCTCTCATTGTCAGGACAGGAGGAGGCACTCATCCTTGTGGATTCATTGTTCCGTAGTGGTGTAGTTGTCTTATCTGGGCCAAGGAGTACTAGTAATTTTTTTGTGCTGTTTCCAACCATATCTTTCAGAATTTTTTAGGAATTGTAGTATTTTAATTTAAATAATAGTTTAAATAAGCCAGCAGGTCCAAAACTTATTTGGGATAACAAGGTGCACAGATGGACATGTAAATAAGCATACAGACTAGTTATTTTTCTATTTTCTTTTTTCTATTTCTCTGGTTGTTATTTTTTACCTGTGATCACTAGAGACTGCCATATTACTTGTTGGGCAGCAAACAAGAGCAGCAAGGAGCTCCTGCCTAGAACTCTTTCCCAATGAAAGCAGAAACATGGGTGCAAGCATCGAATCCCACACTCCAGGTGTTTTAATAGAATGCTGGAAAAATATTTCCCATCTCTAACTCTCTCCTTCAGCATCTCCGTCTTCCTTTTGGACGTAAAACAATTAAGGATGCATGAGATTAGGCATTCTGCACACTGTGCATCCTCCACAGAATGCCAACATCTTGACTGAATAGAGAGAAAAGTCACCTGGATCTCACCATTAACATTCCTGTATTCCTTAGAGTATTTTTGCTGTGTGGAACAGGACTTTGGTGGGAATGTCCTGAAACTTGTGTCATGAGCCTTACACACTTGGATCTGGTACTGATACTTGCTTGAATTTCTGAAAGGGCTTCAGATTTAGATGATCAGAAGTTGAGAGATCTCTCAAGCTACAACCGGAAATCGTTGGTGGCTATTTTTCAAATAGTACAATAAGGAAATTGCCAAGAACTTTCAGTTTCAAGACAAGACTTGGCTATGGGAAAATAAAAATAAATAAATAAACTCATAAATAATAATTTAATGTTTAGAAGTCAGGTCCATCGTAATGGTGGAAACTCTGAAGCCAATTAGTCCTAATAATTATATATAGTATATATAATTACACTACTTACATCCTGGTTTAGCCTCAGATGCAACAAGAACAGCGCAGCCGCTATCTAAACCCCCCCCACCATGGCGTGTGGTGGAGAATTAAAGAAAAGGCAAAATCATGGGTTGAGAAAAGGCAGTTGGTGGAACAATAAAACAACAACAACAATAACAGTGATAGAGGAATGTACAAACATGGTTAGGGAACCACCGCTCACCGATCAGACCCAGGACAACCCAGCCTGCTCTCCCAGTGGTGACTTCCTGTCCCCTCCACCAGCCAGTTCCCAGGTACAGACGGGCAGGGCTACCATGGGATGGAATGCCTGTGTCCCCTGCCATGTCCTGGGAAAAAGTAACGCTATCCCTGCCAGAACCAGGACAACTTACTATATGTTTGCTGTTGAAATCAAGGTGTAGCGTTGGATAACATCATTCCCATCTGAATAAATAGCGAGAAATGGGTAATGTCGATGAGGTATCAAGCTCCTATACACCCTAATAATAAAAAGGCAATATAAGGAAATCTAAAAGCTGAAGGAATATCACATAGCTGGTAGACTGTACAAAACACTTTCAGTGAAAGACTTTGTTTTTAAATGTCCTGCTATTACAGAGTGTAGTCAAGGTGCTGTTAAAATAAACATGCATAGTGGGAGCTGCTTGTATGCTGTGAATACAAAACATATCTAAAAATAATGGGAATTGAGAAATAGTTACTGGAGAAGGAACTACACTGTGTTATACCACCTGGTTTGCTGTTTATAGCCCTTTACACTGCATGATAACAACCACCAACAAATCAAACACTACAGTTTTGGATAGCCTTGTGGCATGAGCAAGGACTTCAACACAGCAAAATGATGCTATTGCAGTTGAAGGTAACTGCAATCCCAGTTAACCAGGGATCCCCAGGTAACAATTATAGCACAAGTGCCTGACAGTATTTTTCTGGTAAACTCGTATGTTCAAGGATTTATTATCTTTGAGAGTTAAATTCCTGTGGAAATCAGGAAACAGAGGTCTTTTGCTTTAGCTGATTTTTAAGTGCAAGGAAGCCAAACATTTAATATGAAATAAATTGTAGCCAAAGCAGAAGGCTATTGTTTCCCATGAAGTAGAATAAATAGAGTGTAATTAATATTTGTATGCCCTGAACCTAGGCATAAAGACATCATAATAGTGTAAATGACAACAATATGCAAGCATTTTGTAACACTGTAATACTGTAATAGCATAATTGGTAACAACCTGTAAGCATCTTGTAATGCCATGAAGCATCAATACATAAATAATACTAAACCACAGAGACAAAAGCAGACTTGCAGTACAGTTGCACAACCAGGGTGCAGCAATACACCTTAACAACAGCTCAGGTAGAAAACCTGGGAGAATAATATTGTGGATGCAGGACAAGCAGGGAAAACAGAAAAATCTCAAGAAATAAGCAGGAAAGCTGCCTGGTGGGATCCAGGCCCTGGAATCAGATGAACAGTCCTGGGGAAAGACGAGTTCCCCACCTATTTATTTTTGCACCAGAGGGACCAAGGAGTGTAAGAACACCAACAGGGTTGAAATAGGGATGAAAAGCATTGCCCCCTTTTGGTTTCAGCTTCTTTCGTCTTCTTCATAGCGCTCTCAAGCTGGATCAGCTGGACCTTAATGACTAATACAATGGAGAACGATAGCCATCAGTGCTATCAACATGGCTTCAACTCCTCACTTATAGCTAATTTCAGACAAGATTAGAATTAACTTCGAATATGTAGAGGTAATGATGGAGAGTAAATAAGAGCTAGCTGTTGGCAACGTGTGTTGTTAGTCAGTATCACTTTAGTGTAGTTTTCTTTTGAAGATTAAAACTGACCTGATGCTCCCTAACAGTATGAAGGAAATAAAAAGGAAATCCAAAAGCTGAAGGAATATCACATAGCTGTTAGACTGTATAAAAACACTTTTGAAACACTGAGCTTTTAAACACTTTGTTTATAAAAACACTTTAAGTATCAAAGCAACTCCCTTGCTATACAGTTATGTTGATTTTAATGACTTTGCCTTAAGAAGTCATTAACATCCTTCTGGTGTTTGATATTTCAAGGGTACACATTATTACTGAGAAATTAAGAAACATGCTGCTAGTTTTTATGTAGTAACTTAAATTAAGTCCTTAGCTATTCTGATCATTTTAAAGAACTATCCTAGAGTAACTTTACTAGCACCTGATGGTTTTAGTGACTGAAATAAAAATAATGCAGTTATATATATATACTGATACTGTCTGAATCTGGTTTACATGGCAATGTGTTGGCAACAGGGAGGCTGCAGGGGTAGCCTTTGTGAGAAGAGACCAGGAGCTGTTCCCATCTTGGACACAGCTAGCTCCAGCCAGTTCCAAAATGGACCCATGGCTGCCCAAAGCTGAGCCTTACCAACAACACTGGTGGCACTTCTGTGATAACATATTTAATAAAGAGTAAAAAAATGATGCATAGCTGCTGTGAGAGAGAGTGAGAAAAATGTGAGAGAAACAATCATGCAGGCACCAAGGTCTCTGAAGAAGGAGGGGGAGAAGGTGCTCCACACAGTGGAGCAGAGAATCCCCTGCAGCACATGGAGAAGACCGTGGTGGAGAAGATTGTCCCCTCCAGCTGTGGAGGACCATGAAGGAGCAGATATTCACACTGCAGCCCATGGAGGACCTCACACCACAGCAAGTGGACGTGGCCTCAAGGAAGCTGCAGTCTGTAGAAAGCCCACACTGGAGTGGAGCTCATGCAGGACCAAATTTTCTGGCAGGACCTGTGACCTCATGGAGGATCCACAATGGAGCAGTCTGTTCCCGAAGGACTGCACCCTATGGAAAGGATCCATGCTGGAGCTGTTCTTGAAGAACTGCAGCTCACGGGAAGGACTCACCTTGGAGAAATTTGAGAAGGATGATATCCTGTGGGAAGAACCTCACTTTGGAGAATGGGAAGAGCATGAGGAGGAAGGAGTGGCAGAGACAAAGATAAGATGAACAGATCAAAACCCCTATTTCCCATCCCCTACGCTGTTTGAGGGGGATGTGTGTGTGGAGGAGTAGAGGAGTCAGGAATGAAGAAGTGAAGATGAACCTGGGAAGAAGGGGGAGATGGGGGGAAGGTGTTTTCAGTTTTGTTTTTAATTCTTGCTATCCTACTCTTATTTTCAATTGGCAATAAATTAAATTAATTTTCCCCAAGTTGAGATTGTTTTGCCTGTGACAGTAATTGGTGAGTGATCTCTCTATCTTTATCTCAACCCATGGGCTTTTTCATTTTATTTTCTTCCCCTGTCCTGTTGAGGAGTGTGAGTGAGAGAGTGGTTGGGTGGGAATCTGGCAGCAAGCCAAGGTCAGCCCACCACATTGTCTCATGCAGACTTGCTCTGTTGTTTTCATTCTCCCTAACATCAGCGGAGCCACACTGCTGCCAGCATGAGAAGCAGCCACCTACAATGCAGGTCAGGCATATTAGAAATGGAAGTTTTCTTTAAAAACCAGAAGTAGCTAAACTACAAATGCACTCATTTGCTGAGAAAATAATAGTTTGCAGCTACAAGTTCATTTTTAAAAGCATGCATTACCATAAAGGCAGTTACTGCAACACACAGTTCTAATAAAAAAATGCTACTGTGTCAGCCTTACTGTACTTAATAGAGGTTAAATCCAACTCCTGAGAGATACTGCTAATTTACATGTTAGTAAGAACAGCCTTAGTTATAAGATTCAAAATAATAATACTCCAAATTCATTTTTTCTGATGTAAAAAAAATCACTTTTCATAGCCATGAACAGATTCTTACAATAATCATATAAGGCTGTCCTGGAACCAGCAAGTTTATAAAAAGCCTTTCACAGTGAAAAAGGGGGTGGACCATGGGGGGATGTTTGGTAATTTCTGAGTCATCAGTTGACCAATCCCACGAAACAAGGAAGAAGAGATGATAAATGTGACTGTGCAGACCTGAATCAAAACTGACCACGATCACAGGCCAGATTTATGTGAAGCCCTACAGATCAGCTGGCCGCCAACTCTCATCTACCATTATACTTTGTCTGGAGGGAACATATTAATAATAATAGCAATAATAATAATAGCAATAAATAATATATAATAACAACAACAACAACAAACTTACAAAGAGTAGTGAAACCATAAATAGACTTTGACATACAGCATAAACAAGTGCCTGAAACTCACAGTCATCTGAAGCTTTCCTCAATTAGAACTACGATAACTTTCAGTAGCTGTAGCCTGACTCCTACTTGGGAGGGCAGTCTTCTGGCCTGCTCAGTCCAAAAAACTTTTACACTCACAAAGACCAACATTTCATTCAAAATCCATGTTGCTGAAGAAAACCCCAAGCCTGTAACAAAGTTGCTACAGTCTTATCGCCTGCTTAGACGTAAGAAGGTAAGCAGTTCTCTAAATAGCTGTTAGTTACTAAGCTGTTAGAATTATATTTTACTGTTTCATAATCAGTTGCTGACAATAAATTGGACTCATTTACCTTCCTTACAGTAAGGTATGTGTGGTGGTGCAGCCCCAGTGCTTGGTGTCATTTCCCTGCATCTGGGCAATGTAAAAAACCAACATAAAACAGGAAAGAATGCAAGGGGCAGTGGACCAGAATGCTATGGCAACCCTGGCATACGTGGTTCCCACATCCCCTATTGCTTGGAAACACTATTGATAATTCAATCACCCTCTGACAGTACCGGGATTGTGGCCTAAACAGGGGGAGTGATACCAAAACTTCAAGATCGAGCAAATTCTGACCTTGCACAACTGATGGAAAAGCACCAGAATATCCCATTGTCCAAGATGTGCCAGAGTGGAAAAGTCAGTGATGATGAAATTCAATTATCTTGGACCCTATAGGTAGAGATTCTAGTGAGACCCTTTGAACTTCTGGATTGCAGCGGGCTGTGACCAGCATTTCCCCTGAGCTGGGACACCACTCAGGCAGACATATCGAGCGTTAAAGAGCCACGGCGAGTCAACCCTCTTGAGTTATCACCCACTGAGGAATGCTGATGCATTGTGAGTATTTACTCCAATTCTAACTATAGGCTAGCCTCTCTTTCACCCACCTTTCTACCCATGTGTCTCTAATATACACATTAGCTCTTATGAGTGTGGGTGTTCATACATTTTACTGGATACAAATATTTTTTGTCTGTTTGTCTGTCTGTGAGGAGTCGAAAGGGATACCTGTTGACTCACTGGAGTCGCCCTCTGCGAAGGGACCTTGATCCTAGCTGTTAAAAGCTCGGGTGGTGTGTGTGTGCGACTCCTTAAATGCTGTGTGTTTACACATTTTGTGTTAATACATATGCATTGATTTGGGATACCTTATAGTAAGTTAGTGTGAATCTTGTCATTTTCAAATCTGTAATTAAGTCACTGTTCAATTATCTGGATTCCAATGGCAGCCCGCCAGCAGCAAAATACACACTGTCTTTTGGAGATCTGATCTTCCTGTTCCTGGTTTACCCCGTTCTGTCACTGCCCAAGAAAGCTCCTCACTATCCTGTGCTGCCATCCATTGTCTGAAAAGTTCAGGAACTCCTTTCTAGTGGCAGCAAAGGGAACTGTGAGCTTTCCCCTGGCGTCAGTTTAGTTGCAATCAATATCTGCAAAGTGTAAAGAACTGGGCAAACATTTAAACATTCTCCTTGAAAATGGCACCTTTCATTTTGAGAGCTTGTAATCGCTGTACCTGTCTTGTCTTAAGGATACTATTTACCATTTTTATTCATTATTCGTACTGATTGAGTGGTGGTGATCAGAAGGGAGCTTTTACTTCTCAAAGGAGAGCTGTTCGGTTGCAATTATGCGCTCCATAGAGGAGGGCATAAAGATACAGTCCCCTTAAGTCCTTGTGATCCCCAGTCTGTCAGGTGTATTTTAAATTTGTAGTTTCGCCAGCATGGGGGATTTTTGTTCTATATTTGCACATCTGCCACTGTCAGGTCCTGGTCTATGTCTATGACTTTTATTAGCATAAAAATACCCATATGAAACATATGTGTAAAGAAATACTAGCATAAAATACACATATTAAAAACTTAGAACAATAAAAATTTTTAATTAGTAAACAGGACTTCCCCCTTTGCAACAGATAATAAACATATAAGATAGTAAATAATTTCACATTTACAAACATTGACAATTTCCTGCTAAAATATATTTATAAGATATAGAGGTACACCACACACCATTAATTTTGAAGGACAGATTTAAAACAGTAGGGAGTTGGCTTGACAACTAATGGTATAAAGCAGCCTATTTAAATCTGAAAGGGAGACAGCTCTTAATACAGAGGAACAGATGACTGAAATGCCTGTCCTCCTCAATTCAAGTGTGAAGAAGTAAGAGGCCCTGGAACAGGAGCCAACTGCTGTCCACAAAAGAAACAGAAATTTTTCACCTGTTACCAAATTATTGCAACATGGTTCATACCTGGGCCTTTCTATATGTGGCTAAAATTCTGTCTTTGGCCTCTCCAAAATCTCTGCGTTGTAGGCAGTGGCTCTGCTCATACTTGCTCTCATAGGAAACTGTCTTTAAAGACCAATCTTGCTTTGGCTTGGTCTCCTCTCCTCTCATCTCATCTCTTCCCCTCATCTCCTCCTTTCTTCCCCCCCATTTCCTTCCAGTATTGCAAGATATTTATTATTATGATCTTGATTTTTTTATGATGGTCTAGCTCAGATACCCATCTGTTTTTTTGTATATGAGACCCATTCTAACACTAATCCTACACCACAGAAATAAAATCCAACAGTCACAGATTTCATAGGACTGACAGAGGTTTTTTTCCCCCTGCCTTTTAAAGCTCATAGAGATAAAGAAATGAATTTTCAAATATCTGATGAAAAACATCGAGTCACAATGGAAAATACGCTACAGATGGTGAGGTAAGAATTTAATTAAAATATTGTCCCACAGCTGAAAAGGAGCCAGTTGAGCAACCTGCTCAGATTAAACTTCTGTTCACCGTATCTGAAGCTAAACTTCCACCATGCTTTTCTAGCTTGGTCTTTGTGCTAGCACATAAGAGCTCAGCTGTTCATTTGCACTGGGTTGTTTCTGTGATCTCAGTCACATGAGGATGCTTTCAGCAGACTGTTCACATTCCTTTAAACTCTTGCATAACAGAAAGCAGTTGCTGAGCATGCTGCTGAACACTTTGCTGTTCTTCTTTCAGCCTTTCCTCATTGCAGAGAATCTCCTCCTGCAGGGAAACTGGAGATGAAGCTTTAAATGAAACATCCAGATACAACAATTAGCATGGAGAGTGAGTTATATTATAACTTGCTACCCAGCCATCTTCAATCCACAAGTGCTAGAGAGCTACTGCTCTGGTAAACTGACGTTTTTTTTAGCTAGCTTCAAAATTACCACACACACCCCAACAAACCCAAACTCAAAAGACCAAGCTACAAAACACCCAGAAACAGAACTCCACAAAGTTAACCCTCATGGTCGAGTACAAAGTTTGGGGCATGCCATTATCCACAAGAAAATGGATAATCAATTCTGGATTTGCAGGGAACAAGTCTTTTCTTATGTGATGCCTCTGCAAGAGAAAAAATTTTTACTTCAGGGTGATTACTAGGATGCACAGTGAATTCACCAGGAGTTGAGAAGATTGCAGTCTTTTTCTTTTCCTACTAGGGCTGCCCAGTACTGCAGGTCACAGGCTATAAAGGGGCCAATAACTGTACAGCCAGCTCCCCTTTCCCCAGCGCCGCTCAGCCCCACAGGGACATCCAGCCTAGCCAGGAAAGAACCCTTCCTAATCCTCAGAAATAGAGGATGCCCTCCTTGGAGCTCATTATCTTAGGATTGTCAAGTTTAAAAAAAAAAAGAGAAATAAAGAGATTGTTCCCATCCTGTAACCCCATAGGAAGGGGCTACAGGATGGGAACAATCCTGACTCCTGTCTTCAGAAAGCACAGGCACGAGTCAGGTCATGTAACTCAAACCCAGCCAAGTCCTGCCTCCTCCTCCTCCTCCTCTGCTGTCTCTGAGGGGAGACATATCACTTACCCAGGTTCACAGACTGAGCGAGGGAAATTCAAGATGGTAGGCACGTGGTTACTTGTCCCATATGGTGGGGCTCATCGAATGGGCTTTAAACTAGATTTGAAGCGGGAAGGGGATGAAGCCAGGCTCTTTAGAGGTAAGCCTGGGGGTGGTGCGTCAATACCTGTGTGACAGGATGCTAGTGAGGTCCTTTGGTCTGCTGACTCAGTGACAGCAGGGGATGGAGATTCATGTAAGAGCAGAGATGCGAAAGTCATTGATGCGTTAGAAACTATACTTGTGCTTGGGAATGGACGGGTAGGAGTTAAGGCTTCTCCCAGCAAAAAGGTGTCAGGACCAGTAGCCCAACTGAAGTGCTTGTACACTAATGCACACAGCATGGGCAACAAACAGGAGGAGGTGGAAGCCATTGTGCAGCAGGAAGACTATGATGTAGTTGCCATCACAGAAACGTAGTGGGATGACATACGACTGGAGTGCTGCATTAGATGGCTACAAACCCTTCAGAAGGGACAGGCAAGGAAAGAGAGGAGGTGTTTGTTAGGGAGTGTTATGTATGTCAAGAACTTAATGATGGTGACAACAGGCTTGAGTGTTCATGGGTAAGAATCAGGGGGAGGGACAACAAGGCATATGTCATGGTGGGAATCTGTTATAGACTGCCCAACCAGGATGTAGGGGTAGATGAAATATTCTACAAGCAGCTGGGAGAAGTCTCAAGATCACTTGCCCTAGTCCTCATGGGAGACTTCAACCTACCAGATATCAGCTGGGAATACAATACAGCTGGGAAAGTCTAGGATGTTCCTGGAGTGTGCTGAGGATAACTTCCTAACACAGCTGGTGAGGAAGCCAACTAAGGAAGGAGCCCTGCTGGACCTACTGTTTGTAAACAGAGAAGGACTTGCAGGGGATGTGATGGTTGGAGGCCATCTTGGACATAGTGATAATGAAGTGGTAGAGTTTTTGATTCTTAGAGAAGCAAGGAGGGGGGATCATCAGAACTGCCACCATGGACTTCTGGAACATGGATGTTGGTCTTTTCAGGAACTTGCTTGACAGAGTCCCTTGGGAGGCAGTCCTGAAGGGCAAAGGTGTCCAGAAGGCTGGATATTTTTCAAGAAGGGAGTCTTAAAGGCACAGGAGCAGGTCATCCCCATGTGCCAAAAAACGAGCCATCGGGAAAAAAAGACTGGCCTGGCTGAACAGAGATATGGTTACAATTTAGGGAAAAAAGGAGTTTATGCCCTTTGGAAGAAGGGACAGATCACTCATGTAGGGAGAAAATTAGAAGGGCCAAAGCCCAACTAGAACTTAACCTGGCTTTGGATTTAAGAACAATTTTTAAAGTTTCTAAAAGGACGACTAAGGAGACTCTCCATCCTTTATTAGATGAGAGCAGGAACATGGTGACAAAGGATGAGGAGAAGGCTGAGGTACTTAACGCCTTCTTTGCCTCAGTCTTCAGTAGTAGAATCGGCTGTTCCCTGAGTACCCAGTCTCCTGAGCTAGTAGATAGGGGCAGGGACAGTTGTAATTTGTGACTGTCCCTGCCATCTAAGGTACCAGGCCAGCATATTTTGCCCTTGTTTTCTGTCTAATTTGACTTACAGACACCTCTGAAGAGACTCAGAAGGAGACTAGCTCCTTCATGGATCTGCATTACCTTATGTTGGTGGGAACAGCACTGTCTTAGTTCACGTTTCTGTGTGTAAACCCACAGCCAAGGAAAGGATGCTCCTTCAGAAAGCACTGGGCTCCCAGGAAGCTTTTCCCTATCACCTGATACCTCTCATTCCAAAATTAAAAAGGCCAAAGCAGGATTTGCAGAAACCTCCAGGTGAGTGGAGTGGCATTTGAGCACTGTCAGGAGTGGTGAAGACACCAGCTACAGTGGAGGTTGGCACTGCTGTCTCCGATTGCACCACCATCCCCCTGCCCCAGCCTGACTTCTGCTTCTCTCAGAGGAAAGACCCAAAGCCACATCTTTATCTGCTCATCTTGGGAGAAGGAATACCACCCAAGTTTCAGCTTGTAGTGCCTCCCATCATTGTAACTGAAGAAGGCTGTGTCTGCCCTGGCTATAATAAAAGAAAGGCATTTTGGTAATGCTAGGAAAGCCTGACTCTGCATAGCCCAATTAGGATGTTTTGAATGTATGTGTCTAGTAAAGCAGTACAAGAAAAGGGGTTTCACTATCTTCCTACAAAATTAACCTCTTTTTGGTTCCATTGCTAATGTGGAAATTTCATCATAAATTAGAGCTCAAATAGAACTATGGTGAAAAACGTGTTCAGTGTTCATGCAACTGTTCCATCCCCCATCCCCACAAAACATAACTAAGAAGTTGAAGAAAAAAACAAGTACAGTATTTGAAAACAATTTTAAAATGTTACCCAGAACTACTAGTCAGTGAATTGTTCTAACAGTTCCCTGGAGTATTTAGATAATACTGGTTTTGTATGATCTTGGCATGCAGTGTTCAAGAAAGAAGGAAAACATTTCACAGTAAGAATTGTGCCCAAAATACATATTAAAAGGTTGCAAGTGGAATCTTCAGTTGTACTCAAAGCTGTACAATCTGATTTGGAAAAAGTTTACCCTTAGTTTATGGATCTTCTTTCCTTGCCACTGTCCTCTGACCTGGCTTTGAGCTAGGCTCCATTTGGGGCTTTTATGCTTTCTGAGGATCCTGTGCAGTTCATGATTTAAAAATAAAAGACTGTAAAAATGAATATACTTCCCTAGTATCTATTAGTTTAATATGCTTGCACATGATATAACAGATGAAAAGATAATCCAGAGAAGTTGTCTTTAAGATAAAATTTCTCAGAAACACATTCCCATTCAAATTGAGATCTTTTTATGTTTTCCTTTCTCTAGATTGTATTTCATTGACTTTTCTGTTTAGTAAGCAACAAGAAACACTCTGCAAAGTGCAGGCATTTACCATTTCAGTGTCTGGTCCTATGTATCCCAGTCCACATTCACTTGGCCAAGTATTACTTATATGGCGAGTGGTAATCTGTGAACTTTTATACCTGAACAGTTGAATTTGTGAGTGAATTTAAAACCTATTCTGTAGCTGCACTGAACATCTTGCAATATCACAAGGAAGAGATACCACGGCCAGGGGACTCACAGGACAGATATTGTGCAAGTCTGAATGTGCACAGGTAAGGATTATTTTCCTAATTTGGCTCTGCAAATTGAACTCCAGCATTGACGAGTGTATAGCTAGTGGCCTAATGATGATGCTTGGAAAAAAATTTGTTTTTAAATTAATATGAAAATTGCAAATGAGAATTAAAAAAATGAAATTAGCAAGGTAGGCTATAGGAAAAGTGGTTTCAAATGATGCACCAATGTATGAGTGCAAAAAACCCAAGAAGAATATACAGCTTTGGAAATGAGACCATTGTACTCTGCTGAGGTTAGGTTAATGAACCATACAGACAGAATCTGTGAAGGATAGAAGTGTATGATTATTGTTATTGATGTTGTATTAACTTTAAATAGACCAAGTTTTAAATATATTGATTTTTGGAATATTGAAATCTATGCGCAGAAGCTGTTTACATCCCCTTCTAAAGTCTATCGTTGCCCTGAAAGCTACTGAACTTGCTATTCTGAAATGGCTGTTAGGGAGATGTGAATAGATTATTATAAGGATTTGTCTGCAGTTCTTAAAATTCAAGTTTTCTTCCTGACCTCTGGGAGGCAATTTCGATGCTTAAATGTGTATTGAGCAAACTAATCATCAAGCAGTTACAGAAAATGTCACCTTACAAAATGCACCTAACCTGTTATATTCATTGTCTAAGACACATCTCCAAGATTAAAAGGTCAGGAAGAATCAAAAGAATCAACTAAAAGCATGCAGTCAAAGAACTTAAGTAAAACTAGATTAAACTTCTAATTGGATATCCTCTTCTGATAGTAAAGTGAGCTTTGATCTTGTCCAAGTAGCCAGGTCCTGTACCACTTATGCTTGTTAGTATTACAGAGTTAATATAGCTAAGAGGAGTTAAGCTGGCTTTGACTATGATTCATGTACAGTTAAATCCATGGATATTGATGGTGACCCTGCAGCTGGTGAAAAATCAGTTTTTCTTTGTTCTACTTACAAACTCTGCATGCATTCTTATTTGGCATTTATTATGGAGGCATCCAGGCAAAAGTATGAAGGCCCATGCTTTACTTGGCTGTTGTTGGTCTGGATAAAGGAGGAACAGAAAGGAAACATGTAAGAGAATTGGAAAGGAGGGTAAGCAGCTGAGTTTACCAAAGAAAAGGTGGGAGCAGAAGCTCAAAAACTGAAGGAAAAACAACTGGCTTTTAATCTCCATATTCAGTGGAAGATGATCTGTATAAAAGCTGAGGTCAATCCCAATGCTGATATTTAATTCCAACTATTGTCACTAAGAGAGTAAGTGCTGGCAAATACGGTATTCTGGGGATATTTCAGGGGAGAGGTGAAACAGATTGAACATATCTGCCAAAATAATATTAGAACCAAGACAATTAGGAGGGGAATAATTTAGAGTAAGTGAATTTTAAATTTCTTCCATGAACAGCAGAAATCTGTCAGTGGACATTCAGACAATGTATTCTCAAGAGCTATAACAACCCATTTGAATGATCCTTATTAAACATCATTGTATCTTTAACCAGAAATCTCTTCCGCCCTAGCTCAAGAACTGTCTGCATAAGAAATATGTGCTTTAACTTACCAACTCATTTTGCAATCACCATTTCTTCAATATTCATTCTCAGTGCACAAGAATATTTTATATCAAATACTTAACTGTAATTCAGCTGAAGACACTTCCAAAAAGGTCTCAAAACAGTTCATTCATTTAGTCTGCAGTTCAGTTAATACTTTAAGCTGATGTAAGCCAGTCTTTCTATCAAAAGAATCAGTCCTACTGTCAGTTACCCATGACTTGTACCCACTCCCTTGTTCCAGTACAGTTGTTTGCCTGGCTGGAAGATTAACTAGATTAGGAAATTTGTGGAGATCAAAAATAAGTATTTTGCTCATTTCTTTCTGCCAGCTGCATGATTCACTTCACTGCATGGCTATACAAATACATGTGCAGAAGGCATGGGTAGGACTCCTTCAACAGGCATAGGTAGGGCTTCTTCTTTTGACATTGCAAGACATATTTTATTTAAATTAATCATTAATTTTGTAGCCTTCTAAATGCTTCTGTTTCCCCTCTAAGGGTTCTGGAATGGGTTTTAACTGCTAAGCACTGTGAGCCTTAGGTAGGACCAACTTTTCTGAAGACTCAGTGGCACTAAAAAAAAATCCTATAAATATGTATTGCATCTTAACAACAAAAGTATTTATGAAAGAAAGATAAATACAAAATATACAGAGTCAACTCTCCTACCTCCAAGCTCCTACCACAGAATGAAAAAAAATGGAGAAAAGAAGTTGTATGTTATAGAAAGAAACCCAGATGATTAATCTTTCAGAAGAGCAGCGGGTTGCCTTGCAATTTCGTAGCCAAGGGCAGCCAACAGCTGGCTAAGTTACAGAGCAACATATTACAATGTCTGTGTAGAAACAACCCTCAAATAACACACTGTGGGAAAGTGTTACTACATTTTCCATTTTGTCTTTTGCAGTGGTAAATTCATATTCACAACAGGAGATCATTTCACCCCATTCAGCAAAGGGTGAACAGGTGCTCAGGTCCTAAGGACAAACCAAAGAAAACAAGATCCAACGCAGTAGAGCAGAGAAAAGGTTCTGGAAGGAGCTTGCTAATGCAAAGGAACTTTCAGCTGATTTGTTCCTATACCTTTCTGGGTGCAGACTATTTCCTCTTAAAGATTGATAAATTCTTGTAGGCCATCCCAAGACCCTGGATCAAGAGGTTTGTTGTAAATTTATCATCACATTCTCATTAATATTCTTGAAATAAAAACTTATACAGTATCCATGTGTGATTTATTGCTGGGTTTTGTTCAGGTTTTTTTTAATAGGTGGGAAAAATGAGAAGGGGGACAGCCCATGTCAGCTTAACTCTGTACTGGATTTATTAATTCTTTGCCTATCATGTTCTTTTTCCTGTCCCACAAGGATAGTTTCCATGTGTAAGAGTTCAGGAGAGAAAGTGCATCCAGTTGCCCAAGAAAGTTCCTTCACATAGCCTTTATTTAATGGCAGCATTTTTAATATCTGAAGTAATGCAGCAAACATGCTGGGGGCATGCATAAATATACAGGATCACACCAGGAAGGTCATTCCATCATAAAGAGAGCATGAGGAGTGCAGAGAAAGAAAGCTGTGGCCATACTAGTTAGAGCAATTACATTTTGCTGGACATCTGCTGACAATGTGCGCTCACAGCCCAGAAAGCCAAACGTATCCTGGGCTGCATGAAAAGAAGCATGGCTAGCAGGTTAAGGGAGGTGATTCTGTCCCTCTACTCCACTCTGGTGAGACCTCACCTGGAGTACCACATCCAGCTCTGGAGCCCTCAGCCTAGCAAAGACATGGACCTGTTGAAGCAGGTCCAGAGGAGGGCCACAAAAATTATCAGAGGGATTGAACACCTCTCCTATGAGACAGGCTGAGAGAGCTGGGGTTGTTCAGCCTGGAGAAGAGAAGGCTCTGGGGAGACCTTATTGTGGCCTTTCAATACTGAAAAGGGGCCTAGAGGAAAGATGGGGACAAATGTTTTAGTAGGGCCTGGTGTGATAGGACAAGGAGTAAGAGGGAAGATTTAGACTAGATATAAGGAAGAAATTTTTTACAATGAGGGCTGGTGAAATACTGGCACAGGTTGCCCAGAGAGGTGGTAGATGCGCCATCCCTGGAAACATACAAGGCCATGCTGGACAGGGCTCTGAGCCACCCAATCTTGTTGAAGATGTCCCTGCTCATTGAAGGGGCGTTACTATACTACCTTTAAAGGTCCCTGTTACATCCCGGTCCGACTACGTTGGGCCTGGGAGAGGTTCGTAATGATTCCAAGTGTGAGATTAAGACACAAACAAGGTCAGATGCCACTCACTGTAGCTTTATTGTTATTCCCCAGCAATAGTCACTGAGACAAGCATTAGAGTAAAGGCAGAAGTAGAGAGAAGGCAGAAAGGAGAAACAGTATTATGAGTAAGAGCATAGTCACCATCACAGGCCCAATGGTCCTCTGGAGTTCAGCAGCCTCACATTGATCCATGGTTCTCAAGTCACAACGGTGGTGAGGGTCCTGATCCCCATTGAGGTGGGGTACCACACTAGTTATAATCTAGGCTGGCTCATAGTTTGACCAATCAGCATGACAGTGGCCTTTGCCCAGCCAATCATCATTTAACACGGTCTCCATTTGAGCTCTTCCTGCCTGTGTTGCTTGGGTAGCGCTTGGTTCAGCACAGTCATAATGCCCCAGCATGAGTGGGACAAGCCCGGGCCAGCCCCTGGAGTAGACGGGGTCTGTCCACTCTGATAACCAAAGGCCTACATCCTTTTCAGTTTGTGGCAACAATGGGTGGTGTCTGATAAGCAAAAGGATGGTCTGCAGAAAGTTCTAAATAGACTCAAGCAAGCTTTGAAACAGTTGTCATTCCAGTCTCTCACAGTCCCTTCCAACCCAAGCTATTCTATGATTTTATGAAGGTATCTCCAGGATTTTCATATCCCAAAAGCATTCTGCAGTCAATGACTAGGAGTAGGAACTCTAGACATGTCTCACACACCACAAAAAGTTCTTGTTCACTTCCATATGGCAATGATGCAAATAAGAAACACTGTCTATGAAGCCATTAGTTGTAGTATTAGCCCTGCCTGGAAACCTATTTGCTGCTGCTTTCTCAGTAATTTGTAAGCTTCCTCTTCTTGTTGAAAAGCAATAGTGGGCTGAAACAGTTCAGATTTTCTCCCTAAAAATTGCAAGAAATAAAAAAAGAGAGTACTTCTTGTAGTACTTATACTTCTTCTATATTTCATAAGTCATAATACAAAGCTGCTAATGTTTTCAATTTTCTGTAACAAAAACCATACTACCATTTGAAGTGAAAATTTGTTTTCAGAAATCTGATGTTGGAGATCGGTGTTTTTAGTGCGTGGACATGCAGAATGGAGTAACACAAAGTAAGATCAGACATCTAAAACATGCTCAGTTTGCAGCCTGTTCTAACCTTTTGAGAATGTAGCAACCATCACTGACTTCTGTTCTTCCTAAGGAGGTATATACAGAAGCTGCATAACAGCAAAGAATCAGTTTTCATAGTATTGAAGCACCTGAAGCAAGACTAAATTGCCATAGCCTGAGCTGGCTGTAAAAATTTCCTACAAGGATATTAGAGACCAGGATAAATAACACATCCCCATCCAATGAATTTATGCATTCTTAACAAATTTAGAAGACCACGTTCCATTGCACAATTGGTATGCTGTGATATGTAAAAGGGAATCTGCCAAAATAGGAAATCTGTGTCTTAGGGGCTTTCCAGATGTCTTTCCAAAGTTCTTTTAGTCTACTGTTGCAAGCATACCAGAGTGTCCTGACTCCACATCAGCCAAGGCTGAAAGGATTAACTTCTAAAAGCATGGCTCCTAGTGGGGTTGAGATCCAGAGAGAAGTCTGTCAAATCAAATAATTTCCACAAGGTAAAAAATATAAGTAAATTCTAACAGAAAATAAGGAAGATGCTTGAGTGCTGGACAGAATGAAGCCCATTCTTCCACTTGTATCTGCCAGTACTATTTAGCAAAAGTTGTGGCATGATAGAGCACTGTGGCACCCCAGCTCAGTTCCTCAGTCATTTCATGAGGAGCAATTAGTATCCCTCATGATTTAAAGCTTCTTGAGACCAATCAGGCCAACTCCTTCCTTCCTCAGGACTCCCAAGATCTTTCAGCATTTCTCCTTCAACCTCTGTCACAACAGCTGTAACTACAACTGGTCAGATTTTGCTCAAAAAATGCCTGTGAGGTTTCCTGTGCTAGGTTTGTGTCTCTCTAGAAAGATTTCTGAGGAAGGTTTCCACTTAGTCTTATGCACCAAAATCCTTATTTCTTCAAGGTTGGTTTCTCACCCCAACACATTCTATCAGAAGACTCTTTCTGAAAAGCTCATCTCTTCAGGCCTCTTGACCAAGTTCCTAGCATTTTTTAATATGCGGCAGGTAATACACAGCAGTAGCATCAGGGCTATAGTCCATGTTGTTTAGTGAACCTTCCTTGAATTACCACGTCTTGGAATAAAGTTGACTGGCTCTATATCCACATTACTCAGAAATGGGATAGATTTCCAAAGTCTATGCCCTTCCTTTTGCAAGTGTATGCACGTGTATTTCCGTGCAATCAGTCTTTCCTTATTATGTTTCAGTGTCTAAATTTTCCAGAACTCCCCATCTGAAGAGAATCACATAGCTGTGGGCAGAGTCCTTTGGGCCAGCATAAGGTTTCCATGTGGATCATTCTGCTTTCCCTCAGATTTTGAGGATACTACAGGGTATCTGTGTGCATATATGCATGAGACTTCTCCTCATACAGTTATACAGTCATATTATTATGTCAGAGTGGCAATCTGGCACCTTGAAAACCAGCACTAAATCTAAAGGCAGCTCTTCCAAATTTTCATTCATTTTTAAAAAACTATCAGCCTTTGACATTACAAAACTATAGTAATTTTGGGCAGGTTTTAAGCAGACAGTATAAGCATTATAGTGTTTGGTGGCTTTTGAAACTCCAGGTCCAGCAAGACAAAGTCTCTGGTAGTAGGGTCCCCTGCCCGGTTACACACTGAAATGAAATCTCCAAGTTGAACTGCCTGTGCAGGAAGTAATTAGTTAACACAGCTTAAGCTACCATAGAGAACCAAAGAAGAGAAAGAGTTTAATTACTATTAGCCTCCATTTATCTTTACTATGGTATGTCAAAATTTTCTCATCAAGACCCGCTGTTCTGCTAACCTGTTTTTCCCTTTGTGATGATAAGCAGAGGCAGGTTTGGCTGCAGCACTGACCTACGCTGGTCATTATTCCACAGCAGGAAGCCATCTCAGAATTAGTAGCTTGGTCAAGTCAATTACTTTCACAGTTTTTCACCCTGCCTCACTGGGTAGCCACTTTACCCTCTCTGTTCCCAAAAGAGATTTATTCTACCATGGATTTTCCTTGTTTAATCCTTTTGACAGCCTTTTATATTAAATTCCAGTTTCTCAAGTAAAACATGCTTCCACTACTAGTCCTGGAGACAGGCCTGCAACTCTTTTCAAGTTCAGACTTGAATCATCTGCAGTCTTCCCAAAAGAGAATAACTCTGCTTTAAAACTACTAATAGTAATAAAAAAATGCACCCATTCTGCAAATAATTGATAGTGGATTGTTTAATAATTTCAAGCTATTCAGGATTAATTAATTCCTTTACTGACCAATGTCTTTACTTAGTAATTGAATCACTAATTAAATATTTTACTAAGTAAATTAAGTACTTGGTAATTTATCTGTTCACTAATGTTGTTACCTTCCCAAGCAAGTAATTGAACGAACATGTGACCCATTTAAATTGTTTCCTCCAGCAAATAGTTTATGTAGTAATTGTATTGTAGTGATAATTTTGAAATTATATTCCCAGAAGACCACATATGCAGGTTGTACACTGAGCTTGCAAACTCAAAATTTCTTGTGATACCATAAAAATGTATTAAATTGATCTGAATGGTTTCTACCAAATAATGAATTTATTAGCACATAATTTGAAACTTGTTGGTGAAATTTCTGTGTGTGTGACACGTGATTGAATAATGTTATCTATCTGCCCTATTTTTACTGTCCTTTGCTGTCAAGTAAAGCCCTTACAAAGCTGAGTGAATGCTTTGTGAACTGGGATCTTAACCAGCAAAAAATGAAATTTGTCTTAAAGACAGAAATCTAAACGTCACTCCTGTTTCACGGAGAATGAAGGCTATTTACTTGTCACCTCAGTCCAAAGGGTATCATGACACTGTTGAGAAAGCTTGAGTCTAAGCCAGATATTAAAATGTGCCTATTGAACATTTCATAAACAAGCTTATGCTAAAAGGGAGCCTTAGTTGAGCACTGGAGTCAGCCTAAGTACATTTAGTGCCTTACAATGGGCCTTGCTTCTCTTGTTCATGGTTCTGGATAAATCTGATAGATTCTATACAGTATACAGATTCAGAGGTATGCTACAATGCATAGAGATATTCCCAGCAGGAGCACTGGCTTTATTTCCAATTTCCTGAAGTCAGTCACCTCTCCAGTGATGTTTACGGGGTCACTTCCATATTTAATATTATCACCTCTTATATGTGGCACTTTCTGGGACAAAAGGAATATTCTTCCTTTTCACAACATCAGCTCTTCCTTGCCTAGCATAGATGCTTCTCTATGAGACTTCAGCCTGCTTGTATTCAACTCTGTTGGGCTCATTTTGCAATGTCTGAGAACAGAAGAATGGGGGGGTCTGGTCTTTTAGCCACAGAGCTTTGCCAAGCTCTGGTCTGCCATGCAGATATCTAGGTGGGAGCAAATACAGATATATTAACACCCTCTGAGACACCTCTGCAGCTGCTACTGAACAGTCATAGATGGACATCAGCAAATAATAGTTCAAGTCCTGTAGGAGTCGTGTTGCCAGAGGCTAGGGAAGCAGAAAAGGAGCAGTCACTACAGCAGGATAACTCTGGTTCTCAATACATATATTCTTCCCACACGTCCTACAACTACCTGAAAGGAGGTAGTGAGGTGGGGGTCAGTCTCTTCTCCCAGGTAAGAAGTGATAGAACAACAGGAAATGGCCTCAAGTTGCACCAGGGGAAGTCTAGACTGGATATTAGGAAAAATTTCTTCATTGAAGGGGTTGTCAAGCACTTGAACAGGCCACCCAGGGAAGTGGTTGAGTCACCATCCCTGGAGGTATGGTGATGTGTAGATGTGGCACTTAGGGACACGGTTTAGTGGTGGACTTGGCAGTGTTGGGTTAACAGTTGGACTTGATGATCTTAAAGGTCTTTTCCAACCTAAATGATTCTATGGTTCTATAAGAAGAAGCTCCCTTCCCCCCTGTACTCTCTGAGCAGCCTGCAAGTTCTGACACAGCAATGTTTCTCTATATACCCTCTATATAAAACATGCACTTCAAAAACAAAACAAAACAAAAAACCCACAAACAAACAAACAAAAGAAACACCACAAAACCCAGCTCTGAAAGCATAAACAATTAGGGAAGTGTATCTGCAAAGAAGCCATTTTGTATTTGCCCTGAGGTGTAATAAGACACAAATCATGCCCAGTTTTTCAGGACACCTGTCTTTCCTCCTTGCAATCAGCCTGAGGGTCAATGTCAGAGAGAATGAAACACATAGAACACCTCACCCCTTCCTGCTTTATTTTCACGTAAACATGCGTTTCCTCAATGTGTCCTCTATAGGTCTAATAAGAGAAAGAGACGGAGGATCTAGGTTTGCTGATTCTAAGTTGAGATGCTTACTGTACTGCAGGCAGGTGTCCATCCTGGGGTGGAGTGGTGATTCTGTTAATTTGTATTTCACTTTGGGGATTTTAGAGGGGATAAAAGTACAGACACATACATACACAAAACTGCAATTGAACACATTTCAAACAAAGAGAAAATGGCTCTGTAGGGAATGAATGCTGGTTTTTCTTCTTGTTATCTGGAAATCCTATTTAGTGAATGGAAGCCTAACTGTTCATATCAACAGAATTTTTTGCTATATTTGCATAAAATTAATAAAGCCACTGGCAAATTAGCAAGACTATTTGAGAGCCTGAATGTACAGCATTGCATTCTATTTTCTTTCTTACACCAATGTCCATGATTTGCATTTTATATTAGCATTATATCTGTAATTACTATCAGTAGATATTATCATTAGGTCAAACTATGCTAGTCACACTGCACCAGAAGGGGTGATAGCCAGGAAAGCAAGATTTATTAACTATATTTTAAGTTCTCCAGGGTTGAAAACTTTGGAAATGTGAAAACTGACTGTCTCTAAAAATTGACCATGCTTACAAATGATGTAAATTTGTACATATCAATACAAATGAGTTATATTAATATATTAGATATCAGGAAGAAATTTTTCATTATGAGGATGGTGAGGCACTGGAACAGGTTGACCAGGTAAGTTCTGGATGCCCCATTGGAACCAGATGATCTTTAAGATACCTTCCAACCTAAACCAGTCTATGATTCTATGATCTGCATAAATACATGTTATCTATTACAAATCTATAACTTAACAATAAAGACAAAACGATTATTCTGCTTTAATAATGAAGAAAAAAAAAGCCAGTTTAAATTGAAAATATGTGATCACACCTTAAAAAATACTTCACACCTAAGAGTAGGACATCAGCTTTTTTTCACTCTGCCTGGTTTAATATTTAGCTGGAGGAATAGGGCTTGGCTATATGATCCCTGTCATAGAGTTCACCTGAGGACTCTGAAGAGGTTTTTGACTAAAGTCACCAATTCAGCTGCTGCATCTAAATCTGACAGGGCTCATGAATGAGGACTTTCAGCTACTGGAGCTCATAGTCTGCCATATTAACACACTGAAATGTTGATTTGTCTTAATATATGAACTGAATTGTCTTACCATATGAACGCCTGAACAGCATCACTGCTCCTGTGGGCAGAAGGGCTCTCCCCACACAGAATGCCCTTTGGACAGAAAGATAGGATGGGCAGCTTGCATGAATGACCAAAGATAGTGATGTGCACCATCTGGATGCTTTCCAAGCATATGACAGCACTATGAGAGAGGTAGAAAACTCTTTCAGACTAGCATATGCTCACGGGTCTGTAAAGTCACAGATCTATCCCTGCATTTTTCATATACTTCTGTCACTTCAAAGTACAGACACCTCATGCTCCAATCCCATGCTGTCTGTCATCTGTAAGGATTGGAAACTCATTCTTCACCTTCCTTTTTCCCCTATTTTTGCAAAACTCCCTAGAACTTTCTCAATTTAAGGAAGGGAACAGGTATCTATTCCATATTTTCCCTTGTTGCTTGGTCATCATCACGAACGAAATCTTTCAAGGAGCAACTGAAGGTCAACCTGGTCCAAACCTTCTTTCTTCCTGACACAGACTACCTACTGATAAGACAGAAATGCTTCTTTTGGTTTGTTAGTAGTCCAGTGAAGGTAAGCCTGAGGCGAGGGCTGCTGGAAGCAGAGAGAGGAGCAAAATGGAAAAGAAAGATAAAGGAGAAAAGAGTGTAAGCTTCCATATAAGGGAGTCTGAATGTCAGTACTCACATCTAAATATCAGCGTATTCTATCACTGTCTTTAAAAGTTGGTCATTGGCTAGCAAGGTAGACACTTATGTGTCTGTGCTACTATATTTCCCACTGATATGTGAAAAATAATAACAGATGGGCCGGAAACGACAAACCACATTAGCTAAAAATATATTTATGATGATTATTTATGATAAATTATCTTGCTGCCCATACATGACAGGTCAGTCAGAGAAACAACCAGGATGACAAATTCACAAGTTTTCAATTCCACTCCCACCCCACTTAATCCCCTTTAAGACAAAGAGCAAAACAATGAAAAAGTGCAAGGGGTGCCTTGCTGCTTGCTCCTTGAATTCCAAACTCCTTCATTATGGAAATTGTCAGACATTTTCCTTACGTACATTAAGGCAATTTACGAACAAGGGTTACAGCAAGAAATCATAGGTATCAAAAAAGATTTCATATGGGAAACTTTTTTGCAACCTTACGAACTATTTGGGTTAGAGTCATATAATTGCAGTAGCATTGGTAGGTGCCCTACTTGTAACATGCAGAGCTTTTGTAACTAATGCAAGTATTCATTAGCAGGGTACATTTCAAAATGCTCACAATTACATACCTCAAGATCATTTGGGAGATGCAACTATCTTAGAATATGACTGCCAGCCCTATTAGTGGGTTATATGGCAGAAAGAATATTAAACATTTTCTCCAAAGATCATCCTGGATATGTACTTGCATGTTGATGTTGCAAAGGTGTGGATACAAACCCCTTGGGACAGGAGCTATCCCTACTTCTCTGTGGGAGACATGATATAATTATGTTTTAATCCTATCTGTGTCCTATTTGCTTCAATAACATAAATATTAAATAATAACAACGGCTGTCATTTTAGCTGCTTCAGCAATTGCTTCTCAGTATCAGTGTAGTCCATCAACTGATGAACTCCTGAACCCTTTTTTTCTCTCTTAGCTTTAATTTCCTTTTAATTTTGTATTTTCATATTCACTAGTTGTAAATATTTCTGCCTTGGTCTAAGATTTTCAGAGGAATTGGGGACAGCTTCTTGACAAAGGATGAGGAGAAGGCTGAGGTACTTAATGCCTTCTTTGCCTCACTCTTCAGCAGTAGAATCGGCTGTTCCCTGAGTACCCAGTCTCCTGAGCTAGTAGATAGGGGCAGGGAGCAGAATTAAGCCCCCATAATCCAAAGGGAAATGGTGAGGGACCTGCTCCAGCACCTAGACATAGGCAAGTCTGTGGGGCCTGAGGGGATCCACCCAAGGGTGCTGAGGGAGCTGGTGGAAGTGCTCACCGAGCCACTTTCCATCATTTACCAGCAGTTCTGGCAAAACCTGGAGGTCCCAGTTCACTAGCATCTAGAAAATGTGACGCCCATCCACAAGAAGGGCCGGAAGGATCATCCAGGGAATTACAGGCCTGTCAGTCTGACTGTAGTGCCTGAGAAGGTCATGGAACAGATCATCCTGGGTCCCATTATGTGGCACATGAAGGACAAACAGGCGATCAGGCCCAGTCAGCATGGGTTCATGAAGGGCAGGTCCTGCTTGACAAATCTGACCTCCTTCTATGACAAAGTGACTTGCTTGGTGGATGAGGGAAAGGCTGTGGATGTTGTTTAACTGGACTTCAGTAAGGCCTTTGATAACGGTTACCCACAGCATTCTCTTGGAGAAACTGGCTGCCCATGACTTGGACAGGAGTGCTCTCCACTGGGTAAAAAATTGGCTGGAGGGCCAGGCCTAGAGAGTGGTGGTGAATGGAGTTAAATTCAGTTGGTGGCCAGTCACGAGTGGTATTCCCCAGGGCTCGGTATTGGGGCCAGTTCTCTTTAATATCTTTATCAATGATCTGGATGAGGGGATCAAGTGCACCCTCAGTAAGTTTGCAGACAACACCAAGTTATCTGGGAATGTTGACCTGCTTGAGGGTAGAAATGTGTTGCAGAGGGATCTGGACAGATTGGATCAGTGGGCTGAGGCCAGTGGTATGAAGTTCAACAGGGCCAAGTGTCGGGTCCTGCACTTGGGCCACAACAACCCCATGCAGCGATACAAGCTTGGGGAAGAGTGGCTGGAATGCTGCCTGGCAGAAAAGGACCTGGGGTTGTTGGTCAACTGGAAGCTCAATATGAGCCAGCAGTGTGCCCAGGTGGGCAAGAAGGACAACAGCATCATGGACTGTATCAGGAAGAGCATGGTGAGTAGGACTAGGGAAGTGATCATCCCCCTGTACTTGGCACTGGTGAGGCCCCACCTCGAGTACTGTGTCCAGCTGTGGGCCCCTCGCAACAAAAAAGACATAAAGGTGCTGGAGCATGTCCAGAGGAGGGCAACGAAGCTGGTGAGGGGTCTGGAGAACAAGTCTTATGAGGAACAGCTGAGGGAGCTGGGGTTGTTTAGCCTGGAGAAAAGGAGAGTGCCAGGAGACCTTATCTCTCCCTACAACTACCTGAAAGGAGGCTGTAGAGAGGTGAGGTCAGTCTCTTCTGCCAAGTAACAGGCAATAGGACAAGGGGATGTGGCTTCAAGTTGCACCAGGCAAGGTTGAGACTGGATATTAGGAAAAATTTTTACACTGAAAAGGTTATTAAGCATTGGAACAGGCTGTCCAGGGAAGTGGCTGAGTCACCATCCCTGTAGGTATTTAAAAGACGGGTAGACCTAGTTGTAGTTTAGCCTCAGACGGCAACAAAGAACCACATGGCTGGTCTCTCAACCCCCCCATGGCTGTGGTGGAAAATCGAAAGGAAAAGGCAAAATTTGTGGGTTGAGACAAAGGCAATTTAACAGAACAGCAAAGGGAACAAGAAAACACCAACAATAACACGGATAAAGGAATGTACAAACACATTACAGTACCACTGCTCACCCACTAGACCTGGGACACTCCAGCCTGCTCCAAGCAGAGACTTCCTGTCCCCTCCCCTGGCCAGGTCCTATTGACTGGGTGTGGTTCACATGGGATGGAATACCTGTGTCCCTGCCAAATCCTGGGGAAATTAACCCTATGCCCACCAGAACCAGGACAGTAGTCCTTACAGATATGGTTTAGTGATGGTTTTTGTCAGTGTTAGGTTGGTGGTTGGACTGGATGATCTGAAAGGTCCCTTCCAACCTAGGCAATTCTATGATGATTCTATGATGATTCTAATGCAATGAGCTGGCCCTTTTATCAATTCATTTATGCTGCAGCCTTGTTTATTCTTCATATGTACTTTGTGCTAGAACTAGTGTGAATACTGGGAATTCTCTACACCTGCAACACAGCATTGGACCTGTCTCAGTGCGTACTGTAATCTACTATCAATTAGTATTTCATAACTATTAGTCCAGTTGTCCCCTATTTGGCACCTCTTTAGAGTCCACATCATACTGCTCATATTCACAAAGTTGAACTTTTTTCATGTTCTTGTTTAGCATTGCTTCTGAGTTTAAATTTTTGCCATATCCTATATGTATGCATTTGAAAATAGGGTGTTTGTAAATATGGTCAAAACTCAATTCCATTTCAAAGTCAAACACTGTGTAAATTAAGCATAATGAAGAAGTGTTTATAACAGACATTATATCGTTCTGTCCATATTTTGTAGTTCCCTCTGTTTTCATTGAAGAGTGCACAAAATTCTCCCATTCATTTCAATGCTATTCTACCTCCAGAAAATACATGACCCATTTTTGTGCACACATTGACATCTGTGACAATGAGAAAAATATTTACTCTCTTGGTCTGGATAAGTGTCAGTTTTCTTCCATCTGTTTTGAATGCATCATAGCTACTTGACATGATAGAATTAGCCCTACTCTTTAAAAGCTGAGTATATTCCTGATGATTTTAACTACTTTTCTTTTGTGTATGAAGAACTAAAAAAGACCAGCCAAGTTTACGTGCTCCACACTCCTTGTTTCAAGCCCTTGCTTCGGAAATTTAGTTTGAAAACAAAGACAGCCAGCAATAAAATCACTCTTGGTCCAAACATTTTGTTGTTGCCCTTGTTGTACTCCTCTAGCTTGACAGCTTGCCCGACAGCTTACAGTCTTCTCTCCTGCTGCTGTACTAAAGCTCCACAACATTGGTGCGACTTACTGCTCCTTGAGTTCCAGAGCGTAACAACTATGAGATTGCACTTGATCCCTGACTTCAGAAAGACATATGAAAATACATTGTAGGGTGAAAAATAGAAGAAATCACACAGGGTTAAGAAATGCTACCAAGAAATGGATCATGCAGAACTTAAGTCCCTTCCACCTAGCTGTTTCATCTTGGAGGTTGCAGTGTTCTTAAATCAGGGGGCAATACATCTCTAAAAATAACAGACCCCTAAGAAGAAACACCCATCAGTGAGGCACAGGTGGTCAGATACCAGTCTTCTCAAAAAAAAAGACCTGCCACCAGAATAGGAGAGTTGCTCACATCACTGGAAAAACTCTGTTGAGTTTTGATAGAAGAGCAGTAATCTAATGGCAGACAGAGCTATGCTAAAAGGGAAAGCAGAATCACAGACTGTTCAGAGGTATGTGGCATGTCATAAATGGTCCAGAGCTGTGAATATCAGCTCATACAGTGCTGCTGTACTTGCCAATATATTCTTATCACTAATCATAAAACAGGACTGTGGAGTGCATACCAGTTAAATGGTCTATAAATGTGGAAGGCAAAGAAAGCTGGAGCATGTTTCCGTGCTGATATCTAAGGGGTGACATAACGTGCTGATGTTTCATTACAGTTAAGGAAGTTGCTCACTCCTTAATATGCAGTTTTAGGGTAGAAATACAGTAGATACATATTAGTGAGATGTTGGTGACTAAGCACTGTAATTCACAAAATGAGCAGTGTACTGTTTAGTGATTCACCAAGCCTTTTATGGATGAGACACAAAACTTACTCTCTAAGATATTTTAATGCTTTTTAAAATATCATGAGTTAAAATGATAGAATCATAGAATCATAGAATTGTTAGGGTTGGAAGGGACTTTAAAGATCATCCAGTTCCAAACGCCCTGCCACGGGCACAGACATCTCCCACTAGATCAGGTTGCTCAGAGCCCCATCCAGCTTGGCCTTAAAAACTTCCAGGGATGGGGCAACCACAACCTCTCTGGGCAACCTGTTCCAGTGTCTCACCACCCTCATGGTGAAGAACTTCTTCCTAACGTCCAGTCTGAATAGTCCCATCTCTAGTTTTAATCCATTCACTCCTACCATTACCCGATATCCTAAGTCCATCACCAGCTTTCTTGTAGGCCCCCTTAAGATACTGGTAGGCCACTATAAGGTCTCCTCAGAGCCTTCTTTTCTCCAGACTGAACAACCCCAACTTTCTCAGTCTGTCCTCATAGGAGAGGCGCTCCAGCCCTCTGATCATCCTCATGGCCCTTCTCTGGACATGTTCCAGCACGTCCATATCTCTCTTGTAGTAGAGGCTCCAGAATTGGATGCAGTACTCCAGGTGGGGTCTCACTAGAGTGGAGTAGAGGGGGAGAATCACCTCCCTTGACCTGCTGGCCACACTTCTGATGCAGCCCAGGATACGATTGGGTCTCTGGGCTGCCAGTGCACACTGACGGCTCATGTTGAGCCTCTCGTCTACCAGCACCCCCAAGTCCTTTTCTTAAGGGCTGCTCTCAAGCCAGTCGCTGCCCAGCCTATATCAGTGCTTGGGATTGCCTCAACCCAGACAGAGGACCTTGCACTTGGTCTTGTTGAACTTCATGAGGTTGGCATGGGCCCACCGCTCCAGCCTGTCAAGGTCCCTCTGGATGGCATCCCTTCCTTCCAGTGTGTTCACCGCCCCACACAGCTTGGTGTCATCAGCAAACTTGCTGAGGGTACACTCTGTGCCACTGTCCCTGTCGCTGACGAAGATGTTAAACAAGACTGGTCCCAGTACTGATCTTTGAGGGACTCCACTTGTCGCTGGCCTCCACTTGGACATGGACCCATTGACAGCCACTCTTTGGGTGCAGCCGTCAAGCCAGTTCTTTATCCACTGAATTGTCAGTCCATGAAACCCATATTTTATCAGCTCGGAGATGAGGGTGTCATGCAGGACAGTGTCAAAGGCTTTGCTCAGGTCCAGGTAAATGATGTCAGTTGCTCTCCCCTTGTCTATTGAAGTTGTGACCTTCTCATAGAAGGCCACTAAATTTGTCAGGCATGATTTGCCCTTGGTGAAGCCGTGTTGATTGTACCCAATCACTTCGTCATTATTCTTCTGCCTCAGCAGTGCCTCCAGGAGGATCTGCTCCATAATCTCACCAGGCACGGAGGTGAGACTGACTGGCCTATAGTTCCCTGGTTCCTCCTCCTTTGCCTTTTTGAAAATGGGGATTATGTTTCCTCTTTTCCAGTCAGTGGGGGCTTCACCAGACTGCCATGACTTTTGGAATAACAGAGAGTGGTTTAGCAACCTCGTCTGCCAGTTCCTTCAGTCCCCGTGGGTGTATCCCATCGGGTCCCATGGACTTGTTCACTTTCAGGTTCATTAGATAGTCACAAACCTGATCTTCACTTACGATGAGCAGTTCTGTCCAACCCCTGCCATTGTATTCTGTGACTCTGGGAGTGTGGGTGGAGCCTTTGCCAGTGAAGACTGAGGAAAAGAAGTCATTGAGAACCTCGGCCTTATCCATATCACTTGCACCAGCTCCTCCGTTTCCTTTCTGAGGGGGCCCACACCCTCCCTAGTCTTCTTCTTACCATTAATGTACATATAGAAATTTTTGCTGTTTCCCTTGATCTCCATGGCTAGATTTAATTCTAACTGAGCTTTAGCTTTTCTCATCAGGTCTCTTGCTGTTCAGACAGCTTCCTTATATGCCCCCCATTCTAGCTGTCCTTTCTTCCACTCCTTATAAAGTTTCTTTTTGTGTGACAGTGTGTCCAGGAGCTCCCCGTTCATCCAGGCAGGTCTCCTAGCAGTCTTTCCTGCCTTCCTCTTTCTCAGTATAGTTTGCTCCTGGACACGGAGAAGGCGATCCTTGAATACTGACCAGCTGACCTTCCCTCTAGAGCTTTGTCCCACAGCACTTTGGCCAGCAGATCTCCAAAGCGATCAAAGTCTGCATGCCTAAAGTCCAGGGTTGTAAGCTTGGTATATATCCTCCTAGTTCCCCTGAGGATCTTATCACTTCATGGTCACTGCAGCCAAGGTTATCCCTAAGCCTCACACTGGTCACCAGTCCTTCCCTGTTGGTGAGAACGAGGTCCAGCATAGCACCTTTTATTGTTTGTTCCTCTACCATTTGGAGGAGGAAGTTGTCATCTATGCATTCCAGGAACATCCTGGATTGCTGATGCCTTGCTGTGTTGTCCCTCCAGCAGATGTCAGGGTGGCTGAAATCGCCCACAAGGACCAGGCCCTGTGAATGCAAAGCCACTTCTATCTGCCTATGGAGGGCCTCATCTGCTTGGCTCTGCTGGCCAGGTGGCCTGTAGCAGACCCCTACTGTAACATCAACTTCCCCTATCTTCCCTTTAATCTTAACCCATACATTCTCAACAAGCTCCTCATCCTTCCCCATGTGGAGCTCCATCGATTCTAGCTGGTCACTGATGTAGAGGGCAACACCTCCTCCCCTCCTACTCTGCCTGTCCTTCCTAAAGAGCTTGTCTATCCCTACATTCCAGTCATGGGAATCATCCCACCAAGTTTCAGTAATGGCCACTATGTCATGGCTTTCCAGCAGCATAGTGGCCCTTTATTCATCCTGTTTATTGCCCAAGCTGCGTGCGTTTGCGTAGAGGCACTTCAGCTGGGCTGGCCATGTCACCCTCTTGCGTGAATCCCCGTTGATTCCCTTGGGGTGTCCCGGTGCGTCGTCTCTGGCTTGCCTTGGGGCAACAAGTTGAGAGCCCTTGCTAGGACTCCATCCCTCTGCCCCTGATGTGCTGCCACCATTCATTCCACCATTACAAGTGATCAAAGCCATCTATTATATACATGTGTGTGTTTACAGCTATAAATACTGTGTCATGCTGGGCATTATTTTAATGTGGAGAGAGATGTTTTTAAAGCTTTTTACATTTGCATTAAATGTACGCTGTACTGTATAGATCAGTACCAGCCAATGGCTAGACGAATAAGCAGAAACTGATTTAATTTTACTGAAGTCAAATTCTAATTGTACAGACTCAGAGTTTAACAATCTGAGCAGATCTGAAAGAAAAAAGATTCCAGTAATCACAGCTTGATCTTTACAAAAATTATATTGATTTAAAAAGGTTAATATTACAGAGGCAATTTTTTTATAGCCTTTTTTTGATCTTTACTGTGTCTGGAGGTAAGTAGACTTGTTCCCAATTATAAAGCTACAAAAAGAATAGTAAATTTACTGCAACTGCTTGACTGTTTGAGGATAATCTTCTCTTGTTAAATTACTATACTACTATTTTAAAAGGCTTTTACACTGAAATCAATCCTGCTTTAGTACAATGAATATCCCAAGCGCAGGAAGCATTTTCTCCCTCCAAGTGCTCACTGCAGCCAGTAAGATCATGTGCCATGGCTCTGTAGCACCAAAACTCAGCAGAATACTCACGAATGCAAAAACATACCTAAACTTACCTGTCGTCTTAAGACTTACACACCTACACAAGCTAAAGCTTGTGCTTACAAACTTTACCAAATTGAGGCTCTTATCATTTAAGGAGGGTTGTTATTAAGCTTCAGGCTGCCTGGAGCACTGAAAAAACATGGCCATTGAAAGCAAGGGAAAATAGTAGCCAGGAGACAGTGTCTTCCAGCTTCACAACTTTTTGTATACTTCTGAATGGGCTGCAGTGCGTAGTGGAGTCTTCATTTGTCTGTGGCTGACTTAGAGCCTTAGGCATAGGTAGAGTTTCTGTGGCGTTACTGCCTTAACATAGGGTTAATGTCCACACTAGTTTGGATTTGAGATGGTTTATATCCTGTTAGGGCCCCAAACTAGGGTCCTATTTTTGATTGGTTTTGAACAAAATGTTACAAAGATGAAAGAATGTCTGAAAAACTGATACATTAGGTAGTACTTCTTATACTGGTCCATTGGTATCTAGGCAGTCCACTGTTTCTACTCATTTTACATCTCCAGGCCTTCACCAGAAGTCTGGGAATGAACGTGGACAACAACAGTTGTTTTTCACCAGACTTAAATATTGTTACACTACCCATTTTAGTGTTCCAGGGCCAAACTGAACTCCCCAGGTTTCCTTCACAAGCTTCATTTGGGGAACCTGCCAAGCTTTAACTAAGAAAATTGGTGATGTTTCTTTTATCTCTTTTAAATCAAGTCCCTTGATTTTATAAGATCAAGGGTTTATAAGTCTCATCCATTATGTCACTGAACTTTTTTCTTTTGCTCTGCCAAAGATTAAAAGGTAGAAATTTGAGAAAAAGCAAGAGACTTCAGTGCAAATCAGCATATGTCAAGAGTACCTAATTACAAAAGAACATGTAAGTTAAAGTTTGTTGAATACCTCTGTATCCTTTGTACCCTTCTTATATAATATTGCTTCGAAGTATTACGATGAAACCCATATGAAAGTTACTCAATGCCACAGCCTTGGAACAGGGAGAAGAGTGCTTACAACTGATGCTGTCGGTCCTGTCTGGGAAGTATAAAGGAAGGTGTGGGAGATATCTCTAGTCTCTCTACCCTATGTCCCATTTGGTCATACAATATTTTTCTTTCCAACTTGCAGGGTAAGGAAAGTCTTATATGTAAAGGGGGACCTTTAATATTTGGTACCTTTGGAGCAGTGAAACAGTAAAGTAAAACCCAAGTAACAAAATTAATATCAGTTCAAAGGAAAGTGATACTGAGTCAAACAGCTAAGAAAAAGTGGTCAGTTTACAGGTAGCTCTGTGAAAAAGAAAGCACATATGCCATACAGGTTTTGCATTACCTAGGCAGTACAAGACATCAAGTAAGCAGAGATACTGAAAGCTAAACAGCACTGGGAAAAAGCCCAAATGAAGAAGTACTGCAAAAATGTGAAAAAGTGTCCCAGGAAAATATTTCTGTAATGTAAAAACTGCACCAGATAGGAGGGGAAAAAAATGGCCTTCTCTGCAGAGAAGACCAAGCAAAGCCTAGGTATTGCAGACCTTACCAGGTGCTCATTTTCTGTCTGCAGATGGGAAAGAAAGATGGGGATGTTTGGAATCTGACTGCAAATTCCAGAAGTGGTGATAATGCTGTTAATTCAAAAGCCTTGCTGATCCCTCTTTCTACTGGTAATATTTTGCTAGTAGAAAAAATCCTTATATTGCAGCTTTGCAACTTACTGATAAACTGTATTTTATTGTTAACTATTAAAGTGACTTCCGTTCCATTTTTAAAACAATGCAATTTAATGAGGTTTGATAGAAGCTGAAGTATAGAAAATGATGACAGCAGGTAACTAGTAGGTAGTGACAATACATGTAAGAACTGAGGAAGCTGCAACTCAGTATATTGCTTGAATAAACACTGATTGCATGCAGAACACTTAAATCAGCAAAACCAATTGTTTGTTGTGACCCAGGTTTGGCAGAGGGTTTCTTCCAATATTGTTTTCCCTGGCATGGCTATGAAGAGTAAATGCTTCACGGCTGCAGCTACAAGCATGGGACTTTCCTATGTAAAGTGGTATCTACCATTTCATCTTTGCTGTAAAATACAATACAAAAAAAAACCAAATACAAAATAAGAGACACTGCCAGTGCAATAAGAGACACACTTCTGCAGTGGATTTCATCCTAGGTGTTCTTCATATTACAAGTGCATAATGTAGTGTTTGCAAGTCTAAGATATTTGTATAGTTATACGCCTTGCCAAGTAAATGATTGCAGCAACAAAAGCTACAGAAAAAGAAATATGCAGGTAGGTTCTGGATAGGAAGGTTCTGTAAGGCAAATATCTTTAATTCTTCCAAACAGTGGAAGTTTGAGTTCAGGAAGCACAAAATGCCTAAAACTAAAGCCATTATCCCATTAAAAATACATGGGGATTATCATAATAAAAATAACTGTATTTGAAACAAGCTTCTAAGAAAATGTCCAAAGGATGGCAGATGAAAGGAAAGGCTATTTGTCATGTCAGGAAGGATAATAATACTATGAGAAAATCTTTTATATAGACAGAGTAGATTTTAGTCTCACATGTTTTATAAATGGTATTCAGGAATTATTTTCCCTACTGGTGGTAGGTCACTGAGAAAACATAAGCTGATCCCTTCCAGCAGTACACGGACCTGAATTAATTCCTCCCTGAGAGAAAGCATGATTTCACTCTAAAGAACTAGGTGGAGTTACAGGAGTGGTGGAGAGTGTAGGAAAGGGCAAAGAAGTGCTGGGATTAGACCCACAGCTTCAGTATTTCAATACTTGTTATCTGTTCTGACATCTCCTGGAAAAGTGAATCAGAGATATTTTGTATTACAGCTCTACTGCCACACGGGCTTTCCACCATCAAAGGAATCCACTGGTGGAAATATGCCTTATTGATGCAAGGCCAGAAATTGCACACAGTGAGGAAATGCACAAAAGTACGAGTCACAAGAAACCATGATACTTACTGTGCTTTATCTACTGATAAAAGCTATGACAGACAACAGGGCTGGCCACAGAGAAAGGACAGAACACGTGAAACACAGCATTGCTATGCAGATATTCAGTACAGACAGCAGAAAGGCATACAAATTCACTTAATTGTTTAAACTTTTGTGACTTCTGAAATATTTAAGCATGCTAGTTATTTAAAGGAAGAAAAGCTGGCAAAAACAAAATCATGAAAAATACCAAACTAACATGAAGAAAATGAAACAACAATGAACTTACAAAAACCAGACTTTTTTATCTGATTCATTTTCTTTTACTGTTAAAAATGAAAAAATTGCCATAAGCAGTTATGCTGCCACTACCTCTCTGCACTGCATGATGCAAGTCCATGGCTAATCTACCTTTCTTTATTTCCATTCTGGTTTAAAGGAAAAACTAAAATTTTAGCTGAGTTTACTAGAACTGTGTTTGCTTACAGGCTTTTTTTTTACAGCAGATCACACTAAGTAACTGCTAATTTCATTGGTAAATAACTGTGTTTCTAGGCTGACACATAGACTCCTTTGATACAGGTTCTGTGAGTGAATGCTCACCATAGAAAGGAAGCAAAGGGGTCTCAAAATTTATGTCTCAGGATTTGTGTTATCAGAGATAAATAGGGCTGTATCTTGCAGTCTCCTGGGCAAAATAAGATGTTGGCTTGAAGTTGTTTAGCAAACTTGTGTACAGAAATATTGTAAACTCATTTAACCCATAAAATGCTGTCCAGATTTGCATTATAGACTCCAGATAATTACCAGAGGGCACAGTACCTTTTTTTAAGAAAGCACAAAAAAAAAAAAGGACTTAGATTTAAAGTTTCTTATGTATAAATATTATACAGTCACCATTACATCTCACAGATTTGCAATTAACTCATAAATGAAGGATCACAAATTGATTAGCATTGCGTTTGGATATTCTTTTACATATTTCCAAGCAGATGCAAAGAGGTATACAATCTTGTTCTGTTACCCTGGTGTATGTTTAGCTAGGATACTTTTGTATGCTGTGTTAGTCTATCCAGCAATTAAAAACTGTGCTTCCTGACTAACCCACCATTGCAATTTTATTCACCTAGACTTAATTTCCCTATATAATTTCCTGGTACTTTATTGCCATCTTTGGACCCACATGTTCCTCCAAACAAAGAGATAGCCTGTAATAAAATATACATGTCACCATACTCAGATTAATATCTTATGCAAAGTCTTTCCCACATATATAGGTAGACACACAAGTATTTATACCAGTGTAAAAATACTCATTTACGGAGGAAAAAAGAAAAAAGTGGAGGAAAGATCTCATCTGTTTTTATCTCTTATTAAGGACAGAAGGTAACTGGGATTTGATGAAATCTACTATGAACTCTCTTAAGTAGATCTCAAGGACTCTACTTTGTCTTTGCACTTACTGCTGCATCAGTCTGAGGGAAAATAGCTTAGAATAAGTATGCAATTTCCGTTACCTCCTTTGCTGTCTCAAAGCTGTGTTTAAAATTCTCCCTCCTCCCCAGTAATCCCAATTCTTTGTAAGGTAGCTATCAAGACAAAAATGCCCATAAATAAGAAATACTAGTGTCTCCAGTCTAGGGGGTGATGCAAACAAAGAGAAGAAACAAAGAAACTTCTTTCTTAGATTCCTGCTTTCTGCGAAAGATTAACACAGGCTGCCTGCACATCCCACACTGAAAGGAACACATTGAGTTTCCAGCGTGACCCTTCAATAGCCACCCAAAACAGCAACACATTTATTTTAGAGCAAATTTGTTTCACTGTAAAAATGCCAACATGTCAGGAAAAATTACTAATTTCCAGGTGAAATAATTGAAATGAAAGCATGGGTTGCAGGGGGCAGGAGCAGGAAAAGTGGGGAAGAGAAGAATGTTTCAGCAAAATGTCTCAAGGATAAATATTTCATGGGAGCATAGCATACTGTAGGATATCAATGTTGGCTGCAAAAATCTTCTGCATCTCCTGGGAAGCTGGTATTAGCAGTTGTCAAGAAACTCCTCTTCTTTAACCTGATAAGAATGTAAGGACATTAAATGTCATATGAAGGGAATAATTTGTGATAGAGAAAGCTACCTGAATTCAACACATACACATCAGTAGAGTATGTATTTTCATTAGAAAAGCCTCCAAACATAATTTATTACACTGTAGTAAAAGCATGACCTGAAAAGAATGCAGTAACTACTGATTCCAAGAATATTTCTAGAATTAATTAAATTAGTATGGTTATTAAATACAGAGAAATCAGACTAGCATTAGATGACTATGAGAATAATACTGCAGAAAATATATCCTTTTTATTTGCTGTCACTAGGAGTTTCTTTCCCATTTCTGAAGAGGCTCTAAAACTTAACTCCTTATTCCTGATTTGTTCCAGCATAATTAAGTAGTAAATCTTCTTACCATTAAGTTTTCTTCATCCACGATTCTGGACCTTGGGATAAAACTCCAGGTGTACAAAATGGGTATGCTTGGAGGGTGGAAAGTATTGGTCAAGACCTGGAACTAGAAATGTCATTGCAGAACATAATATTTTCACAAGATCTGGAGTACCAGAAGATTGCTACAACCTCTGGGACCATGCTATCTCAGTCCACATAAAAGTAGTTTTAAGAAGCAAACAGTAACACAATTTCTACAAAAAATTATAAAATAATCTGTTTCAAAAGAATGAAAAAACATGTCTTCTAGTTAAAACATAACTAATGAAAAACAGACATCAATATATGGAAGAAATGGAGTAACTCCTGTATTTCTATGATGACAAATTGCTAAAGAGAAATTTTAAAATATCATATATGGTAAAATGGTAAATTGCAAAAAGGAAGCGAAAACGTCTGCATAAGTTGTCTTTGGAGGACAGCATCTCTGTGTTGAAAAAGCATATGGCCTTTCCAAAGTCCTGAAGTTCTCCACCAGGTCTAAGAGAAATAAGTCGTGTTTATAATGATTTTTAACATCTTAATAGAAAAGAGCAGACATTCCATTGGTTTAAAAAGTTAATTACTTAAAACATAACATCAGAAGGATTTCAAGTGCATTTTTTGTCAGTTAAGAATATATTGTAAACCATTTCATGTTGAAAATTTAATTCTCTAAAAGATAACATAAGTGTATTTAAGTGTATTTATCATCGGAAAAAAAACCACCACCAAGAAAGTGTTGCTTTAAAATGCATGGACAGCAAATGTAAGTATTATTTCCCATTTTTCCAATATTTTATACAACATAAGACACAAGAAAGCATACAGGTTCTCCCTGTTTGCAATCACTATCAAAAAGCATGCCCATATTGGTTTGTTAAGTGAATCGTTCATGCTCTACTAGAGTTTAGAAAAAATCATGAGATTCCTCCTTGAAACAAAGAGGTATGAAGGCATATCTCCACACACCATTCATGGTGTCACACACCCACACACTTAGTCTCAGGCACACTTCCTTGAAGAAGGACTTCAAGCTCAACCTTAGGTTTCCTGCAGCAGCGTCTCACGTGTCAGATTTTATAGAATAATTTATTTAATTGAAAGATACAGCAGCAAGGACAGTCTGGGCTGGGTGCCTCCAAAGACAGGGACCCCGAACAAAGAAATACCCTTGTAATCCATACATCTGCCACTCACATGCTGCCCACGGGTCTTTTAATCCAATGGTGATTACTGGTCTGGGATCCTCTAACATCTTATTGGATTCTTTTTCTGTGTACAGGCAGGCAGGGTCTTATCTTGTTGATTTGCAGTTTCAGCTGAGGGTTGGAGCCTCCTAGTCTTCTGGTTTATATTCCTTGTGCACCTGCACTCACTGACAGACCATGAAGACCTGGAGTCCTAGACTTGGGAAAAAAACTACCAGAACATCAGTGTGATAGCAACATCTTTCCCATACACAAAAGACTAAACACAGCACTGTACCAGCTGCTAGGAAAATTGTTAAGAAAAGTAAGTCTATCGCGGCCTAAAGGCTTCAGCAAATCTAGCTACTCATGCTAAGTAAAACTAGGCAAACAGCACAAATCAAACCATATTATTAATCCTAAATAATTTATTCTACTTACAATTTATTTATGCTAAACAACTAATACCCGTCAACAATCCATTTCCATATAAAATTATTCAAAAACCCTGAAGAAAACACACTTTATAAAATGGGCAGGCTACTTGTCTATTTGAACATCTATTTAGCATCTGTAAGACTTTTAAAGAACTTTTAAAGTCTTAGGTAAGAAAATAATAGTACTATGCAGGATCTTTAACTGAGTAATCTAGGGTTCTGATTTTGTTACAGAATTTATTAGATTCCCTTAAGGTCTGTTCTGTACCATCTGTTTTTATTACAAAGCTATTTGTCACAACCATGGCTTTTTGCCTCAATAATCGAATTGGAACAAATTTGTTATGGTACTATCATAATGATTTCTCATTTTTATTGTGGGGTGTCACCTAGGATCTTTCTTTAGTGACCAAGACCACATTATGCTAGGTACCACACAAACACAAAATAAAAAGATGATGCTTATCCCTCAGTTTTGCATTCTATAACATGGCACATTCATTAATTCCACTTTCTTGTGTAGAGTAAGTAAGTGGGTACATTCAGCTGTCGCACGTGCCTGATCAGGCTACATCACAACAGCCATGGAAAAGCTCCGTTTCACACCAGGACCTTCACAGTAGGACAGGGTTCACCACAACCTGCCTATCTCCTTTCTTCAAAGGCTATTTAATCAATGATGTGAGAGGTTTAAGTCTACTTAAAATCTATGACAGCCCCTGTGTTTTATTTGTAGTGAATAATACTTTGTCATGGAAATGTAAATATGGAGACAAGGTCAGAACACATTCCATAGAACAATCCATTCTTTATGTACCTCTTTCATAAAGCAGACCTTGTGGGTTTTGCTGAAAAGCTTTTATGGTAATGGTGGAAGCATGAGAAATATTTTCCATTACAATCACAGCTCTGAAAAACTACAGCAAACAGGATGGCTAATTACTGTTTTGACTACACAGCTGGAATCATAGCCATGAAAAACTCTAATCACAATTCTGCATTCCATATGTATTCAAATTACTACAGTAACTCAATTGCAAAGTGTATAAATTCAGTCCTCGTGTAAGTGGGGTGCTACAATAACTGTTCTGTTTCTGACAGAGGTACACATGGCCTAAAGCTATTTATCTGCTATTTATAAATAAAGTGCAATTATGCTGTTTTAACAATCATGTTTGCTTCTGTGATAACCATAAGAGTATAAACACATTCATGCCCATTCATTAGATACTGAATTAAACTGAAAGGTAAATGCAAGGTAGGTAAGAAAATCTTTCTGTACTATTAACACATCTGCATCACTCTAAAACTTGTTGTACCTCTGTCCCCATTCTGGTGGGGATAGGGTTAATTCTCCCCAGGCTCGGGGAGGGACACAGGTATTCCATCCCATGTGAGCCATGTCCACTCTGCGCTGCGTCCGGTCGGTGAGCGGAGGTTCCAGTTCCATAACCGTGTTAGTATATTCCTCTATCTGTGTTATTGTCGTTGTTTTCTTGTCCCTTTTGCTGTTCTGTTAAATTGCCTTTGTCTTGACCCATGAGTTTTACCTTTTTCTTCTGATTCTTTCCTATATTGGGAAAGCTCAAGAGAGTGGCACGTGGTTCTTTGTTGCCATCTGAGGCCAAACCATGACAACCTATGATTCTGTCATCACAAACACATTTAGCTTAAAACAGAAACAACAAGTAGAGGATGACAGATGGTTATGAAGTTAATTTCACAACTAAACTGCCTTGATTCTGCAAGCAAAAATGCAAAGAGAAGAATCCACACCACAGGTCATCTTTGTAGACATTACATAATTTGATCTTACTGATACTAGAAAGCCCTTCATTTGAAAATACAGTCAACCAAGACGTTTTTCTGGAGCACCAAAGCTGTTTGCTTTTCCACCCTCAAAGAGCCCTGGTGAGCTTTATTTTTCAGGGAGTCTAAAGCTACACATTGAGCAAAAAAGACCTCCTATTGTCATATTTTAGTATGAGTATTGCTCAAGGACAATTCTTGTCATGGATTCTTGCATGAGACAAAAAGAAGCACTTTTGTTTACCTACACACTCATTTGCCATCTTTCATTGCTAACATAACTTGCATATTAAATTAAACTCTTAAATGCTGGGAAACTTAGTCATAAGTAGTAGCAATCTGATTGAACTAGAAACATTTGCTGTTAGGTCAGAAAATACTCCAGTGGACATTGCCTATAATATTTTCCAGGACTGGCTATATATTCAGAAAGCTTGCCTAGATGGACTAGCTTAATGTCCACTTCAGGGGAAATTGCCTTTAGGTGACATATTTTAGGATTTTTAGTGATATACAAAGTCAGGCTATTTATTAATAACCTTTTGATTTGTTCCTATTTTTTGTTTTTAATGAGAGAGGGGAATTTGTGATCTACTATGAGTTTGCAGATTTTAGCCTTCATGATATAAGCAGTATCCTACTGAGTCAGTTTTGGAGGCAGACACATTTTAGGATTTGGCTTTTCATGAAACACTGAAGCCCTGTAAGTATTTTAAACAATTGTCTTTCCTTGTTGGATGCCATGCAGGAACAAATCTGGACTTTAGGGTATAATCCATTACAAAGACACTGGTGAAACCTTGACAGAGTTCAGTTTTGTTTATAAAGCTAAGATTCAATTTCTGTGTTAAGTATATGGAACTCATCATATCTTCCACAAACACTTATCACTTATTAATTGAATAAGTAATCAATTTTTTCAGTATTGACATATAAAGTCATAAACTGAATAGTGGATTAAAAGAAACTAAAAATGAGTCAGAATTGTAGCATCTGTGCGAGCCAGTCCTTTGCCCTGAATAATCCAAACAATGGAATAAAGCAGCCCTTTCAGGCTCATTGTGAAAACTAATTGAGATTTTATATACAGGGCTGTATTTGAATATGTTGTTAATAGTTGCTGTACCTATTAATTGGAAAGTCTTGAAGAGGTCATCAACTCTGATGACTTTTAAATGGAATTGTGGGAATAGCTTAAATAATGACTGCTCATTCTCTAGATTTAAGTCAGTGAAAAAGTTCTGCTACTTTTTGTGACTTCGAGATAAAAATGAAGCCAGATACTCATGTCACCTCACTACCAGATTACATGTTCCATCCCTGGTTGTTGTTAAAGATCCTACAGTTGCAGCCAAGCTCATGTGTCAGTGCCTGATGGACACCTGGGGGCAGCAGTGGCTTGGTTGTAAACTGGTTAAGCCTAAATGTTTTTCTTCTTAAGTGTGATGTTGGCATTAATGAAAAAACTCTGAATTGTTCAGAAATGCTCATTTTGCAAACTGGACTTTTATAAACTCAATCAACCTACACCCCTGCCAGCTTTGTTATACACGCACATGGCTATACCTTACATTATTTTACTAAAAGGCCTTAGCAGAAACTTGGACATGTATTTATAAGTTGAGAAAATCTGTCAGTCTGTATTTCTATACCGTTCTTGGCTTCTGCAACAAGAGTGTTAAGAGAGGTGGTTTTTTTGTCTACTGTGAAAATAAAAGGCAAATGACCAAATATGTTTCACATTAAGTGCATTATAAAACTAACACATCGTAGTCATTGCCAACATAGTGTGGACATAACACAGGAAAGCAGAAGTGGAAGTCTGTATGTTCACTTTCAACCCCTGCAAGTTAACATATTGTAAAAAAAGGAAAAGTAAAATAAACATTTACTTGGGGTAAGAGCAACCCATAGATTGTTCATGTGTTTGATCTTGGTTTGAATGTTTGGAGAAACTGCAAAAAGGGAGGAGATTCCAGCAAAATTGTTAAGATCCCCAAGCCCTCAAACCATTTTAAATCTACTTATTACTGCCTTTGGAAACTGAGCTGGAGGTAAATTAAATATCTTCCCCCCCCCCCGCCCCCCCCCGCCCCATCCCTCTCCCTGCAGAAGTTGCAGAGTCGGTCAGAAAATAAGTTGAATTAATTTAGCTTTTTTGAGCGTGTACTTTGATGTAGTCTGTAATTTCATGGTTGCCTACATTTCTCTCCTCAAGAAAGATTTTGCCTCTTTCAGTGCACAGTATAAACATTATAGATCTCATGGGGAAGAGAAAAATGGAAAAAGAGAAATACTACTGCACAAGTGTGTAATGTCATCCATTCAGGTCATCAGTTGACTTGGAATCTGAAAATTCTCTGCACAGACCTCTGTACTTGAACTAATAGAGTAATAGTCTGACATTTTGCCAGTCTCTATTTGGACAAGCCCTAAAGGAAGAGGAGATACTCTGGTTTTTTTAGCACCAATAAGTACTAAACTTCCAGAACATTTTGTTACACTGTGGTGTCTCCTTCCTTCACAACCCAAAAGGTTGTGAAAGGGGACATTAAGAACACAGAACAGGTAGACAAACCTTAAATCATAGAATTATTTAGGTTGGAAAAGACCCTTAAGCTCATCAAGTCCAACCATTGACCTAACGCTGCCAAGTTGTCCTGGTTTGAGGTAGAACAGAACCAACTTTCTGTTCAGTAATTTTATTTTTTAGCTCAGCCTCTTCTAACTCTCTGAAATTAACAGCAGATTGTGCAGAAAACTGTTCTCAGAGTGGTAAGACCTATGTTTATAGTTAATGCCAAGGAATGGTATGCAGAGAGGCTCTTGCTTATAGTTATTGCTATAACAACCAAGGTCAGCTACCTTTGTTATTTGCCCCACTGGAGGGTCAGAATCAGGAAAGCATAAAGGTGTCATACCTGTGGGGAGGAGCAGACAGGACACATGACCCAAAACTGACCAACAGGGTACTCCACCCCATCTGCCCCATGCTCAGTGTAAAAGCTGAGGGATCAAAGGGTCAGCTCTCTTTCTTCAATGCCAACGTCTGAGGAGGACCTTGTTTGTCTGCCTTTGATCCCAATCCATGTGTTCCTGATCTGGAATCCAGTTCCCATCCATCACTGAGTCCAGTTTGGGAATTCCCCAGTGCCTGCTGGTGATATCATCCTGGGAGATTGATATGGTTTTGTATATATTGTATCTATTTCATTATTTTCTATTTGATTATTAATATTTCATTAAAATAGTTTAGTTCCTTCTAAACTTGTAATCCTCTTTATCTCTCCTCCTCCTCTCCTGGGAGCAAGAGGTGGGGGAAAGCATCTGTCATCTTGTCATTGGCCAATCCAGCCTAAACCAAGACACAAGTCCACCACTAAACCATGTCCCTAAGTACCACATCTACCACATCTTTTAAACACCACCAGGGATAGTGACCACTTCCCTGGGGAGATTGTTCTAATCCTTGATAACCCTTTAGGTGAAGAAATTTTTCCTAATATCAAACCTAAACTTCCCCTGGAGAAAACTGAGGCAGTTTCCTCTCATCCTATCACTTGTTACTTGGGCAAAGAGACTGACACCCACCTCGCTACTTTCAGGTAGTTGTAGAGAGCGACAAGGTCTCCCCTCAGCCTCCTTTTCTCCAGACTAAATAACGCCAGTTCCCTCAGCTGCTCCTCATAAGACTTGTGCTCTAGACCCCTCACGAGCTTCGTTGCTCTTCTTTGGACACACTCCAGCACCTCAATGTCTTATTTGCAGTGAGGGGCCCAAAACTGAACAGAGTATTTGAGGTGTGGCCTCACCACTGCTGAGTACAGGGGGACAATCACTTCCCTGGTCCTACTCACCATACTATTCCTGGTACAGGCCAGGATGCTGTTGGCCTTCTTGGTCACCTGGGCATACTGCTGGCTCATATTCAGATGGCAGTCAACCAACACCCCCAGGGTCCTTTTCTGCCAGGCATCTTCCCCAAGCCTGTAGTGTTGCATGGGGTTGTTGTGACTCATGGAACCTGTCCACAAAAAGTTCCTGTTATGTACCAAACCCAAGCTTTCTAAAAAGAATGTTTGCCAGAATTTTGTCAGAATTTCAAGTCCTGCAAAGCAAAATAGCAAGCATCAGGGGAGAGACATTTGGCTTGTAAAACTGAAGCTATAATGATTTTTCTTGGCAGAGTTATAAGGCAAGTTATCAGAAGTGATAATTTACCTTAAAATTCCTATAGGTGCCTGAAATATTTGCATGTGTGTGTGTAGAAATGTTTTAAAATTTGTATATTTCACTGAAAGAAACAAACATTTCAGGTACTTATGAGACTGTGATTTTAATCATGACAATGACACAATTCATTTCTATAGAGCTATAATCCTCAAATGACAGGTCAAGACCCTCAAGCAAGTCATGAGGTGGTACGTGGTAGGAGACAGAAAGCAATTTCCTGTGAGCTGTGCAGAAGCTCAGTTCTTTCAAGGTGGAAAAAATAGAAAAGACCATAGTGTCTGGCATTTGTTAGACAAGATCTGCCTTTCATTACTGGCACTCACTTTCTCCAAAGAAGGGAAGTAGACATAAATACTTGCTGCCAGTTATTATTCCCATTTTCCAAGACCCTGTTCTGGAGATGCCAAGCTGCTAGCATGCATATACCTTCACTATGTTGTGCAAAGCCAGAGCTTGCAATGAGTTTGACCACTGATGGTTACGCATTTATCCATACTAATACCCAAATACTGCCCACATACTAGACAAATGAGAAAATCATATTGCTTTCAAGTTCCTACATTCCCTTAAAAAATACTTAGAAGAATTATGTCTGATAAAACTTTAAAAAATCGTTGTCATGTATGTTGCTACATCTATTGACATGCCAACAGAATGAAATCAAAACTCAAAATGTCTTGATGAGGCTTCCAAAAAACTAACAAAGTCTGCAAATTCCATCTTCATTTCAAATTTACTTAGAGCCTGCTCAGCTCAAGGTAGTAGGTGATGAAAGATAGTTTTCCCAGGATTTCTCCAACTGAATTGCAGGCTTAGTAACATTATATCATCCATATTTTTGTCATGCTTAATGGGGTTTAGTCTTTAATTTTAAAATGTATGAAACCTCACTCCGAAAGTAAACCAGCAAGGATGCTGTTTCAAGAATGAATGAAGATTTTTTACCCTTTGAAACACTGTACACAGTAATCTTTAATTTTTCATTTTGTGTTATGTTGTATTGTCTCTTTTAATGGTTTCCATTCTGACTGCAGATTTATCATTTACATATTTCTCATGATAAGAAGTGCATTACAGAATGTTAATTTAAAAAGTATTATATCTTATTCTATGAGAATACAAAATTTTGCAGCCTTCAAAAATGATATTATATAAGAACTGCCGTACAGAGGCAGCAGTAATGACAAAAAAAATGAAGTTACTTTGCAATTTGCATTTAAAGCAACACTGAAAATTTCTTGTTTCAGTTTTCTGACTGTGATATGCTCATTTTTTTAGGACAATTAGGTATTCCTGTTACTTAAATTGCAGAAATACTTGCAGAAGAATGTTTTTCTTACCTTAGGTCTTACATTATTAATTACATTATCCATGTAATACCTCTGTCAAATAATTTGCTATTTTGACTTCAATTTGTTTCATCTTATTCTCCAGAATACAAACTTCTCAGGTCACTTAATTGACTTTTTAAATGAGGATCATTTTAATAGTACAGGTGTGTTTTATTTGTTTCCAAAGAAATGCTTCTTAAGTATGCATCTTGAATTATCATGTCACAGTTTAAAAATAAGAATATATTATTTCCTTGTCTTTAAATGTTAAAAAAGTGACATTTTTTCCAGTGGACAATTGCAGAATTATACCATATATATCATGCTTGGAGCTTGAATTTCAGCTTGAAGCTGACATTAGTTGGAAAATTCTTCATCATTTGTGAGCTCACTATACTTCAAAACTTTGAATCAAATAATTTCTTATTCTCAAATATACTAGTCTTAAAATAATTCATCATTAATCTGCTACCACATCTGAACTAGTGGTTTTAACAGGGGTCTAACTAAAAGATTGTGAAATACAATATGGAATTTTAGACCAAAAGTCATAGTAACAGCAGGGTAATTGATTATAACTTGTACCCTCTGCCACAGTTGTAAATTTTAATGAAGAATGAGAACTCTAAATGACAGCACAAAAAGAATGTTAATGATGAAAAGGTATTGTCATTACTTTAGCAGCATTAATAAAGCCATACTTATATGCAATACAATCCAATATTTTATGAAAACAAACAAAAAAACCTGCCTAAATTTATCCAGCTGTCTAAATGGTCTTATATAAATGGTGACAAAAAAACTCCATCCAGTTAAACACAACCTATGAGTTTCGGCTACATTAAGAGCTACTTGTTTTCTTAGGTGCATAAATATGTGTTCTGGTAAATAATGTGAGCAGAATGATGTTCTCTTAAATGTATGTCCTTAAGTCTTATATTGTATTGATCTCATGTGAGGGAGTAAGACATTTATTAAGCAATTCATGTTTATATAGCTTATACATAAGGGTTTGAAAGCCTGATTTTTAATGGTATTCTTCATCAAATGTAACATTACATGTGCAAACATAGCTTTCCACTTTCCAATTGCAATTTTTCTTAAGGTTGCACAGACTTACCCTAAACTCAAATATATTGTTTCAGCATTGTGAGACATGTCTCCTAAACACAAAAGCAGTTTAGGATGCCTTTATTTACTGGACTGAACACATTCAGATTATCAATCACTTTCTCATAGTGGATACGAGGATACACACACTTTCCCCTACCACAGCTGAGCTGTGTCTTCAGTGAGGCGTGACGCCAATAGCTTTTTTATCTTCTGGCATATTAAAAAAAACAACCTCAAAACCAAAAAGGAGGCCTACAGAGGGTGGAAGCAAGGGCAGGTTGACTGGGTGGAATACAGAGTGTCCGAGTGGCCAGGAACCAGATTAGGCAAGCTAAAGCCCAAAGAGAATTAAATCTGGCTAGGGAAATCAAGGATAACACGAAAAACTTCTATAGGTACCTCAGGGATAAAGGCAAGACTAGGGAAGATGTAGTCTCTCTCAGGAAGGAGACAGGAGACTTGATTACCCAGGATACAAAGAAGGCTGAGGTGCTGAATGACTTTTTCACCTCCGTCTTCACCAGCAAGGGCTCCAACCACACCACCCAAGTTGCAGAAGGCAAAGGCAGGGTCTAAGAGAATGAATAACCACTCACTGTAGGAGAAGATCAGGTTCAAGACCACGTGAGGACCCTGAAGGTGCATAAGTCCATGGGACCTGACGAAGTCCATCCACGAGTCCTGAGGGAACTAGCACATGAAGTCACTACGCCACTTTCCATTACATTTGAAAAGCTGTGGCAGTCTGGTAAAGTTCCTGCTGACTGGAAAAAGGGAAAAAAGGAAGATCCAGGGAACTACAGACCAGTCAGTCTCACCTCTGTGCCTGGCAAGATCATGGAGCAGATCCTTCTGAAAACTCTGCTAAGGCACATGGAAAATAAGGAGGTGACTGGCGATAGCCAAAATGGCTTCACCAAAGGCAAATTGTGCCTGACAAATTTGGTGGCCTTCTGTGATGTTGCCACAGCATTTGTAGATAAGGGGAGAGCAGCCGATGTCACCTACCTGGACTTATGCAAAGCGTTTGACACTGACCAGCATGACATCCTGGTCTCTAAATTGGAAAGGCATGGATTTGATGGATGGACCACTTGGTGGATAAGGAACTGGCCAGATGGCCACACTCAAAAGGTTTTAGTCAATGACTGAATGTCCAAGTGGAAAACAGTGACGAGTGGTGTTCCTCAGGGGTCAGTACTGGGACCAGTACTGTTTAACATCTTTGCCAGAGACACAGACAGTGGGATTGAGCGCACCCTCAGCAAGTTTGCTGATGACACCAAACTGTGTGGGGTGGTCAACACACTGGAGGGAAGGGAAGCCATTCAGAGGGACCTCCACAGGCTTGAGAGGTGGGCCCACGCAAACCTCATGAAATTCAACCAGGCCAAGTGCAAGGTCCTGCACCTGGGTCATGGCAATCCCAGGCAAAACTAGAGGCTGGGTGCAGAATGGCTTGAGAGCAGCCCCGAGGAGAAGGACTTGGGGGTGCTGGTGGACAAGAAGCTCAATATGAGCAGGCAATGTGTGCTTGCAGCCCAGAAAGCCAACTGCATCCTGGGCTGCATCAAAAGAAGTACGGCCAGCAGGTCAAGGGAGGTGATTCTGCCCCTCTGCTCTGCTCTGGTGAGACCCCACCTGGAGTACCACATGCAGCTCTGGAGCCCTCAGCACAAGAAGTACATGGACCTGTTGGAATGGGTCCAATGGAAGGCCACGAAGATGATCAGAGGGCTGGCGCACCTGTGCTATGAGGACAGGCTGAGAGGCTCTGGGGAGACCTTATAGCACCCTTCCAGTACCTAAAGGGGGCTTTTACAGGAAAGATGGGGAGGGACTCATTATCAGATAGTGTAATGATAGGACAAGGGGTAACGGTTTCAAACTGAAAGAGTGTAGATTTAGGTTGGATATTAGCAAGAAATTCTGTACTGTGAGGGTGGTAAGGTGGAGAAACAGGGAGATTGTGGATGCCCCATGCCTGGAGGTGTTCAAGACCAGGCTGGATGAGGCTCTGAGCAGCTTGCTGTAGTGGGAGGTGTCCCTGCCCATGGCAGGTGGGTTAGAACTAGATGACCTTTAAGGTACCTTCCAACCCAGACCATTCTATGATTCTATGATTTTGGCTCAATGATACAAACTTGCGTTTGCAGAGGACAAAAGCAATCTGCTGTGTCAGCCCTTTTGACAGCAGATGTCATGCATATTTGAGCCACTCAGAATGTCTGGCTTCTATCTGCATAGATTTGTATCCAAATTAATTTCCTATATATTTTCTTTCTTTTGGGAGGCAAGGTGGTTTTGCTGGGTTATTTATTTATTTATTTTATTTGGTTTGTTTTGTTGTTGTTGCTGGGGGTGTTTTGTGTTATGGGTTGTGGGTTTTTGCGTGCTTTGTTTTGTTTTGGTTTGCTTTTTAATGTTAGTCACCTCCTGCTGGCTTGCCTTCCTCACAGCACTTTATTGGTGAGCCACAGATCCCCAACCACTTTCACTGGATGTGCAGAGAGGCTGGGGAAAGAGGTTATAGTCTAGTTATGTTTCTTTAGCTGTGTTCACATTTACAGAGGGGAGTTCAGGGAGATGCAGGTTATTATAATCATTAAATTAAATATTGTTGGAATTAGTGTTTTAAACATCTTAAAAAGTACAAAAATATTACAGCATTCTGTCAGAAAATAAGAAAAAACTTTTTTCTGTCAGTGTGGCCAAACACTGGAAATGGTTGCCCAGAATGACTGAGGAATTTCCATCCATGGAGATATTCATATCCTGACTAGACATGTTCCAGAGCAACCTGGTGTCGATCACCCTCCTTTAAGTAGTGGCACTGAGCTATGTGATCACTAGAGGTCCCTTCCAACCTCAGCAATTCTAAGATTCAATGCTATTTTCACTTTTTGGGAAAAAAACCCTAACAGAATATCATGCACATTTTGGTTATTTGTTGCTCTGGATGACTACTCCTAAATCTGAGAAAGAACAGAATTCTGCTTCAGCACAGATGAGGAGACTGAGCAAGAAGTCAAGTGCTTTGGTGGTCTAAAAAAAATGGCCCTGACACTGAAAGAAAATATGTATTAGTAGCGTTGAGGATCTTTCATGACGATAGAATCACAGCCTAAGAATATAACCAGCAGAGGATATGTGTATTTGGTGAAAAAAAAACGGGAGAGCATGGATAGGACAGAAGGAGCCATAATGGAAACAGAGGAAGCATCTGAGAGTATTTGAGTGTATGGTAAAAATGTGTTAAAATTTTTCCATACTAATATAAATGCATTAATAATTCCATACCAGCAAGAGAAAAAAAAAAGGAAGGAGCAGCAGAGACATCATATGACAAGGAGACAAAGGAGCTGTTAAAGTTGATATTAATAATTGTGGAACAACGGTGGAAAGTAACAGCGTAGAGCTGCAAAGAGTCTAGGAAAAACAGTAAAGACACTTTTGCTTGGCATAGTGAAGCAGAGGAAAACCAGCTGCCTGACAAAAAAAGTGAAGTAAAATGGACAGAGCAACACAGATGATTCTGTGATGATGTAACTGTTAGGAGGTAAGTGCTAGGGAGAGAAAAAGAAGCAAAGAAACTATGACTCTAAGATTCTGGGACATTTAAGCTGCAGGCAGGAGATTTGGCTGGCTGGAAAGAAATGAAAAGCCATTTTAAGCAATATTAAGCAGTAAGATTTAAACAGACATAGTAATAAATAAAGACATGAAAGCTTAAGACCTCTTATTTTACTTCCTCATACAGGTCTAACCTTAAATTAGTTTTGGAGAGGAGCAATTTAACAAAGATATGTAGTAATACAGTTACAACTTGTCTTTAGGTCACAAAAAGAAGCAAGTTTTAGATAAACATATCTAAACCAACCCATATTATTGTGTGTTACACAACACTTGAAAAACTAAGCCCAGAGGTATAGTCTTTTGCTTAAAATGGAAATAAAAAATTACATTACCTGTTCTTTAACACCACTGGCAATAATCTTGTATCAGGCAAAGGCAGTGACTTCCCATAGGCCTACCACCAACTTTTAATTACCACGATTCATTTTAGACACAAACATTTTGTAGGCAGAAAACACAAGTCTATTTTCTATCTGGTCAGGCAGAAGTACATGGCATTTCCACAAGAGTGGTATTTCTGTGATCCCAGCAAATGACTGTAGAGTCCTGACCTGTCTATGTTTCCTTCCTCAGAAATGCAGATTTTTGAACACACATATAAAGCAGGCCAAGCCCTGAATTTATTCCCATATTTCTTCTTCATAAACAACTGTAGTGAAAAGTCACACATCAACCTGATTGAACTTCATAATATTATGTCGTCTCTTTGGAAGCGATGGATTTCATCCATGATGTTCAGTCTCAGATCTAAACAAAAAGGTGCAAAATGTCACCTTGCATGAATAATGCTAGCAAAATTCTTATACTCATACTGATATAAAAACCTGAAGGCAGATATATCTTAAATAGTAATAAGAAGGAAATGCAGCCCCCCAAAATGTAAATTAAGTTACTCGTGTTCTGCATCCCCACCAACACAAAAGCAAAGTGAGTCAATACATTTTTTCTCATCAGTGTGAAGCATACATTCAAACCTGGCTCAATATTAGAGAAAATTCTAAGCAAGTTCTAACAGACTGGGTTAAGGCCACTGGCTGAACACTCTGTGGGTTGTGCACTCCACTACAAAAGACAAACATGGTCAACTAAAAAATTTCCACAGCCCTTTCTGTAGTACCAGAAGCTTGTAAGTTGCATTCACAGTATCACAGAATTGTATGATGTACAAGAGGTTTTCTGTCAGCCTAAGTATCCATAATGCTCTATGGTTCTCACTCTGCCCGTGTAATATAAAGTAATCACCATAAAAAGCTGGAAAATTTTAATGCTGCTCATTTCAGAGGAGTAAACACAACCAACATTTGTAATCACCATAGCAACAGGAAGCAACCTAGACTTAGTAGGTCTTATCCTTCTATGTGTAATAATAAGTCATTCATCCATTAAGAAATCAGGAAAGCTGAGAATAAAAAAAAGTTCTCTGTAGGGGTTACCCTTAGATTAGTTCCAGAGTTCTCACGGTCCACCCCATTATATACAAAACACATCATGCAACAGGTCAGATTCTGCCCTCTGGCCCTTCTTTTGCTATTCCTTCTTCACAGTTGCTTCAGTCATGAATATCCCACTGCCTGTCTTGTGACTGCCTGCTCAACACCACCCATCTGCAGTGACATTTTTCTTCCTTTCTCAAGACAGATCCATGGGCATCACTGGATCATCGGTTGGAGCTGGATCTTACCCATACCTGTTACATGGATGAAGCATCCCATAATATATATGCATCTTTTCAAATAAGAAGTTGTCTAATTCAGTGTTGCTTTATCTGCTCGAGCTGTTTTACCTTTCTGATTACCATTATCTCAGGAAATATAAAAATTTGACAATTTTCTGTATTTGGCTTGTATATGCCTTTTACAAGGCACATTTTATGAGCTCTAGGATAGATCTCTTGATCTTTCCCATTAGAGTTCTTCCATTTATACTAATTGACATATAAACAGAGAATTAGAGAGAGTGAATAAATCCATAGTCTGGTAGGTGTGTAGGTACGTCAGCTATGGACCACTCAGGTTCACATGCTTGTTCTGCCAGAGTATCCCATACCCCATTGAAATGTAATGTCTCTGGATCAATTATTGTTAGTGTCTCTGTGTTTTTTCAGGGTACCTGAGGAAGGAAAGGGAAACTTCAAAATATATTGCATTTATCCTGAGCTTGATGATAATACTTTGGAAATTATTAAGATATTTCTCCCACCAACGTCTACACACAATGTTTGAGAACATTTTCCAAGGTGTATTTACTAAAGTTCCTGTTTTCACATGAACACTGAAAATGATACTGTTGAAAGGACCTGTTTTGAGCATGCATTCTGCTCAATGTTTTAAGCTATGTTCCTCTGTGGAGCTAAGAAGTCTGAAGTGGGACCTGAAATGCTGCATACTGAGAACTGGCATTTGGCACAGAACTAGATTTTTATTCAGAAAGCTCACAGCAAGGAACTCCACTCAGTGAGCCAAGCTGCCTTCAGTGAATGAAGTAAGGAGATATATAAAAAAGGAGCTCCCAAGTAAGCTGCATTCCAGCTAGGTCTCTATGCTCCTTATAAATAAGTTGTAGACATACAGCAGCAGCTACACCAATAAAGTAAGTTAACCGATTCCTGTATCTGTCTTCATTTGATTAAAACACCAAGAAACACACTATGTCTGTAGAGCTGGCTTAAGTCTGGTAGCTAACATGCCTGAAATAATTAGCTTTATGGAAAAAATCACTCTAACACACTAGACGTGTGTTAAAAATGGATTTTGTTAAGTTTTCGTATTTGTAAAGCAATGATATTTTAAGGCTATTGGTAGAACTTTTACCATGTAGCATAACATACATTATAAATATTTAATATTGTATTTTAGAATAAAATATTCTAATATGTATCAAAATAATATTCCTAATATAACTGATTTTTTTGGAGGTGATAAGGATATAGAGAGTTCTACTAGGGCAGAAGTTCGCATTTCAAAAACACCACTGAAAAAATGCTATATTTGTAAAGAAAAAAAAGCCAAACACAAAAAACAGCCCAGCCCTTTGCATTTGACATTGCCTTAGTTAAATTATAAACAGAATTCACTTTGAACTTTTGTATTCACTAAGATCGTAGCTGTAGATTCCTGGAAGACAATCTTCAGCATCATGCATTGAACATCCTGCAAATAAATATAACTTCCCCTCTACCACAGTGAAATGTAAGGTAAGGATTGAATGACTGATTTATAACATGGTTCCTGAGTTTATAAGTACAACTTCTATAAAATCCAGGATGTTTTCTGATTTATTCTTTATAGCAAATCATATATGTAAAACATTTATTGGATTCAGGCATAATAAACTTCATCCGCAATCTGATGAAAATTCCTACCCTATCATTGCTTGCATTTGAAGTTTGCATTTTACTCTTCAGTATATTAAAAGGACTGCAAGTAATTTTACAAAATTCAGAAGTATTACCGAAAAAAAGCCTTCCTTTGATTTTTTTAGAATTGAAATGCATAACTTCAACTTGTTGCTGAAAAAAAAAGTGTTGTTTTGTCCTTATGACACATCTTTAAGCAGTGTGAATCCCCAGTGCTGCTTGTTCATCTGAGTGTTTGTAAGGAAACACATGAAGCTTATTTTATTTCCAAGTTTCTAAAAAAGCACCACAAAGAAGTGAAAAGTATTTCTAAATCAAGGAGAGTAGAAGGTATTGCCTCTTAACTCAAAAATAGAAACCTATCAGTGTATTTAAAGAAAATTAGTATAGATTAAAAACCTAAAAAGCGAAAGTACATTGATGCCAACTTTTTTACCTGTAATGCACCACTGCTGTTGAAACGGAACAATGTTATTCTTCAATTTGACTAATATGGAGATTTGGATTCTAGCTGTATTTCTCCAGATTTTGTTTTGTTTTAATTTGTATATTGATTTCAACAATTTCAATTTTTCAGTGGATGTTGACGCGGAAGCTTCGGACAATAACACGCAGACCAATATGATCAGGTTAATGCCACTTTATTGCGCAGATAGCTCAGTTATTATAGGTATTCTAGTTCCGTGTACTACGAAGACCAATTCTTGATTGGTTACTCGCATTAAGCAAATCATACATGGCATAATATAATTGGTTACCTACATCCACTCGTCAAATACCTATTGGCTAAATATTCCTGTTTCTTATTCTTACAGCTAATTAAAACTTGTTCCCTGTGTTGCTAACTTCCTACTCAGCAACCAATCACGCTGGAGTGTTCACAGGGTGACTATTTAAGTCTAAATATTCTGCCACAAGTGGATACCAGTGTGATTGTTTTACACCATCTTCTTTACACTATCTTTTACATTTAGTGGTTCAGAGTGATTGATATATTTGAGTACATTTAAAACTTTTGCTAAGCTTTTCTTACTAAGGAAGCCTGTGCTACTCTTCTATGTTGTCTGTTGCATATTTTTTTGTGATTAAACATTGTGGATTTTCATATAGGTATATAGTTTAAAGGATGCATATGCCATTTTAGTATACTGATCCCTTATATTGCTTTTGAAAATGCTACATATAATATCTGATGAATTTTTCTCTCTAAAGCATCTATCTCTAAAATGATGATGAACTAGTAGAAATATACATGTAGAGAGAGCAAAAATCCGCACAGTTACTTTGCTTGACTATAGAAAGTTTAATCTATGAGAGTCACGTCACATGTCTTTTCTATATCCACGACTGAAGTCTATGCATTAAAAAGACAGACTACTGCTACAGGCCAAATGGGACACTGGTATAGTGATTATATGGATTATAAATATGTGCTTCAGAAACAGATGATTTCAAAATACACTGAGGTCAGCAGTCCTCCTGACAGTCCTTCAACATTACTGTCATGGTTAAGGACTCCACGCCATGCAACTGTTTGGCTGTCATGTTTTTCATTTGTTGTTTTGGCTGCACCACATGAAATCAATTCCAAGCAACAAAATAAAATCTTTCTGAAAGCAGAAAACAGTCAGAAGTTTTATGTACTTACTACAATTCTTCTATTTACAAGAATACATATTACAATGACAAATAAATGCAGAGTCCAGAAGGGAGTGCTGAGAATCAAGGCTCAAAGTTTCTGGGCCTTATCTAACCAAAACCATGCAAAAACACTGAACCAGTTCTATTTCTTGGTCTCTGTGTCTTTTAAAAGGAAGTAATGCTCAGCAACATCATGGGAATGTTGCAAGTTTTGGTTACCTGGCACTCCGAAGAGCTTTAGTCTTCTTAGAAGCGACAAAATGTTCTTATTCCTTTTAAGATTAAAAATTCTCTTTTTCTTTAAGAATGTACGTCTCTCCAGTAGACAAATTGGCTCCTTATGGGAAAAGCCTGTGCAAGAGACAGTGAACACAATGGCATAAATCAAGAGTAATGTTAAGGAACCTTACAACTGATTCCAAAATGGTTAACAAATGTGATCTTTTGCTGTAGGTTGTTTTCTGTGGTGTGTTTCCACTTAGCAGTCAGGTTGTTTATTGCACTCAGGCAGAGCACTTCTGTTGATGTGTGTTCCCTGAGAAGCCTGACACTGAGACCAGGGCTTTGTCTAGCTTAGAGACAGTTGCAGCAGCAAATGCACCAATTTCACCTCAGTGCAGCATATTGCATCAGAAAATTGCTCAGCAATACATCAACATAATTATACAAGAACAACTGTCTCTAACTTACTCATAGCTGGAAACTTCATGTCACATTATCTAAATTTTATTCCCTTACACCAGTGTTCTTCAACATTTTTAACTGATAGATCATCTAGCCTTTTTAAAATACATGCACAAAACTGCACGCCTCTACTGTTAAGCACCAGGCAAGACAGCTTATGCCTGTTGGAGGGAGAACAGCAAGGAATACAATTACAAACCATACACAGATCCTTAGAGAGATCCATACTGGCCTTCTCATACAGTAAATTAGATGTTCAGCTGACAGCAGTTAAAGTTATGCCTCCATAGTTTTCAGGACATGTTGGCTTATGCTTCCACCAAGGGAAAGAATTAGTGTCTTCAGGGGAAGTCCTGACAGTGCAGCCTAGAAATCATATTGGTTTGTACAAAATACCAGGTTCAGTTCTTCGGATACTCAGGGACAAACTTTGGATCCTCAGGGACTGGAAGCAACTCCAACTACTGTGGCGTAAAATCTACATCTACCATGCTTAGCAGAAAGAAGACAAGATGGAAATCGCTGTGGGGAAAAGGGATTCTTTGCAAACATGTTTTGTGTGCCAAATGGGCATTAGACTCCCTACTTGTATTCACAAAAGCTGCTACTTAACTTGGAAAAGGAAATAAAAGACAGGCCTTTTAAATTGTTTTCTTTTTGCTCAGGAAGGAAAGGAGCCATAAGTGCCATCACTTTGGGAAAAGAGTACTTCTTCGTTTCTTTGAAAAGGGTTACACATACAATTGTCCGGTTTTGTTTGCTCCTCTCCATTTCTTGCCTTGGGGGCCTGTGAAAAAGAATACTTCTAACTGGTTCCTTGAAACATCACTTTTAGACCCAGTCAAAAGCATTACCATTATTCACCTGCTTTTTGAACAGGAAGCAATACAGAGCAGAGCTGATGATGCTGCAGTATTTATTACATGACTATATGTGAACTACATATGTAATATGTAATATTACATATTACATGACTATATGTAGGGAAGCGGAACATGCTGTGCAAAATGTCTGCTTTTCCTTGCTGACCTATTGTATCTGTGCAAAATTATAGAGAACTTCAATTCTGTGTAGAAGGAAAAAGGCTTCTTAACTGACTCTAAAATACATGTATACTTTAGCAGTTCTAGGACTGCTTTGGTTTTTTAATCTTTTCAGAAGCTCTGGAGGCAAACTCAAGAGGCTTCACATTCAAAATAAACAAAAAACTGTAAAGAACCATGAACGGAGAACCAAAAATAATCCAAGGGGGAATTCTGAAATATGATAAAGGTATAAACACAGCTGCAAGGAAAAGAACTGATTCTGCTAAAGCTTCGCATGCTGTGTACTGGAGGCACGTTTTCTTAACTTCTAAGTTTCTCAAAAAAAGCTACAATAGGCTATACCACCAGAACTCACAAATTTTCTGTACCTGCAACTTACATGGATATCCTTATTAAGTATGCTGTGAACTTATACATTCATTTCATTAATTAGGTGGCTCTATAAATGCACTTTGTTAATCACTAGCAACTAGTGATAGTTTTTGTCTGGTAAATATTTTTAGAGCTTTTTTTTTTTTCAAAATGAAAGGGGGTGTTCAACTAACAAGTAGTGCATAGAATGGTTATTAAAGTTCAGTAAAACGCTGAAGGTATACTATTGCAAGGTATTTACATGATCATGCACTACAAACATAAAACGGAGCTAGTTAGTTTCTGAATGAGACACCCTCTTGGGAAATGGGATCACAAGGCCAAGCAGCGGAAGCAGCTATGACCATGCCTGTTGCAGGAAGCTACCAACACTGCTCTGCACTGCCTGGCAATATGTGAATCCATCATTCAAAGTGAAGTGCTATGAATGCTCCAACCTCTAGGCTCTTTCAAACAGCTTAAATCACTATTATATTTCATATGCTATTATTTTAGTAAAAGTATAAAAAGATGAGAATTGTATTCTTCCTTCCTTAATTGGTGACATGAGATCTGTAAGGTTCGGGATATAGAGAAGTCAACACAATAAGGATGGCTTTTCTACTACCCTGCTAGTAAGCTTGAGGCTAAGCTATGGCTCAATAAACTTTTGCTTCACACCAGAGAAGCAGAGGAACAGTAGCGCCAGCAGCAGATAGATTTAATTGGATAAGGGCAATGCTAGCTGAAATTCCAACAGAGAAAACATCTGGTTTGCAGGGGTAAATTTTTGTATTCACATTTTCTGTTTCTTGAGCAAATTTAGGTTTAAGTAAGTATGTTCTGCCTTCTTGGCCTTTTTCTTTACTTCAAATTGACTCCTGTAGTCTTTATTTCATCTATTAAATTATGCAAGCTGCTGCAAACTCTTGAACTACAGCTATTTGTGGTTGAGTGATTGTTGTGATATCAAGTGAGGAAGCAGTGCCCACTACAGTTAAGGCTGAGTTTTGATTTCCATCCCTCACATGTAGCCAGTAAATTCACCTGGGGCTGAGTTTAAATGAAGTAGGATCTGTGTTGATAAATGTCAAACACCATCTTCCTTATTTTGGTTTAAGTTTGAACTCTTGCAGTTTCTGGCACTGGCACCAGTAGCTAACCTGCCATTTCCTGCCGACAAGGATTTTTCAGCATTTTAACCTGTTGGTTTTTTTATCATTCATTTCTACTACTCTAAAACCCATAGAGAACACAGGAGATATGCATATCTCTATACAGTAGAGACAATTTTAAAATCCAGAACAGTAGTAATTATAAGTTTCCCTTATTTCTTGCAACCTGGATCTTTCTTGATGAAGCCATATTTTGATAACGTGGTAATTTTCACCATAATGTTTCTTTTCCTTTGATTACCAACTGGTCCCAAGATGTAAACACACACAAAGGCCTAGTGACATATGTGTGAGTGCCTTGGAAATATGGCATCAATGTCAACCTTGCTGCATGTCTGAAGCACTGTTGAACATGTTATTTCCTTACAGAGAAACTGAAGACACAAGAATCTACTGAAACTTCTTCTAACTCATCTCCCGTAGGAAATCAGCTAAATGAGTTTCTGGACTTCCATAGGAAATCAGCTAAATGAGTTTCTGGACCTCTAAATAGTGGTCCAATCTTTTTACAGCACTGCTGTGAGACAGTAAGATTTCCCATGTTGCCTGTGTATGCATTCTCCTCGATGCTAACATGCCTCTTCAGACTGAAAGCATATACCATTCTGACTTACGAATAGGTGTTCTGGTTCCCTTAATCGTCCTAATGCATCACTTCAAGACCATAATAATGGGCAAACTTTCAATATTGTCCCACAAACTTGGCAGACTGTATATTATGATCTGAATGAATAAGCTCCTTAATGATAGGAATATTCAGCTAACCCATGTGTCTTATGCTTAATGAAATGATACGTGACTATACAGGAAGTAAAAACTATTTTAAACTAAATCAATAAAAGGACGGTTAGGATTTTAGGCCTTTGATTTAAGTAAAGGTTGTGGGGTTTTTAAGTGTATATGCCTAAAATTAGATTTTATTTACCACCAATACCCTTGTCTCAATGGGTCTTGAGCATCTGTGATACTCATTGGTGTTGAATGTGATGGAAGGCATTGACTTGCCTTTTTCTCCGGTGATCTCAAAGGAAGTTGCAGTTGTCCAGCACAGCTGATAATCTGGCCATTCACTTTGAGGCAATCACTTTTAGATAATCAGACTTTACAATTTTGGCTTGCATGCTTGCTAATAAGGGCACAAGCAGCCCTTGTTACAGAAGTCCTGTGTCTCGACAAATGTATCAGTATCATAATTTCTGATATTCTTAAATCCCTATAATTTTCAAGTAGGAATGTAGATTTACACATTATGATTTTTGTAAAACAGTTAAGCAGTAGAATTCCATGCTAGAGGGCTCCCTTAGGCTAAAAATACCCCAAAACAGTTAGAAGTAATTTTAAAAGGACACAAACATGGAATTGTCAGTTTTGAGTGAAATGGTTAAAGGTCTCAAAAATCCTACAGTGACTGAGAAAAATAATTGTCGAAATTTGTTCTTCTGACAAATCACATCATAACAATGTATATTTTACATATCTTGTGAAGTAACTGGTGCAAGAAATGGTTAGGTGCTGATCCTGGTTATCCTTAAAAATAATTAAATAAATTTAATTCAATAATAATTAAATTAAAATTTAGAAGATAAATAACTGGGCACAGTATTAATAGGTCTCATCTCATTCTTATTGATATCCCATGATCCCAGTATTCCCAATTGGAGTGTAACTTGTGACTACATTAAAATAGGCATTTTTCATTGTCATATTTAGATTTTGAGGTAAAACAAGAGTAGATTAAGTAGGAAACAGAATTTTCTATTTAAAAGAGATATATCAATGAATGGAGCACCTTGATCTGATGTATAAATGTTGACTATCATATGGGGTATCATATTGTACATGTATGTAAAACATTCTACTGTCTGTATTTTTCGTGAAGCCTATTCCCAACTGCTTCTATTTGCTCTGTAATAAGGGTTTGTGGAGATATGTCTATATGGAAAGAGTAAGACAATAAAATGGGGAATGGTCACTTTTCCACAGCAAGGTTCATTATTCACTCAGATATACAAAGCATTCCTGAATTCCACTCCTCTCTCAGATCCCAGCTGGAGGGTTCTCTATTATTCTTGCATTTTGAATGAAATACAGAGATCACTTTAGTAGCTCTGTTGATGACCAGACAGCCATGTGTCTCCAATTAACAATAAGTGGAGCTATTGTGCATCCTACATTTTGCAATATGGAGTTCCTAAACTGAGCAACTTTTATAATTTATATAGAAGTTGAAATAGGCAATACCACAGGGGAAAATGCTAATGCTCAGCTGACTTATCCCTAGTCTCTGCTCCTGCTATGAGGTAATTTCACTTCACGCAGCACAGAAAAACATTCAGTCCAATCAGTTATTAAAAATCATCAGGAATACGTTTTTTGAAAACATCTTCTTGTTAATGTTCCAGGTCTTCTCTGACTACACTAACAACTCCACAATAACTCTTGCTACTCATTAGCAATAACATTTTTACAGTTTTTAGGTGGACATCTAACTACGTTTGCTTAAATTAGCTATAATATATTCAGGTACTTAACAGTAAAGCACCTGGTAAAGAAATACCCCAAGACTCCTTTGAGCAGAAAACCTAAATTGATGTTTACCCCTGGCTGAATTCCTATAAAAAAACCAAGGTAAAATGTGCATAACACCTTCTTCAGTTCACAGTGAACAACACTTTGTTCCTGAATGATAACTGACTATCATATTTGCATATAATCTACTTGACAGCTATAAAAATAGAAATGATGGAAAACACATCTTCATCATTGTATAGATAAATCTGAAGCAAATTCATTACAAATTTTTGAAAACTCATGCATATCACTCTTATGACTGTACACAAACTAAAGACAAATCAAATTGAAATTTGCTTCCAAAATTATCGGTCAAAAGTGGGAAATTACCCATATCCTGCAGCTGTGGATCACATAATTAGACAAAATTTCCTTTAAACATTTTGGCCTGAACAGTTGCACTTTACCACTCATAGACATTTAGACAACATGGGGTTTGGAACTAGATGATGTTTAAGGTCCCTCCCAACTCAAAACGTTCTATAATTCTATGATCTCATAGACTAATGTTTTAATTTTTGTCACTAATTTTTGCTGTATGTTTTTATGTTACACAGCTCATCCATAACAATAGTCTATACTGCTTGATGCAATACCTAATTTTGACCTTTTCTACTTTTGTCTATAGAATTAAGGAAATGGCCTAACCATCTCTGGACACGTCTGACACAAACAACATCGTCTGACACAAGAAATATGCCCTTCATGTGGTATCCTCCACAAAGTTATATCAATGTGAGTGCCACTGACAAATAAGTATGTTATATAAGTAATGTACATGTAGACTTTCATTATTTTTCAATAATAATTTCACATTGAAAGTATTGTAAAAAAGTGGTTTTTATTTGGAAAACAGCACATGCTACATCTTTTGACATGGATGCTTTTAGTAAGGAATGGATTACGTACCATCGAGAAGAAAAATTCCTTGAGCTCCCAGCTCACATCCTTCTTCCCATCCATGCTGAAACATGTCAAGTTTCTCTGCTACAATGTTACAGAAAATCCAAAACTCAATTATTATTGGAAAGGGATTATGAAAAACTAATTCCTATATGCTAGAGATCTGGCTGCAACAGCAAACTGTTCTAACTACATAGCATATTTCTACATGCATATATGAATACAGCAGGCTAGCAAATAATGACTGTTAAATGGAATCACAGAATCATAGTATCATAGAATAGGTTGGGTTGGAAGGGACCTTTAAAGGTCATCTAGTCAACATCCCCTGCAATTAGCAGGGACATCTTCAACAAGAATGGTTGACTCAGAGCCCCGTCTAACTACCCTGAACATTTCCACAGCCGGTACATCTACCGTCTCTCTGGGCAACCTATTCTAGTGTTTTACAATCCTCATTGTAAAAAAATTTCTTCCTTACATCTAGTCTGAGTCTACCCATGTTATTTTAAAACCATTACCCCTTGCCCCTTGTCCTTTCTTCAGAGGAGAGGTGTTCCATACCTCTGATCATTTTTGTAGCCCTCCTCTTGACCTCCAACAGGTCCATGATTTTCCTGCGTTGACAACTCCAGAGCTGCACACAGTACTCCAGGTGGTGTCTCACTAGAGCGGAGTAGAGGGGCAGAATCACCTCTCTCAACCTGCAGCCATGCCTCTTTTGATGCAGCCTGGGATATGGCTGGCCTCTGGGCTGCGAGCGCACACTGTCGGCTCACATCCATCTTTCATCCACCAGTATTCCTAGTCCTTCTCTGCAGGAATGCTCTCATCCTTTCATCCCCCCAACCTGTAATGATACTGGGGGTTGCCCTGACCCAGGTGTAGGACCTTGAATTTGGCCTTCTTGAACCACAAGAAGTTCACGTGGGGAACCTTGTAGTTGGCGCCTACTACAGGCCACCTGATCAAGGGGAATCTGCTGATGAAGCCTTCTTACTCCAGCTACAGGAGGCATCGCACTTGAAGGCTCTTGTCCTGCTGGGGAATTTCACCACCCCGGACATCTGCTGGAAAAGTAACATGGTAAGCTGTAGACAATCCAGGAGGATTCCTGGAGTGCCTTGATGATCACTTCCTAAGACAGGAATAGACAGCCCTACCCGAGTGGGGATGCCATACTGGACCACCTAGTCACCAATGAGAGTGAGCTCATAGGGGTTGTCAAGATTGGAGGCAGCCTAGACTGTAGTGACCACACACTGGTGGAGTTCACAGTCCTGAGGGATACATGCAGAGAAGAAACCTAGTCAGGACCCTGAATTTTAAGAAAGCAAACCTCTGGCTCTTCAAGAGTTAGTCAATAGGACCACCCCCTGGGAAATGGTCCTCAGGGACAAGGGGGCAGAACAGAGCTAGCAGATCTTCAAGGACACTTTCCATAGAGCACAAGAGCTCTTGATCCCCAGGTGTAAGAAATCAAGCAAGAAACAGAAGGGACCAGCATGGCTGAGTTGGGACCCGCTGGTCAAACTAAAAGGCAAGAAGGAACTGCCCAGGCAGTTCAAGCAGGATCAGATGTCCTGGGAAGAGTATAGGGATGCTGCCTGGTTATGTAGGGATGAGGTCAGGAAGGCCAAGGTGCAGCTGGAGCTGAACTTGGCAAGGGATGCTAACAATAACAAGAGGGGCTCTACAGGTATGTCAACAAGAAGGTTAAAGAAAAGCGTACCCTCCCTGATGACCAAGAATGGCAAACTAGTAACAAGAGACAAGGAGAAGGCTGAGGTTCTCAACAACTTTTTTGCCTTGGCCTTTGTGAAAGACTGGAACTTTAAAATAATTGTCTCAAAGCTTGCTTAAGCTTCTGCAATCGATGGCAGGCTTGCGGGCTGGTAAGAAGATTGCTCGTATCTATTTAGAACCTTCTGCAGGACTGTCCCCTTGCTTACCAGTCACCACCAGGATTGCCATCAGCTGAAGAGGGTGTGTTGCCCCTTCCCAGCTGGAAAGGGTGTAGGCCTCTGGCTATCAAAGTGCCGGAATCGTACCTCGGCTTGTGGCCAGTGCTGTGTGCTGTTAGAAAACACCCCCTTAAAGACAACCCGTTACATGTTCAAACAGGTAAAGGACTATGGGATGCCCAGCAATAGACTACACTGGCCCATTCTAAAGGTCTAACAGCAAACATTATGTACTAGTAGGGGTGTAAATTATGTCAGGCCTTGTGTAAGCTGAGGCTTTTTCCTGTGCCACGGGAGAAAGCACTGTTAAGGCCTTGCAACTGTGGTTCAGTACTTTCCCTATCCCACAGTCTGTCAGACAATGGCTCCCACTTTACTGCCAAGGTCATACAAGATTGGGCAAAAGAGAAAGGAATTCAATGGATGTTTCACACTCCGTATTATGCTTAAGCCAATGGAATAGTGGAATGCACTAATGGTCTTCTCAAACAATTCCTTAAGCCCCATGAGTCACGATGGGACGAGCGTCTTTGGGAAGCTGTCATACACGTCAATAGTCAATAGGGGACAAACGCGTGTCCAAAAATTACAGCCTTCTGCCGCCAAGCCCCTGCAATAGTCCCTGTAACATCTGGCCTGGACCACCCCACTAAACCTTTACATTACCCTGGAGAACCAGTCCTGGTAGAGCCACCTACTACAGGGGCAGTTCCCCTTGTGTTGAGCACGCCTCTTAATTAGTATGCCCGTGTACCTAAGGATGTAGCCCTAGGCAAAGAACATAAAATCAATACAGACAGATTGTCCCGTCTTTTAGTAACAGTAAAACCTGGTTCTTGAGCTGAACCGAGGACAGTTTTTTTTTTCTTCTTTGTCTAGGATCAGCCCACCAGAGACTCCATCGCAGACTATACGGAAGATAGACATGGATATAAATATTTTGCATTGTATTGGTAACAATTGCTATGTTTGTGTTTTTAGGATTTATTGCATATTACAACAGAAATTGCTTTGGGCAACCATTCTCTTTGCCCTGAATCCCTGGGAAGCTTCAGCTCCTCAAGTACTAACCTCAAATGGGAAAATGAGTTTGTAACCTTAGGAAAATCTGTAGCCAGTAAGTTAATAAGTTTAACTGCTGAGTGTGTGGAGGACTGTTTGGCCTGGAAAGCTGGCCATGGACCTCTGTCCCCCTTTCCCCCAAATGGCTAGTTAGCAATTATAGTGAAGTTGGAAATAATACCTACTGGGAAGAAGAAAGTCTTGGCCAGTACGATACCCAGCCTGAGGCCAATATTGCCTGAACCACACCCAACCAGGTGGTACTTTCATGGGAATTAGTAGATGTGACTGGACCTTCACATATGCAAATCACAAGCCTCCTAATAGTACTTATGTGGTATCCGCAAAACAGGCCCATGGCCTCGCAGTCAATGGTGTAGCCAAGGGTACCTGGATGGGCTTGGGTTAATGAAGCAGGGCATTAGAAATCATTTTATGGCTTCTGGTCTCCAACTAATATGAACAGAAACGAAAATCATGGTGAGTGGCCATTTACTATAAAACTAAAAGTAACATGTAAATGGAGGAATAACACAGGTGCCTGGTCATGTCATGTTGCGGGCTGTGCCTTTTCCCTTGATTCATACGGGCCATGGCTAAATCTCACAGTCCTCAACCACCTAGGGATGGGCAACTCAACTTATTTTCAAGTTCCCTCCACTCCCACCGGTTTATTTGAAAACGGCACTAAAGCCCTAAAGGCCACTATTGGATTTGTGGACATTGCACATATAAAGTGCTGCCAGCAAATTGGACTGGAGTACGCTATGTTGGAATAATTCGCCCCTTGTTTTTCTTACTCCCTAAAGATGGTGGTGATAATTTAGGCGTTAAACTGTATGATGATCTCACACAGAGTAAGCGATCTATTAATACAGGTCTGACTGCCGGAAGTGGACAAAAGTGGGGGAAAGATGAGTGGCGCCCCCAGTGAATCACTGAACATATGGGCCAGCCACCTGGAACCCCCATGAGTGGAGTAGCGGTGCTCAGGAACTTATTTATAATCTAAACCATACAATTCGACTCCAAGCTGTTTTAGAAATTATTACTAATGAAACTGCTCGCGCGCTGGATCTATTGGCAGACCAGGCCACACAAATGTGAACTGCAATTTTGCAACACCACATAGTTCTCGATTACCTGCTAGCCAAGGAAGGAGGTGTTTGTGATAAATTAAATGATTCAAACTGTTGTTTAAAATTTGATGATAATGGTCAAGTTGTTAAACAAATAACCTCTGGAATAAGAAAATTGGCCCATGTCCCTGTTCAAACCTGGAAAGGTTGGGAATTTAATCCCTTCTCATGGCTTCCAGGTGCCCTGTGGGTTAAGCATGTCCTGTTTTATATGTTGTGTGGTATAGCAATGTTGTTGTTTTTACCATGCATTGTTCCATGTTTAATACAATTAATTCAGCACGTTGTAACCAATACACAGTTTTGTAGCTGCTCCACCATCAGTCGGTGTGAAATATATCCATGCAGTGTACCAGCCGAAGTGTTCAGTTGTAGAAACTGTGTGACCAAATGCTTTTTTCCTGCTTTACTATTGTGAGAAATAAGTTCCGGTCTGAATGAAATAGGCTCAGGCAGAATCCTCTGTGAAGCACATTTTTATTCATGTTCTTGCAAGAGCGGGTGACCTAGCAAGTAGGCACACTTTCAGTTCTTGAAACACACCTTTTTATTTCCTAATCCGGGACAAATTTTTCCCTCCCCCGTTTCCCATTGGTTAGGTACTCCAGGGTTCACAGTCTATCTGAGGTGCCTAAAATTCTTCCCGGATGTCTTGCCTCTGTTTACTTCTCTTTATGCTACACCTAAAGGGATTATCTGACTAGTTTATTTCTTTCCTTTTTGGTAAAAAAATTGCTCAATGTCATTAGCCCTGGTTAAATGTTTGACTACCCTTCTAGACACTAATCCAGTATGAATCAGTTTGTCCTTTTGTCTGTGTGATAAGAGATGTTCTACAAGTCTTTGCTGGAGCCTCTTTGTCTTAGTCATTCCCTTATCATGTCACCTCTGATGGCTTTCCTCCTCTGCAAAAGCAATACCTGCCTATCTTCTCCCTCTACCACCACCTTGGACCCTGAAGACAAAACCAGCAACCTTTGAGCCACAGGGTGGTGTGAAAGATTGGAACTTTAAAATAATTTTCTCAAAACTTGCTTATGCTTCTGCAAATCATCGGCAGGCTTGCAGGCTGGTAAGAAGTTTACTTGCTTGTATCTATTTAGCACCTTCTGCAGACTATCCTCTTGCTTGCCAGTCACCACCCAAGATTACCATCAGCTGAAGAGGTTGTGTTGCCTCCCTCCCCCCCAGCTGGAAAGGGTGTAGGCCTCTGGTTATCAAAGTGGCCAGACCCTGCTTACCCTGGAGACTACCTGGGCCTGTTAACTCCAAAATTGCTGAAGCACAATGACTGTGCTGAGCGAAGCTCTGCCCAAGCAGCAGGGCGCAGGAAAAGCTTATACGGCGACTGTGTAAAATGACAATTAGCTGGGCAAAGACCACTGTCACGCTGATTGGTCAAGCTATGGACCGACCTGGGCTATCTGGACTATAACTGGTGCAGCGACGCACCACAATTTGGGAATCGGAACTGAGACCCCCACCACCATCAACTGCAGATCAATGAGATGCTGCTGAACTTCCAGAGGACCGCCGAGATGTTGTCGGGCCTGTGGTGGTGACTATACTCTTGCTACACTCCGTAATACTGCTTCTCCTTTCTGCCTTTCCTTTACTTGCGCCTTTACTCCATCGCTTGTCTCAGTGACTATTGCTGGGGAATAACAATAAGCCTGCAGTGAATAGCACCTGACCTTGTCTGTGTCTTAATCTCACAACTGGAATCATTGTGAACCTCTCCCAGGCCCAACATAGTCAGACAGGGACATAACAATACCACAGGTGGCTGACTGGGCAGGGAAGCCACCAGACTGTAATACACTCCTGTCCTCCCTCCTCTGGCACTGAGCTGTACAGTTGTGAGCAACCTACGGCACAGATAAGGCAGCACAAACACCTACCCCCAAGGTGGTCTTAGAGGCAGCTGGAAGCTCCCCAAAGCCATGAACAAAGGCCGCTCTGTCTCCTTTTTCACTGCACACCCTGCGGCTAAGCTCTTGGCACTAGTGCTAGAGTAACTATGCATGAGTGGGCAGAATGCTGGTGGTGGCTGAGGAGCAGACAGGTGAGATGGGGCACAGACAGGAGGGAAGGGGGCAGGGGCTGTCCATGTTGACGGAGGGTGGCTGCTTTGTAGGATGTCTGGACAAGGAAGCCACCAGACCACCATGGTGGTGCAACTTCCCGCATCCCTCAGTCCACCCAGTGCTTGGTGTGATTTCCCCCGTACCTGGGCTACATAACAAGATGAGAACATTACCTGAGACACATAATGGTCTGACACAAAAGAAAGAAAAAGGTGGAGAGTAATAGACCAGAAGATTACAGCAACCTCTTCTTGTATCTGGCTCCCATGACTCCTATCATTTGGGAATAATAACAATAATTGATCACTCCTGATAATATATGGATTGTGGCCTAAAGAGTGAGGTGATACCAGAACTTCAACATCTAGCAAGTTCTGGGCTTGTGCAATTGGTAGAAAGTACCAGAATATCCCCTTGTCTGAGTTAGGACAGAATGTAAAAGTACCTGACGAAAGTCAGTTATCTCAGACCCTATAAGTAGCAATTCCATTGAGATCCTAAACGAGCTCTTTTGGATCACAGCTGGCAGTGACCAGCATCTCCCCTGAGTCGGCATGCTGCTCTGGCAGACACCTCAAGTATTAAAAGGCCAGGGCAAGGCAACCCTCTTAAGTCTCACTTATTGCTCATTGAGGAATGTCGATGCATTGTATTTACTTCAAGCTCAAGAAGTTAGCGTATGCTTACAGATAGAGTGGAAAATATGAGCAACAGGAGAGGGATCTTCCAATAAATTCACCCACCTTTGTGCAGTCAGCATCTTAGGGACTTTCTATTGCTTAATAGCCCTTAATGTAGTTTTGTTACACAAATTTGTGTAATTGCCATTTAAACCACTTGTACTTTTGAACCAAAATACCCTGTGGAAATGAGGTCCATGATTTAATGAGAATTTGCCTATGAAAAAACATTTGTTTCTGTTTGTTTTAAACTTGTTTCCTGATCATTCCATTTAGTGCCTCCTCTTCCTACATTATAAGAGAATTTTAAGTAATGATAACAGACACTTTCTCCATACCAGTCAGGATTTTATAATTGCTGTTTTATCATTCCCTACTCTCAGTTATCTCTGACATACTGAAGCCATTCCATAACTCTGCTCATCTCGGTCTCCATGTTTTACTTTTTTGGGGTTTTTTTGTTAATTACTTCTGTTTTGAGATGGGTATGAGAACACCATAGAGACTTCATGGATGTATGATATGTTGACACAGTATTTTAAACTTTTTCCTCACCTAGTTATTTCCTAATATTTTCAAAAATTTCTGTCTTCCTTTTTAACCACTTCTCAGAATTCAGAAAACTATCTGTACAGTTTCTAGACTCTTTCCTAAGTACAAATAGCTAATTCAGAGATCTATAAACCAAATGACTATTTGAATTCTTTTCCCCTCAATGACCCATCTTCCTTCATCAACACTTTCAGCTGACATTTTAGCATTTACTCAAGTTCATTATATTTTTTTACAACTCCTTATTGTTTTGATCATGCTGAATAGCATTCTGTAACAAACTTTATATCTTCATTATTAATTCCCCTCCAGATAGCTTAAAAATATCGCTTAGGAATAGTCTAAAAACCATAGAGCACAGAATTGAGAGGAACTGTAATAGTAACATCTCTTCATAAACTATTTATTCCTTCTTTTTGTTTCCAGTAATTTGGTTCACAGTTCTTAATAAATATGATATACCTTGCTGAACTTGTGAACAAAAGCCTTCCAACTTAAAATTCTGTACGGCACAAGGACATAATGACATAAAATTACTAGTAACTGTCTATTGAGCCTGAATCAACAGCCATAGAAGTTGATCAAAGACTTTCTGTTGATTTGTTTATGAATTGGATAAAATAGTTAAGTGATATATGTAAATATTGTAATGCTGAAATTTTCAAAATACAATGATGATTGCAAGCAATACTTTTTACATGAACCTGATGTAGTAGCCAGAAACGTGTCTACCTACAAGAGCCGATATATTAAGCCTATAAATTCATACCTTTCTAACAGAGGAAGCTGTTTGAATTTAAAAAAAAATCTCAGTATTTTGAAGCCTCTTAATTAAAAAAAAAACCAAACAAAACACCAAAGCTAAACACACAAAACTGTAAGGGATGAAGTCCCTTCGTTTTCAAGACAATAAATAAATGGTCAAGTCTTCAAAGGTGAAAAAATATTACCGTATTTTGCAGTGGTGACTACTTTTGAAGAAATTAAAGGTTTTGTACGAACTTCCATGCTACCAGAATTGGCTTGGGCTGGCTAAGGAAAGTAATTTTAAAGAATACATGTTGATTTACTAAACATTATAAAATAAGGTACATAATTTTGCATGTCTATTTAGTTCATGGTGTAAGAAAGGCAGGTATTGCTTTTGCAGAGGAGGAAAGCCGTTTCCATCAGAGGTGACATGATAAGGGAATGACTAAGAGGCTCCAGCAAAGACTTGTAGAACATCTCTTATCACACAGACAAAAGGACAAACTGATTCATACTGGATTAGTGTCTAGAAGGGTAGTCAAACATTTAACCAGGGCTAATGACATTGAGCAATTTTTTTACCAAAAAGGAAAGAAATAAACTAGTCAGATAATCCCTTTAGGTGTAGCATAAAGAGAAGTAAACAGAGGCAACGCATCCGGGAAGAATTTTAGGCACCTCAGATAGACTGTGAACCCTGGAGTACCTAACCAATGGGAAACGGGGGAGGGAAAAATTTGTCCCGGATTAGGAAATAAAAAGGTGTGTTTCAAGAACTGAAAGTGTGCCTACTTGCTAGGTCACCCGCTCTTGCAAGAACGCGAATAAAAATGTGCTTCACAGAGGATTCTGCCTGAGCCTATTTCATTCAGACCAGAACTTATTTCTCACAATGGTACTCAATTTTCCTCTTAAAATGCTGATGTCTACTTTATGCAAGACAGAGCTTCAAAAAAGGGTCATATGGAGACATGTTTTCAAGCTAACACATGCTCATTTGCTAAAAGAGAACACTTGTTAAATTGTTGTGCAACATACCATAGAAGATAAATTTCACAATGTGCTATATTTAGCAAGTATATCTTGTTATACACTGAAAAAATAGAAAATGGCACTTTAAGTAAACATTTATTATTCTAGCAAACTGAAAAGTTCTGATCCTGTAAACAGCTTGGCATTTAGTGGAAAACACCTATGGTATGAGGGAAAACAAAGGCTTGATCCCAGTAACATATCAAGATGGAAGGAAGCATTTTCAGGATGAAAGCCTCTCAGCATTGGCCATGCACAGATGTTCTGATCTCTCTGGCGAACAGCTTACTCTATGTGAAAAATAGTGAAGGTATTGTTGGCTTTTGCCATAACAAGGCTATAAATATTTGACTAATAAGGATAACTAACCTTTAGTAAATTAGGAAACATGAGAAACCTCATAGATAACAACTAACAGCAGCTATGAAGAAGAACATCCGAGAGAAACAAAAGAGAACTTCTCCAAAAGACCCCACAAATGATTAACAGAAGGAAACAGATGCATAGGAGAAGGGAGTCGATGATAATCGATCCTACCAGAAGGAAACAGAGGCATGGGAAAAGGGAGCTGATCCTACCAGAAGGAAACAGATGCATGGGAAAAGGGAACTGAAGATCATCGATCCTCAAAAACAATTGCCAGAAGGAAACACACAAATAGAAGAGAAAAGGGACTAATGATAATCAATCATCAAAACCATTACTCTGGCCTAAAATAGTGAATACGTATGCAATATTGAATGTATATAAGACGTGGATGAAGTATTAGCTGGTGTGCCTCTGACTTGAGTCATGCACCCAGCGCGGTGCTTTTGCTTTATTGACTTTGTCCCTATAATAAAATAAGTGCCATTTCTGTTTAAGGGATCTGGCCGTTTATTACACTCTGGACAGGCAGACAGCCTGCTGGACTGATTTTTTATGGTTTCTTAGTAGTCATATAAGCTTTACTGTCAGCACTAAATTACCTCACACAAAATGTGTTTGTGCACATCTGCTCAACTGAGAGGTACACAGCTCTACTTCTTACAATAACTTATGATACTTCTGAAAACCGGCTGGCCTTGTAGTACCTAAGCGCAAGGAAACCGAGCTCACAGTTACACCTGCCCAGTGACAACAGGCCAAGTCGTCCAGCACGTTTAAACAAAGCCAGACAAGGACAGCAGTTTGGAAGACATTCAGTTCCCCGGAGGGAAGCTGGGAGCTGCTACTGGTGTACCCCTGCAAGGCATGATAAAGGAGGGCGCCTCAGCCGTTAACAGAGCACCATCCCCTCAAGCGCCGAGCAGCTTCCGGCCCCTGCAAGAACTTCCGCCGCGCCTCCAGGGCGGGGCAGGGGCCGGGGCCGTGCCGGGCCGGGAGTTGCGGTCACGTGATCCCGCCTCGCCCCGCCCGCGCGGCGCGGCGGAGGTGGCCGCGGCCCGCTTCATAGTCGGTAGTTCTGCGGCCCGCCTCTCCGGCAGGATGGTGGCAGCGAGATGAGCCCCGAGCCGGAGCCGCCGCCATCCTCGGCCCAGGAGGGAGAGGAGGCGGGAGAGGCGGCGCTGCCGCTGCTGCCGCCGCCGCACCGCTGCTCGAGGGAGGGCGGTGGCACCAGGCGGGGCGGCTGCATCATGCTGGTGAAGAGGGTCGGCCTGAAGGCGGGCGGCGGCGCGGTGAGTGCGTGGCGGGCCTGGGGCGCGGTGAGCTCCGCCGGAGGCCGCCAGGCGCTGCCGGTCGTGGGGGCGCCGCCGCGAGGCGGGCGGCCGTGACGGCCAGAGCCCTCCCCGCTTTCCCGCCCGTGAGGGGCTGGCTGCCCCCCAGGGCGTCCCCCGGCTGCCCCCGCCGCCCCGGGAGTTTTCTGGGAGTTGGGGTGCGGCGGGGTGCTGGGCTCCCGACAGCTGTGCGGTCTCGTCTCTGCTAGCCCGGGGCACTCGTCAATAGTTATCTCGGTCAGAGGCGACACTTGTAAGCAGATGGTTGTAAATAAGTTTTCTTTAAATATATAACGCAAGGTGCCTGGAAGTAAAGCTTAGTTTTCCTGTGGAGTTCTAGAGGGTGCCTCTTGGTGAACCGAAACCGTAGAGTTATGCAATTTTAATAATTTACTAGTCTTTCCTTGTCTATCTCTTACCACTACATTAAGCATTAAGATGTCTTTGTGCAAATAAAAGGAGCTGGAAAGGAGCGGTTTGTGCACTCACTTGAAGGCATCTCTAGGAAGTGTGCCAGTGGTGCGCTATTACTTCTTAGTAGAAACGTCTTTTGAGTGGCTTAAGCCTTTCCCTTTGTACGTGTGCATGCTCACAAGATGCCTTAAGAACAGATCTGAGATCACGCTTCCTGAGCTTTCTGCAGTAGGTGGGGACAGGTGGCTTGTTTCAGGCAGGATGGTCCCAGCTGAGATAGTATAACCCATCCTCTTTTGTCGGTAATGAGCCCAGAGGATAAAGTAGGAGTAGGGGAACCCAAGGGAGCACACTAAGTAAGAAAACAGATGATCCTGGCATCGGCGGTTTTTGAAGGGGTACAGGTACAAAACTAGGCAAAGTCTTGCCATCATAAATCACTTTTGGCAAGTTGAAATCATGCAAATTTTATTTGCAATCTGACTTACTAGCTATTAATACTTTTTTTAGACTATATTCATGTTCTGGTGTTCCTGAATAATGTGTTTAATATTAGTTTACTCATAAAATGAGATATGCTGAAAGCATTGCTTATGCCAAAAGTTTTTAAATGATGTTTAGTTTGTCAGGGAGCCAACATCACCTACATGTGTCACCTACCCTCCCACGGATAAACATCTCTCCTATTGGAGAGAAGATAGTTTACTGATTTGTGTTAATATGAAGTGAATGAAGTTGTAATATCTTTAGCTGAGCATTAATAGTGTTGCATTAATGTGATATCATGGCTAAAGCTCAAGAATGTAAAAAACCAATCTTGAAACTATCTGTTTGATATTGTAGGTTCTTTTTTGCCTTAGTCATATCTGATAAGGGTGTTAAGGTACTTTTAATAAGTGATTAACCCAGAGAAGATGTAAAAACATGTTCTTCTATGGAATTCACTAGTCAAATAAGTTATTTCATGTAAGTTAATGCTGAAGTGACTGCTTCACACTTCTTGTAAGTGATGACTTCTGTATTTGAGTCTTCCAGTTCCCTTTTGTTAAACAGTTATGTCTTCCAAAAAGCAGGGTGGACTTTTTCAAGAAGTGCAACTGATGTCTGCTGTATGGTATACTTATTCTTCTAGGATTGTGTGCAGCAGCTGCTGTTTAGGACTCCAGATATATATGATGCAGTAACCCAATCTGAAGTCAGAATAGGAAAGTAATGCTAGAAGAGGCCCATTAACTTTTAGTTAAGAATGTAAGCTTTCAGTTTTATTAGTACGGATGATATGGTGAAAGAAATAATGGCTGTGTCATTATATGAAAGAGAAAGATGGATTTATTTAAATATTAATTTATTTAAATATGAAATGGACAGTAGAGGTAGGAAACTTGAAAAAAATGTCAAAGAACTGTGATTTCTTTTTCTAACTTTAAGAAGAGGTCAAAGTCAAATGAAAATAAATCCATAACTGACAAAGGCACTAACAGGTTTTTTTTATTAATGCATGGAATGTTTGTTAAAGGTGGATGAAAGATTAAAAGAATGCTTTTAGTACTTAAAATATTCTGGTTTATCAGTTGAAATTTAGCTTCTAAATAACAAATTCTTAATTTATAAAATGATCTCAGGTTTTGCTTCCTTGCTGTTTTTTTTTGTCCCCTCCCTCCTAGCTGTGTCTTTTAAGGGACTTCGTGTTCCTGTATTGCATGTCTTACAAGAGAAAGAGACATGGGGCTCTAGCCTTATCCTCTGCTATACATTGGTATAGCAGTAGCACAATTGCACTTAAATCAGCTTAGGATCTACTTCACAATTACTGACTGAACAGTCTGTTTCCTGCTTTGTTATTGCAGTTCCTACAGCTCCCTGTGATTCTCATGTGGCTGGTCATATTGCTAGAACTCTCTGCCTAGACTCTATATTGAAAGAACTTATTCAGGCTAAAATATGAGGGGCTGGATCATGGCTTTAGATATAACTCTTTGATATCAGTGGGAGTGCATCCCTGGCATTTGAAAATGGAAGCTTGTCCTTTGGGCTGCTGATGAAGAAATAAATACAGAACTGAAATTTTGGTGAGCCGCTTCTTTGGTTTGTAAAGGATGTTTTAATGTTAATTTTTATTCTGATTCTTCTCTGTCACATGGGATTGGTAGGGCAAAGTGAAAGAGTGTGACCAAGTCTGTCAGGTTGCGCAAGGCTTTCTTCCCATACCCCTCTAGCTTAGGAGTAGCAAGCTTCTGGTTTTTGTTATGAGTAACTAACTTCACGCTGTTGAATGCATTGCCTTCACTGAATTGAAGGACTAAAATATAAATACTAAACAAATCACTTCTTATGAATTGACTTACTGGCTCAAAACTAATAACAATTGTATGTTTGAGTAAATTCCACTGGAATTAAATCAGCTTCCATTGGCTGTACTACCCTAATTTCAGTGAGCTTCAGAAACTGAAGTAAATGATGCAATGGACACTTTGTTACTCGTAATGCAATCTTGTTCCATCTGATTTGTGAACACTGGTGGTATAAATGTTAGTGTGACATTCAGAATATTCATATCACGTACTTAATTTCTGTGTAACCTATTTTTAGTAAAATAATGCCACACTAAGGAAGCTTTTTAGCAAAATACAGTACCGTACTGTCTAAATAAAGTGCTTTTATGGGAGAAGTCCCCAAATGGGCTATCTAAGGAGAAAAAACACCTATGTACATCTTTGAGAATTAATAACACATTCGTTTCAGATTCTTGGGCACTGTAAAATGCCTTAGCTGTTGTGAAGCCCAGGACTTCTGTGTTTTTTTAGAAACATAATGAAAGCATTCTGAAGGTTAAAATTGTACGCTCAGAAGGTTGCCAGCCTTTATTCATTAAACTGTTTTAGACAGCAAAGCACAACTGGTATATACCCAAAGAGTGACAGGTTTTTAGTCTTGCTGCTAGCATTTTTCTTTTTAATACTTAAATACAGCATCATGGAACTGAGGCAGTGTGATTAAATATTATGAGACTTTACTGAAGCCCCTCACAGTCCAGTAAGTTGGTGTCTTAAACTTCTTGCATGTAGCATTTAAATTGAATTGCTAGTGGTAAACACATTGTTCAAATTGGCACTTTGGGTATTTAGTCCTGGTGGCAGTGAGGACTATTTGTGAGCAGCACTGTTTTCTCTCACACAAAAACTTTTTTCCTGTTAGAACTGAATAATTAGAGATAAATTGCCTTCTCAAGGTTGCCAGTATCACTTTGAGTCTTCCCATCATGTTAAATTAATACTGAGTCTGAACTCTGAACCATTACCACAAGTGATTAGCTGCTGTCTTTAAAAACAAATCGCTCTTGCTTATATTCATGCTGAGAGAACACTTTTGCTGTTCTGATTTTGCTGTTGCTGATCCTCCAGGTTCTAGCGATCTGGAAGGTTTTGTGTCCAAAGAGAAATATGCTAGGCTAGAATATTAGAAACTCAATTATAGAAATAAGACTTGGTATTTTAGTACTGAAGATCCAAACTGAACCACTGGGCAATGAGTTTGAGTAAGTATCTATCCCATGGAGAAGCACGTGAATTAACCAAGCCGTCTGCCCTTTTTAGGGGAATTTCTCGGTGTCTTACATCTTTCTACATTTTAGGAAGAAAACTTCAGCAATGGAGAGATCAGCTTGCGATTTGATGTAGGATAATAAGCTGGTTATATCTTATTTCTGTAAGAAGTGTTTTAATTAGGAAATGCAGTACTTTCTAAAGCTGAGCTTTCAGAATGTGGTAGGGCATATGGTGACTGTTTTCTTGGATGCTCTTCCTACCCTCGATGGCCTCGGCCTCAAAGAATGAACCAGAAATGGTGTTTTCATGTTTTACACTTCTCAGATGGTTCCTGCTTTATAAACTTGTCCAGTCTAAACTTAAACAGGAATGTGTTCCCAGCAGAAAAGATGATGTGGTGAGACATTTGAGACCTTGAGAGTAAATTGTGTGAAGTGCCATCCAATTGAAACTTGCTGTGTTGGGTCCCGCTTTACCTACTGTCTTGTATTTTAGTGTAAGAAGGCAGTAACAGTTGTTCTCACGTGCTTCATGTCACTCCCAGTTCAATAAATCTCAGTTGTATCTTTCTGCAGATGTTTTGCCTGCAGATTGGGAGAACCTACTTCAGCATTCTTCCATACCTTTGGCAATGTTCTTTGTCTTCTGTGGGCCTCTTTCAGTTTTGCTTCTGTAATATGGGCTATTCAACATGTGTATTGCTTAAAGCTTCTGAACAAAGCAAGCAGTCATGCGATAAGAGGGAGGATCTCTACAGAGATCTAATAAAATGGTTAGAACACCAGAAGCAGAGGGTAGCAAGGCAGGCACATCACATGTTTATGTCGTAATATAAGGATAATCTTTTTCCTCACAGGGTGTACTTTTGAATACAGTTTTTGTAAACCGCTGCTGAATGCTAAACTGGTGTCTCTTATGGAACTGTTTTCTTCACGATCACGTTCCTAAGTAGTAGTCATGCTATATGTGGAATAAAAATAGTTTTTTCATCATTTTATTGGTGAAGTTTATCTACATTAATTTTGATCTGCCATTTAATTTGTTTTACTCATTCCATCAACTTCTGATGTTCGTTACCATTGCCTTCTAACTTTTACTTTTCTAATGTGAATTGTGTTTTGTCATTGGCAAACCTTCTCTTTGCTTTCACCCTTTTTGCAGCTCAGTTATGAATGTGTTGAACTACACAGGCTCTAGGACAGAGCACTGGGCCTCATCTGATCACTTCCCTCTGCTGTGAAAACAGATTTTTTTTTTTTTAAATTTATCCTGTTTCTTTTCTTTTTTCTTTTTCACTATTTTTTTTTTACTTTTAATTCCTGTGAAAAGTTTGCACCCTTTTCTTCTTGCTTTAAGAGTCTTTGGTGAGGGTCTTTGAGTATGTTTACTTCAATTTTCAGAACACATATTAACATGATCTCCCCTATCTGTACGTGCTATTTTGAGAACTGCAGGAATTTTTTAAGGCATGGTTTCTCTTTACAAAATCTGTGCAGGCTTTTCCATCTTGAGCAAGTTGTGGTTCTAATACTCTAGACCAGTGCAATATGATTTAACCTAGTTTTTTTTTTTTGAGAGCCTGCGTCACAGTCTTACTGTCCAGATACAGATCAGCTTAAGGTATTTCTTTTACAATTAAACTACAAGTTTGAACAATGTATAAGGTGAATTTAGTTATGATTTTTATGATTTATGTTCCAGCTCACAAAGCATCTAAGCTAAAGGCTGTGCTGGATTGCAAAGTATTTTCACTTGTGTTTAGTGTATTCTTGCACTGCCTACAAGTTAAATGTGTTAGACTGGGGTTTGTACATATAATGACTTCGTGATTTCTGCATGTGACAGAGGCAACTAAAGTCTTTAAGGTGCTTTTTACACTTGAGTGAATTCTTGCCAGTTTCAACAAATGGGGCGTTTGTGGGGAACAGTTGGAATTAAGGTGGTTGCTAAATACTTCTGATTGAAAATTAAAGACAACAGATACTAGGAAGAGGTAAACATGCAATATGACTAGAGGGAGCTATCTGGGTAATACATGTGGAGGAAAGAGCATCCATAATGTGGTGAGATGGGCTGGTAATATAATATTTGTGCTAGAATACGCTAAAATTATTAAATAGTGATGTAGTGGAGCATACCAGGAAAAGAACTTCAATGATTCTGAATGATTCATACATGAAAGCATGTTTCTCAAAATGTTTTACTGATTCTTTTAGTTCAGCTCTTTGTTTTCTTCAAAACATGAGAGTTGACATAGTGGACTGCAGTGCAGGTAGCCGTGTAAAAACTGTACTTGGAGCAGTTAATTTTTGTAGGTGGAGAATGTTACTGTAGACAATTTTTAAAAAAGAAAGTAAGAAGTTTCTTCATACTAATGCACTTGAATTTTACTTTAAATACTGTAGAAGGACAGAGAGTACTGTTTGCAAAGTCATCTCTGTATGGGAAGTAGAATAAGCAACTAGCAGGCTCTCTGGAGAGAGCCTACTGCCTGGCGGTAAAGAAGTCCCTGGAGGAGGCTGTGCAGGGAGAAAGGAAAGTTCCTGTGATTGTCTATTTAGAAGTTTAATGTGAGTTTGGCTGTTACCTGCCTGAGAGGTAACAGGATTACTGGAGAGGTAGTTCAGGATAATCTGTGAGGCCTGAGCAGGTTGCCTAAGGCTTTTTCACTTGGGTATTGAAAGCCTTTGAGCACAGAGAATGCTCAGCTCTGTGGGCAATGGGCTCTGCTACACCCTCATGAGAGGAAAAAAAGTATGCTGTATTTATCCAGTCAAGTCTTTTTCTTAATCTATCTAGCAGGATTATATGGCCCTCATAAAAAAATGTGGAAAGTTTGAAAAGGCACTCTGGAGGACTTCAGGATTTGAACAGTTACAAGTGGTTTTGTTCTGAAGTAAGCACGTTGCTTAAGAGAAATAAACAGTTAAGCATGTTTGAAATTGGATGGTAAGGTGCTTTTGCAACCATTCAAACAATTTTAATTGTTAAATTACAGATTTGAATTAACAGACAAATAGTTACCTGAAGTTGTGTAAATAAATGAATGCTGTGAGTTCTAGTTTGGCTCCGAAGATCTGGGACTGCCTATAAAAATACATTTTTTGTGGCATATTTTAGGGTGAATTGTACTAGCTCTCCTTCAAAATGTATAAGGTAAAGTATTCTTACTGATAATATATTGCAGTCTTTCCCCCTTTTCTATGAGCAATAGCTCGACAGCTGGATTTATGATCTTGACTTCTTCTCATGGGTTTATTAATGTTCAACAGCTGTGTTCTGCTTTTGAAAAAAAATTTGTATTGCATCCCAGTAGTTCTCCCTGTTGTCTTCAGATTAACTGTTGGGTTTATTCTGCATCCAATAAAGGCAGAAGAAAAAATATTTTGGGGGTACGGAGGCAAAGAAGCATATTAGGAACGGAAGTGTAAAATTGGAGAAATAGTATATGTTTTGTTAGAACTTCTAGGATTTCAGATTTTATAATGATGGCCTTAAACTTTTATGGTTAAGCATTTGAGATTATGTAATGTTTTGCTCACTATTGACAATGCAAGTATTATACCTTGACCAGCAGCTGCATTTGAAAGCAATCATAATGTTCATACATCGTTTCTTAGCCCACATACTGGCCTGTTGTATGAAGATCTGTGTGGATAGAGAATAAGCTCATAATGGATTTTAAGACTTTCCTGAGGACACTTAATTTTTCGTATTAACAATTTAAAGTTTGAGGGTGGGGGATGATGAAAACAACTTGTAGGTTGACCATATCTGCACTATTTCTGAAATTCTTTTGAAATCTTTTTAACCATAAAGAATTCATTAGGTTGTCCCCAAGTTGTCTAGTTCAAGAAGCCTAAACCTCTTTGTGCTTCAAGTTTATAACCACTTTTTTTGCATGTGTGTCTCAAATTCATTCTTTATGTAAATTGCATGCAGTTGTGTCCTGTTGCAAAGTATTTTTTCAGTACAGAAATGAGCCACACATTACTTCTGGGTTAGCTTCATCTTAAAAGCAAGTGTGAAGTGTTTTTAGAAAGCTCTTTGATTTCAAAATGAGTAAAGAGGTTTTGTTGCTTTTTTTTTTTTACCTGTGGTCCCGGCTGTGTACATGATCAATCATAAGCTATTTTCTTTTCTTGAAAATAACTTGATACTTGATTAGAAATTTGAACGCTTCTAAGAGTGATGAGCATCTAGAAGTAACTATCTGCATTGGTCCATTTGACAATGTCAGTGAATTTTCCTGATACAGCCATTTGCACAAGTGTTCTTGAATTATCTAGACATTAGGGCTCTGTAAAGCAAACTGAAAATCATCAGCTACAGTCTAGGTGGATCATAGATCGGATAACTATTAGTGTATGTGATGTGTAATGCTTGACTTCATTTTGACTGGTGCATGTTCCTTTCAGGATTTAAATTCTACTTTTCCAGGTTATGTCTTGAACCTAAAAGGCTATAGAGATTTCTGGTTTTTTAGTTGTTCAGTGCAAATATCTGTAAAATGAATGATACTGCTAAAAATAATTTGCAGACTGTTTTAATCTCCAGGAGATTAGGTTCAGTACAGCAAAAATACTTTTCTTTCACAGAAATTTTTGAATGACTTCTGAAGAAAAAAACATGCATGTCTTTTTGAGTATTTGTGTACCTCATCTTTCTGGTAAACCACATAAATCTCAGATCAAATTTGCATGTAATAAAAACATTAAAAAAAAAAAAAAAACCAAAACAAAAACCCAAAACAAAACACTGCAAAACTTTAGAACTGTTTGCTGAATGCAAACCAGAGGTTTATGCTCTAACATCGTGCTAAGTGATACAGGGCGGGTGGGGTAAAGTAGAGGCAGGAGAAAAGCTGGCGAGTCCCTTATCTACTCTCATTGTAAAATTTGCCTGTTCCAGAGAAAACCACTGTGGAAGGGGTCTTCAGACTTCAGTGAAATCTGTGTTAAGTGCTAGTCTTACTGACATACATCTTAGCATAAAAATACTCTTAAAATTGTTGTTCTATTACATTATGTAGATGTGCAGACTTCTTATATGAGGAATATTTTTTTTTTCCCCCCCCATAATCTCTGGTATCTTTGCTATTTAGAGATTAAAAATTTCATGGTAACCTACGGAGAAATTTTAATAATGCTTGAAAGTTACCAGCCTCCCAGAGATAATCTTTGATCTACGATATTATCATATTATTTCCCAGGGGAAAGGGAACTGTTTTCTTCAGATCCTCAAGCTTTGAAGCAAGCTGCAATGTAGAAAATAATTTGACTCTTATTAGCTAAAAAAAATGCTGTCTGATTTATGTTTAGTTTGCTGCTACAAATTTTGATAAACTCTGATAGATTTAAAAATTATTAGAGATCTGGGCACTTGGACTGTCCAGGCAGTAGCAATTTCTTTAAAAATCGTTACTACAGGTGGTTAGTTTAAATTAATCTTGTAATACAAGTGTTTTCTAAACCTATAATTATGTCCAATCTAGATGAAAGGTACTGAGTAGGGGAGAAACACCAAATGTCTCTGCTTTACTTTCGTCACAGGCTGTCTTTGACTTTTTTTGGGTTCAATGGAAAACTCCAAGTTTCATGTACTACCTACTTTCCACCTCCTGAAATAACACAATCTGGTTGGTAATGTCACTAGGTTACATCTGTTCAACTGAATCCTGCATTATCAAATTGCTCAATATGCAAGAGAAACATCCTTTTTTTATTTGGGTAAACTTCAAGTGTATGTAGGAGTACCAGATGAGAGCACTGTACTGCTCCTTTCTAAGAATTGCCAGTCCTATGGGAGTGTAATGGCTTTGGATTGGCTAGAAACACTGAAAAACAGTCTTCTACAGGACAAGTGTTAGAGGAAAGGGAAAGTGTAATTTTAGAATGCAAAAACTTTATAGCAGTTACTATGGCAAGGGGCACAGAGAAATGAAAGAAAGCATCAATTGTGGCTTAATCTGCTTTACCCAAGGGTTCTGCTGGGTTTGTCTAAATAAAAAGATTCCGTCTGTCTTGTCTGGGATAGAGTCCTTGGATCTGGAATGGCAGCGGTTTCACAGCATCATAAGCATGTCCATAATTTGCTAATTCTTCCTGAAACTACTTGTTGACCAGCAGAACTGGGTCTCCAGTCTATGGGCATACACAAGCATGAAATCAGTGGATCAGCATTTGACAGAAAGCAGTTGCACAGATGGCATAAGCGGCCCTGTCTTTTCTCATAGTTTGGCAGTTTCAAATACAAAAATCAGTGCTCTTCTGGTTATGTACGCTGTCATAGTTTTGTTGTAATGGTGATGCAATCTTCATAAAGCAGATCTGTTTTATTGTTACTTCCGGAGGTAGCAGGGAGAGTTACCCGGTTTGTCATGCTGCTGTAGAAGGGTTGTGAATAGTGCTTGAGGGGAGGAAGCCTAAAGGCACAACGGAGGTGACAGCAGTATAGGGCAATGTCAGGAATGGGGAAAACAGCTCTCTTCAGTCAGCAAAAGTTTGAAGGAACAAACTTTCTCACGTTCCCTGGAGATCTTTAGTTGCTTTGTAATAAGTTTTCTCCACCCTTGTTTGGTTTTTTATTGTTCCCAAGGGCTTGGTAGTAGGTCATCCTGAAAGCGGGTTATGCTTAAAACATGTTTGTAAGAGATCTTTGCACACATAGTGAACTGTATATGTACAACCACTGCATCTGTTCTTCTTTCTTAGCAACAAGGTATTGATCGGCCAAGTGTATACCATGCGGTGGTGGTCATATTTCTCGAATTCTTTGCCTGGGGACTCTTGACAACCCCAATGCTAACGGTAAGTATCACTGATCAGCTGTCATCTTAGCAGTAATAACAAAAGTTAATTTGCTAATTCCTAGGGATCGGGGTTTGGTTTTACACTTCCTGCTTACCTCATTAACTGAATTCCAGGAGTCTTAACATTCAACACTCTGCAATAGTAGTATACTACAGCTGAGATCTGGACTGCTGGAAGACTAAAAGATAGTGAAAAGTAAATTAGCAAAACACTGTACTACTCTTTAACTTTTATTTGCCTTCTAGAGTAACATTAGTTTAGCATATTGATGAAAGTCTCTCTGGAAATGCTTGCTTTTTATAAGACTTCATAGTTCAGATAACCTTCCAGTCATAACAATTGAATAAAGTATGCATCTCATAGTAAACTTTGTACAGTATTGTGGGGTGGCTGTTTTGCCAGGATGTAAATTGAAGTAAAATGTAAAGGCTTTCATCTAAGAAATGGATTTTATAAGTATTTAATCTGTTCTGGAATGGAGTTATTTTCCAGATAATATGAATGTTTGGTAAAAGGACATGAAACCTTCCATGTGATGACATGGGTCTTATTCATTGAATCAGGCCTGCCTGAGAGAAGCAATCAGGAGTCTGTTAGTGCAGTTTTTCATCAGATAATGTCTGAAAGTACTTTGGATACATGATGAGCAAGGTCTTGTGGGATTGGAACGCCTTGGAGTTAATTATTTGCCTTCCCCAAACTCCAAATAAAATCTACATAACTCTCGAAAGGTGTTTGTCTAACCTTCCTAAAAACAATCACTGATCTTTTTAATATAGTTTAATGATAAGCAAGTCCATACAAACAGTTAAGAAATTACCATAAAGTAGATGTCTCATCTTGTTATGCTATCTTGCTAGTGTCAAAATATGAGGAAGCTTACTGGGTGGCCTTTCTGATTCTTTTTTTTTCCTTTCCTCTTTTTCTTAACCAAAAAGCTCAGCTTCAAGTTGCCCTAGCTTGACACTTTTCACTGAAAAGGGTAATGTACAAATAGTGATTCTTAAGCAATCTTCAAAAAAAAAAAATCCCACTTTAATAAAGACTGTATGTTAGGAGGGTTCTTCTGTGGTATATTCCAGTTGAAATAGTTCCATATGAATTTGTACGGTTAGTCACATGCAGCTGAAATGTTAATTCTTGAAATTAGTTTTAATCATTGCCCTCTGTCTAATGGGAGTGTTATGAAACACTTCTAATGTAAAGCAAAATTCTTACTTTGACTGAAGTATATGGATTCAGTACAGTCAAGGTCTTGAATGTCTTGTATTTTGAACATTGTGTTCCTCTCTTACGTGGTTTTGAATACTTACGAGGCTATTGCATTGGATTCAAAACTTAATTTAAAGCACTGAGTTGCATATAATGGTGTAACTTACCTTACACAGTTGTAAATGACTTACTTCTGTGTTCCTGAGGGTGATCATCTTTATTTGTAATCAGCTTTGCACACATTGAAAGGCTTCTGTTTGTTTTAAATCATTTCAAATCTGGTTTGATACTTTGCACCCTTCTGTCTTGTGGTAACTCAACTTGGCCTGCTGATCAGCCAGCAGTACTAGTACTAGTCATGTAGAGCTTTCAAAGGCTCATAAGAACTGCCAGCTGCCTGCAGGTTTATCCAATGGGAAGCACAGAAGATGAGACCAAAAGGGAAAAAGGGTGTAAATAAGCAGAATTATGTGACCAGTCGTTAACGTGGGAACAACTACCTTTATTAAACCTATAATTTGAGAATGTCAGTCATCCTTCAAACATGATGCTGATAACTTTTCAGTGACACTAAAGTATTGTATTTCTTCAGGCTAGTGGCTCTCTAAATATGCATATAAATAATTTTTAATTTTTGGAGTTGTTGGCACTTATCTGTAGATAAAAACAGCAAATGAATCTGAAGTGTGCGCGCATACACAGTTTGATCATTGCAATAGCTTTCTTAATTGACACAGTAGCACCTGTGAGGCCTTTTAACTCTTGCGTATTTATGGTAAATCCTTTTAGTATAGATTAACATGCTTGCCCTTGAATTAAGGCTGCTGGTAAAGCACCTTAAATTAATTCATAGCTGTCCTTAAAGGATATATGAAAAACTTGTGACTGCTGGTATTTATAAGCTTTTACTTGTTCATCGGAAGTGTTTCTAACGATATGACTATTGAACATGTCCAATTTGTTCAGAAACAATTTTCTCAGTGCCTTTATGGGCAGTTGTGAATATAGTGCTGTTTTTTTTCTTGGCAGCTATCTGAATCTCATTTTCAGTCCTAATTATTAACGATGCTTGAGTCAATCATTGAAGGAACTATCTACCTCAAAAATTCTGTGATTGGTATGACATGGAGATGCTTTTTGCTTACATTAATCCCCTTTCTGAGCAAAGTACCCCAAACCAAACTAGCTGTGCAGTACAGTGTGGCTGTGTGAACAGAGGGATTTATGCCAATAAATTGATACTAAACCTTGTCAATATTTTCTCATGAAGAGAAATAAAAGTATAATTACGGGATAAGATACTTCTGTAACAAGTCTCAGTAGAGCTATCCTGTTTCACAAATCAAATTTAAACTTTGAAAGAACTTTCTCCTGCCTCTTCTGACTCAAATATTGCTTTTGTCCTCCGTCAGGTCTTACGTGAAACATTTTCCCATCATACATTTTTAATGAATGGTCTTATTCAAGGTGTTAAGGTAAGATCCTTTTTTTAAAACTTCTGACCTAAATATTTTGTGTGTTTCTATATCCTCATTTGTCTCTCCTTCATTCTCCATTAAAACATCCAAAACACTAAGAATATAGTTCATTCTTAAACCATTTTTTCATTGTAATGATTGTATTCTTGGGTTTAGTTCAAGATTTACTGCTAAATGCCAGCATCTTGAAACAAGTGGAATATTTCTCAGAAGTTTAAATTTCTCTCATTTGAATAGGTACCCATTGTAGCTATTGTAAACTTGATAAGGATCCTTCTGAGAATGGAACTATGTTATTAATGTCTGCTTCCTAATGTTAGATGATTTATATCAAAAGCAGATTAATGCAGCCATGATGATGCCATTGAGATAAAAAATGAAGCATGTATACCACATCTTGGACAAAATCAGTGTTTTAAAAGCTAATTTTCATCAGGATTGTTTGGTTTTTTTCCCCCTGGTCTTTTTTTATCAATTTTTGATAATTCTGCAATGGTCAAGATATTCAAGGCAACTTATAGCTTACTTATACCATGCAGTCACACAGTGGCTTTGCTGGTTTGTTGCCACAAAAAAAAAGCTTGCAAAATTTCTCCACTGTAACTAAAACTTGAAAGTCTCTTCTTTGCTAACTGCCTTCCTGATAGGCTTCAAAGCACTTACTGTAACTTATGACTAAGTTAATTTTTAGCACCCAGAAATTACTTAGCATGGTATTCTGGTTCAAATCTAAAGTGTTGTTTTTAGCTGTAAGAACATGACATCTTTAGGATGGACTTGCTGTCTTGGTATCTTTCATGGTGGGTTGTCTCAAACTGAAAGAGGGAGTTAACTTTGCATTGTTCGCTTAGAAAAACAACGGTCATGTGCCTTTTGCTGTTTTCTTTCAACTCTGTTCACTCACAGTTAAGTATTAATATGAGTATCACTCATAGTGGTACTCATCATGAAGGGAGGATTCCCCGTATATTTTCTACAGAGCAGATCTGTAGAAAAGTGCATTGACATAATGGTCTAAATGTATGTATTACTCTAACAGGTGTAATGAACAGTGGAGCATGGACCAGACTGAGCTTGCACTTCAGTGTCCAATATTTTCTTTAAAATGCTCTTTACGAAATGTCAGAAGTGTTTTGGGTGACAGTTAGCAGAACATGTTAGTTGATATTCTACTGAAGTCTGACTCTGAGAAGCAAAAATATTAATTTCAACTAAGGCATTGAACTTTCCTAGGATCTGGTTTTATAGCTATTGCTCTCAATTTACTTACTGAAATCATTGGAATCGGAGTTGTTTATTGGGATTTAGCAGAACAGTGGTTTAGCACAGTAGTCTGTACACTAAAGTTAGCTGGAGTAGACTTCCAGGGTATTGAGGTGCTTACAGAACCATGTATTTACTAACGTTTGGCTTTATGGCAGAGTTTGTTGATGGGAGAACAATATACTAATTAGCAGAGCAGTGCATCTGTTCTGGAGGTTTTGCACTTAAACCTGTGAAAAGCTTTGCTTATTTTAATCCTGTGTGATACAGAACAGATTTGAGGTCTAGATCTGGGACTTTATGAAATGCTGAAAAATCTAGTATTTGATTCTTAGTCCATTTTCCATGGCAACTGTACCTGTAACGTGACTTTTTGCCACTGGAATATAGTTATGGTGTTCCACTGTCTCAAGTTGTCAAGCTTGCTCAAATGGTCCTCATTTGTAGATCCCTGCAATCTACAAATGTTCTGTACATGACAAATATATAGTATAAAGCAGTTAAGTGTTCTGTTTAATTTGTTTCAGAGAACAGTTAGGTTACCCAAAACTCTCTCTTAAGGTAATCCAAATTGGGACGGAATTTGGTTTTGGGATCTAGCACTAAGTCTCATGATAGAGGCTATGAAAGTATCCTTTTTGAAACTAAACTGTAGATTTTGGAGATCTTTAAGAAGCTTTTGCAGTCTCTGATAATTATATGTTGAATGACATTGATCTTGAAAAATGCATGCTTCCCCCTTTTTTTTTTTAATGGACTCTGGTTTAATAGATTTGAAACAAAACATCAGAGTCACAGAAAAGTAGAAGAAATTGTGTACAATTTGAATTATCTGCAATTTTGTGTTTAATTTCAAATCAAATCGCAATTTCAGTCCTTTTTTTATATTGTGGTTAAAGTGAAACTTGGAAATATAAATATAGACCTATTAATTGTTTTTCTTCTGTCACAGGGTTTTTTGTCCTTTCTCAGTGCTCCGCTAATAGGTGCTCTGTCAGATGCATGGGGAAGAAAATCTTTTCTTCTTCTTACAGTTTTCTTCACGTGTGCCCCAATTCCGTTAATGAGGATAAGTCCATGGTAAGTGGTACAGACTGCAGCAGTGAGCTTGTCAGTATAGCAAAAATAAAGTCACAGGTGTAGTTTGGGGAACTGGAAGAGGTACAATAAGTCAAGAGAAAGCCACTTTCCTTTCTAGATGTGACTGCATTATTATGGAGCTTTTCTGTTTTTAAGAGGCGTTAAAACTGCACATCTTAAAAGCAGAAATTACAGAATGTGATTTAGTTACTGTATTCACAAAAGTATAACAGTAATTGAGATGGTTTTGTAGCCCTAACTCAGTTTTAAGCTCAGCTGTTAACTTTTTTTCCCCTGAGGACTGACAATGCTGTAATAAACATATTTTTAAAGCTAAATGCACCTTAGAATTTATTGACCATAGAAGACACTAACTGCTTCAAGTGAGATCATCTAACGCTTTGACTAGGCAACTTTAAAGTCTTAACTGAGTGGAATTGACTTGGTTTCAGTTTCATTTACATTCATTGTGAAATTTAGGAGGATTATAAAAGAACTTTGTGTACACTGAATGCATTAAGAGTTCAGCTTCCAAAGCATTTCATATATGATGGTTTATTTGTTAATTGTTTGAGAAACTGAGTTCTAAGAATATTCCTTTTTCATAACTTAAACTTGCTTCAGCTTTGAGAGTGCGAAAATGCATAGGTACCATGTTCTGAAGGGGCCACTTCTCCTTTTAGGCTGATGTAAAATTAAAATTTAAAAATTAAAGTGCTGTTTTCCAGTATTTAAGTGAGGCTGCACAATCATTCATCTCCATTAAAGTTCTGTGCTAGTTCTTGAGGAACACTTCTCCTAGATTAAATAAAAACTTCCTTGATTAGTAAGAGAAAAGCAAGAGGTTTTAGCTTAAACTTTCTAATTGTTGCTTTTAAATCATTAGGTGGTACTTCGCTATGATTTCGGTATCTGGAATCTTTTCTGTTACCTTTTCTCTAATATTTGCCTATGTAGCTGATGTAACCCAAGAACATGAAAGGATTGCAGCCTATGGACTGGTAAGATGCGCTAAACTTGGAAGAAAAGGTCAGATTATGACCTCCATATTGAACTTGCGTTTTGATGCACAGATTGTTTCCTGATTAATGTACTGACGTTGATGGTGAAAGGAATGAACCGTACATCAAGGCACTGTATTAGAGTTTGGGAAATCTAATTCAGAGTTTTTACTGCTGTACAGACTACTCTGTGCTTATGGGAACAGAAGAAGAATTTATAGAAGGCATGCATAACAAAACATGTTTTAAATTTCGCAGGCAGAACAAGAAATGTTGTTAAAGGCAAAGCAAGTTATTTAATACTTCATCTGGCAATATCTTTCCACCGCCTGTAAATTGCAGTTTCAGTTTATGTGTCTTCTTTTTAATCCCGAATGGCTTTTTGTGTAGTCCAAAGGGGCCAGAAGGGCAAAAATGCATAATACAGTATTTTTGCTAACTCAGTCATAACCTTTCTTAATTAGCGGGAGAACAGGAAAATAGTTCAGCTAGTACAAACTAGTAACTAATAATATAATAATATAGTTCCTGCTTAGTTTGCTTTCCTGACTGTATTGGTTTAGGAGCCCCGTTGGTAGATGCTCATAGCCTTTGAACGTCATTTATCCCTTCATCCTCTGTGCATCTGTTTTCGCTATACAGATAGATGGATAGATTGATTTATGGTCTTGATTCTTGGCTGACTGTACTGTACTTTGAGATCTTAAGGTTTCCCTTTATTTTTAGCCTTAGATGTATGAGTCATCATCAGATGATTTAACAGTTAAGAAAATAAAGGACTTAATTCTTTTGTAGCAAACTTGTGTGTATTGTAGCAGAGCTGAAAACAGGTTTATAAGTTCTGGAATTCCCTCTTTATTTCTCCTGCCCAAAAAGAAGTCTATATTTGGAACATATATATTTGCCTGCCTTCAAACAGTTTTTTTTGTTAACAAAACCAGCTTTATCTAAAATTCTATACAGTGATAAAGTGCAATTGTTTTAATGAGGTCTATATCTCTTTGTAATCAGTTTGTTATACCTTTTCCTTAGGATTTTTTTTCTAGCTTGGTATAAAGCTATGTATCTAGTTTATGTTCTTATTCTATAAAATAGTTATGCAGAGTGGTTTTTATTTTGGGGTCTGCAAAAGAGTGGTAATTAAAAAACCCAAACAAACTAGCTTTATTCTAACATGTTCTGATGATTTTTATAGTGAAATTTAACTACAGCACTTGATTTTTCATCATGTTCTGCTGTATGTGAATATAGCGAGTGATCTTTTAGTAGCTGCATGTCACTACAACGTAGTATGAAGCAATACAGTAGTTGTTGAAGTTATTATCATAGCTAGTGATCTAGTTTGCTGTGCGATCCAGTGGTAGCTTTGTACTTAAAATGCAAACTGTAAACAAAGGCAGTATGTATTAATCTATGTATTACCCGGAGTGCTATGGCTCAGGTTCGCTTAGGCATTTAAATGTGCTGACAACTTTCTCAGTGAAATCTTGTCAAACATAATTGGAAAGCGAAAACCATTTTAGTCTGTTTGAAAGTAAGAGCCATTTTGCTTTGAGCCGAACTTGCTCTTTGACTGCAAATCTTGTCTTGTATGGTGAGCTGTGGAGGAGGCTGGAGAAACTTTATTTGGACCCATATTTAATGTCATAAGTGATGGGGTTTAACTTGAATTTTGACCATACTTCTGGGGAGGGGTGGTAGTGTTGAGCAAGTTACTTCATTTTTTTGCGATGGCAGAATAACCACTTTGACAAGTTTGTAAACTGTTCTTGTGCATAGGTGTCTGCCACCTTTGCAGCAAGTTTGGTAACTAGTCCTGCTATTGGAGCATACCTGTCTGCCAGCTATGGAGATAATCTTGTCGTACTGGTGGCCACATTGGTTGCTGTAGTGGACATCTGTTTCATCCTGCTAGCTGTACCAGAATCTCTGCCAGAAAAAGTGAAACCTGCTTCATGGGGAGCTTCTATATCATGGGAACAAGCAGACCCTTTTGCAGTAAGATGCACTTCGATAAGTAATTAATAAATAATTGATGACTAATTAATTATTAATAATAAGTAGTATTTTGTAAGCTTGAGAAATCTTTAATCTTTTGGGTAGCTTGAGTGTTCAGTATACCATAATCTCTGTTCTCTGCTTTTTCACAAAAAGATCTAGCTATGTTTAAAGACCAAAACCACACCAAACTTCGTGGATTAAATGATTCTTGAATTAGAAACAACTTTTGGTGTGACATCCAAAATGCTTTACTTTTCTAGCCTGCTTACTCTTTTTTATTGTAAGAGAAATGCTGAATTCTTACACTGCTACAGACCCCAAAACCTGATATCATAAAAATTTTTCCATATTCATTTTATGCTTTGCACTTTTGGTTGGCAATATCTTTCCCCACTCTTGAATTCCACTTTTTGTTATATTTGGTTTCTTTTTAATAGAATCGTAGAATGGTTTAGGTTAGAAGAGACCTTAAATATCATCTAGTTCTAACCCCCCTGCCATGGGCAGGGACACCTCCCACTAGACCAGGGTGCTCAAAGCCCTATCCAGCCTGGTCTTGAACACTTCCAGGGATGGGGTAACCACAACTTCTCTGGGCAACCTGTTCCAGTGCCTGACCACCCTCACAGTAAAGAATTTCTTCCTAATATCTCATCTAAATGTCCCCTCTTTTAGTTTAAAACCATTACCCCTCATCCTATCACTACACTCCCTGATAAAGAGTCCCTCCCCATCTTTCCTGTAGGCCACCTTCAGGTACTGGAAGGCTGCTATAAGGTCTCCCCGGAGCCTTCTCTTCTCCAGGCTGTACAACCCCAACTCTCTCAGCCTGTCCTCATAGCATAGGTGCTCCACCCTCTGATCATCTTCGTGGCCCTCCACAGGACCCATTCCAACAGGTCTGTGTCCCTCTTGTGCTGAGGACTCCAGAGCTGCATGCAGTACTCCAGGTGGGGTCTCACCAGAGTGGAGTAGAGGGGTAGAATCACCTCCCTCGCCCTGCTGGCCATGCTTCTTCTGATGCAGCCCAGGATGCGGTTGGCTTTCTGGGCTGCAAGCACACATTGCCTGCTCATATTGAGCTTCTTGTCCACCAGCACCCCCAAGTCCTTCTCCTCGGGGCTGCTCTCAAGCCATTCTGCACCCAGCCTCTAGTTTTGCCTGGGATTGCCATGACCCAGGTGCAGGACCTTGCACTTGGCCTGGTTGAATTTCATGAGGTTTGCGTGGGCCCACCTCTCAAGCCTGTGGAGGTCCCTCTGAATGGCTTCCCTTCCCTCCAGTGTGTTGACCACCCCACACAGTTTGGTGTCATCAGCAAACTTGCTGAGGGTGCACACAATCCCACTGTCCATGTCTCAGGCAAAGATGTTACACAGCACTGGTCCCAGTACTGACCCCTGAGGAATGCCACTCATCACTGTTTTCCACTTAGATAATGAACCGTTGACTACAACCCTTTGAATGCGGCCATCTAGCCAGTTCATTATCCACCAAGTGGTCCACCATCAAATCCATGCTTTTCCATTTTAGAGAGCAGGATGTCATGCTGGTCAGCGTCAAACGCTTTGCATAAGTCCAGGTAGGTGACATCGGCTGCTCTCCCCTTATCTACAAATGCTGTGGCAACATCACAGAAGGCCACCAAATTTGTCAGGCATGACTTGCCTTTGGTGAAGCCATGTTGGCTGTCACCAATTAATAGAATGTATCTATGAAGCCTAATTTTCCTACAGGCATATATAGGAAGGGTTAAAACATACTACGCAGTCTTTCTAGTATCTTGTTCACTTATTCATGCTTACTCAGCTAAGTTGTGTTTGTGTTACACCTTGCTGTCCTTAAGAGAGGAAAGAGCGATTGCTCTTCATGAGATCCTTCTGCTGGGAGCTGGTTGTGAACATTGAGCGATGAGTGTCATGCTTGAAAGTCTGCAGTTAAAGAATTTGTTTTCCATAATTTATTTGTTACTCAAACTGATACATGTTATAGGTGAACAAGTAAAAGAAGTGTACTTCTCAGCATAAATACTCATAATTTGGGAAGAGAAACAGTTGTAAATGAGCTGTATTATTTACTAGCATCTTAAAGAACAGATTGTTACAAAGGTTGATTAGAAGATGTCATGCATATCGCTAAATATTATATGATTCTGTTTTATGTGAATACTTGCAATCTGGCACGGAACAGTAGCTTCAAAAATCAAACAAACTTTGCAAAAAACTTGTATACTGCAAAACTTATATTACAGAGGTTTCTAAACGTTCAGCTTAACTGTTTCCATGTGTGATTTTTTTTTGACTCGTATGTGTGGGTAAAAATGGATTTTAAAAAATGAATGTACCTTCTGCTTTCTTTATGCTTTCATTAGATATTATATAAATGTTCCAATACTTGTTTTGCTTCTTTGTTTTACAGTCTTTGAAGAAGGTTAGAAAAGATTCTATGGTTCTCCCAATCTGCATTACAGTGTTTCTCTCCTATCTGCCTGAGGCTGGCCAGTATTCTAGCTTTTTTCTGTACTTGCGACAGGTAAATGTTGGTGTCTTCTCATCTTATTAAGGATGTTTACATAACTATTACCTAAGACCTCTTTTTTTTTTTTGAAGACTTTGCTCAGAAACCTGCTTTCTGGCAGAATACAGCTTTAAAAAATGAAGGCATGATACTTTGCTAAGCCAAGAACTGAATAACACTTGACTCCTGATGCGTAAACCCTGCCATAGCTTAAGCCTGTGTTCATAATGTTAAGCAGACTTTTGTTCCCATTCAGTCCAGTAGTTTGTATGTCTTGAGGTGGGATCTTGCCTGTTGAAGAGCTATTGTGTCTGTGGGAGGGGATAGAAGACTTCAATTTCCAGATACATAATGTTCTCTGCCTCCTTTTTTTAAGACTTTTTCTTGCGTGGATTTCTTCGCAATCAGTAGAGTTAAGGATTATTCTTGAAAGTGGACACTTCTGTATGGATTTAGATTATTTAGATCAGTGTTTTCTTTGAAGAAGATATCTCTTTGCTAGTGATTGACCTGGATTGTGTTTGGCATTTGTTTTATGTATTTTCTGCTTCTCTTCAGATCATAGGTTTTGGATCTGCTAACATTGCAGCATTTATAGCTGTGGTAGGCATTCTGTCTATAATAGCTCAGGTAAGCTTTATTCTCTCTAGTGTTTTATTAAACAGTACAAACTGAATGCCAAGGCATGCTCTTCTGATTATTAAACTTGTCTATAAACTTCTTACATGTTCTAAAATCCCAATGCACCTTGCATTCAGTAAAGGCTCATATATAGTCTACGTGAATGTCTTGCTTTAAATCTGCTTTCCTTAGAAATAGTAGACCTGGACATCAGAAAACAAAACTAAAATTTGCTAAGCTTAGCTCAATAAATTTGCTGGAACTATGGCTTCAAATGATTAAAATAATGCAGGAAATTGGTTATTTAATGCAAGGCCTTCTCAAAGGGAAACGTGTTATTTTAAGCAAAAGTCATGCTACTTGCACTTACTCAGTTGGCTCATGCTATCAAACTTGCCTACAAACAATGCAGGTAACTGACATGGTCTGTCCAGGGTTGCTTAGGCTCAGCATGGAGGCTGAGGAACTATGAGGATTTGGTATATTGTTTTTGTACCTCTTAATTGGCAACAGTGGGCTGGTTTTTGGACAGGTCCTTTATGCCTTTTAGAAATCAAAGTTTTTATGATGTGATTTTTGGTATCTTTAAGGGACCGTTTGTCTTCCTGCTGTGTTAACAGGAAGAGGGATGGCACATACAATGTGCTGTAACCTTGTTGCCATCCTTAGCAGAGTGGAATTCTCACTGTGAGAGACATTCCCCAGTGTCAGTGGTGTCCTTCATTATGGATACAAGTCATTATTTTAATCCTTGCTCTGTGGTTTGTTCTGATGCTTTTCTGTGCACTCACATTTGCCAATCATACTTTATTCAGTATTTTTGCTAAAAATCTCTAAAATGTCTGCCCTTCTGGTTCCTAATTTTCAGTGTAAAATGAGGAAACTGCGTTGATTTCTGAACTCTTTGAAGAGTGCAGCTTATTGAAATAAGCTTTGCTTCATAAATACCAATTTGTATTGGTCTGTTGGATATCTCCAGGTAAAACTGATCACATGTAGATAGAATTACTGGGTCTTTTTTGCTATATAGCTTTCAAACTGGCTTGGTCTAAGAATGAGAAGAAAAATACTGTGAGGAAGATGTACGTGAGAGACAAGTACGCTCTATTCTGTAGTCCTTCTGGTTCCTTTTCTCTGGCCGTTCACTGATACGTTGCTGAGTTTCTCACGTTAAAGAAAAACGTGTGCACTGTTAACTGAATGAAGTTGTCTGTATGGATGTTGCCTTACTAGGAACAGTCTCCTCCTTGCCATGAGTGCATTGCTGTTGTGTCTGAATTGGGACCTCCTTCCCTCTCAGCACTAACACTTCTAATGATGAAAAACAGTGGTCTTCCTTTAGAATCAGTTTCCATGTACAAATAAAAATTTAATGAGTGGTGTGAAGGGTCAGCAGAAAAGGTAACTAAAGATGCCTAGGAATTCGCCTTGGCCAAATTTCAATGCATATGGTGATGTTGGAAAAGCAGCAGGATTTACTTCTTGCTTTTAATTGTAAATTTGGCTAGTAATTCACCTGGCCTAAAGAGATTACTTTTTTCTGTACTAACAGTCTTTTTGTTTTTCTCTAGTATTTGTAGATACTGCTAAATTCTGGCCATATCCAGCCTGTACTATCTTAACTTGATATTTTTGTGGTTTTTTGACAGTTATTGTGGTAGTCTGTAGTCTGTAATGAGACACAGTTTTAGAGTTGGAAAAAAAAGCCTGTTTACAGTAGAAACAACTGAATAAGGTCCATAGGGAAGGCAATACATATGCTTCTAGATGTCCTGAAGTAGAAACTCTGCAATAGTTAAGAATGTCTGTACATCAAATCTTGATATGACTAGTCTGCATTTTGGACTTAATACAAGGGAAGTAAGAACACGAGTAGTGTGAAGTTCCTCAGCAGTTGAAAGGTCTTCTGAATTTCTTTGTGTAGAAGGAGAAACTACTTTAGCAATCTGGCTTTTTAAAATAACTTTTGAATGAACCAATTTCTCTTGCAGACTGTGTTTCTCAGTATCTTGATGAGGTCGATAGGGAACAAAAATACAGTTCTCCTTGGCCTTGGCTTTCAAATCCTTCAGTTGGCTTGGTATGGTTTTGGATCTCAGTCTTGGTAAGCATGCATTTGCATAGGTACATGCCTGTTAAGGAACTTAAAATGTTTTTCCAAGAAATTCTACCACTTAGCTCTGTCATCATGAGTATTTAAATGTTCTGTGAATTAAGCGTTCTCATTTGCATTGCACTACCAAAGTGTAGTATGTATTTTGTCCATGTAGGAATTACAGCATTTTGCAGGTATGTAGCATTAAGTTGCAAGCTAACAGCCCTTTTGTAAAAGAAGTCTTTGCACCCTTTTGGTCCACTGAGTTTTATGTCCAGAAATGTGGTTAAAACTTTTTCTTAAATGCACAAGCTACTAAGTAGTATGTTCTCTCCAGTAATTCCCCTAGATCAATTCTAATCAGTTACTGGACAACTACTTCTTTCTTTTTTTTTCAAACGTCATTCTCAAACTGTAACTATGTTTGGTCTTGGAAACTATCTAGAGCCTCTATTGTTGGAAAAACTGTAAGTAAATTGAAATAGAATCATAAGCTGGAACAGCTTTTTATTTACCAAGTTTGTTCTACAGACAGTGATGAATGCTTGTTCTAATCAGAGCACTTCCTAGTGAGCTCTACAAGGTAGAGAACTGCCTAACTGGGCCACCCTGTGAAATTGTTCCTTTGTACAGCCTTTGGAGAGGGAATGCCTGTGCCTCACTTCACTCCCACTCCCTTCTTTTCCTCTCCTGTAATAGCTAGTATAAAATCAAATGTGCTTCTGTTCCAAGAAGCTCAGGGTAATTTGTGGGAGGGGAGTAGGAAGAAGGCCCTGACCAGATAATTTCCAGTCTTTAGATACTTTGAGTACTTGCAAAAGGACATTAAGCCTTAAATGAAGGTATCCTCCTTGTGGCCCTTTTTGAGGGAAGCTGGGAGCAATTATATGGGCAGTCTCATTTTTAATTCAAATTATGATTTAACATAGGATGATGTGGACAGCAGGAGCTGTAGCAGCAATGTCAAGCATTACATTCCCAGCAGTCAGTGCTCTGGTTTCACAAAATGCAGAGTCAGATCAACAAGGTGAGTATTGAATGAATTTCTGTTTCATCATCAAACTGCTTTCTTGGATGACTCTTCTGTCTAAAAAGCAGAATACTTACCCAGGTGTACTTTTCAAATATGTTGATGAGTAATGAGTTTCTTTGGTAGTAGCTGCGGAAGCGTGCCAATCTATGTAGAAAGGAAGGAGGTACACAAAGTTATCAAATTTGCATTGCAAAATACATAGTTTCTGTCTGACCAGCTACTTGTCTTCTATCTTCCTGTGAAAGTACTACAAAAGCAACAAAAACTTATGTGGTAACTTTCATGGTTTTTCAGTCCCTCTTTTTGTGAAAAGTAATATTGTCTAAGTAGATAGTGAGTATTAATGTAACAATACTGTCTTTTGAATGGAAACTAAAAACACATTTTACCAGATTAAAGTAAGCCTATACAAGAAGCTCTATTCTGTGTGGAAAGGTTGGCCCTGTTTGCAATAATGCATCATATCTTCAAGGAATAGAAAAGGAAACTTAAACAAATAGTTGATCTGAGAAGACAGAAAAATTCATTGGTATTAATGTGAAGGAGAAGGAACAATCAGAAATAAATCTTCATTTTAAATGAAGTAAGGGAAGGCATCATCACAAAATATAACACTGGTGTATAATAACTGAATTTAATGTTCTTTTTTTAAAAAAATCCTGTTCTTAATGATTTATATGTATCCGTCTTGCTTTAACATTGTACAACTTGAAGGTAGATAATGGGAGGTACAAAGGTGAAGTTCTGGGAGAGAGATTTCAATTGAGTTTGAAAGGTGCAAAAGACAGTGCTTTATAGGGCTTTTTTTAATCATTCCTCTCCCCGGCTTTTGTTTCTAATAGAGGCATTTAAAAGACTTGCTTTCTATTTATGTCATGAAATTAATAGTTTAGTTAAGTTGATAAAGTCATTGATCTTCCATTTTACTTAGAGGAAAGTACTGTTAGTAGCGCAGGCATACAATAATTTCTAGAGTGAAGTTTTGCCACCTAGTGGCGAGAAGATTTTAAGCTTACATGTCAACATATGATGAAAACACTTGGAGAACTTTCTATTTGGTGTGTTTTCTTTCCTTCCATTTTCGAAGTTACTGCCTTAAGAAGGAAGGGTATACGCAGAGTAGTAACATTGTAAAAGTAGTGTTCTGCAGAATTGGAATCTGTAAGATCATCAAAAAACTTCTTATACTGTTGTCACAATTACTTAATAAAGTTGAAACAGAAATACACACATAAAACTTTATTTTAGAAGCATGATTAATTAATCTAATGTAAAACCACAACCAATTCTGAATTTACTGCAGTATACTGCTGATTTTACTGCCCCAAATAAGTTAGGTGGTACTTAAATAAATCCTGATATTAGACTGGTGAAGGGAAGAAATCTGTTACAGTTTGTGCATATTTTGCCAATAACAACCTTTAACACATAGATACATTACTCTAAATTTCAGTTGAAAATAAATTGAGCTAGTAACCACTGCTTTTTTCATAGTAGGCTTTGGGTGGGAAAATTAATTTGCACATAAATTTAGTTACTCATATCACTTCCAGTAGCATGAAGGTACAGTGACAGAACTATGATTGTGCAGGGGATTATTTTAATCCAGTAAAGTTGTCTTCAGTGTATTTCTTAAGATCTTAGTATGTAGAAATGATTGAGATGTGCTATTTTGGAACAGCAATTAGAATATACTCAGATGACGGTTTAATTCTTGATTTAAAAAAAAAAAAGTCATATGCTTATCTTTTTTTTCTTCATTAGGTGTTGTCCAAGGAATAATAACTGGAATAAGAGGTCTGGGCAATGGCCTGGGACCAGCACTGTATGGCTTTATTTTCTTTCTCTTTCATGTGGAGCTCAATGAATTGCCACCTGATCAGACTTCTGAAAAAAAGGCAATGCAAGATCGCAGTGATGAGGTAAGTTTTAATATTTGCTGTGAAGTTTGCAGTGATGCTCTGATCTCTTCAGCTACAATTTCATTGCTTTTTCAAAATACTATGAACAGACTTTTCAGAGAGATGACCATCTCTTAGATTGCCTTTAAGCTGTTTAAGAACAGATTAGCTGAATATGTAAACAACTGGTGGCTGTTACTGTGGAAACAAGTGTTTGTTGTTCATCCCTGAGTCTGTGCATCTTCCCAGATATTAACTGTAACCAGGGCTTGAACATATTGCTTGCTGCTGTACATCTGGTGAGGAGGTCCGTAATTTGTTCAAGCAAACTGAAAAGAGCTTTAGAGTAAAGGGGCAAAGACACTCTTTTTCTTGTACAAAAAGGAAACTGTAGCAGAATAGGGGAGAACCTTATCACAATTTCAGGTTTTCAAGAGCTTTGTCATGCTTCCACTAGTTAAAATTTAAACCATGAACTCAGTTCTTTTAAATGATCAAGAACATAAGCTTTTCTTAGGGGAAAGGAGTCTGTTGGCACTTTGACCTTGTACACACATTTCTGTTACAAGTAATGTCAGTATGTTCTGTTACTTTAAGAATATCCATGTGGGTTTTTTTGTTGAAGAAGCCCAGATGTATTACAGTGGAGCAACTGACTATTCCAGTAAGTTATAAATGAGTCAAAACTTCTGTTGTGGAATTTTCTAAAGCTTGCAGTAGAAGAAATTCCTGCACTGAAGCCTAGTGTATGAGCTTCCTTATAAAATAATGATTTTTCTAAGCTCTAAGTCTAAATTAAACTGTTGTTTCAGACATCCTTGTTTTCTTGAAAACCTGCTTAATAAATAAGTAGATATTTTTCTAGTTAGCAGTACAGCAAAATTAGTAAGTATTTGCAAAATTAAGATTGCTTTTTATTTTAATTTCAGTGGGACAGCTTTTATGTTTAATTACGTATGTACTCATAAGCTTTGTTAAATGTCTGTAATTACATATCTCCCTGTTAATAGTTCCCGGGTGCCTAACACTTAAAACTATAACTCGGGAACATAACAATACTTTTTTTTTTCCTACTAATTCTTATGTTCAAGTCTAATATAACAGTGGGAGAGAACTCCACAATTTGAATATTATATAGCTTTAAAAATTGGTCGAAGTAAAGTAAGTGAGAGTGAAAACCAGCCAACACACCAAGATTGGACAAGGAAACTAGCAAATGTGTAGAAGCCTATCTTACAACACTAGTACTAATACCTTGCATTTGCAAAACCCATATGCAAGCTACCTGTCTCTCGATTTTGTTCTGTGTTTTAAATTGGTAACTAGGAGTTGCTTTTCAGATACACGTAGTTTGAAAAATACTAATAACAAGTTTAAATGGTGAAGTACCTTGTTTTAAAAGGTTACTGGATGTCTGTAGAACTGCAGTTAACTGATAAAATGTCTTTTAGCCTATGACAAGCATTGTTAATTTTTTTTGACGTAACAGTGCATTGAGAATGCACAGTTATTGTGCTGAACCTTGATCAAACCCAATGTGCTATTGAGGTGAATTAAAACCAGTTCTTCCTCCTTTGTTTCCACTACTGTAATACTGGGTGTTAGTGCAAGGAAATAGATTAAGTTGTTATCAGAAATAGGTTATTTATATAGGTATTGTTAAAATTATTAGCGTGAAGGATAAATTGGTTTGTGTAACTTTTGACACATTTTACTTTGAGAGAAAGCCATTTAAAAAGAATATTTAACTTAACTAATGAAAGCTGGTTATCGTCATAATTTAGAATTTTACCTTTCAGATGTAAAGTGTTCTGTGTTCACCGGTGGACAGAATGCTAAAACAAATTGTTAGATATAATGGTTTTGTAAACCTTCATATTCAAACAATGATGACAACTGAAATTTGCATCCAGACTTTCCTATCTAAGGTGTAGAGTAAATGGAGGAGAAAACATTGTAGTGGTAATTCCTGGGGGTTGTTTTTTTTAAACAGCTCAAACTTCTTTTTTTTTCTTTTTTTGACTTGCCTTTAAGTATTCATTTATGTTACTCTTGAGTACTAAGAGAACTAGAGGAACAGGATTTTACTGAATATCACTTTTTTTTTTCTCGTGGGAGGGCTGCAATGTTACCATGGGTCACACCTGTGATTTTCTTCCATCAAGGAAAACATCTGGTGCACCAATTCAAGAAAGGTTGTGTATGTGCTCTGCAGAGCATAAATAGTAGAAGTTAAGCATATCTGTCTTAATTCCCATTTAAATAACTGTTTTCGAACCTAGAGAGCCTAAAGAGGAGAGTGAGGTTGCACAGGGCACCCTTACAGCAAACAGTACATTCATAGGCTGTGTTTGGAGAGTAGTAATAACACTTGGCAATGCAATGAGCAAGGACTGCATTTCAAAGCTTCTTACTCCGTTCAGTGAAACTGCAATAGTGGAATATTCAAAAGCTGCTTAGGTAAATCAGCTGTTATACTACAAATGAGCATATTAGTATGTGGAAACTTATTACATTCTTTAAGTACTTGTGGGCTTAGCAGCACTTGAAGACTTCGGTAATGTTGTTTATATAAATTCTATTAATATGATTATATACTTTAAATTTAGAGATCATCAGCTGAAAAATTAGGCCTCTGCTTGTAGCAAGAGTTGAAGCAAGGAAAATATCCATTTGCAGTATGCTTAATTTCAGATACTTTCCCACTTCATATTAGAATAACTTCCTGCCTTTCATTTGGTAGAAAAGTAGTGCACTGGATTGACAAATTTCATCTTGTGGGTTTTGTTTGGTTTTAGTTCACAAAAATACAGAAAAGTTGTTTAAGATTTAAAAAAAAATAAAATTGGAGGATTGCTACACTGTCTTTTGTAGAGTTTTGTCATCAGACTTGGCTGGTTTAAAATGAGTCTTATCACCTTTCTGGTGTTTGTTTTTAATTGTGGTCATGAAATGTAAGTTGTATTTTAAATTTTAAAATAAACTGCTTAGAAGCAAAAGAGAATAACTCCAAAGACCAAGTTATCATACATGCCAGCAACCTATCTGTGCAGTGAGAACAGTATGTACTGCATAGCCTGCCTTTCCTCACTCATGTGTTAGTTTTTTGGGATGTTTGTTTATTCAGCTAACTTGATTCTAAAGTTTGCCACCTGTGGAAGCAAGTGGAAAACGTGAATTTAAGTGAAAAATTTATTGAGCATTTGTACTTCTGGATGTTGAAAACCCTATTAATCTTCACAGGAGTCTTGCTGATTTAATAGGCATGCTGCCTAAAGAAAAAAATATTACAAAGAAGCATTGGTCAATGTCTATTTCATCTGCAGGGCAGTCCTGTTGTCAGTTGATAGTTTGTGCATATTTCTGTTTCTTAGATCACTGTGCAGACCAGAAAATTCATGTTGCAGTGAGCATATGAACTAGTTCGCATAAACTTTATAGTCACTATAAATACATCTTCCACTATCTCCCGTCTTAATGGTATATTTCTTAATGCAGAAGTCAACGTCTCAAACTTCATGAATTCTTTGATGTGCTTGTTTCCCCGCAGAGATCAATCGTTCCTGGTCCACCCTTCCTGGTTGGAGCATGCATTGTTCTTCTGGCTTTTCTAGTCGCCTTATTTATTCCTGAGCACAGCATAGCCAACAGTGCCAGAAAACACAGCAACAGCATCAGCAGTACTCTAAGTAACAGCCTAGACCGAAGTAGTGAAGAGGACGTTGAACCATTGCTGCAAGATAGCAGTGTATGAAGGCTAACTTCCGAGGAGACTATGGAAAAAATTCATGCACTGGATTGTGCCTCTGGAAGTTTGATGGGACGTACAGAGTATCTGGCCTCTGAAAGGAAGACAGCTGTGTACAAGGGAAGGTCAGATGCTGTATGTTACTTGAGGTTGATACAATACTTGCAGGAGTGTTTGTTCAGTGTGGCAGGTGACAACTGGGTGTGATTCTACCCGATATTAGACTGCAAATGCTAGGTCAAATCCTGGTGTTGAGTAGAAACCTGAATATACAGACACAGTGGAATTTTTTTTGAAGTTTGAATGTTCTGTTCCCAAAGTTGTATACAAAATAATCAGGTTTGAGGCAGAACAGTTTCTGCCACCAGTGTTAAAGGTTGTTTTGCCTTTCTTAGCCTTTTATCTGCATGTATGCCACAGGTAGCCCTCAAAATGTGAGGGGGACTGATGTATGTGATTTGGGTATCTGAAATAGTGGTTATCAATAAAAGTAACTACATTTTCTGAAGATGCGTTCCCAAATACTGTTTAGTAACAAGAAGTCCAGTAGTTACCAGAAAGCATTGATGAAACTGAGATCACTTCTGAGGGTGTATGACACATGACAGTCATTACCCATAAATGAAGGTCATATTAAAGTCTTAAACCCATGTTCCAGAACAGTCAGTTCTGAGCAGTTAAAGCAAATTCAGATGGCACCTGAGAGCACCGGTCACATTGATGTTTTGCTGATTAAAAAATAGAATTTTAATTATAAAATGAGCAGTGTCAGAAATATGGACACTCCTGACTCAGAGGCAGGAAAACCAGTGGGTGCCAGAGTAGTTTACATCAAGAAATATACATATTTATTGCATTTCGTCACTTTATCTGTCATATGAAATAATCTTTCCTATTAATTCTTTTCACCTCTGCCTTAACTGCTACATAGTGTTCAGTTATTAATCATATTTAGCCTTTGTATCAGTGTCTTACCTGCTGAATCTCATGGATATATTCATATCAAATTTCCTTTCTAAAAGATGGCTCAAAGGAGTTATGAATGGCTACAAATGTGCTAATTTTTAGAGACATTTTATGAAAAATAAAGATTTATATGTATTTTGCTGCAATGTAAATGGACCATTAAACCCAACTTTAATGAAGTAGTGCTATGAATGTTTTATATGTATGCAATATATGTAGATATTTGTAAGAAGTTTTAATTTTTCAGATGGGGTGCTGTGTAAACCATGTATTTATAAATGTAATGAGGGTACTGACAGATATACAGTTTTTTAAAAGGATTGTGTATTGACTGAACAAACTTTAAAAATATATATTTTGAAACTTATTCCACAGAGATAACAAACTTTTCATACTATGCAGTATGGTTTTTAAGTTAATAAGCTTCCTAATGCATAATAAATCTACATCTTAAGCTTTCTAGGTTTTATGTGTTTTCTTCCAAATTTCACTATTGTGTCTTCCCTGCTTCAGAACAGAAGCGGTTTAATCCTAGTGCTGGATCACAGTACCTGAATTCCTATTGTACTGCTGTGTTGTGTCTGTGTCATCAAGCATGGTGAAAAGCATGCTTTTCTCAGAAGTCCATTTGGTGTCTGACATGGTGTCTACTGGGGTAGAGAAGTGGAAAGAGTGAAAGGGAGTCAGTTGTAAAAAAAAAAAAAAAAAAAAAAAAAACCAAAAAAAAAAAAAACACCTGACTGCTGATCTGAATAGTTCTACAGAATCAAGATGCTTTTTCTGATGGGGCTTAGGTGGTGTTTTTACTTTGAATTACTTGGAGTCCAAGCCTGGGCTTTTATGCTGGATATTTTATTTTTGCTGCAGGCCAGACTACAGTCAAGTAGGTTTTGCGTGATCCCAGTGTAGAATGTCTTAAACTTGATATGGAACTTAAGAGAGCATACAGTATGTTAGTTTTAAAAGTAGTGAGTGTCAAATTCATTACTGATAATAGCATTCCAGCAATGGATCAAATATGAATTTTTATAGTAGAATCACAGGATAGTTGGTGTTACAAGGGGACTCTAAAGATCACAAGGCATGGACATCTTTCACTAGATCAGATTGCTCAGAGCCCTGTCCAACCTGACCTTGAATGCTTTCAGGGATGGGGAACCTACCACCTCTCTGTGTCCAACCTAAACTTACCCTTTTCAGTTTAAAGCTGTCGCCCTTTATCCTGTCATTACAGGCCCTGGTAAAACATATCTCTCTCTTTCTTACAAGCCCCGTTTGTATATTGAAAGGATCTCTCCAGAGCTTTCTGTTCTCCAGGCTGAACAACCCCAACTCTCTCAGCCTGTGCTCATAAGAGAGGTGCTCCAGCCCTCTGATCATCTTTGTGGCTCTCTGGACCCTCTCTAACAGGTCCTTATCTGTCCTGTGCTGGGAACCCAGAGCCAGATGCAAAAAAATATTTTGAGCATGCACCTACACTAGTATATATTTATAAATTCCATTAATGTACTGCTGTACTAATAAAGTATAATATAAAAAAATAAATGAAAAAATGTAAGATACAGATTAAGTAAACAATTTAAAAATATTTTTATTAGTGTTACAAAGTAACTTTCTGCTCTCACTAGAAAATTAGTAACTAAGTGATGCTGTGGAATGTGCTTCATTATTTTTTTACAATCTTGGTATAACACTGCCATACAGAGATTCAGCCGTCTGGTTCTAAGTTCAGTTTATTTTGACACTTGGTTTTAATGGCTGTCATTGCTGAAAAAGATAGCTCACAAAGATATATAGATCCAAATGGAAGAATGGATAGTTATTAAATAGGCTCTTTTATCAATACAATGCACCAATTATGCAAAGGTGTTTGAAATTCATCTAGTAAGTTTCCATCTTGCCTCATGTCGATCAGTTTTTCTTGCAAGCTAACTGGAAGGTCTTGAATTTTTGTGGGGTTTTTTTTTTAACAAATATTTTGAAAACCCACTAAAAGTCTTCATTTGAAAGATCTTTAAACAGGCTAGAAAATTGTTTCTGAGTTTAAGTGTCGAGGTATGGAGTTTTTGTAGGTGATAGTTTTGCACCACTTTTTGCAACAAAATCACGTGATGGTGGAAGCATTTCCGAACTTCTTTGTTTATTCAAATCTTCTGCAATGTTTTCTATGGAATTTTGTGAAGTACTAGATGGAGTATCACTTGACTTCAAACATAGCTGAAAAAACTTCTAAAGGTCTGTCTTAGTATTCTGGGTAGTTATTTTTTCAATGCTGTGCTGGCCTGGTGGCTTCATACTATTATTAGCTAACACCTAAAGGCACAACATACGCTTAAACTGAGGTTCATTATTAGCAACGGTGAATTTAATTTGTATTTCCAATATACGTCTTAAAATTTTTCAGGTTTTTTGTCCAACTTGCTCAAAACTGATTAGATTATCGTTGGTGACAACAAGCAACAGCAAGCATACCCTCTTGCACCTTTGGTGTGGGAGTGTCCTGGTTCCGGTGGGGATAGGGTTAATTCTCCCCAAGAGACAGTATTCCATGCCATGTGAGCCACGCCCTCACTGAGCTGCCGGGGGAGGGGTCAGGAAGTCACCTCTTATAAGCGAGCTGGGGCGTCCCGGGCAGGGTGGTCGGGGAGCGGCGGTTCCGTAATCGGGTTTCTATATTCCTTTGTTTGTGGTGGTGTTGCTGTTTTTTCTCGTTCCCTCTGCTGTTCTGTTAAACTGCCTTTGTCTCAACCCAGGAGTTTTGCCTTTTTCTTCTGTTTTGTCCCATATTGGGAAGATCTGAGTGAGCGGCACGTGGTTCTTTGTTGCCATCTGAGGCTAAACCACAACAGTCCTTTTTGGCGCCCAACGTGGGGCACGAAGGGTTGAGATAACGACAGAATCCAACTAGAGCTTGTAAAACCGAATTTGTTGTATGCGTTTATTTTATTAGGTAAATAGTCGCTGGTCACCACGTTGCTTGGTTTGTTCTCATGGCTGTGTTATGTAAATTCCTATATGGTTTATGTACTCCCTGCGATCATATTTGCTACTTCTGGGAGGGGGATGAGGATTATCATTTTACTGTCCTGTGCGATATTGGCATATGATATGATAACATCACTTGTTAGACACTTAGTTTGGGGCGTTTATGTGGTATTGCTGTCTTGTCCATCCATCAGGCACCGTCTCTCAGAATTTATTAATAATTATACCCAGTCTATAGGGGAAACAGGGGGGGACACCTTCCCCAGCTTTGAGAATTTTGAATATCCTTGGGATGCTCAAACCAGCATGTTCCGAGTGTTATGTCTGCTGAATATGTTCCAGCTCCTGTTCAGGGTTAAACAGCTATTTAAGACTACCACCCAGAGATCTGCTCCGAGGCAGGATAGTCAGGGGTGGCATGGCATGTGGGAGAACATGGGCAGGTACCTAGAGAACTTCTCGCCTCCAATGGTCTGGGACTTCACCCCTGAACAATTACAGGACCCTGATAGAGTAGCAGACTATCTAAAGGGAAAATGCTGTGGCCTCTCTGTGCCTCCAGAGAGGCACAACTCACCGCACTGTGCTGGGCCCTGGCCAGTATCTACCAGGCACTGCTCAGTGTTATGCAGCACCCTCAGGAGAAAGAGACCAGACCAACAGGCGCTGCGGCTCCTGCGGCCCCTGCGGCAGGCACTGCAGCTCCTGCGGCCGGCACTGCAGCTGGCACTGCGGCTACTCCAACCCCGGTGGCAGGCGCTGTGGCTCCTGTGGCCCTTGCGGCAGGCACTGCGACAGCCACTGCCGCTACTCCAACCCCGGTGGCAGGCACTGCGACAGCCACTGCCGCTACTCCAACCCCGGTGGCAGGCGCTGCGGCTCCTGCGGCCCCTGCAGCAGGCGCTGCGACAGCCACTGCCGCTACTCCAACCCCGGTGGCAGGTGCTGCGGCTCCTGCAGCCCCTGCAGCAGGCGCTGCGACAGCCACTGCCACTACTCCAACCCCGGTGGCAGCCACTGCCGCTGAACCAGGAAACCAACTCCTGCCAGTTTCAGTTGCTCCCATACAGAAGAAGAAATAGACAAAGAAATCAGTTCGCTTAGTAAGAGATGACGATGAACCAGGGCCATCACAAGGACAGGAGGAAGGGGCAGAACCAGAGATAATTAACCGATCCCTATCCTTGAGTGAGCTGCGGGATATGCGGAAAGATTTTAGCCGACTTTCAGGTGAGCACATTGTCACCTGGCTGCTTCGGTGTTGGGATAACGGGGCCAGTAACCTGGAATTAGAGGGTAGGGAAGCCAGGCAGCTGGGATCCCTGTCTAGGGAAGGTGGCATTGACAAGGCAATTGGAAAGAAGACCCAAGCCCTCAGCCTCTGGAAACGACTCCTGTCAGGCGTGAGGGAGAGGTACCCCTTCAGTGAAGATGTTGTATGTCAACCAAGCAAGTGGACCACCATGAAAAGAGGTATCCAGTACCTGAGAGAACTAGCCTTGCGGGAGATGATTTATTATGACTTGGACAATGCAGACTTACACACAGACCCTGATGAGGTGCAATGCACAAGGCCCATGTGGCGGAAGTTTGTACGGAGCGCACCATCATCATATGCCAACTCACTGGCAGTGGTGGAATGGAAAGGCGAAGAGGGACCAACGGTGGATGAGGTGGCTGGCCGGCTCCGGTGATATGAAGAAAGTCTCTCTTCCCCCCTTGTCTCAGCTGTGGAGAAACTGTCCCGGAAGGTCCAGCAACTTGAAGAGAATATGTCCTACTCCCCACCTGTACGGGCCAGCATCTCAGCTATTAGGAGCAGGCATTTCCCCACTCAAGAAACAGAGTACAGAGGGTACACACCACAAGGCACCCTGTGGTTCTACCTGTGTGACCATGGAGAGGACATGAGGAAGTGGGATGGACAACCTACTTCAATCCTGCGGACACGGGTACAGGAGTTGCAAGGAAGGACAACCACAAAAGGGGATCCCTCCAGGAAAAGTGCCGCCCCGGTTTCCAGCGAGCAGTTCCCCAGACAGAGCAGAAGGCCTGATCTTGCTTCTGATCCTCTTGAAGGAACCTCCAAGTCATTTCCGCAAGAAGTGAGTACCGGATGCTATGACCAGTATTAGAGGGGCCCTGCCTCCAGCCAGGTGGAGGAAAGGGACAACCAGGTTTATTGGACAGTGTGGATTCGATGGCCTGGCACATCAGACCCACAGGAGTGTAAGGCTCTAGTGGACACAGGAGCACAGTGCACTCTGATACCATCAAGCTATAGGGGGCAGAACCCATTTGTATTTCTGGGGTCACAGGGGGATCCCAAGGGTTGACTGTATTGGAGGCTGAAGCGAAGCCTAACTGGGAATGAGTGGCAAAAGCATCCCGTTCTGACTGGCCCAGAAGCTCTATGTATCCTTGGTATAGATTATCTCAGGAAAGGGTATTTTAAGGACACAAAGGGGTATCGGTGGGCCTTTGGCATAGCTGCTTTGGAGACGGAGGAAGTTAAACAGTTGTCTACCTTGCCTGGTCTCTCAGAGGACTCTTCTGTTGTGGGGTTGTTGAGGGTCAAAGAACAGCAGGTGCCAATTGCTACCACAATGGTGCATCGGCGACAGTATCGCACTAATCGAGACTCTCTGATTCCCATCCATGAGCTGATTCGTCAACTAGAGGTTCAAGGAGTGATCAGTAAGACTCACTCACCCTTTAACAGGCTGGTGCAAAAATCTAATGGAGAGTGGAGGCTAACTGTAGACTATCGTGGCCTGAATGAAGTCACACCACCGCTGAGCGCTGCTGTGCCGCACATGCTAGAACTCTAGTATGAACTGGAGTCCAAGGCAGCCAAGTGGTATGCCATGACTGATACAGCGAATGCATTCTTCTCAATCCCTTTGGCAGCAGAGTGCAGGCCACAGTTTGCTTTCACTTGGAGGGGCATCCAGTACACCTGGAATCGAGTGCCCCAGGGGTGGAAACACAGCCCCACCATTTGCCATGGACTGATCCAGACTGCATTGGAACAGGGTGAAGCTCCAGAACATCTGCAATATATTGATGACATCATCGTATGGGGAAACACAGCAGAATAAGTTTTTGAGAAAGGGAATAAGATAGTCCGAATCCTTCTGAAAGCTGGTTTTGCCATAAAACGAAGTAAGGTCAAGGGACCTGTGCAGGAGATCCAGTTTTTAGGAATAAAATGGCAAGATGGATGCTGTCAGATCCCAATGGATGTGATCAACAAAATAGCAGCTATGTCTCCACCAACTAGTAAAAAGGAAACACAAGCTTTCTTAGGCATTGTGGGTTTTTGGAGAATGCATATCCCAAATTACAGTCTAATTGTAAGCCCTCTGTACCAAGTAACCTGGAAGAAGAACGATTTTAAATGGGGTCCTGAGCAACGACAAGCTTTTGAACAAATCAAACAGGAAATAGTCCATGCAGTGGCCCTGGGGCCAGTCCGGGCAGGACAAGATGTTAAAAACGTGCTCTATACCGCAGCCGGGGAGAATGGCCCTACCTGGAGCCTCTGGCAGAAGGCACCAGGGGAGACCCGAGGTCGACCCCTAGGGTTTTGGAGTCGGGGATACAGAGGATCCGAAGCACGCTACACTCCAACAGAAAAAGAGATATTAGCAGCATATGAAGGGGTTCGAGCTGCTTTGGAAGTGGTTGGTACAGAAGCGCAGCTCCTTTTAGCACCTCGACTGCCGGTTCTGGGTTGGATGTTCAAAGAAAGGGTCCCCACCACACATCATGCAACTGATGCTACATGGAGTAAGTGGATTGCACTGATCACACAGTGAACTCGAATGGGAAATCCCAGTCGCCCAGGAATTCTGGAAGTGATCATGGACTGGCCGGAAGGCAAGGATTTTGGGATGTCACCAGAGGAGGAGGTGACGCGTGCGGAGGAGGCCCCACCATATAATAAACTGCCAGAAAATGAGAAGAAATATGCCCTGTTCACTGATGGGTCCTGCTGGATTGTGGGAAAGCATCGAAAGTGGAAGGCTGCTGTGTGGAGTCCTACACGACAAATTAATTGCAGAAGCCAGTGAAGGACAAGGTGAATCGAGCCAGCTGGCAGACATGACAGCGATTCAGCTGGCTTTGGACATTGCTGAGCAAGAAAAATGGCCAGTACTTTCTCTCTACACTGACTCCTGGATGGTGGCAAACGCTCTGTGGGGGTGGTTATAGCAGTGGACGCAGGGCAACTGGCAGCGCAGAGGCAAACCCATCTGGGCTGCTGAATTATGGCAAGATATTGCTGCCTGGATAGAGAACCTGGTTGTGAAAGTACGCCACGTAGATGCCCATGTACCAAAGAATCGGACCACGGAGGAACATCAGAACAACCAGCAGGTGGATCGGGCTGCTAGGATTGAAGTGGCTCAGGTGGATCTGGACTGGCAACATAAGGGTGAACTATTTATAGCTCGGTGGGCCCATGACACCTCAGGCCATCAAGGCAGAGATGCGACATATAGATGGGCTCGTGACCGAGGGGTGGACTTGACCATGGACGCTATTGCACAGGTCATCCATGAATGTGAGACATGCGCTGCAATCAAGCAAGCCAAGCGTTTGAAGCCCCTTTGGTATGGAGGACGATAGTCGAAATATAAATATGGGGAGGCCTGGCAGATTGATTATATCACACTGCCACAAACCCGTCAAGACAAGCGCTACGTGCTCACAATGGTGGAAGCAACCACTGGATGGCTGGAAACATACCCTGTGCCCCATGCCACTGCCCGGAATACTATCCTGGGCCTTGAAAAGCAAGTCCTGTGGCGACATGGTACCCCAGAGAGAACTGAGTCGGACAACGGGACTCATTTCCGAAACAGCCTCATAGACACCTGCGCCAAAGAGCATGGTATTGAGTGGGTATATCACATCTCCTATCACGCACCAGCCAGAACGATACAATGGATTGTTAAAAACTACACTGAGAGCAATGGGTGGTGGCACCTTAACATTGGGATGCACATTTAGCAAAGGCTACCTGGCTAGTTAACACCAGGGGATCTACAAATCGGGCTGGCCCTGCCCAATCAAAACTTGCACGTACCGTAGAAGGGGATAAAGTCCCCGTAGTGCACATGAAGAATATGCTAGGGAAGACAGTCTGGGTTAGTCCTGCCTCAGGCAAAGGCAAACCCATCCGTGGGATTGCTTTTGCCTAAGGACCTGGGTGCACTTAGTGGGTGATGCTGAAGGATGGGGAAGTCCGACGTGTACCTTATGGGGATTTGATTTTGGGTGAGAATAGCCAATGAATCAAATTGTGTGTTGTTGATTGTTAAGTAACACTGTCACTGTATGTCCTTGTTACTATAATTGCTGTTAGCTGTACTATATTAGGAATCACCCAAATTAAGGACAGATGGACTCTGATGAAAAACTGAGTAAAGCACAGCAGTGATGGGATCAGAACTGACATCAGCAGTTGGCGCCCAGCGACTTCCTCAAGATCTACATCTTCAGCCCATGGACTGGGTGTGCGTGAGCCACGCCGGGTACACCAGTCACAGGCTCCGAAAATACAGCATGCAACAGGCCAGCACCACACACCATCTCACCTGCCCTGAGAGACTGTTCTAACAGATGGAGCCCAAAGCTGTGGATTGAATGAACTCGCCAGACACTTTGGAAAGATGGCCCATAAATTAAGGACATTATATCTGCATGAATATATATATAAGTATGTGCATATATATATATGTGTGACAGGGGAAAGCAGTGGCAATTCATTGGAACCCGTAAGATCTGGGCATGGCAAAAATGGTATGGAATAAGGGGTGGATAATATCCTGGTTCAGGCGGGGATAGGGTTAATTCTCCCCAAGAGACAGTATTCCATGCCATGTGAGCCACGCCCTCACTGAGCTGCCGGGGGAGGGGTCAGGAAGTCACCTCTTATAAGCGGGCTGGTGCGTCCCGGGCAGGGTGGTCGGGGAGCGGTCGGGGAGAGGTGGTTCCATAATCGGGTTTCTATATTCCTTTGTTTGTGGTGGTGTTGCTGTTTTTTCCTGTTCCCTCTGCTGTTCTGTTAAACTGCCTTTGTCTCAACCCAGGAGTTTTGCCTTTTTCTTCTGTTTTGTCCCGTAATGGGAAGATCTGAGCGAGCGACACGTGGTTCTTTGTTGCCATCTGAGGCTAAACCACGACAGGGAGCAATTGCAAGAAACGTGATATTTTTTTGAGCCCAGCCCTGGAAAAAGTGAAAAAAGGTTGGTCTGAGGATGAAGTCACCAGGAAAGCACAGAGAACCAAGGTTTATGGGATGATGAAAGTGTTTTCCAGAGACAGTGAGAACAAGCAACATCTTTCCCTCCTGGCACCTTCAGTGTGGGAGCAATCACTGGACATATTGACATTTTGGAGCCTGCCCTGTGAAGACGGGAAAAAAGGTGGTTTTACAAACACGATTAACAGGAAAGCACAGGACCCCAGTGTTTGTGGGATGATGAAAGCAGTTACTGGAAGCAGAACAAGTTGTTTTTCTGCTGGTACCATAGTTGTACAAGCAATCGCTGGGCATTGGATATTTTGGACACTGCCCCTGGGGAGAGTGAGAAAAGGTGGTTTTCAAGTGAAAATTGCCAGGAAATTGTGGAGCCCAAATATTTCCAGGGTGATGAAAACTGTCCAAGACAGAGTGAAATCAAACAACAGTTTTCCCTCCTGGCACCACCATTGTGCGACCAATCTCTGGACATTTCCTTATTGTTGAGTCTGCACTTTGGGAGAGTCAAAACAGTTAGGTATGAGGATAACATTAACAAGAAAGAGTAGAGGCCCAAGGTTTGTGGAGTGATCAATCCATTTTCCGGAGAGAGTTAGAACAAGAAAAATTACTCCTGCCAGGCACCTTATGTGTCGGAGCAATCCCTGCACGGTTGGTATTTTGAGCCCTGTGCAGGGGACAGTGAGAAAAGATGGTTTTGAGGTGAAAATAACAAGGAAATTGTGGACTGCATTGTTTCTAGGATGATGAAAGAGGTTCCCAAAGGGAGTGAGAGCAAGCAACACTTTTCCCTCCTGGCATGTTACGTGTCTGAGCAATATCTGGACGTTTGCTATTTGTGAGCCCTGTCACTTGGAGAGACAAAGCAGGTGGTTTAGAGGATAACGTCAATGGAAAGCACAGAGCCCTAAGCATTGTGGGGCGATGGATGTGGCTCCCAGAGACTGACAGAACAAGCAACAGATTTCTCTCCTGGCACTTTATGTGTGGGATCAGTCTCTGGTCTGTTGCGATTTCTGAGCCCTGTCATTGGGCGAGTCAAATCAGGTGGTTCTCAGGAAGACATCGAGAAAAAAGTGCAGGGCCCTTGTGTTTGTGGGGTGATGAAAGAGGTTCGCAGAGGGAGTGAAAGCAAGCAGGAGTTTTCCCTCCTGGCCCCTCTGTTATGTAAGTAATCACCGGACTTTTGCTGATTTTGAGTCCAGCCATTGGGAGAGTCAAATCAGGTGGGTTCGAGGGGAAGGTCAACAAGAAAGCGCTGACTCCGCAGGTTTGTGGGGTGATGAAAGAGGATCCCAGAGGGAGTGAGAGCAAGCAGAATTTTTCTATCCTGGCACCTGACATGTCCGAGCAATCTCTGGGCGTGTGCTATTTGTGAGCCGTGTCACTGGGAGAGTCAAATCAGGTGGGTTCGAGGGGAACATCAACAAGAAAGCGCTGGCTCCCCAGGTTTGTGGGGTGATGAAAGAGGCTCCCAGAGGAGTGGCTCCCAGAGAGAGTGAGAAAAGGCAACAGATTTCCCTCCTGGCACTTTTTGTGTGGGATCTGTCTCTTGTCTGCTGCGATTTCAGAGCCCTGTCATTGGGCGAGTGAAATCAGGTGGTTTTCAGGAAGACATGGAGATAAAAGTGCCGTGTCCTGGTGTTTTTTGGGGGGGATGAAAGAGGTTCCCAGAGGGAGTGAAGCAAGCAGAAGTTTTCTATCCATGTACCTGACATGTCCGAGCAATCTCTGGGCGTGTGCTATTTGTGAGCCCTGTCACTGGGAGTATCAAATCAGGGGGATTTGAGGAAGACATCGAGATAAAAGTGCCGTGTCCTTATGTTTGTGGGGGGATGAAAGAGGTTCCCAGAGCGAGTGAGAGCAAGCAACAGTTTTCCCTCCTGGCACCCTACGTATCCGAGCAATCTCTGGGCGTTTGCTATTTGTGAGCCCTGTCACTGGGAGAGTCAAATCAGGTGGTTTAGAGGATAACGTCAACGGAAAGCACAGAGTCCTAAGTGTTGTGGGGCGATGGAAGCGGCTCCCAGAGAGAGTGAGAACAAGCAACAGCTATTCCTCCAGACACTTTGTGTGTGGGATCAGTCTCTGGTCTGCTGCGATTTCAGAGCCCTGTCATTGGGCAAGTGAAATCAGGTGGTTTTCAGGAAGACATCGAGATAAAAGTGCCGTGCCCTTATGTTTGTGGGGGGATGAAAGAGGTTCCTAGTGGGAGTGAGAGCAAGCAACAATTTTTCGCTCCTGGCACCTGACATGTCTGAGCAATCTCTGGGCGTGTGCTATTTGTGAGCCCTGTCCCTGGGAGAGTCAAATCAGGTGTTTTAGAGGAAAACGTCCGCGGAAAGCACAGAGTCCTAAGCATTGTGGACCAACGGATGTGGCTCCCATTCAGTGACAGAACAAGCAACAGTTATTCCTACTGAAACTTTATGTGTGGGATCAGTCTCTGGTCTGTTGCAATTTCTGAGCCCTGTCACTGGGAGAGTCAAATCAGATGGTTTAGAGGATAACGTCCACGGAAAGCACAGAGTCCTAAGCATTGTGGGGCGATGGATGTGGCTTCCAGAGAGTGACAGAACAAGCAACAGATATTACTCCTGGCACTATGTCTGGGGGATCAGTCTCTGGTCTGTTGCAATTTCTGAGCCCTGTCATTGGGCGAGTCAAATCAGGTGGTTTTGAGGAAGACATCGAGAAAAAAGTGCAGGGCCCTTGTGTTTCTGGGGTGATGAAAGAGTTTCGCAGAGGGAGTGAAAGCAAGCAGGAGTTCTCCCTCCTGGCCCCTCTATTATGTAAGTAATCACCGGAATTTTGCTGATATTGAGTCCAGCCATTGGGAGAGTCAAATCAGGTGAGTTGGAGGGGAACGTCAACAAGAAAGCGCTGACTCCGCAGGTTTGTGGGGTGATGAAAGAGGTTCCTAGAGGGAGTGAGAGCAAGCAGAATTTTTCTATCCTGGCACCTGACATGTCCGAGCAATCTCTGGGCGTGTGCTATTTCTGAGCCGTGTCACTGGGAGAGTCAAATCAGGTGGTTTAGAGGATAACGTCAACGGAAAGCACAGAGTCCTAAGTGTTGTGGGGCGATGGAAGCGGCTCCCAGAGAGAGTGAGAACAAGCAACAGCTATTCCTCCTGACACTTTGTGTGTGGGATCAGTCTCTGGTCTGTTGCGATTTCTGAACCCTGTCATTGGGCGAGTCAAATCAGGTGGTTTTCAGGAAGAGATCGAGATAAAAGTGCAGGGCCCTTATGTTTGTGGGGGGATGAAAGAGGCTCCTAGTGGGAGTGAGAGCAAGCAGTTGTTTTCCCTCCTGGCCCCTCTGTTATGTAAGTAATCACCGGACTTTTGCTGATTTTGAGTCCAGCCATTGGGAGAGTCAAATCAGGTGGGTTGGAGGGGAACGTCAACAAGAAAGCGCTGACTGCCCAGGTTTGTGGGGTGATGAAAGAGTGTCCCAGAGGGAGTGAGAGCAAGCAGGTTTTTAGCCAGGCACCTGACATGTCCGAGCAATCTCTGAGCGTGTGCCATTTGTGAGCCCTGTCACTGGGAGAATCAGATCAGGTGGATTTCAGGAAGACATCGAGATAAAAGTGCCGTGTCCTGGTGTTTTTTGGGGTGATGAAAGAGGTTCCCAGAGGGAGTGAAGCAAGCAACTGTTTTCCCTCCTGGCACCTGACATGTCTGAGCAATCTCTGGGCGTGTGCCATTTGTGAGCCCTGTCACTGGGAGAGTCAAATCAGGTGGTTTAGAGAAAAACGTCCGCGGAAAGCACAGAGTCGTAAGCATTGTGGGGCGATGGAAGCGGCTCCCAGAGAGAGTGAGAACAAGCAACAGCTATTCCTCCTGACACTTTGTGTGTGGGATCAGTCTCTGGTCTGTTGCGATTTCTGAGCCCTGTCATTGGGCGAGTCATATCCACTGGTTTTTCAGGAAGAGATCGAGATAAAAGTGCAGGGCCCTTATGTTTGTGGGGGGATGAAAGAGGCTCCTAGTGGGAGTGAGAGCAAGAAGTTGTTTTCCCTCCTGGCCCCTCTGTTGTATAAGTAATCACCGGACTTTTGCTGATTTTGAGTCCAGCCATTGGGAGAGTCAAATCAGGTGGGTTGGAGGGGAACGTCAACAAGAAAGCGCTGACTCCGCAGGTTTGTGGGGTGATGAAAGAGGGTCCCAGAGGGAGTGAGAGCAAGCAGGTTTTTTAGCCAGGCACCTGACATGTCCGAGCAATCTCTGGGCGTGTGCCATTTGTGAGCCCTGTCACTGGGAGAATCAGATCAGGTGGATTTCAGGAAGACATCGAGATAAAAGTGCCGTGTCCTTATGTTTGTGGGGGGATGACAGAGGTTCCCAGAGCGAGTGAGAGCAAGCAACTGTTTTCCCTCCTGGCACCCTACGTGTCCGAGCACTCTCTGGGCGTTTGCTATTTGTGAGCCCTGTCCCTGGGAGAGTCAAATCAGGTGGTTTAGAGGATAACGTCAACGGAAAGCACAGAGTCCTAAGCATTGTGGGGCAATGGATGTGGCTTTCAGAGAGTGACAGAACAAGCAACAGGTTTTCCTTCTGGCACTTTGTGTGTTGGAGCAATCTCTGGTCTGATGCAATTTCTGAGACCTGTCATTGGGCGAGTCAAGTCAGATGGTTTTCAGGAAGAGATCGAGATAAAAGTGCAGGGCCCTTATGTTTGTGGGGGGATGAAAGAGGCTCCTAGTGGGAGTGAGAGCAAGCAGTTGTTTTCCCTCCTGGCCCCTCTGTTATGTAAGTAATCACCGGACTTATGCTGATTTTGAGTCCAGCCATTGGCAGAGTCAAATCAGGTGGGTTGGAGGGGAACGTCAACAAGAAAGCGCTGACTGCCCAGGTTTGTGGGGTGATGAAAGAGGGTCCCAGAGGGAGTGAGAGCAAGCAGAATTTTCCTATCCTGGCACCTGACATGTCCGAGCAATCTCTGGGCGTGTGCTATTTGTGAGCCGTGTCACTGGGAGAGTCAAATCAGGTGGGTTCGAGGGGAACGTCAACAAGAAAGCGCTGGCTCCCCAGGTTTGTGGGTGATGAAAGAGGCTCCCAGAGGAGTGGCTCCCAGAGAGAGTGAGAAAAGGCAACAGATTTCCCTCCTGGCACTTTTTGTGTGGGATCTCTCTCTGGTCTGCTGCGATTTCAGAGCCCTGTCATTGGGCGAGTGAAGTCAGGTGGTTTTCAGGAAGACATGGAGATAAAAGTGCCGTGTCCTGGTGTTTTTTGGGGGGGATGAAAGAGGTTCCCAGAGGGAGTGAAGCAAGCAGAAGTTTTCTATCCAGGTACCTGACATGTCCGAGCAATCCCTGGGCGTGTGCTATTTGTGAGCCCTGTCACTGGGAGTATCAAATCAGGGGGATTTGAGGAAGACATCGAGATAAAAGTGCCGTGTCCTTATGTTTGTGGGGGGATGACAGAGGTTCCCAGAGCGAGTGAGAGCAAGCAACTTTTTCCCCTCCTGGCACCCTACGTGTCCGAGCAATCTCTGGGCGTTTGCTATTTGTGAGCCTGTCACTGGGAGAGTCAAATCAGGTGGTTTAGAGGATAACGTCAACGGAAAGCACAGAGTCCTAAGTGTTGTGGGGCGATGGAAGCGGCTCCCAGAGAGAGTGAGAACAAGCAACAGCTATTCCTCCAGACACTTTGTGTGTGGGATCAGTCTCTTCTCTCTTTTGCTTTCTGAGCCCTGTCATTGGGCGAGTCATATCCGCTGGTTTTTCAGGAAGACATCGAGATAAAAGTGCAGGGCCCTTGTGTTTGTGGGGGGGGGCTGTGAAAGAAGTTCCTAGTGGGAGTGAGAGCAAGCAACAATTTTTCGCTCCTGGCACCCTACGTGTCCGAGCACTCTCTGGGCGTTTGCTATTTGTGAGCCCTGTCCCTGGCAGAGTCAAATCAGGTGGTTTAGAGGATAACGTCAATGGAAAGCACAGAGTCCTAAGCATTGTGGGGCGATGGATGTGGCTTTCAGAGAGTGACAGAACAAGCAACAGGTTTTCCTTCTGGCACTTTGTGTGTTGGAGCAATCTCTGGTCTGATGCAATTTCTGAACCCTGTCATTGGGCGAGTCATATCCACTGGTTTTTCAGGAAGAGATCGAGATAAAAGTGCAGGGCCCTTATGTTTGTGGGGGGATGAAAGAGGCTCCTAGTGGGAGTGAGAGCAAGCAGTTGTTTTCCCTCCTGGCCCCTCTGTTATGTAAGTAATCACCGGACTTTTGCTGATTTTGAGTCCAGCCATTGGGAGAGTCAAATCAGGTGGGTTGGAGGGGAACGTCAAGAAGAAAGCGCTGACTCCGCAGGTTTGTGGGGTGATGAAAGAGGTTCCCAGAGGGAGTGAAGCAAGCAACTGTTTTCCCTCCTGGCACCTGACATGTCCGAGCAATCTCTGGGCGTGTGCTATTTCTGAGCCGTGTCACTGGGAGAGTCAAATCAGGTGGTTTAGAGGATAACGTCAATGGAAAGCACAGAGTCCTAAGCATTGTGGGGCGATGGAAGCGGCTCCCAGAGAGAGTGAGAACAAGCAACAGCTATTCCTCCTGACACTTTGTGTGTGGGATCAGTCTCTGGTCTGTTGCGATTTCTGAACCCTGTCATTGGGCGAGTCAAATCAGGTGGTTTTCAGGAAGAGATCGAGATAAAAGTGCAGGGCCCTTATGTTTGTGGGGGGATGAAAGAGGCTCCTAGTGGGAGTGAGAGCAAGCAGTTGTTTTCCCTCCTGGCCCCTCTGTTATGTAAGTAATCACCGGACTTTTGCTGATTTTGAGTCCAGCCATTGGGAGAGTCAAATCAGGTGGGTTGGAGGGGAACGTCAATAAGAAAGCGCTGACTGCCCAGGTTTGTGGGGTGATGAAAGAGGGTCCCAGAGGGAGTGAGAGCAAGCACAATTTTTCTATCCTGGCACCCTACGTGTCCGAGCAATCTCTGGGTGTGTGCTATTTGTGAGCCGTGTCACTGGGAGAGTCAAATCAGGTGGTTTAGAGGATAACGTCCACGGAAAGCACAGAGTCCTAAGCATTTTGCGCCGATCGATGTGGTTGCCAGGCAGTGACAGAACAAGCAACAGGTTTTCCTCCTGGCACTTTGTGTGTTGGAGCAACCTCTGGTCTGTTGCGATTTCTGAGCCCTGTCATTGGGCGAGTCAAATCAGATGGTTTTCAGGAAGACATCGAGATAAAAGTGCCGTGTCCTGGTGTTTTTGGGGTGATGAAAGAGGTTCCCAGAGGGAGTGAAGCAAGCAACTGTTTTCCCTCCTGGCACCTGACATGTCTGAGCAATCTCTGGGCGTGTGCCATTTGTGAGCCCTGTCACTGGGAGAATCAGATCAGGTGGATTTCAGGAAGACATCGAGATAAAAGTGCCGTGCCCTTATGTTTGTGGGGGGATGAAAGAGGTTCCCAGAGCGAGTGAGAGCAAGCAACTTTTTCCCCTCCTGGCACCCTACGTGTCCGAGCAATCTCTGGGCGTTTGCTATTTGTGAGCCCTGTCACTGGGAGAGTCAAATCAGGTGGTTTAGAGGATAACGTCAATGGAAAGCACAGAGTCCTAAGCATTGTGGGGCGATGGATGTGGCTTCCAGAGAGTGACAGAACAAGCAACAGGTTTTCCTTCTGACAGTTTATGTGTGGGATCAGTCTCTGGTCTGTTGCAATTTCTGAGCCCTGTCATTGGGCGAGTCAAATCAGGTGGTTTTGAGGAAGACATCGAGAAAAAAGTGCAGGGCCCTTGTGTTTGTGGGGTGATGAAAGAGTTTCGCAGAGGGAGTGAAAGCAAGCAGGAGTTCTCCCTCCTGGCCCCTCTATTATGTAAGTAATCACCGGAATTTTGCTGATTTTGAGTCCAGCCATTGGGAGAGTCAAATCAGGTGGTTTAGAGGATAACGTCCACGGAAAGCACAGAGTCCTAAGTGTTGTGGGGCGACGGAAGCGGCTCCCAGAGAGAGTGAGAACAAGCAACAGCTATTCCTCCTGACACTTTGTGTGTGGGATCAGTCTCTGGTCTGCTGCGATTTCAGAGCCCTGTCATTGGGAGAATCAGATCAGGTGGATTTCAGGAAGACATCGAGATAAAAGTGCCGTGCCCTTATGTTTGTGGGGGGATGAAAGAGGTTCCTAGTGGGAGTGAGAGCAAGCAACAATTTTTCCCTCCTGGCACCTGACATGTCTGAGCAATCTCTGGGCGTGTGCTATTTGTGAGCCGTGTCACTGGGAGAGTCAAATCAGGTGGGTTTGAGGGGAACGTCAACAAGAAAGCGCTGGCTCCCCAGGTTTGTGGGGTGATGAAAGAGGCTCCCAGAGGAGTGGCTCCCAGAGAGAGTGAGAAAAGGCAACAGATTTCCCTCCTGGCACTTTTTGTGTGGGATCTCTCTCTGGTCTGCTGCGATTTCAGAGCCCTGTCATTGGGCGAGTGAAGTCAGGTGGTTTTCAGGAAGACATGGAGATAAAAGTGCCGTGTCCTGGTGTTTGTGGGGGATGAAAGGGGTTCCCAGAGGGAGTGAAGCAAGCAGAAGTTTTCTATCCAGGTACCTGACATGTCCGAGCAATCTCTGGGCGTGTGCTATTTGTGAGCCCTGTCACTGGGAGAGTCAAATCAGGTGGTTTAGAGGATAACGTCAACGGAAAGCACAGAGTCCTAAGTGTTGTGGGGCGATGGAAGCGGCTCCCAGAGAGAGTGAGAACAAGCAACAGCTATTCCTCCTGACACTTTGTGTGTGGGATCAGTCTCTGGTCTGTTGCGATTTCTGAACCCTGTCATTGGGCGAGTCATATCCACTGGTTTTTCAGGAAGAGATCGAGATAAAAGTGCAGGGCCCTTATGTTTGTGGGGGGATGAAAGAGGCTCCTAGTGGGAGTGAGAGCAAGCAGTTGTTTTCCCTCCTGGCCCCTCTGTTATGTAAGTAATCACCGGACTTTTGCTGATTTTGAGTCCAGCCATTGGGAGAGTCAAATCAGGTGGGTTGGAGGGGAACGTCAATAAGAAAGCGCTGACTGCCCAGGTTTGTGGGGTGATGAAAGAGGGTCCCAGAGGGAGTGAGAGCAAGCAGAATTTTTCTATCCTGGCACCCTACGTGTCCGAGCAATCTCTGGGCGTGTGCTATTTGTGAGGCCTGTCACTGGGAGAGTCAAATCAGGTGGTTTAGAGGATAACGTCCACGGAAAGCACAGAGTCCTAAGCATTGTGGGGCGATGGATGTGGCTTCCAGAGAGTGACAGAACAAGCAACAGATATTACTCCTGGCACTATGTCTGGGGGATCAGTCTCTGGTCTGTTGAGATTTCAGAGCCCTGTCATTGGGCGAGTCAAATCAGGTGGTTTTGAGGAAGACATCGAGAAAAAAGTGCAGGGCCCTTGTGTTTCTGGGGTGATGAAAGAGTTTCGCAGAGGGAGTGATAGCAAGCAGGAGTTCTCCCTCCTGGCCCCTCTATTATGTAAGTAATCACCGGAATTTTGCTGATATTGAGTCCAGCCATTGGGAGAGTCAAATCAGGTGAGTTGGAGGGGAACGTCAACAAGAAAGCGCTGACTCCGCAGGTTTGTGGGGTGATGAAAGAGGTTCCTAGAGGGAGTGAGAGCAAGCAGAATTTTTCTATCCTGGCACCTGACATGTCCGAGCAATCTCTGGGCGTGTGCTATTTCTGAGCCGTGTCACTGAGAGAGTCAAATCAGGTGGTTTAGAGGATAACGTCAACGGAAAGCACAGAGTCCTAAGTGTTGTGGGGCGATGGAAGCGGCTCCCAGAGAGAGTGAGAACAAGCAACAGCTATTCCTCCTGACACTTTGTGTGTGGGATCAGTCTCTGGTCTGTTGCGATTTCTGAACCCTGTCATTGGGCGAGTCAAATCAGGTGGTTTTCAGGAAGAGATCGAGATAAAAGTGCAGGGCCCTTATGTTTGTGGGGGGATGAAAGAGGCTCCTAGTGGGAGTGAGAGCAAGCAGTTGTTTTCCCTCCTGGCCCCTCTGTTATGTAAGTAACCACCGGACTTTTGCTGATTTTGAGTCCAGCCATTGGGAGAGTCAAATCAGGTGGGTTGGAGGGGAACGTCAACAAGAAAGCGCTGACTGCCCAGGTTTGTGGGGTGATGAAAGAGTGTCCCAGAGGGAGTGAGAGCAAGCAGGTTTTTTAGCCAGGCACCTGACATGTCCGAGCAATCTCTGAGCGTGTGCCATTTGTGAGCCCTGTCACTGGGAGAATCAGATCAGGTGGATTTCAGGAAGACATCGAGATAAAAGTGCCGTGTCCTGGTGTTTTTTGGGGTGATGAAAGAGGTTCCCAGAGGGAGTGAAGCAAGCAACTGTTTTCCCTCCTGGCACCTGACATGTCTGAGCAATCTCTGGGCGTGTGCCATTTGTGAGCCCTGTCACTGGGAGAGTCAAATCAGGTGGTTTAGAGAAAAACGTCCGCGGAAAGCACAGAGTCCTAAGCATTGTGGGGCGATGGAAGCGGCTCCCAGAGAGAGTGAGAACAAGCAACAGCTATTCCTCCTGACACTTTGTGTGTGGGATCAGTCTCTGGTCTGTTGCGATTTCTGAGCCCTGTCATTGGGCGAGTCATATCCACTGGTTTTTCAGGAAGACATCGAGATAAAAGTGCAGGGCCCTTATGTTTGTGGGGGGATGAAAGAGGCTCCTAGTGGGAGTGAGAGCAAGAAGTTGTTTTCCCTCCTGGCCCCTCTGTTGTATAAGTAATCACCGGACTTTTGCTGATTTTGAGTCCAGCCATTGGCAGAGTCAAATCAGGTGGGTTGGAGGGGAACGTCAACAAGAAAGCGCTGACTCCGCAGGTTTGTGGGGTGATGAAAGAGGGTCCCAGAGGGAGTGAGAGCAAGCAGGTTTTTTAGCCAGGCACCTGACATGTCCGAGCAATCTCTGGGCATGTGCCATTTGTGAGCCCTGTCACTGGGAGAATCAGATCAGGTGGATTTCAGGAAGACATCGAGATAAAAGTGCCGTGTCCTTATGTTTGTGGGGGGATGACAGAGGTTCCCAGAGCGAGTGAGAGCAAGCAACTGTTTTCCCTCCTGGCACCCTACGTGTCCGAGCACTCTCTGGGCGTTTGCTATTTGTGAGCCCTGTCCCTGGCAGAGTCAAATCAGGTGGTTTAGAGGATAACGTACACGGAAAGCTCAGAGTCCTAAGCATTGTGGGGCAATGGATGTGGCTTTCAGAGAGTGACAGAACAAGCAACAGGTTTTCCTTCTGGCACTTGTGTGTTGGAGCAATCTCTGGTCTGATGCAATTTCTGAGACCTGTCATTGGGCGAGTCAAGTCAGATGGTTTTCAGGAAGAGATCGAGATAAAAGTGCAGGGCCCTTATGTTTGTGGGGGGATGAAAGAGGCTCCTAGTGGGAGTGAGAGCAAGCAGTTGTTTTCCCTCCTGGCCCCTCTGTTATGTAAGTAATCACCGGACTTTTGCTGATTTTGAGTCCAGCCATTGGGAGAGTCAAATCAGGTGGGTTGGAGGGGAACGTCAACAAGAAAGCGCTGACTGCCCAGGTTTGTGGGGTGATGAAAGAGGGTCCCAGAGGGAGTGAGAGCAAGCAGAATTTTCCTATCCTGGCACCTGACATGTCCGAGCAATCTCTGGGCGTGTGCTATTTGTGAGCCGTGTCACTGGGAGAGTCAAATCAGGTGGGTTTGAGGGGAACGTCAACAAGAAAGCGCTGGCTCCCCAGGTTTGTGGGGTGATGAAAGAGGCTCCCAGAGGAGTGGCTCCCAGAGAGAGTGAGAAAAGGCAACAGATTTCCCTCCTGGCACTTTTTGTGTGGGATCTCTCTCTGGTCTGCTGCGATTTCAGAGCCCTGTCATTGGCCGAGTGAAGTCAGGTGGTTTTCAGGAAGACATGGAGATAAAAGTGCCGTGTCCTGGTGTTTTTTGGGGGGGATGAAAGAGGTTCCCAGAGGGAGTGAAGCAAGCAGAAGTTTTCTATCCAGGTACCTGACATGTCCGAGCAATCCCTGGGCGTGTGCTATTTGTGAGCCCTGTCACTGGGAGTATCAAATCAGGGGGATTTGAGGAAGACATCGAGATAAAAGTGCCGTGTCCTTATGTTTGTGGGGGGATGAAAGAGGTTCCCAGAGCGAGTGAGAGCAAGCAACAGTTTCCCCTCCTGGCACCCTACGTGTCCGAGCAATCTCTGGGCGTTTGCTATTTGTGAGCCTGTCACTGGGAGAGTCAAATCAGGTGGTTTAGAGGATAACGTCAACGGAAAGCACAGAGTCCTAAGTGTTGTGGGGCGATGGAAGCGGCTCCCAGAGAGAGTGAGAACAAGCAACAGCTATTCCTCCAGACACTTTGTGTGTGGGATCAGTCTCTTCTCTCTTTTGCTTTCTGAGCCCTGTCATTGGGCGAGTCATATCCGCTGGTTTTTCAGGAAGACATCGAGATAAAAGTGCAGGGCCCTTATGTTTGTGGGGGGATGAAAGAGGCTCCCAGAGGGAGTGAGAGCAAGCAGGTTTTATAGCCAGGCACCTGACATGTCCGAGCAATCTCTGGGCGTGTGCCATTTGTGAGCCCTGTCACTGGGAGAATCAGATCAGGTGGATTTCAGGAAGACATCGAGATAAAAGTGCCGTGTCCTTATGTTTGTGGGGGGATGACAGAGGTTCCCAGAGCGAGTGAGAGCAAGCAACTTTTTCCCCTCCTGGCACCCTACGTGTCCGACCAATCTCTGGGCGTTTGCTATTTGTGAGCCCTGTCACTGGGAGAGTCAAATCAGGTTGTTTAGAGGATAACGTCCACGGAAATAACAGAGTCCTAAGCATTGAGGGGCGATGCATGTGGCTCCCAGACAGTGACAGACCAAGCAAGAGATTTCCCTCCTGGCACTTTTTGTGTGGGATCTCTCTCTGGTCTGTTGCGATTTCTGAGCCCTGTCATTGGGCGAGTGAAATCAGGTGGTTTTCAGGAAGAGATCGAGATAAAAGTGCAGGGCCCTTGTGTTTGTGGGGTGATGAAAGAGGTTCACAGAGGGAGTGAAAGCAAGCAGGAGTTCTCCCTCCTGGCCCCTCTGTTATGTAAGTAATCACCGGAATTTTGCTGATTTTGAGTCCAGCCATTGGCAGAGTCAAATCAGGTTGGTTCGAGGGGAACGTCAACAAGAAAGCGCTGACTCCGCAGGTTTGTGGGGTGATGAAAGAGGTTCCCAGAGCAAGTGAGAGCAAGCAGGTTTTTAGCCAGGCACCTGACATGTCCGAGCAATCTCTGAGCGTGTGCTATTTGTGAGCCCTGTCACTGGGAGAATCTAATCAGGTGGATTTCAGGAAGACATCGAGATAAAAGTGCCGTGTCCTTATGTTTGTGGGGGGATGAAAGAGGTTCCCAGAGCGAGTGAGAGCAAGCACCAGTTTTCCCTCCTGGCACCCTACGTGTCCGAGCAATCTCTGGGCGTTTGCTATTTGTGAGCCCTGTCACTGGGAGAGTCAAATCAGGTGGTTTAGAGGATAACGTCAACGGAAAGCACAGAGTCCTAAGTGTTGTGGGGCGATGGAAGCGGCTCCCAGAGAGAGTGAGAACAAGCAACAGCTATTCCTCCACACACTTTGTGTGTGGGATCAGTCTCTGGTCTGCTGTGATTTCAGAGCCCTGTCATTGGGCGAGTGAAATCAGGTGGTTTTCAGGAAGACATCGAGATAAAAAGTGCCGTGCCCTTATGTTTGTGGGGGGATGAAAGAGGTTCCTAGTGGGAGTGAGAGCAAGCACCAGTTTTCCCTCCTGGCACCTGACATGTCTGAGCAATCTCTGGGCGTGTGCTATTTGTGAGCCGTGTCACTGGGAGAGTCAAATCAGGTGGTTTAGAGGATAACGTCAAGGGAAAGCACAGAGTCCTAAGCATTGTGGGTCAATGGATGTGGCTTTCAGAGAGTGACAGAACAAGCAACAGGTTTTCCTTCTGGCACTTTGTGTGTTGGAGCAATCTCTGGTCTGTTGAGATTTCAGAGCCCTGTCATTGGGCGAGTGAAATCAGGTGGTTTTGAGGAAGGCATCGAGATAAAACTGCAGGGCCCTTGTGTTTGTGGGGTGATGAAAGAGGTTCGCAGAGGGAGTGAAAGCAAGCAGGAGTTTTCCCTCCTGGCTCCTCTGTTATGTAAGTAATCACCGGAATTTTGCTGATATTGAGTCCAGCCATTGGGAGAGTCAAATCAGGTGGGTTGGAGGGGAAGGTCAACAAGAAAGCGCTGACTCCGCAGGTTTGTGGGGTGATGAAAGAGGTTCCTAGAGGGAGTGAGAGCAAGCAACAATTTTCCCTCCTGGCATCTGACATGTCTGAGCCATCTCTGGGCGTGTGCTATTTGTGAGCCGTGTCACTGGGAGAGTCAAATCAGGTGGTTTAGAGGACACGTCAATGGAAAGCACAGAGTCCTAAGCATTGTGGGTCAATGGATGTGGCTTTCAGAGAGAGTGAGAACAAGCAACAGGTTTTCTTTCTGGCACTTTGTGTGTTGGAGCAATCTCTGGTCTGTTGAGATTTCAGAGCCCTGTCACTGGGCGAGTGAAATCAGGTGGTTTTCAGGAAGAGATCGAGATAAAAGTGCAGGGCCCTTGTGTTTGTGGGGTGATGAAAGAGGTTCACAGAGGGAGTGAAAGCAAGCAGGAGTTTCCCCTCCTGGCCCCTCTGTTATGTAAGTAATCACCGGAATTTTGCTGATTTGAGTCCAGCCATTGGCAGAGTCAAATCAGGTGGGTTCGAGGGGAACGTCAACAAGAAAGCGCTGACTCCGCAGGTTTGTGGGGTGATGAAGAGGTTCCCAGAGGGAGTGAGAGCAAGCACCATTTTTCCCTCCTGGCACCCTACGTTCCGAGCAATCTCTGGCGTTTGCTATTTGTGAGCCCTGTCACTGGGAGAGTCAAATCAGGTGGTTTAGAGGATAACGTCAACGAAAGCACAGAGTCCTAAAGTGTTGTGGGGCGATGGGAAGCGGCTCCCAGAGAGAGTGAGAACAAGCAACAGCTATTTCCTCCAGACACTTTGTGTTTGATCAGTCTCTGGTCTGCTGCGATTTCAGAGCCTGTCATTGGGCGAGTGAAATCAGGTGGTTTTCAGGAAGACATCGAGATAAAAAGTGCCGTGCCCTTATGTTTGTGGGGGATGAAAGAGGTTCCTAGTGGGAGTGAGAGCAAGCACCAGTTTTCCCTCCTGGCACCTGACATGTCTGAGCAATCTCTGGGCGTGTGCTATTTGTGAGCCCTGTCCCTGGCAGAGTCAAATCAGGTGGTTTAGAGGATAACGTCAAGGGAAAGCACAGAGTCCTAAGCATTGTGGGTCAATGGATGTGGCTCCCAGAGAGAGTGAGAACAAGCAACAGATTTCTCTTCTGGCACTTTGTGTGTTGGAGCAATCTCCGGTCTGCTGCGATTTCAGAGCCCTGTCATTGGGCGAGTCAAATCAGGAGGTTTTGAGGAAGACATCGAGAAAAAAGTGCAGGGCCCTTGTGTTTGTGGGGTGATGAAAGAGTTTCGCAGAGGGAGTGAAAGCAAGCAGGAGTTCTCCCTCCTGGCCCCTCTGTTATGTAAGTAATCACCGGACTTTTGCTGATTTTGAGTCCAGCCATTGGGAGAGTCAAATCAGGTGGGTTGGAGGGGAACGTCAACAAGAAAGCGCTGACTCCGCAGGTTTGTGGGGTGATGAAAGAGGTTCCTAGAGGGAGTGATAGCAAGCAGAATTTTTCTATCCTGGCACCCTACGTGTCCGAGCAATCTCTGGGCGTGTGCTATTTGTGAGCCGTGTCACTGGGAGAGTCAAATCAGGTAGTTTAGAGGATAACGTCCACGGAAAGCACAGAGTCCTAAGCATTTTGCGCCGATCGATGTGGCTGCCAGGCAGTGACAGAACAAGCAACAGGTTTTCCTCCTGGCACTTTGTGTGTTGGAGCAACCTCTGGTCTGTTGCGATTTCTGAGCCCTGTCATTGGGCGAGTCAAATCAGGTGGTTTTCAGGAAGACATGGGGATAAAAGTGCCGTGTCCTGGTGTTTTTTTGGGGGGATGAAAGAGGTTCCCAGAGGGAGTGAAGCAAGCAGAAGTTTTCTATCCAGGTACTTGACATGTCCGAGCAATCTCTGGTCGTGTGCTATTTGTGAGCCCTGTCACTGGGAGTATCAAATCAGGGGGATTTCAGGAAGACATCGAGATAAAAGTGCCGTGTGCTTATGTTTGTGGGGGGATGAAAGAGGTTCCCAGAGCGAGTGAGAGCAAGCAACAGTTTTCCCTCCTGGCACCCTACGTGTCCGAGCACTCTCTGGGCGTTTGCTATTTGTGAGCCCTGTCACTGGGAGAGTCAAATCAGGTGGTTTAGAGGATAAAGTCCACTCCACGGAAAGCTCAGAGTCCTAAGCATTGTGCGGCGATGGATGTGGCTTCCAGAGAGTGACAGAACAAGCAACAGATATTACTCCTGGCACTATGTCTGGGGGATGAATCTCTGCTCTGTTGCGATTTCTGAGCCCTGTCATTGGGCGAGTCAAATCAGGTGGTTTTCAGGAAGACATCGAGATAAAAGTGCCGTGCCCTTATGTTTGTCGGGGGATGGAAGAGGTTCCTAGTGGGAGTGAGAGCAAGCAACAATTTTCCCTCCTGGCATCTGACATGTCTGAGCCATCTCTGGGCGTGTGCTATTTGTGAGCCGTGTCACTGGGAGAGTCAAAGCAGGTGGTTTAGAGGACAACGTCAATGGAAAGCACAGAGTCCTAAGCATTGTGGGTCAATGGATGTGGCTTTCAGAGAGAGTGAGAACAAGCAACAGGTTTTCTTTCTGGCACTTTGTGTGTTGGAGCAATCTCTGGTCTGTTGAGATTTCAGAGCCCTGTCATTGGGCGAGTGAAATCAGGTGGTTTTCAGGAAGAGATCGAGATAAAAGTGCAGGGCCCTTGTGTTTGTGGGGTGATGAAAGAGGTTCACAGAGGGCGTGAAAGCAAGCAGGAGTTCTCCCTCCTGGCCCCTCTGTTATGTAAGTAATCACCGGAATTTTGCTGATTTTGAGTCCAGCCATTGGCAGAGTCAAATCAGGTGGGTTCGAGGGGAACGTCAACAAGAAAGCGCTGACTCCGCAGGTTTGTGGGGTGATGAAAGAGGTTCCCAGAGCAAGTGAGAGCAAGCAGGTTTTTTAGCCAGGCACCTGACATGTCCGAGCAATCTCTGAGCGTGTGCTATTTGTGAGCCCTGTCACTGGGAGAATCTAATCAGGTGGATTTCAGGAAGACATCGAGATAAAAGTGCCGTGTCCTTATGTTTGTGGGGGGATGACAGAGGTTCCCAGAGCGAGTGAGAGCAAGCACCAGTTTTCCCTCCTGGCACCCTACGTGTCCGAGCAATCTCTGGGCGTTTGCTATTTGTGAGCCCTGTCACTGGGAGAGTCAAATCAGGTGGTTTAGAGGATAACGTCAACGGAAAGCACAGAGTCCTAAGTGTTGTGGGGCGATGGAAGCGGCTCCCAGAGAGAGTGAGAACAAGCAACAGCTATTCCTCCAGACACTTTGTGTGTGGGATCAGTCTCTGGTCTGCTGCGATTTCAGAGCCCTGTCATTGGGCGAGTGAAATCAGGTGGTTTTCAGGAAGACATCGAGATAAAAAGTGCCGTGCCCTTATGTTTGTGGGGGGATGAAAGAGGTTCCTAGTGGGAGTGAGAGCAAGCACCAGTTTTCCCTCCTGGCACCTGACATGTCTGAGCAATCTCTGGGCGTGTGCTATTTGTGAGCCGTGTCACTGGGAGAGTCAAATCAGGTGGTTTAGAGGATAACGTCAAGGGAAAGCACAGAGTCCTAAGCATTGTGGGTCAATGGATGTGGCTTTCAGAGAGTGACAGAACAAGCAACAGGTTTTCCTTCTGGCACTTTGTGTGTTGGAGCAATCTCTGGTCTGTTGAGATTTCAGAGCCCTGTCATTGGGCGAGTGAAATCAGGTGGTTTTGAGGAAGGCATCGAGATAAAACTGCAGGGCCCTTGTGTTTGTGGGGTGATGAAAGAGGTTCGCAGAGGGAGTGAAAGCAAGCAGGAGTTTTCCCTCCTGGCTCCTCTGTTATGTAAGTAATCACCGGAATTTTGCTGATATTGAGTCCAGCCATTGGGAGAGTCAAATCAGGTGGGTTGGAGGGGAAGGTCAAGAAGAAAGCGCTGACTGCCCAGGTTTGTGGGGTGATGAAAGAGGTTCCCAGAGCGAGTGAGAGCAAGCAACAGTTTTCCCTCCTGGCACCATACGTGTCCGAGCAATCTCTGGGCGTTTGCTATTTGTGAGCCCTGTCACTGGGAGAGTCAAATCAGGTGGTTTAGAGGATAAAGTCCACTCCACGGAAAGCTCAGAGTCCTAAGCATTGTGCGGCGATGGATGTGGCTTCCAGAGAGTGACAGAACAAGCAACAGATATTACTCCTGCCACTATGTCTGGGGGATGAATCTCTGCTCTGTTGCGATTTCTGAGCCCTGTCATTGGGCGAGTGAAATCAGGTGGTTTTCAGGAAGACATCGAGATAAAAGTGCCGTGCCCTTATGTTTGTCGGGGGATGGAAGAGGTTCCTAGTGGGAGTGAGAGCAAGCAACAATTTTCCCTCCTGGCATCTGACATGTCTGAGCCATCTCTGGGCGTGTGCTATTTGTGAGCCGTGTCACTGGGAGAGTCAAAGCAGGTGGTTTAGAGGACAACGTCAATGGAAAGCACAGAGTCCTAAGCATTGTGGGTCAATGGATGTGGCTTTCAGAGAGAGTGAGAACAAGCAACAGGTTTTCTTTCTGGCACTTTGTGTGTTGGAGCAATCTCTGGTCTGTTGAGATTTCAGAGCCCTGTCATTGGGCGAGTGAAATCAGGTGGTTTTCAGGAAGAGATCGAGATAAAAGTGCAGGGCCCTTGTGTTTGTGGGGTGATGAAAGAGGTTCACAGAGGGAGTGAAAGCAAGCAGGAGTTCTCCCTCCTGGCCCCTCTGTTATGTAAGTAATCACCGGAATTTTGCTGATTTTGAGTCCAGCCATTGGCAGAGTCAAATCAGGTGGGTTCGAGGGGAACGTCAACAAGAAAGCGCTGACTCCGCAGGTTTGTGGGGTGATGAAAGAGGTTCCCAGAGCAAGTGAGAGCAAGCAGGTTTTTTAGCCAGGCACCTGACATGTCCGAGCAATCTCTGAGCGTGTGCTATTTGTGAGCCCTGTCACTGGGAGAATCTAATCAGGTGGATTTCAGGAAGACATCGAGATAAAAGTGCCGTGTCCTTATGTTTGTGGGGGGATGAAAGAGGTTCCCAGAGGGAGTGAGAGCAAGCAACAGTTTTCCCTCCTGGCACCCTACGTGTCCGAGCAATCTCTGGGCGTTTGCTATTTGTGAGCCCTGTCACTGGGAGAGTCAAATCAGGTGGTTTAGAGGATAACGTCAACGGAAAGCACAGAGTCCTAAGTGTTGTGGGGCGATGGAAGCGGCTCCCAGAGAGAGTGAGAACAAGCAACAGCTATTCCTCCAGACACTTTGTGTTTGATCAGTCTCTGGTCTGCTGCGATTTCAGAGCCCTGTCATTGGGCGAGTGAAATCAGGTGGTTTTCAGGAAGACATCGAGATAAAAAGTGCCGTGCCCTTATGTTTGTGGGGGGATGAAAGAGGTTCCTAGTGGGAGTGAGAGCAAGCACCAGTTTTCCCTCCTGGCACCTGACATGTCTGAGCAATCTCTGGGCGTGTGCTATTTGTGAGCCCTGTCCCTGGCAGAGTCAAATCAGGTGGTTTAGAGGATAACGTCAAGGGAAAGCACAGAGTCCTAAGCATTGTGGGTCAATGGATGTGGCTCCCAGAGAGAGTGAGAACAAGCAACAGATTTCTCTTCTGGCACTTTGTGTGTTGGAGCAATCTCCGGTCTGCTGCGATTTCAGAGCCCTGTCATTGGGCGAGTCAAATCAGGAGGTTTTGAGGAAGACATCGAGAAAAAAGTGCAGGGCCCTTGTGTTTGTGGGGTGATGAAAGAGTTTCGCAGAGGGAGTGAAAGCAAGCAGGAGTTCTCCCTCCTGGCCCCTCTGTTATGTAAGTAATCACCGGAATTTTGCTGATTTTGAGTCCAGCCATTGGGAGAGTCAAATCAGGTGGGTTGGAGGGGAAGGTCAACAAGAAAGCGCTGACTCCGCAGGTTTGTGGGGTGATGAAAGAGGTTCCCAGAGCGAGTGAGAGCAAGCAACAGTTTTCCCTCCTGGCACCCTACGTGTCCGAGCAATCTCTGGGAGTGTGCTATTTGTGAGCCGTGTCACTGGGAGAGTCAAATCAGGTAGTTTAGAGGATAACGTCCACGGAAAGCACAGAGTCCTAAGCATTTTGCGCCGATCGATGTGGCTGCCAGGCAGTGACAGAACAAGCAACAGGTTTTCCTCCTGGCACTTTGTGTGTTGGAGCAACCTCTGGTCTGTTGCGATTTCTGAGCCCTGTCATTGGGCGAGTCAAATCAGGTGGTTTTCAGGAAGACATGGGGATAAAAGTGCCGTGTCCTGGTGTTTTTTTGGGGGGATGAAAGAGGTTCCCAGAGGGAGTGAAGCAAGCAGAAGTTTTCTATCCAGGTACTTGACATGTCCGAGCAATCTCTGGTCGTGTGCTATTTGTGAGCCCTGTCACTGGGAGTATCAAATCAGGGGGATTTCAGGAAGACATCGAGATAAAAGTGCCGTGTGCTTATGTTTGTGGGGGGATGAAAGAGGTTCCCAGAGCGAGTGAGAGCAAGCAACAGTTTTCCCTCCTGGCACCCTACGTGTCCGAGCACTCTCTGGGCGTTTGCTATTTGTGAGCCCTGTCACTGGGAGAGTCAAATCAGGTGGTTTAGAGGATAAAGTCCACTCCACGGAAAGCTCAGAGTCCTAAGCATTGTGCGGCGATGGATGTGGCTTCCAGAGAGTGACAGAACAAGCAACAGATATTACTCCTGCCACTATGTCTGGGGGATGAATCTCTGCTCTGTTGCGATTTCTGAGCCCTGTCATTGGGCGAGTGAAATCAGGTGGTTTTCAGGAAGACATCGAGATAAAAGTGCCGTGCCCTTATGTTTGTCGGGGGATGGAAGAGGTTCCTAGTGGCAGTGAGAGCAAGCAACAATTTTCCCTCCTGGCATCTGACATGTCTGAGCCATCTCTGGGCGTGTGCTATTTGTGAGCCGTGTCACTGGGAGAGTCAAATCAGGTGGTTTAGAGGACAACGTCAATGGAAAGCACAGAGTCCTAAGCATTGTGGGTCAATGGATGTGGCTTTCAGAGAGAGTGAGAACAAGCAACAGGTTTTCTTTCTGGCACTTTGTGTGTTGGAGCAATCTCTGGTCTGTTGAGATTTCAGAGCCCTGTCATTGGGCGAGTGAAATCAGGTGGTTTTCAGGAAGACATCGAGATAAAAGTGCAGGGCCCTTGTGTTTGTGGGGTGATGAAAGAGGTTCACAGAGGGAGTGAAAGCAAGCAGGAGTTCTCCCTCCTGGCCCCTCTGTTATGTAAGTAATCACCGGAATTTTGCTGATTTTGAGTCCAGCCATTGGCAGAGTCAAATCAGGTGGGTTCGAGGGGAACGTCAACAAGAAAGCGCTGACTCCGCAGGTTTGTGGGGTGATGAAAGAGGTTCCCAGAGCAAGTGAGAGCAAGCAGGTTTTTTAGCCAGGCACCTGACATGTCCGAGCAATCTCTGAGCGTGTGCTATTTGTGAGCCCTGTCACTGGGAGAATCTAATCAGGTGGATTTCAGGAAGACATCGAGATAAAAGTGCCGTGTCCTTATGTTTGTGGGGGGATGAAAGAGGTTCCCAGAGGGAGTGAGAGCAAGCACCAGTTTTCCCTCCTGGCACCCTACGTGTCCGAGCAATCTCTGGGCGTTTGCTATTTGTGAGCCCTGTCACTGGGAGAGTCAAATCAGGTGGTTTAGAGGATAACGTCAACGGAAAGCACAGAGTCCTAAGTGTTGTGGGGCGATGGAAGCGGCTCCCAGAGAGAGTGAGAACAAGCAACAGCTATTCCTCCAGACACTTTGTGTGTGGGATCAGTCTCTGGTCTGCTGTGATTTCAGAGCCCTGTCATTGGGCGAGTGAAATCAGGTGGTTTTCAGGAAGACATCGAGATAAAAAGTGCCGTGCCCTTATGTTTGTGGGGGGATGAAAGAGGTTCCTAGTGGGAGTGAGAGCAAGCACCAGTTTTCCCTCCTGGCACCTGACATGTCTGAGCAATCTCTGGGCGTGTGCTATTTGTGAGCCGTGTCACTGGCAGAGTCAAATCAGGTGGTTTAGAGGATAACGTCAAGGGAAAGCACAGAGTCCTAAGCATTGTGGGTCAATGGATGTGGCTTTCAGAGAGTGACAGAACAAGCAACAGGTTTCTCTTCTGGCACTTTGTGTGTTGGAGCAATCTCTGGTCTGTTGAGATTTCAGAGCCCTGTCATTGGGCGAGTGAAATCAGGTGGTTTTGAGGAAGGCATCGAGATAAAACTGCAGGGCCCTTGTGTTTGTGGGGTGATGAAAGAGGTTCGCAGAGGGAGTGAAAGCAAGCAGGAGTTTTCCCTCCTGGCTCCTCTGTTATGTAAGTAATCACCGGAATTTTGCTGATATTGAGTCCAGCCATTGGGAGAGTCAAATCAGGTGGGTTGGAGGGGAAGGTCAACAAGAAAGCGCTGACTCCGCAGGTTTGTGGGGTGATGAAAGAGGTTCCCAGAGCGAGTGAGAGCAAGCAACAGTTTTCCCTCCTGGCACCCTACGTGTCCGAGCAATCTCTGGGCGTTTGCTATTTGTGAGCCCTGTCACTGGGAGAGTCAAATCAGGTGGTTTAGAGGATAAAGTCCACTCCACGGAAAGCTCAGAGTCCTAAGCATTGTGCGGCGATGGATGTGGCTTCCAGAGAGTGACAGAACAAGCAACAGATATTACTCCTGGCACTATGTCTGGGGGATGAATCTCTGCTCTGTTGCGATTTCTGAGCCCTGTCATTGGGCGAGTCAAATCAGGTGGTTTTCAGGAAGACATCGAGATAAAAGTGCCGTGCCCTTATGTTTGTCGGGGGATGGAAGAGGTTCCTAGTGGCAGTGAGAGCAAGCAACAATTTTCCCTCCTGGCATCTGACATGTCTGAGCCATCTCTGGGCGTGTGCTATTTGTGAGCCGTGTCACTGGGAGAGTCAAATCAGGTGGTTTAGAGGACAACGTCAATGGAAAGCACAGAGTCCTAAGCATTGTGGGTCAATGGATGTGGCTTTCAGAGAGAGTGAGAACAAGCAACAGGTTTTCTTTCTGGCACTTTGTGTGTTGGAGCAATCTCTGGTCTGTTGAGATTTCAGAGCCCTGTCACTGGGCGAGTGAAATCAGGTGGTTTTCAGGAAGAGATCGAGATAAAAGTGCAGGGCCCTTGTGTTTGTGGGGTGATGAAAGAGGTTCACAGAGGGAGTGAAAGCAAGCAGGAGTTCTCCCTCCTGGCCCCTCTGTTATGTAAGTAATCACCGGAATTTTGCTGATTTTGAGTCCAGCCATTGGCAGAGTCAAATCAGGTGGGTTCGAGGGGAACGTCAACAAGAAAGCGCTGACTCCGCAGGTTTGTGGGGTGATGAAAGAGGTTCCCAGAGCAAGTGAGAGCAAGCAGGTTTTTTAGCCAGGCACCTGACATGTCCGAGCAATCTCTGAGCGTGTGCTATTTGTGAGCCCTGTCACTGGGAGAATCTAATCAGGTGGATTTCAGGAAGACATCGAGATAAAATTGCCGTGTCCTTATGTTTGTGGGGGGATGAAAGAGGTTCCCAGAGGGAGTGAGAGCAAGCAACAGTTTTCCCTCCTGGCACCCTACGTGTCCGAGCAATCTCTGGGCGTTTGCTATTTGTGAGCCCTGTCACTGGGAGAGTCAAATCAGGTGGTTTAGAGGATAACGTCAACGGAAAGCACAGAGTCCTAAGTGTTGTGGGGCGATGGAAGCGGCTCCCAGAGAGAGTGAGAACAAGCAACAGCTATTCCTCCAGACACTTTGTGTGTGGGATCAGTCTCTGGTCTGATGCAATTTCTGAGCCCTGTCATTGGGCGAGTCAAGTCAGATGGTTTTCAGGAAGAGATCGAGATAAAAGTGCAGGGCCCTTATGTTTGTGGGGGGATGAAAGAGGCTCCTAGTGGGAGTGAGAGCAAGCAGTTGTTTTCCCTCCTGGCCCCTCTGTTATGTAAGTAATCACCGGACTTTTGCTGATTTTGAGTCCAGCCATTGGGAGAGTCAAATCAGGTGGGTTGGAGGGGAACGTCAACAAGAAAGCGCTGACTGCCCAGGTTTGTGGGGTGATGAAAGAGGGTCCCAGAGGGAGTGAGAGCAAGCAGAATTTTCCTATCCTGGCACCTGACATGTCCGAGCAATCTCTGGGCGTGTGCTATTTGTGAGCCGTGTCACTGGGAGAGTCAAATCAGGTGGGTTCGAGGGGAACGTCAACAAGAAAGCGCTGGCTCCCCAGGTTTGTGGGGTGATGAAAGAGGCTCCCAGAGGAGTGGCTCCCAGAGAGAGTGAGAAAAGGCAACAGATTTCCCTCCTGGCACTTTTTGTGTGGGATCTCTCTCTGGTCTGCTGCGATTTCAGAGCCCTGTCATTGGGCGAGTGAAGTCAGGTGGTTTTCAGGAAGACATGGAGATAAAAGTGCCGTGTCCTGGTGTTTTTTGGGGGGGATGAAAGAGGTTCCCAGAGGGAGTGAAGCAAGCAGAAGTTTTCTATCCAGGTACCTGACATGTCCGAGCAATCCCTGGGCGTGTGCTATTTGTGAGCCCTGTCACTGGGAGTATCAAATCAGGGGGATTTGAGGAAGACATCGAGATAAAAGTGCCGTGTCCTTATGTTTGTGGGGGGATGACAGAGGTTCCCAGAGCGAGTGAGAGCAAGCAACTTTTTCCCCTCCTGGCACCCTACGTGTCCGAGCAATCTCTGGGCGTTTGCTATTTGTGAGCCTGTCACTGGGAGAGTCAAATCAGGTGGTTTAGAGGATAACGTCAACGGAAAGCACAGAGTCCTAAGTGTTGTGGGGCGATGGAAGCGGCTCCCAGAGAGAGTGAGAACAAGCAACAGCTATTCCTCCAGACACTTTGTGTGTGGGATCAGTCTCTTCTCTCTTTTGCTTTCTGAGCCCTGTCATTGGGCGAGTCATATCCGCTGGTTTTTCAGGAAGACATCGAGATAAAAGTGCAGGGCCCTTGTGTTTGTGGGGGGGGGCTGTGAAAGAAGTTCCTAGTGGGAGTGAGAGCAAGCAACAATTTTTCGCTCCTGGCACCCTACGTGTGCGAGCACTCTCTGGGCGTTTGCTATTTGTGAGCCCTGTCCCTGGCAGAGTCAAATCAGGTGGTTTAGAGGATAACGTCAATGGAAAGCACAGAGTCCTAAGCATTGTGGGGCGATGGATGTGGCTTTCAGAGAGTGACAGAACAAGCAACAGGTTTTCCTTCTGGCACTTTGTGTGTTGGAGCAATCTCTGGTCTGATGCAATTTCTGAACCCTGTCATTGGGCGAGTCATATCCACTGGTTTTTCAGGAAGAGATCGAGATAAAAGTGCAGGGCCCTTATGTTTGTGGGGGGATGAAAGAGGCTCCTAGTGGGAGTGAGAGCAAGCAGTTGTTTTCCCTCCTGGCCCCTCTGTTATGTAAGTAATCACCGGACTTTTGCTGATTTTGAGTCCAGCCATTGGGAGAGTCAAATCAGGTGGGTTGGAGGGGAACGTCAACAAGAAAGCGCTGACTGCCCAGGTTTGTGGGGTGATGAAAGAGGTTCCCAGAGGGAGTGAAGCAAGCAACTGTTTTCCCTCCTGGCACCTGACATGTCCGAGCAATCTCTGGGCGTGTGCTATTTGTGAGCCGTGTCACTGGGAGAGTCAAATCAGGTGGTTTAGAGGATAACGTCAATGGAAAGCACAGAGTCCTAAGCATTGTGGGGCGATGGAAGCGGCTCCCAGAGAGAGTGAGAACAAGCAACAGCTATTCCTCCTGACACTTTGTGTGTGGGATCAGTCTCTGGTCTGTTGCGATTTCTGAACCCTGTCATTGGGCGAGTCAAATCAGGTGGTTTTCAGGAAGAGATCGAGATAAAAGTGCAGGGCCCTTATGTTTGTGGGGGGATGAAAGAGGCTCCTAGTGGGAGTGAGAGCAAGCAGTTGTTTTCCCTCCTGGCCCCTCTGTTATGTAAGTAATCACCGGACTTTTGCTGATTTTGAGTCCAGCCATTGGGAGAGTCAAATCAGGTGGGTTGGAGGGGAACGTCAATAAGAAAGCGCTGACTGCCCAGGTTTGTGGGGTGATGAAAGAGGGTCCCAGAGGGAGTGAGAGCAAGCACAATTTTTCTATCCTGGCACCCTACGTGTCCGAGCAATCTCTGGGCGTGTGCTATTTGTGAGCCGTGTCACTGGGAGAGTCAAATCAGGTGGTTTAGAGGATAACGTCCACGGAAAGCACAGAGTCCTAAGCATTTTGCGCCGATCGATGTGGCTGCCAGGCAGTGACAGAACAAGCAACAGGTTTTCCTCCTGGCACTTTGTGTGTTGGAGCAACCTCTGGTCTGTTGCGATTTCTGAGCCCTGTCATTGGGCGAGTCAAATCAGATGGTTTTCAGGAAGACATCGAGATAAAAGTGCCGTGTCCTGGTGTTTTTTGGGGTGATGAAAGAGGTTCCCAGAGGGAGTGAAGCAAGCAACTGTTTTCCCTCCTGGCACCTGACATGTCTGAGCAATCTCTGGGCGTGTGCCATTTGTGAGCCCTGTCACTGGGAGAATCAGATCAGGTGGATTTCAGGAAGACATCGAGATAAAAGTGCCGTGCCCTTATGTTTGTGGGGGGATGAAAGAGGTTCCCAGAGCGAGTGAGAGCAAGCAACTTTTTCCCCTCCTGGCACCCTACGTGTCCGAGCAATCTCTGGGCGTTTGCTATTTGTGAGCCCTGTCCCTGGCAGAGTCAAATCAGGTGGTTTAGAGGATAACGTCAATGGAAAGCACAGAGTCCTAAGCATTGTGGGGCGATGGATGTGGCTTCCAGAGAGTGACAGAACAAGCAACAGGTTTTCCTTCTGACAGTTTATGTGTGGGATCAGTCTCTGGTCTGTTGCAATTTCTGAGCCCTGTCATTGGGCGAGTCAAATCAGGTGGTTTTGAGGAAGACATCGAGAAAAAAGTGCAGGGCCCTTGTGTTTGTGGGGTGATGAAAGAGTTTCGCAGAGGGAGTGAAAGCAAGCAGGAGTTCTCCCTCCTGGCCCCTCTATTATGTAAGTAATCACCGGAATTTTGCTGATTTTGAGTCCAGCCATTGGGAGAGTCATATCAGGTGGGTTGGAGGGGACCGTCAAGAAGAAAGCGCTGACTCCGCAGGTTTGTGGGGTGATGAAAGAGGTTCCCAGAGGGAGTGAGAGCAAGCAACAGTTTTCCCTCCTGGCACCCTACGTGTCCGAGCAATCTCTGGGCGTGTGCTATTTCTGAGCTGTGTCACTGGGAGAGTCAAATCAGGTGGTTTAGAGGATAACGTCCACGGAAAGCACAGAGTCAAAAGTGTTGCAGGGCGATGGAAGGGGCTCCCAGAGAGAGTGAGAACAAGCAACAGCTATTCCTCCAGACACTTTGTGTGTGGGATCAGTCTCTGGTCTGTTGCGATTTCTGAGCCCTGTCATTGGGCGAGTCATATCCACTGGTTTTTCAGGAAGTGATCGAGATAAAAGTGCAGGGCCCTTATGTTTGTGGGGGGATGAAAGAGGCTCCTAGTGGGAGTGAGAGCAAGCAGAAGTTTTCCCTCCTGGCCCCTTTGTTATGTAAGTAATCACCGGACTTTTGCTGATTTTGAGTCCAGCCATTGGCAGAGTCAAATCAGGTGGGTTGGAGGGGAACGTCAACAAGAAAGCGCTGACTGCCCAGGTTTTTGGGGTGATGAAAGAGGGTCCCAGAGGGAGTGAGAGCAAGCAGGTTTTTTAGCCAGGCACCTGACATGTCCGAGCAATCTCTGGGCGTGTGCCATTTGTGAGCCCTGTCACTGGGAGAATCAGATCAGGTGGATTTCAGGAAGACATCGAGATAAAAGTGCCGTGTCCTTATGTTTGTGGGGGAATGACAGAGGTTCCCAGAGCGAGTGAGAGCAAGCAACTGTTTTCCCTCCTGGCACCCTACGTGTCCGAGCACTCTCTGGGCGTTTGCTATTTGTGAGCCCTGTCCCTGGCAGAGTCAAATCAGGTGGTTTAGAGGATAACGTACACGGAAAGCACAGAGTCCTAAGCATTGTGGGGCAATGGATGTGGCTTTCAGAGAGTGACAGAACAAGCAACAGGTTTTCCTTCTGGCACTTTGTGTGTTGGAGCAATCTCTGGTCTGTTGAGATTTCAGAGCCCTGTCATTGGGCGAGTCAAATCAGGTGGTTTTCAGGAAGAGATCGAGATAAAAGTGCAGGGCCCTTATGTTTGTGGGGGGATGAAAGAGGCTCCTAGTGGGAGTGAGAGCAAGCAGTTGTTTTCCCTCCTGGCCCCTCTGTTATGTAAGTAATCACCGGACTTTTGCTGATTTTGAGTCCAGCCATTGGGAGAGTCAAATCAGGTGGTTTAGAGGATAACGTCCACGGAAAGCACAGAGTCCTAAGTGTTGTGGGGCGACGGAAGCGGCTCCCAGAGAGAGTGAGAACAAGCAACAGCTATTCCTCCTGACACTTTGTGTGTGGGATCAGTCTCTGGTCTGCTGCGATTTCAGAGCCCTGTCATTGGGAGAATCAGATCAGGTGGATTTCAGGAAGACATCGAGATAAAAGTGCCGTGCCCTTATGTTTGTGGGGGGATGAAAGAGGTTCCTAGTGGGAGTGAGAGCAAGCAACAATTTTTCCCTCCTGGCACCTGACATGTCTGAGCAATCTCTGGGCGTGTGCTATTTGTGAGCCGTGTCACTGGGAGAGTCAAATCAGGTGGGTTTGAGGGGAACGTCAACAAGAAAGCGCTGGCTCCCCAGGTTTCTGGGGTGATGAAAGAGGCTCCCAGAGGAGTGGCTCCCAGAGAGAGTGAGAAAAGGCAACAGATTTCCCTCCTGGCACTTTTTGTGTGGGATCTCTCTCTGGTCTGCTGCGATTTCAGAGCCCTGTCATTGGGCGAGTGAAATCAGGTGGTTTTCAGGAAGACATGGAGATAAAAGTGCCGTGTCCTGGTGTTTGTGGGGGATGAAAGGGGTTCCCAGAGGGAGTGAAGCAAGCAGAAGTTTTCTATCCAGGTACCTGACATGTCCGAGCAATCTCTGGGCGTGTGCTATTTGTGAGCCCTGTCACTGGGAGAGTCAAATCAGGTGGTTTAGAGGATAACGTCAACGGAAAGCACAGAGTCCTAAGTGTTGTGGGGCGATGGAAGCGGCTCCCAGAGAGAGTGAGAACAAGCAACAGCTATTCCTCCTGACACTTTGTGTGTGGGATCAGTCTCTGGTCTGTTGCGATTTCTGAACCCTGTCATTGGGCGAGTCATATCCACTGGTTTTTCAGGAAGAGATCGAGATAAAAGTGCAGGGCCCTTATGTGTGTGGGGGGATGAAAGAGGCTCCTAGTGGGAGTGAGAGCAAGCAGTTGTTTTCCCTCCTGGCCCCTCTGTTATGTAAGTAATCACCGGACTTTTGCTGATTTTGAGTCCAGCCATTGGGAGAGTCAAATCAGGTGGGTTGGAGGGGAACGTCAATAAGAAAGCGCTGACTGCCCAGGTTTGTGGGGTGATGAAAGAGGGTCCCAGAGGGAGTGAGAGCAAGCAGAATTTTTCTATCCTGGCACCCTACGTGTCCGAGCAATCTCTGGGCGTGTGCTATTTGTGAGCCCTGTCACTGGGAGAGTCAAATCAGGTGGTTTAGAGGATAACGTCCACGGAAAGCACAGAGTCCTAAGCATTGTGGGGCGATGGATGTGGCTTCCAGAGAGTGACAGAACAAGCAACAGATATTACTCCTGGCACTATGTCTGGGGGATCAGTCTCTGGTCTGTTGAGATTTCAGAGCCCTGTCATTGGGCGAGTCAAATCAGGTGGTTTTGAGGAAGACATCGAGAAAAAAGTGCAGGGCCCTTGTGTTTCTGGGGTGATGAAAGAGTTTCGCAGAGGGAGTGAAAGCAAGCAGGAGTTCTCCCTCCTGGCCCCTCTATTATGTAAGTAATCACCGGAATTTTGCTGATATTGAGTCCAGCCATTGGGAGAGTCAAATCAGGTGAGTTGGAGGGGAACGTCAACAAGAAAGCGCTGACTCCGCAGGTTTGTGGGGTGATGAAAGAGGTTCCTAGAGGGAGTGAGAGCAAGCAGAATTTTTCTATCCTGGCACCTGACATGTCCGAGCAATCTCTGGGCGTGTGCTATTTCTGAGCCGTGTCACTGGGAGAGTCAAATCAGGTGGTTTAGAGGATAACGTCAACGGAAAGCACAGAGTCCTAAGTGTTGTGGGGCGATGGAAGCGGCTCCCAGAGAGAGTGAGAACAAGCAACAGCTATTCCTCCTGACACTTTGTGTGTGGGATCAGTCTCTGGTCTGTTGCGATTTCTGAACCCTGTCATTGGGCGAGTCAAATCAGGTGGTTTTCAGGAAGAGATCGAGATAAAAGTGCAGGGCCCTTATGTTTGTGGGGGGATGAAAGAGGCTCCTAGTGGGAGTGAGAGCAAGCAGTTGTTTTCCCTCCTGGCCCCTCTGTTATGTAAGTAATCACCGGACTTTTGCTGATTTTGAGTCCAGCCATTGGGAGAGTCAAATCAGGTGGGTTGGAGGGGAACGTCAATAAGAAAGCGCTGACTGCCCAGGTTTTTGGGGTGATGAAAGAGGGTCCCAGAGGGAGTGAGAGCAAGCACAATTTTTCTATCCTGGCACCCTACGTGTCCGAGCAATCTCTGGGTGTGTGCTATTTGTGAGCCGTGTCACTGGGAGAGTCAAATCAGGTGGTTTAGAGGATAACGTCCACGGAAAGCACAGAGTCCTAAGCATTTTGCGCCGATCGATGTGGCTGCCAGGCAGTGACAGAACAAGCAACAGGTTTTCCTCCTGGCACTTTGTGTGTTGGAGCAACCTCTGGTCTGTTGCGATTTCTGAGCCCTGTCATTGGGCGAGTCAAATCAGATGGTTTTCAGGAAGACATCGAGATAAAAGTGCCGTGTCCTGGTGTTTTTTGGGTGATGAAAGAGGCTCCTAGTGGGAGTGAGAGCAAGAAGTTGTTTTCCCTCCTGGCACCTGACATGTCTGAGCAATCTCTGGGCGTGTGCCATTTGTGAGCCCTGTCACTGGGAGAGTCAAATCAGGTGGTTTAGAGAAAAACGTCCGCGGAAAGCACAGAGTCGTAAGCATTGTGGGGCGATGGAAGCGGCTCCCAGAGAGAGTGAGAACAAGCAACAGCTATTCCTCCTGACACTTTGTGTGTGGGATCAGTCTCTGGTCTGTTGCGATTTCTGAGCCCTGTCATTGGGCAAGTCATATCCACTGTTTTTTCAGGAAGAGAGCGAGATAAAAGTGCAGGGCCCTTATGTTTGTGGGGGGATGAAAGAGGCTCCTAGTGGGAGTGAGAGCAAGAAGTTGTTTTCCCTCCTGGCCCCTCTGTTGTATAAGTAATCACCGGACTTTTGCTGATTTTGAGTCCAGCCATTGGGAGAGTCAAATCAGGTGGGTTGGAGGGGAACGTCAACAAGAAAGCGCTGACTCCGCAGGTTTGTGGGGTGATGAAAGAGGGTCCCAGAGGGAGTGAGAGCAAGCAGGTTTTTTAGCCAGGCACCTGACATGTCCGAGCAATCTCTGGGCGTGTGCCATTTGTGAGCCCTGTCACTGGGAGAATCAGATCAGGTGGATTTCAGGAAGACATCGAGATAAAAGTGCCGTGTCCTTATGTTTGTGGGGGGATGACAGAGGTTCCCAGAGCGAGTGAGAGCAAGCAACTGTTTTCCCTCCTGGCACCCTACGTGTCCGAGCACTCTCTGGGCGTTTGCTATTTGTGAGCCCTGTCCCTGGCAGAGTCAAATCAGGTGGTTTAGAGGATAACGTACACGGAAAGCACAGAGTCCTAAGCATTGTGGGGCAATGGATGTGGCTTTCAGAGAGTGACAGAACAAGCAACAGGTTTTCCTTCTGGCACTTTGTGTGTTGGAGCAATCTCTGGTCTGATGCAATTTCTGAGCCCTGTCATTGGGCGAGTCAAGTCAGATGGTTTTCAGGAAGAGATCGAGATAAAAGTGCAGGGCCCTTATGTTTGTGGGGGGATGAAAGAGGCTCCTAGTGGGAGTGAGAGCAAGCAGTTGTTTTCCCTCCTGGCCCCTCTGTTATGTAAGTAATCACCGGACTTTTGCTGATTTTGAGTCCAGCCATTGGCAGAGTCAAATCAGGTGGGTTGGAGGGGAACGTCAACAAGAAAGCGCTGACTGCCCAGGTTTGTGGGGTGATGAAAGAGGGTCCCAGAGGGAGTGAGAGCAAGCAGAATTTTCCTATCCTGGCACCTGACATGTCCGAGCAATCTCTGGGCGTGTGCTATTTGTGAGCCGTGTCACTGGGAGAGTCAAATCAGGTGGGTTCGAGGGGAACGTCAACAAGAAAGCGCTGGCTCCCCAGGTTTGTGGGGTGATGAAAGAGGCTCCCAGAGGAGTGGCTCCCAGAGAGAGTGAGAAAAGGCAACAGATTTCCCTCCTGGCACTTTTTGTGTGGGATCTCTCTCTGGTCTGCTGCGATTTCAGAGCCCTGTCATTGGGCGAGTGAAGTCAGGTGGTTTTCAGGAAGACATGGAGATAAAAGTGCCGTGTCCTGGTGTTTTTTGGGGGGGATGAAAGAGGTTCCCAGAGGGAGTGAAGCAAGCAGAAGTTTTCTATCCAGGTACCTGACATGTCCGAGCAATCCCTGGGCGTGTGCTATTTGTGAGCCCTGTCACTGGGAGTATCAAATCAGGGGGATTTGAGGAAGACATCGAGATAAAAGTGCCGTGTCCTTATGTTTGTGGGGGGATGACAGAGGTTCCCAGAGCGAGTGAGAGCAAGCAACTTTTTCCCCTCCTGGCACCCTACGTGTCCGAGCAATCTCTGGGCGTTTGCTATTTGTGAGCCTGTCACTGGGAGAGTCAAATCAGGTGGTTTAGAGGATAACGTCAACGGAAAGCACAGAGTCCTAAGTGTTGTGGGGCGATGGAAGCGGCTCCCAGAGAGAGTGAGAACAAGCAACAGCTATTCCTCCAGACACTTTGTGTGTGGGATCAGTCTCTTCTCTCTTTTGCTTTCTGAGCCCTGTCATTGGGCGAGTCATATCCGCTGGTTTTTCAGGAAGACATCGAGATAAAAGTGCAGGGCCCTTGTGTTTGTGGGGGGGGGCTGTGAAAGAAGTTCCTAGTGGGAGTGAGAGCAAGCAACAATTTTTCGCTCCTGGCACCCTACGTGTCCGAGCACTCTCTGGGCGTTTGCTATTTGTGAGCCCTGTCCCTGGCAGAGTCAAATCAGGTGGTTTAGAGGATAACGTCAATGGAAAGCACAGAGTCCTAAGCATTGTGGGGCGATGGATGTGGCTTTCAGAGAGTGACAGAACAAGCAACAGGTTTTCCTTCTGGCACTTTGTGTGTTGGAGCAATCTCTGGTCTGATGCAATTTCTGAACCCTGTCATTGGGCGAGTCATATCCACTGGTTTTTCAGGAAGAGATCGAGATAAAAGTGCAGGGCCCTTATGTTTGTGGGGGGATGAAAGAGGCTCCTAGTGGGAGTGAGAGCAAGCAGTTGTTTTCCCTCCTGGCCCCTCTGTTATGTAAGTAATCACCGGACTTTTGCTGATTTTGAGTCCAGCCATTGGGAGAGTCAAATCAGGTGGGTTGGAGGGGAACGTCAACAAGAAAGCGCTGACTGCCCAGGTTTGTGGGGTGATGAAAGAGGTTCCCAGAGGGAGTGAAGCAAGCAACTGTTTTCCCTCCTGGCACCTGACATGTCCGAGCAATCTCTGGGCGTGTGCTATTTCTGAGCCGTGTCACTGGGAGAGTCAAATCAGGTGGTTTAGAGGATAACGTCAATGGAAAGCACAGAGTCCTAAGCATTGTGGGGCGATGGAAGCGGCTCCCAGAGAGAGTGAGAACAAGCAACAGCTATTCCTCCTGACACTTTGTGTGTGGGATCAGTCTCTGGTCTGTTGCGATTTCTGAACCCTGTCATTGGGCGAGTCAAATCAGGTGGTTTTCAGGAAGAGATCGAGATAAAAGTGCAGGGCCCTTATGTTTGTGGGGGGATGAAAGAGGCTCCTAGTGGGAGTGAGAGCAAGCAGTTGTTTTCCCTCCTGGCCCCTCTGTTATGTAAGTAATCACCGGACTTTTGCTGATTTTGAGTCCAGCCATTGGGAGAGTCAAATCAGGTGGGTTGGAGGGGAACGTCAATAAGAAAGCGCTGACTGCCCAGGTTTGTGGGGTGATGAAAGAGGGTCCCAGAGGGAGTGAGAGCAAGCACAATTTTTCTATCCTGGCACCCTACGTGTCCGAGCAATCTCTGGGTGTGTGCTATTTGTGAGCCGTGTCACTGGGAGAGTCAAATCAGGTGGTTTAGAGGATAACGTCCACGGAAAGCACAGAGTCCTAAGCATTTTGCGCCGATCGATGTGGCTGCCAGGCAGTGACAGAACAAGCAACAGGTTTTCCTCCTGGCACTTTGTGTGTTGGAGCAACCTCTGGTCTGTTGCGATTTCTGAGCCCTGTCATTGGGCGAGTCAAATCAGATGGTTTTCAGGAAGACATCGAGATAAAAGTGCCGTGTCCTGGTGTTTTTTGGGGTGATGAAAGAGGTTCCCAGAGGGAGTGAAGCAAGCAACTGTTTTCCCTCCTGGCACCTGACATGTCTGAGCAATCTCTGGGCGTGTGCCATTTGTGAGCCCTGTCACTGGGAGAATCAGATCAGGTGGATTTCAGGAAGACATCGAGATAAAAGTGCCGTGCCCTTATGTTTGTGGGGGGATGAAAGAGGTTCCCAGAGCGAGTGAGAGCAAGCAACTTTTTCCCCTCCTGGCACCCTACGTGTCCGAGCAATCTCTGGGCGTTTGCTATTTGTGAGCCCTGTCCCTGGCAGAGTCAAATCAGGTGGTTTAGAGGATAACGTCAATGGAAAGCACAGAGTCCTAAGCATTGTGGGGCGATGGATGTGGCTTCCAGAGAGTGACAGAACAAGCAACAGGTTTTCCTTCTGACAGTTTATGTGTGGGATCAGTCTCTGGTCTGTTGCAATTTCTGAGCCCTGTCATTGGGCGAGTCAATCAGGTGGTTTTGAGGAAGACATCGAGAAAAAAGTGCAGGGCCCTTGTGTTTGTGGGGTGATGAAAGAGTTTCGCAGAGGGAGTGAAAGCAAGCAGGAGTTCTCCCTCCTGGCCCCTCTATTATGTAAGTAATCACCGGAATTTTGCTGATTTTGAGTCCAGCCATTGGGAGAGTCATATCAGGTGGGTTGGAGGGGACCGTCAAGAAGAAAGCGCTGACTCCGCAGGTTTGTGGGGTGATGAAAGAGGTTCCCAGAGGGAGTGAGAGCAAGCAACAGTTTTCCCTCCTGGCACCCTACGTGTCCGAGCAATCTCTGGGCGTGTGCTATTTCTGAGCTGTGTCACTGGGAGAGTCAAATCAGGTGGTTTAGAGGATAACGTCCACGGAAAGCACAGAGTCAAAAGTGTTGCAGGGCGATGGAAGGGGCTCCCAGAGAGAGTGAGAACAAGCAACAGCTATTCCTCCAGACACTTTGTGTGTGGGATCAGTCTCTGGTCTGTTGCGATTTCTGAGCCCTGTCATTGGGCGAGTCATATCCACTGGTTTTCAGGAAGTGATCGAGATAAAAGTGCAGGGCCCTTATGTTTGTGGGGGGATGAAAGAGGCTCCTAGTGGGAGTGAGAGCAAGCAGAAGTTTTCCCTCCTGGCCCCTTTGTTATGTAAGTAATCACCGGACTTTTGCTGATTTTGAGTCCAGCCATTGGCAGAGTCAAATCAGGTGGGTTGGAGGGGAACGTCAACAAGAAAGCGCTGACTGCCCAGGTTTTTGGGGTGATGAAAGAGGGTCCCAGAGGGAGTGAGAGCAAGCAGGTTTTTTAGCCAGGCACCTGACATGTCCGAGCAATCTCTGGGCGTGTGCCATTTGTGAGCCCTGTCACTGGGAGAATCAGATCAGGTGGATTTCAGGAAGACATCGAGATAAAAGTGCCGTGTCCTTATGTTTGTGGGGGAATGACAGAGGTTCCCAGAGCGAGTGAGAGCAAGCAACTGTTTTCCCTCCTGGCACCCTACGTGTCCGAGCACTCTCTGGGCGTTTGCTATTTGTGAGCCCTGTCCCTGGCAGAGTCAAATCAGGTGGTTTAGAGGATAACGTACACGGAAAGCACAGAGTCCTAAGCATTGTGGGGCAATGGATGTGGCTTTCAGAGAGTGACAGAACAAGCAACAGGTTTTCCTTCTGGCACTTTGTGTGTTGGAGCAATCTCTGGTCTGTTGAGATTTCAGAGCCCTGTCATTGGGCGAGTCAAATCAGATGGTTTTCAGGAAGAGATCGAGATAAAGTGCAGGGCCCTTATGTTTGTGGGGGGATGAAAGAGGCTCCTAGTGGGAGTGAGAGCAAGCAGTTGTTTTCCCTCCTGGCCCCTCTGTTATGTAAGTAATCACCGGACTTTTGCTGATTTTGAGTCCAGCCATTGGGAGAGTCAAATCAGGTGGTTTAGAGGATAACGTCCACGGAAAGCACAGAGTCCTAAGTGTTGTGGGGCGACGGAAGCGGCTCCCAGAGAGAGTGAGAACAAGCAACAGCTATTCCTCCTGACACTTTGTGTGTGGGATCAGTCTCTGGTCTGCTGCGATTTCAGAGCCCTGTCATTGGGAGAATCAGATCAGGTGGATTTCAGGAAGACATCGAGATAAAAGTGCCGTGCCCTTATGTTGTGGGGGGATGAAAGAGGTTCCTAGTGGGAGTGAGAGCAAGCAACAATTTTTCCCTCCTGGCACCTGACATGTCTGAGCAATCTCTGGGCGTGTGCTATTTGTGAGCCGTGTCACTGGGAGAGTCAAATCAGGTGGGTTTGAGGGGAACGTCAACAAGAAAGCGCTGGCTCCCCAGGTTTCTGGGGTGATGAAAGAGGCTCCCAGAGGAGTGGCTCCCAGAGAGAGTGAGAAAAGGCAACAGATTTCCCTCCTGGCACTTTTTGTGTGGGATCTCTCTCTGGTCTGCTGCGATTTCAGAGCCCTGTCATTGGGCGAGTGAAATCAGGTGGTTTTCAGGAAGACATGGAGATAAAAGTGCCGTGTCCTGGTGTTTGTGGGGGATGAAAGGGGTTCCCAGAGGGAGTGAAGCAAGCAGAAGTTTTCTATCCAGGTACCTGACATGTCCGAGCAATCTCTGGGCGTGTGCTATTTGTGAGCCCTGTCACTGGGAGAGTCAAATCAGGTGGTTTAGAGGATAACGTCAACGGAAAGCACAGAGTCCTAAGTGTTGTGGGGCGATGGAAGCGGCTCCCAGAGAGAGTGAGAACAAGCAACAGCTATTCCTCCTGACACTTTGTGTGTGGGATCAGTCTCTGGTCTGTTGCGATTTCTGAACCCTGTCATTGGGCGAGTCATATCCACTGGTTTTTCAGGAAGAGATCGAGATAAAAGTGCAGGGCCCTTATGTGTGTGGGGGGATGAAAGAGGCTCCTAGTGGGAGTGAGAGCAAGCAGTTGTTTTCCCTCCTGGCCCCTCTGTTATGTAAGTAATCACCGGACTTTTGCTGATTTTGAGTCCAGCCATTGGGAGAGTCAAATCAGGTGGGTTGGAGGGGAACGTCAATAAGAAAGCGCTGACTGCCCAGGTTTGTGGGGTGATGAAAGAGGGTCCCAGAGGGAGTGAGAGCAAGCAGAATTTTTCTATCCTGGCACCCTACGTGTCCGAGCAATCTCTGGGCGTGTGCTATTTGTGAGCCCTGTCACTGGGAGAGTCAAATCAGGTGGTTTAGAGGATAACGTCCACGGAAAGCACAGAGTCCTAAGCATTGTGGGGCGATGGATGTGGCTTCCAGAGAGTGACAGAACAAGCAACAGATATTACTCCTGGCACTATGTCTGGGGGATCAGTCTCTGGTCTGTTGAGATTTCAGAGCCCTGTCATTGGGCGAGTCAAATCAGGTGGTTTTGAGGAAGACATCGAGAAAAAAGTGCAGGGCCCTTGTGTTTCTGGGGTGATGAAAGAGTTTCGCAGAGGGAGTGAAAGCAAGCAGGAGTTCTCCCTCCTGGCCCCTCTGTTATGTAAGTAATCACCGGACTTTTGCTGATATTGAGTCCAGCCATTGGGAGAGTCAATCAGGTGAGTTGGAGGGGAACGTCAACAAGAAAGCGCTGACTCCGCAGGTTTGTGGGGTGATGAAAGAGGTTCCTAGAGGGAGTGAGAGCAAGCAGAATTTTTCTATCCTGGCACCTGACATGTCCGAGCAATCTCTGGGCGTGTGCTATTTCTGAGCCGTGTCACTGGGAGAGTCAAATCAGGTGGTTTAGAGGATAACGTCAACGGAAAGCACAGAGTCCTAAGTGTTGTGGGGCGATGGAAGCGGCTCCCAGAGAGAGTGAGAACAAGCAACAGCTATTCCTCCTGACACTTTGTGTGTGGGATCAGTCTCTGGTCTGTTGCGATTTCTGAACCCTGTCATTGGGCGAGTCAAATCAGGTGGTTTTCAGGAAGAGATCGAGATAAAAGTGCCGGGCCCTTATGTTTGTGGGGGGATGAAAGAGGCTCCTAGTGGGAGTGAGAGCAAGCAGTTGTTTTCCCTCCTGGCCCCTCTGTTATGTAAGTAATCACCGGACTTTTGCTGATTTGAGTCCAGCCATTGGGAGAGTCAAATCAGGTGGGTTGGAGGGGAACGTCAATAAGAAAGCGCTGACTGCCCAGGTTTTTGGGGTGATGAAAGAGGGTCCCAGAGGGAGTGAGAGCAAGCACAATTTTTCTATCCTGGCACCCTACGTGTCCGAGCAATCTCTGGGTGTGTGCTATTTGTGAGCCGTGTCACTGGGAGAGTCAAATCAGGTGGTTTAGAGGATAACGTCCACGGAAAGCACAGAGTCCTAAGCATTTTGCGCCGATCGATGTGGCTGCCAGGCAGTGACAGAACAAGCAACAGGTTTTCCTCCTGGCACTTTGTGTGTTGGAGCAACCTCTGGTCTGTTGCGATTTCTGAGCCCTGTCATTGGGCGAGTCAAATCAGATGGTTTTCAGGAAGACATCGAGATAAAGTGCCGTGTCCTGGTGTTTTTTGGGGTGATGAAAGAGGTTCCCAGAGGGAGTGAAGCAAGCAACTGTTTTCCCTCCTGGCACCTGACATGTCTGAGCAATCTCTGGGCGTGTGCCATTTGTGAGCCCTGTCACTGGGAGAGTCAAATCAGGTGGTTTAGAGAAAAACGTCCGCGGAAAGCACAGAGTCGTAAGCATTGTGGGGCGATGGAAGCGGCTCCCAGAGAGAGTGAGAACAAGCAACAGCTATTCCTCCTGACACTTTGTGTGTGGGATCAGTCTCTGGTCTGTTGCGATTTCTGAGCCCTGTCATTGGGCAAGTCATATCCACTGTTTTTTCAGGAAGAGAGCGAGATAAAAGTGCAGGGCCCTTATGTTTGTGGGGGGATGAAAGAGGCTCCTAGTGGGAGTGAGAGCAAGAAGTTGTTTTCCCTCCTGGCCCCTCTGTTGTATAAGTAATCACCGGACTTTTGCTGATTTTGAGTCCAGCCATTGGGAGAGTCAAATCAGGTGGGTTGGAGGGGAACGTCAACAAGAAAGCGCTGACTCCGCAGGTTTGTGGGGTGATGAAAGAGGGTCCCAGAGGGAGTGAGAGCAAGCAGGTTTTTTAGCCAGGCACCTGACATGTCCGAGCAATCTCTGGGCGTGTGCCATTTGTGAGCCCTGTCACTGGGAGAATCAGATCAGGTGGATTTCAGGAAGACATCGAGATAAAAGTGCCGTGTCCTTATGTTTGTGGGGGGATGACAGAGGTTCCCAGAGCGAGTGAGAGCAAGCAACTGTTTTCCCTCCTGGCACCCTACGTGTCCGAGCACTCTCTGGGCGTTTGCTATTTGTGAGCCCTGTCCCTGGCAGAGTCAAATCAGGTGGTTTAGAGGATAACGTACACGGAAAGCACAGAGTCCTAAGCATTGTGGGGCAATGGATGTGGCTTTCAGAGAGTGACAGAACAAGCAACAGGTTTTCCTTCTGGCACTTTGTGTGTTGGAGCAATCTCTGGTCTGATGCAATTTCTGAACCCTGTCATTGGGCGAGTCAAGTCAGATGGTTTTCAGGAAGAGATCGAGATAAAAGTGCAGGGCCCTTATGTTTGTGGGGGGATGAAAGAGGCTCCTAGTGGGAGTGAGAGCAAGCAGTTGTTTTCCCTCCTGGCCCCTCTGTTATGTAAGTAATCACCGGACTTTTGCTGATTTTGAGTCCAGCCATTGGCAGAGTCAAATCAGGTGGGTTGGAGGGGAACGTCAACAAGAAAGCGCTGACTGCCCAGGTTTGTGGGGTGATGAAAGAGGGTCCCAGAGGGAGTGAGAGCAAGCAGAATTTTCCTATCCTGGCACCTGACATGTCCGAGCAATCTCTGGGCGTGTGCTATTTGTGAGCCGTGTCACTGGGAGAGTCAAATCAGGTGGGTTCGAGGGGAACGTCAACAAGAAAGCGCTGGCTCCCCAGGTTTGTGGGGTGATGAAAGAGGCTCCCAGAGGAGTGGCTCCCAGAGAGAGTGAGAAAAGGCAACAGATTTCCCTCCTGGCACTTTTTGTGTGGGATCTCTCTCTGGTCTGCTGCGATTTCAGAGCCCTGTCATTGGGCGAGTGAAGTCAGGTGGTTTTCAGGAAGACATGGAGATAAAAGTGCCGTGTCCTGGTGTTTTTTGGGGGGGATGAAAGAGGTTCCCAGAGGGAGTGAAGCAAGCAGAAGTTTTCTATCCAGGTACCTGACATGTCCGAGCAATCCCTGGGCGTGTGCTATTTGTGAGCCCTGTCACTGGGAGTATCAAATCAGGGGGATTTGAGGAAGACATCGAGATAAAAGTGCCGTGTCCTTATGTTTGTGGGGGGATGACAGAGGTTCCCAGAGCGAGTGAGAGCAAGCAACTTTTTCCCCTCCTGGCACCCTACGTGTCCGAGCAATCTCTGGGCGTTTGCTATTTGTGAGCCTGTCACTGGGAGAGTCAAATCAGGTGGTTTAGAGGATAACGTCAACGGAAAGCACAGAGTCCTAAGTGTTGTGGGGCGATGGAAGCGGCTCCCAGAGAGAGTGAGAACAAGCAACAGCTATTCCTCCAGACACTTTGTGTGTGGGATCAGTCTCTTCTCTCTTTTGCTTTCTGAGCCCTGTCATTGGGCGAGTCATATCCGCTGGTTTTTCAGGAAGACATCGAGATAAAAGTGCAGGGCCCTTGTGTTTGTGGGGGGGGGCTGTGAAAGAAGCTCCTAGTGGGAGTGAGAGCAAGCAACAATTTTTCGCTCCTGGCACCCTACGTGTCCGAGCACTCTCTGGGCGTTTGCTATTTGTGAGCCCTGTCCCTGGCAGAGTCAAATCAGGTGGTTTAGAGGATAACGTCAATGGAAAGCACAGAGTCCTAAGCATTGTGGGGCGATGGATGTGGCTTTCAGAGAGTGACAGAACAAGCAACAGGTTTTCCTTCTGGCACTTTGTGTGTTGGAGCAATCTCTGGTCTGATGCAATTTCTGAACCCTGTCATTGGGCGAGTCATATCCACTGGTTTTTCAGGAAGAGATCGAGATAAAAGTGCAGGGCCCTTATGTTTGTGGGGGGATGAAAGAGGCTCCTAGTGGGAGTGAGAGCAAGCAGTTGTTTTCCCTCCTGGCCCCTCTGTTATGTAAGTAATCACCGGACTTTTGCTGATTTTGAGTCCAGACATTGGGAGAGTCAAATCAGGTGGGTTGGAGGGGAACGTCAATAAGAAAGCGCTGACTGCCCAGGTTTGTGGGGTGATGAAAGAGGGTCCCAGAGGGAGTGAGAGCAAGCACAATTTTTCTATCCTGGCACCCTACGTGTCCGAGCAATCTCTGGGTGTGTGCTATTTGTGAGCCGTGTCACTGGGAGAGTCAAATCAGGTGGTTTAGAGGATAACGTCCACGGAAAGCACAGAGTCCTAAGCATTTTGCGCCGATCGATGTGGCTGCCAGGCAGTGACAGAACAAGCAACAGGTTTTCCTCCTGGCACTTTGTGTGTTGGAGCAACCTCTGGTCTGTTGCGATTTCTGAGCCCTGTCATTGGGCGAGTCAAATCAGATGGTTTTCAGGAAGACATCGAGATAAAAGTGCCGTGTCCTGGTGTTTTTTGGGGTGATGAAAGAGGTTCCCAGAGGGAGTGAAGCAAGCAACTGTTTTCCCTCCTGGCACCTGACATGTCTGAGCAATCTCTGGGCGTGTGCCATTTGTGAGCCCTGTCACTGGGAGAGTCAAATCAGGTGGTTTAGAGAAAAACGTCCGCGGAAAGCACAGAGTCGTAAGCATTGTGGGGCGATGGAAGCGGCTCCCAGAGAGAGTGAGAACAAGCAACAGCTATTCCTCCAGACACTTTGTGTGTGGGATCAGTCTCTGGTCTGTTGCGATTTCTGAGCCCTGTCATTGGGCGAGTCATATCCACTGGTTTTTCAGGAAGAGATCGAGATAAAAGTGCAGGGCCCTTATGTTTGTGGGGGGATGAAAGAGGCTCCTAGTGGGAGTGAGAGCAAGAAGTTGTTTTCCCTCCTGGCCCCTCTGTTGTATAAGTAATCACCGGACTTTTGCTGATTTTGAGTCCAGCCATTGGCAGAGTCAAATCAGGTGGGTTGGAGGGGAACGTCAACAAGAAAGCGCTGACTCCGCAGGTTTGTGGGGTGATGAAAGAGGGTCCCAGAGGGAGTGAGAGCAAGCAGGTTTTTTAGCCAGGCACCTGACATGTCCGAGCAATCTCTGGGCGTGTGCCATTTGTGAGCCCTGTCACTGGGAGAATCAGATCAGGTGGATTTCAGGAAGACATCGAGATAAAAGTGCCGTGTCCTTATGTTTGTGGGGGGATGACAGAGGTTCCCAGAGCGAGTGAGAGCAAGCAACTGTTTTCCCTCCTGGCACCCTACGTGTCCGAGCACTCTCTGGGCGTTTGCTATTTGTGAGCCCTGTCCCTGGCAGAGTCAAATCAGGTGGTTTAGAGGATAACGTACACGGAAAGCACAGAGTCCTAAGCATTGTGGGGCAATGGATGTGGCTTTCAGAGAGTGACAGAACAAGCAACAGGTTTTCCTTCTGGCACTTTGTGTGTTGGAGCAATCTCTGGTCTGATGCAATTTCTGAGACCTGTCATTGGGCGAGTCAAGTCAGATGGTTTTCAGGAAGAGATCGAGATAAAAGTGCAGGGCCCTTATGTTTGTGGGGGGATGAAAGAGGCTCCTAGTGGGAGTGAGAGCAAGCAGTTGTTTTCCCTCCTGGCCCCTCTGTTATGTAAGTAATCACCGGACTTTTGCTGATTTTGAGTCCAGCCATTGGCAGAGTCAAATCAGGTGGGTTGGAGGGGAACGTCAACAAGAAAGCGCTGACTGCCCAGGTTTGTGGGGTGATGAAAGAGGGTCCCAGAGGGAGTGAGAGCAAGCAGAATTTTCCTATCCTGGCACCTGACATGTCCGAGCAATCTCTGGGCGTGTGCTATTTGTGAGCCGTGTCACTGGGAGAGTCAAATCAGGTGGGTTCGAGGGGAACGTCAACAAGAAAGCGCTGGCTCCCCAGGTTTGTGGGGTGATGAAAGAGGCTCCCAGAGGAGTGGCTCCCAGAGAGAGTGAGAAAAGGCAACAGATTTCCCTCCTGGCACTTTTTGTGTGGGATCTCTCTCTGGTCTGCTGCGATTTCAGAGCCCTGTCATTGGGCGAGTGAAGTCAGGTGGTTTTCAGGAAGACATGGAGATAAAAGTGCCGTGTCCTGGTGTTTTTTGGGGGGGATGAAAGAGGTTCCCAGAGGGAGTGAAGCAAGCAGAAGTTTTCTATCCAGGTACCTGACATGTCCGAGCAATCCCTGGGCGTGTGCTATTTGTGAGCCCTGTCACTGGGAGTATCAAATCAGGGGGATTTGAGGAAGACATCGAGATAAAAGTGCCGTGTCCTTATGTTTGTGGGGGGATGACAGAGGTTCCCAGAGCGAGTGAGAGCAAGCAACTGTTTCCCCTCCTGGCACCCTACGTGTCCGAGCAATCTCTGGGCGTTTGCTATTTGTGAGCCTGTCACTGGGAGAGTCAAATCAGGTGGTTTAGAGGATAACGTCAACGGAAAGCACAGAGTCCTAAGTGTTGTGGGGCGATGGAAGCGGCTCCCAGAGAGAGTGAGAACAAGCAACAGCTATTCCTCCAGACACTTTGTGTGTGGGATCAGTCTCTTCTCTCTTTTGCTTTCTGAGCCCTGTCATTGGGCGAGTCATATCCGCTGGTTTTTCAGGAAGACATCGAGATAAAAGTGCAGGGCCCTTGTGTTTGTGGGGGGGGGCTGTGAAAGAAGTTCCTAGTGGGAGTGAGAGCAAGCAACAATTTTTCGCTCCTGGCACCCTACGTGTCCGAGCACTCTCTGGGCGTTTGCTATTTGTGAGCCCTGTCCCTGGCAGAGTCAAATCAGGTGGTTTAGAGGATAACGTCAATGGAAAGCACAGAGTCCTAAGCATTGTGGGGCGATGGATGTGGCTTTCAGAGAGTGACAGAACAAGCAACAGGTTTTCCTTCTGGCACTTTGTGTGTTGGAGCAATCTCTGGTCTGATGCAATTTCTGAACCCTGTCATTGGGCGAGTCATATCCACTGGTTTTTCAGGAAGAGATCGAGATAAAAGTGCAGGGCCCTTATGTTTGTGGGGGGATGAAAGAGGCTCCTAGTGGGAGTGAGAGCAAGCAGTTGTTTTCCCTCCTGGCCCCTCTGTTATGTAAGTAATCACCGGACTTTTGCTGATTTTGAGTCCAGCCATTGGAGAGTCAAATCAGGTGGGTTGGAGGGGAACGTCAACAAGAAAGCGCTGACTGCCCAGGTTTGTGGGGTGATGAAAGAGGTTCCCAGAGGGAGTGAAGCAAGCAACTGTTTTCCCTCCTGGCACCTGACATGTCCGAGCAATCTCTGGGCGTGTGCTATTTCTGAGCCGTGTCACTGGGAGAGTCAAATCAGGTGGTTTAGAGGATAACGTCAATGGAAAGCACAGAGTCCTAAGCATTGTGGGGCGATGGAAGCGGCTCCCAGAGAGAGTGAGAACAAGCAACAGCTATTCCTCCTGACACTTTGTGTGTGGGATCAGTCTCTGGTCTGTTGCGATTTCTGAACCCTGTCATTGGGCGAGTCAAATCAGGTGGTTTTCAGGAAGAGATCGAGATAAAAGTGCAGGGCCCTTATGTTTGTGGGGGGATGAAAGAGGCTCCTAGTGGGAGTGAGAGCAAGCAGTTGTTTTCCCTCCTGGCCCCTCTGTTATGTAAGTAATCACCGGACTTTTGCTGATTTTGAGTCCAGCCATTGGGAGAGTCAAATCAGGTGGGTTGGAGGGGAACGTCAATAAGAAAGCGCTGACTGCCCAGGTTTGTGGGGTGATGAAAGAGGGTCCCAGAGGGAGTGAGAGCAAGCACAATTTTTCTATCCTGGCACCCTACGTGTCCGAGCAATCTCTGGGTGTGTGCTATTTGTGAGCCGTGTCACTGGGAGAGTCAAATCAGGTGGTTTAGAGGATAACGTCCACGGAAAGCACAGAGTCCTAAGCATTTTGCGCCGATCGATGTGGCTGCCAGGCAGTGACAGAACAAGCAACAGGTTTTCCTCCTGGCACTTTGTGTGTTGGAGCAACCTCTGGTCTGTTGCGATTCTGAGCCCTGTCATTGGGCGAGTCAAATCAGATGGTTTTCAGGAAGACATCGAGATAAAAGTGCCGTGTCCTGGTGTTTTTTGGGGTGATGAAAGAGGTTCCCAGAGGGAGTGAAGCAAGCAACTGTTTTCCCTCCTGGCACCTGACATGTCTGAGCAATCTCTGGGCGTGTGCCATTTGTGAGCCCTGTCACTGGGAGAATCAGATCAGGTGGATTTCAGGAAGACATCGAGATAAAAGTGCCGTGCCCTTATGTTTGTGGGGGGATGAAAGAGGTTCCCAGAGCGAGTGAGAGCAAGCAACTTTTTCCCCTCCTGGCACCCTACGTGTCCGAGCAATCTCTGGGCGTTTGCTATTTGTGAGCCCTGTCCCTGGCAGAGTCAAATCAGGTGGTTTAGAGGATAACGTCAATGGAAAGCACAGAGTCCTAAGCATTGTGGGGCGATGGATGTGGCTTCCAGAGAGTGACAGAACAAGCAACAGGTTTTCCTTCTGACAGTTTATGTGTGGGATCAGTCTCTGGTCTGTTGCAATTTCTGAGCCCTGTCATTGGGCGAGTCAAATCAGGTGGTTTTGAGGAAGACATCGAGAAAAAAGTGCAGGGCCCTTGTGTTTGTGGGGTGATGAAAGAGTTTCGCAGAGGGAGTGAAAGCAAGCAGGAGTTCTCCCTCCTGGCCCCTCTATTATGTAAGTAATCACCGGAATTTTGCTGATTTTGAGTCCAGCCATTGGGAGAGTCATATCAGGTGGGTTGGAGGGGACCGTCAAGAAGAAAGCGCTGACTCCGCAGGTTTGTGGGGTGATGAAAGAGGGTCCCAGAGGGAGTGAGAGCAAGCAACAGTTTTCCCTCCTGGCACCTGACATGTCTGAGCAATCTCTGGGCGTGTGCTATTTGTGAGCCGTGTCACTGGGAGAGTCAAATCAGGTGGTTTAGAGGATAACGTCCACGGAAAGCACAGAGTCAAAAGTGTTGCAGGGCGATGGAAGGGGCTCCCAGAGAGAGTGAGAACAAGCAACAGCTATTCCTCCTGACACTTTGTGTGTGGGATCAGTCTCTGGTCTGTTGCGATTTCTGAGCCCTGTCATTGGGCGAGTCATATCCACTGGTTTTTCAGGAAGTGATCGAGATAAAAGTGCAGGGCCCTTATGTTTGTGGGGGGATGAAAGAGGCTCCTAGTGGGAGTGAGAGCAAGCAGAAGTTTTCCCTCCTGGCCCCTTTGTTATGTAAGTAATCACCGGACTTTTGCTGATTTTGAGTCCAGCCATTGGCAGAGTCAAATCAGGTGGGTTGGAGGGGAACGTCAACAAGAAAGCGCTGACTCCGCAGGTTTTTGGGGTGATGAAAGAGGGTCCCAGAGGGAGTGAGAGCAAGCAGGTTTTTTAGCCAGGCACCTGACATGTCCGAGCAATCTCTGGGCGTGTGCCATTTGTGAGCCCTGTCACTGGGAGAATCTAATCAGGTGGATTTCAGGAAGACATCGAGATAAAAGTGCCGTGCCCTTATGTTTGTGGGGGAATGACAGAGGTTCCCAGAGCGAGTGAGAGCAAGCAACTGTTTTCCCTCCTGGCACCCTACGTGTCCGAGCACTCTCTGGGCGTTTGCTATTTGTGAGCCCTGTCACTGGGAGAGTCAAATCAGGTGGTTTAGAGGATAACGTACACGGAAAGCACAGAGTCCTAAGCATTGTGGGGCAATGGATGTGGCTTTCAGAGAGTGACAGAACAAGCAACAGGTTTTCCTTCTGGCACTTTGTGTGTTGGAGCAGTCTCTGGTCTGTTGAGATTTCAGAGCCCTGTCATTGGGCGAGTCAAATCAGATGGTTTTCAGGAAGAGATCGAGATAAAAGTGCAGGGCCCTTATGTTTGTGGGGGGATGAAAGAGGCTCCTAGTGGGAGTGAGAGCAAGCAGTTGTTTTCCCTCCTGGCCCCTCTGTTATGTAAGTAATCACCGGACTTTTGCTGATTTTGAGTCCAGCCATTGGGAGAGTCAAATCAGGTGGTTTAGAGGATAACGTCCACGGAAAGCACAGAGTCCTAAGTGTTGTGGGGCGACGGAAGCGGCTCCCAGAGAGAGTGAGAACAAGCAACAGCTATTCCTCCTGACACTTTGTGTGTGGGATCAGTCTCTGGTCTGCTGCGATTTCAGAGCCCTGTCATTGGGAGAATCAGATCAGGTGGATTTCAGGAAGACATCGAGATAAAAGTGCCGTGCCCTTATGTTTGTGGGGGGATGAAAGAGGTTCCTAGTGGGAGTGAGAGCAAGCAACAATTTTTCCCTCCTGGCACCTGACATGTCTGAGCAATCTCTGGGCGTGTGCTATTTGTGAGCCGTGTCACTGGGAGAGTCAAATCAGGTGGGTTTGAGGGGAACGTCAACAAGAAAGCGCTGGCTCCCCAGGTTTCTGGGGTGATGAAAGAGGCTCCCAGAGGAGTGGCTCCCAGAGAGAGTGAGAAAAGGCAACAGATTTCCCTCCTGGCACTTTTTGTGTGGGATCTCTCTCTGGTCTGCTGCGATTTCAGAGCCCTGTCATTGGGCGAGTGAAATCAGGTGGTTTTCAGGAAGACATGGAGATAAAAGTGCCGTGTCCTGGTGTTTGTGGGGGATGAAAGGGGTTCCCAGAGGGAGTGAAGCAAGCAGAAGTTTTCTATCCAGGTACCTGACATGTCCGAGCACTCTCTGGGCGTTTGCTATTTGTGAGCCCTGTCCCTGGCAGAGTCAAATCAGGTGGTTTAGAGGATAACGTCAATGGAAAGCACAGAGTCCTAAGCATTGTGGGGCGATGGATGTGGCTTTCAGAGAGTGACAGAACAAGCAACAGGTTTTCCTTCTGGCACTTTGTGTGTTGGAGCAATCTCTGGTCTGATGCAATTTCTGAACCCTGTCATTGGGCGAGTCATATCCACTGGTTTTTCAGGAAGAGATCGAGATAAAAGTGCAGGGCCCTTATGTTTGTGGGGGGATGAAAGAGGCTCCTAGTGGGAGTGAGAGCAAGCAGTTGTTTTCCCTCCTGGCCCCTCTGTTATGTAAGTAATCACCGGACTTTTGCTGATTTTGAGTCCAGACATTGGGAGAGTCAAATCAGGTGGGTTGGAGGGGAACGTCAATAAGAAAGCGCTGACTGCCCAGGTTTGTGGGGTGATGGAAGAGGGTCCCAGAGGGAGTGAGAGCAAGCAGAATTTTTCTATCCTGGCACCCTACGTGTCCGAGCAATCTCTGGGCGTGTGCTATTTGTGAGGCCTGTCACTGGGAGAGTCAAATCAGGTGGTTTAGAGGATAACGTCCACGGAAAGCACAGAGTCCTAAGCATTGTGGGGCGATGGATGTGGCTTCCAGAGAGTGACAGAACAAGCAACAGATATTACTCCTGGCACTATGTCTGGGGGATCAGTCTCTGGTCTGTTGAGATTTCAGAGCCCTGTCATTGGGCGAGTCAAATCAGGTGGTTTTGAGGAAGACATCGAGAAAAAAGTGCAGGGCCCTTGTGTTTCTGGGGTGATGAAAGAGTTTCGCAGAGGGAGTGAAAGCAAGCAGGAGTTCTCCCTCCTGGCCCCTCTATTATGTAAGTAATCACCGGAATTTTGCTGATATTGAGTCCAGCCATTGGGAGAGTCAAATCAGGTGAGTTGGAGGGGAACGTCAACAAGAAAGCGCTGACTCCGCAGGTTTGTGGGGTGATGAAAGAGGTTCCTAGAGGGAGTGAGAGCAAGCAGAATTTTTCTATCCTGGCACCTGACATGTCCGAGCAATCTCTGGGCGTTTGCTATTTGTGAGCCCTGTCACTGGGAGAGTCAAATCAGGTGGTTTAGAGGATAACGTCAACGGAAAGCACAGAGTCCTAAGTGTTGTGGGGCGATGGAAGCGGCTCCCAGAGAGAGTGAGAACAAGCAACAGCTATTCCTCCTGACACTTTGTGTGTGGGATCAGTCTCTGGTCTGTTGCGATTTCTGAGCCCTGTCATTGGGCGAGTCAAGTCAGATGGTTTTCAGGAAGAGATCGAGATAAAAGTGCAGGGCCCTTGTGTTTGTGGGGGGGGGGCTGTGAAAGAAGCTCCTAGTGGGAGTGAGAGCAAGCAACAATTTTTCGCTCCTGGCACCCTACGTGTCCGAGCACTCTCTGGGCGTTTGCTATTTGTGAGCCCTGTCCCTGGCAGAGTCAAATCAGGTGGTTTAGAGGATAACGTCAATGGAAAGCACAGAGTCCTAAGCATTGTGGGGCGATGGATGTGGCTTTCAGAGAGTGACAGAACAAGCAACAGGTTTTCCTTCTGGCACTTTGTGTGTTGGAGCAATCTCTGGTCTGATGCAATTTCTGAACCCTGTCATTGGGCGAGTCATATCCACTGGTTTTTCAGGAAGAGATCGAGATAAAAGTGCAGGGCCCTTATGTTTGTGGGGGGATGAAAGAGGCTCCTAGTGGGAGTGAGAGCAAGCAGTTGTTTTCCCTCCTGGCCCCTCTGTTATGTAAGTAATCACCGGACTTTTGCTGATTTTGAGTCCAGCCATTGGCAGAGTCAAATCAGGTGGGTTGGAGGGGAACGTCAAGAAGAAAGCGCTGACTGCCCAGGTTTGTGGGGTGATGAAAGAGGGTCCCAGAGGGAGTGAAGCAAGCAACTGTTTTCCCTCCTGGCACCTGACATGTCCGAGCAATCTCTGGGCGTGTGCTATTTCTGAGCCGTGTCACTGGGAGAGTCAAATCAGGTGGTTTAGAGGATAACGTCAATGGAAAGCACAGAGTCCTAAGCATTGTGGGGCGATGGAAGCGGCTCCCAGAGAGAGTGAGAACAAGCAACAGCTATTCCTCCTGACACTTTGTGTGTGGGATCAGTCTCTGGTCTGTTGCGATTTCTGAACCCTGTCATTGGGCGAGTCATATCCACTGGTTTTTCAGGAAGAGATCGAGATAAAAGTGCAGGGCCCTTATGTTTGTGGGGGATGAAAGAGGCTCCTAGTGGGAGTGAGAGCAAGCAGTTGTTTTCCCTCCTGGCCCCTCTGTTATGTAAGTAATCACCGGACTTTTGCTGATTTTGAGTCCAGACATTGGGAGAGTCAAATCAGGTGGGTTGGAGGGGAACGTCAATAAGAAAGCGCTGACTGCCCAGGTTTGTGGGGTGATGGAAGAGGGTCCCAGAGGGAGTGAGAGCAAGCAGAATTTTTCTATCCTGGCACCCTACGTGTCCGAGCAATCTCTGGGCGTGTGCTATTTGTGAGGCCTGTCACTGGGAGAGTCAAATCAGGTGGTTTAGAGGATAACGTCCACGGAAAGCACAGAGTCCTAAGCATTGTGGGGCGATGGATGTGGCTTCCAGAGAGTGACAGAACAAGCAACAGATATTACTCCTGGCACTTTGTGTGTTGGAGCAATCTCTGGTCTGTTGAGATTTCAGAGCCCTGTCATTGGGCGAGTCAAATCAGGTGGTTTTGAGGAAGACATCGAGAAAAAAGTGCAGGGCCCTTGTGTTTCTGGGGTGATGAAAGAGTTTCGCAGAGGGAGTGAAAGCAAGCAGGAGTTCTCCCTCCTGGCCCCTCTATTATGTAAGTAATCACCGGAATTTTGCTGATATTGAGTCCAGCCATTGGGAGAGTCAAATCAGGTGAGTTGGAGGGGAACGTCAACAAGAAAGCGCTGACTCCGCAGGTTTGTGGGGTGATGAAAGAGGTTCCTAGAGGGAGTGAGAGCAAGCAGAATTTTTCTATCCTGGCACCTGACATGTCCGAGCAATCTCTGGGCGTGTGCTATTTCTGAGCCGTGTCACTGGGAGAGTCAAATCAGGTGGTTTAGAGGATAACGTCAACGGAAAGCACAGAGTCCTAAGTGTTGTGGGGCGATGGAAGCGGCTCCCAGAGAGAGTGAGAACAAGCAACAGCTATTCCTCCTGACACTTTGTGTGTGGGATCAGTCTCTGGTCTGTTGCAATTTCTGAACCCTGTCATTGGGCGAGTCAAATCAGGTGGTTTTCAGGAAGAGATCGAGATAAAAGTGCAGGGCCCTTATGTTTGTGGGGGGATGAAAGAGGCTCCTAGTGGGAGTGAGAGCAAGCAGTTGTTTTCCCTCCTGGCCCCTCTGTTATGTAAGTAATCACCGGACTTTTGCTGATTTTGAGTCCAGCCATTGGGAGAGTCAAATCAGGTGGGTTGGAGGGGAACGTCAACAAGAAAGCGCTGACTGCCCAGGTTTGTGGGGTGATGAAAGAGTGTCCCAGAGGGAGTGAGAGCAAGCAGGTTTTTTAGCCAGGCACCTGACATGTCCGAGCAATCTCTGAGCGTGTGCCATTTGTGAGCCCTGTCACTGGGAGAATCAGATCAGGTGGATTTCAGGAAGACATCGAGATAAAAGTGCCGTGTCCTGGTGTTTTTTGGGGTGATGAAAGAGGTTCCCAGAGGGAGTGAAGCAAGCAACTGTTTTCCCTCCTGGCACCCTACGTGTCCGAGCAATCTCTGGGCGTGTGCCATTTGTGAGCCCTGTCACTGGGAGAGTCAAATCAGGTGGTTTAGAGGATAACGTCAACGGAAAGCACAGAGTCCTAAGTGTTGTGGGGCGATGGAAGCGGCTCCCAGAGAGAGTGAGAACAAGCAACAGCTATTCCTCCAGACACTTTGTGTGTGGGATCAGTCTCTGGTCTGTTGCGATTTCTGAGCCCTGTCATTGGGCGAGTCATATCCACTGGTTTTTCAGGAAGAGATCGAGATAAAAGTGCAGGGCCCTTATGTTTGTGGGGGGATGAAAGAGGCTCCTAGTGGGAGTGAGAGCAAGAAGTTGTTTTCCCTCCTGGCCCCTCTGTTGTATAAGTAATCACCGGACTTTTGCTGATTTTGAGTCCAGCCATTGGCAGAGTCAAATCAGGTGGGTTGGAGGGGAACGTCAACAAGAAAGCGCTGACTCCGCAGGTTTGTGGGGTGATGAAAGAGGGTCCCAGAGGGAGTGAGAGCAAGCAGGTTTTTTAGCCAGGCACCTGACATGTCCGAGCAATCTCTGGGCGTGTGCCATTTGTGAGCCCTGTCACTGGGAGAATCAGATCAGGTGGATTTCAGGAAGACATCGAGATAAAAGTGCCGTGTCCTTATGTTTGTGGGGGGATGACAGAGGTTCCCAGAGCGAGTGAGAGCAAGCAACTGTTTTCCCTCCTGGCACCCTACGTGTCCGAGCACTCTCTGGGCGTTTGCTATTTGTGAGCCCTGTCCCTGGCAGAGTCAAATCAGGTGGTTTAGAGGATAACGTACACGGAAAGCACAGAGTCCTAAGCATTGTGGGGCAATGGATGTGGCTTTCAGAGAGTGACAGAACAAGCAACAGGTTTTCCTTCTGGCACTTTGTGTGTTGGAGCAATCTCTGGTCTGATGCAATTTCTGAGACCTGTCATTGGGCGAGTCAAGTCAGATGGTTTTCAGGAAGAGATCGAGATAAAAGTGCAGGGCCCTTATGTTTGTGGGGGGATGAAAGAGGCTCCTAGTGGGAGTGAGAGCAAGCAGTTGTTTTCCCTCCTGGCCCCTCTGTTATGTAAGTAATCACCGGACTTTTGCTGATTTTGAGTCCAGCCATTGGCAGAGTCAAATCAGGTGGGTTGGAGGGGAACGTCAACAAGAAAGCGCTGACTGCCCAGGTTTGTGGGGTGATGAAAGAGAGTCCCAGAGGGAGTGAGAGCAAGCAGAATTTTCCTATCCTGGCACCTGACATGTCCGAGCAATCTCTGGGCGTGTGCTATTTGTGAGCCGTGTCACTGGGAGAGTCAAATCAGGTGGGTTTGAGGGGAACGTCAACAAGAAAGCGCTGGCTCCCCAGGTTTGTGGGGTGATGAAAGAGGCTCCCAGAGGAGTGGCTCCCAGAGAGAGTGAGAAAAGGCAACAGATTTCCCTCCTGGCACTTTTTGTGTGGGATCTCTCTCTGGTCTGCTGCGATTTCAGAGCCCTGTCATTGGGCGAGTGAAGTCAGGTGGTTTTCAGGAAGACATGGAGATAAAAGTGCCGTGTCCTGGTGTTTTTTGGGGGGGATGAAAGAGGTTCCCAGAGGGAGTGAAGCAAGCAGAAGTTTTCTATCCAGGTACCTGACATGTCCGAGCAATCCCTGGGCGTGTGCTATTTGTGAGCCCTGTCACTGGGAGTATCAAATCAGGGGGATTTGAGGAAGACATCGAGATAAAAGTGCCGTGTCCTTATGTTTGTGGGGGGATGAAAGAGGTTCCCAGAGCGAGTGAGAGCAAGCAACAGTTTCCCTTCCTGGCACCCTACGTGTCCGAGCAATCTCTGGGCGTTTGCTATTTGTGAGCCTGTCACTGGGAGAGTCAAATCAGGTGGTTTAGAGGATAACGTCAACGGAAAGCACAGAGTCCTAAGTGTTGTGGGGCGATGGAAGCGGCTCCCAGAGAGAGTGAGAACAAGCAACAGCTATTCCTCCAGACACTTTGTGTGTGGGATCAGTCTCTTCTCTCTTTTGCTTTCTGAGCCCTGTCATTGGGCGAGTCATATCCGCTGGTTTTTCAGGAAGACATCGAGATAAAAGTGCAGGGCCCTTGTGTTTGTGGGGGGGGGGGCTGTGAAAGAAGCTCCTAGTGGGAGTGAGAGCAAGCAACAATTTTTCGCTCCTGGCACCCTACGTGTCCGAGCACTCTCTGGGCGTTTGCTATTTGTGAGCCCTGTCCCTGGCAGAGTCAAATCAGGTGGTTTAGAGGATAACGTCAATGGAAAGCACAGAGTCCTAAGCATTGTGGGGCGATGGATGTGGCTTTCAGAGAGTGACAGAACAAGCAACAGGTTTTCCTTCTGGCACTTTGTGTGTTGGAGCAATCTCTGGTCTGATGCAATTTCTGAACCCTGTCATTGGGCGAGTCATATCCACTGGTTTTTCAGGAAGAGATCGAGATAAAAGTGCAGGGCCCTTATGTTTGTGGGGGGATGAAAGAGGCTCCTAGTGGGAGTGAGAGCAAGCAGTTGTTTTCCCTCCTGGCCCCTCTGTTATGTAAGTAATCACCGGACTTTTGCTGATTTTGAGTCCAGACATTGGGAGAGTCAAATCAGGTGGGTTGGAGGGGAACGTCAATAAGAAAGCGCTGACTGCCCAGGTTTGTGGGGTGATGGAAGAGGGTCCCAGAGGGAGTGAGAGCAAGCAGAATTTTTCTATCCTGGCACCCTACGTGTCCGAGCAATCTCTGGGCGTGTGCTATTTGTGAGGCCTGTCACTGGGAGAGTCAAATCAGGTGGTTTAGAGGATAACGTCCACGGAAAGCACAGAGTCCTAAGCATTGTGGGGCGATGGATGTGGCTTCCAGAGAGTGACAGAACAAGCAACAGATATTACTCCTGGCACTATGTCTGGGGGATCAGTCTCTGGTCTGTTGAGATTTCAGAGCCCTGTCATTGGGCGAGTCAAATCAGGTGGTTTTGAGGAAGACATCGAGAAAAAAGTGCAGGGCCCTTGTGTTTCTGGGGTGATGAAAGAGTTTCGCAGAGGGAGTGAAAGCAAGCAGGAGTTCTCCCTCCTGGCCCCTCTATTATGTAAGTAATCACCGGAATTTTGCTGATATTGAGTCCAGCCATTGGGAGAGTCAAATCAGGTGAGTTGGAGGGGAACGTCAACAAGAAAGCGCTGACTCCGCAGGTTTGTGGGGTGATGAAAGAGGTTCCTAGAGGGAGTGAGAGCAAGCAGAATTTTTCTATCCTGGCACCTGACATGTCCGAGCAATCTCTGGGCGTTTGCTATTTGTGAGCCCTGTCACTGGGAGAGTCAAATCAGGTGGTTTAGAGGATAACGTCAACGGAAAGCACAGAGTCCTAAGTGTTGTGGGGCGATGGAAGCGGCTCCCAGAGAGAGTGAGAACAAGCAACAGCTATTCCTCCTGACACTTTGTGTGTGGGATCAGTCTCTGGTCTGTTGCGATTTCTGAGCCCTGTCATTGGGCGAGTCAAATCAGGTGGTTTTCAGGAAGACATCGAGATAAAAGTGCAGGGCCCTTGTGTTTGTGGGGGGGGGGCTGTGAAAGAAGCTCCTAGTGGGAGTGAGAGCAAGCAACAATTTTTCGCTCCTGGCACCCTACGTGTCCGAGCACTCTCTGGGCGTTTGCTATTTGTGAGCCCTGTCCCTGGCAGAGTCAAATCAGGTGGTTTAGAGGATAACGTCAATGGAAAGCACAGAGTCCTAAGCATTGTGGGGCGATGGATGTGGCTTTCAGAGAGTGACAGAACAAGCAACAGGTTTTCCTTCTGGCACTTTGTGTGTTGGAGCAATCTCTGGTCTGATGCAATTTCTGAACCCTGTCATTGGGCGAGTCATATCCACTGGTTTTTCAGGAAGAGATCGAGATAAAAGTGCAGGGCCCTTATGTTTGTGGGGGGATGAAAGAGGCTCCTAGTGGGAGTGAGAGCAAGCAGTTGTTTTCCCTCCTGGCCCCTCTGTTATGTAAGTAATCACCGGACTTTTGCTGATTTTGAGTCCAGCCATTGGCAGAGTCAAATCAGGTGGGTTGGAGGGGAACGTCAAGAAGAAAGCGCTGACTGCCCAGGTTTGTGGGGTGATGAAAGAGGGTCCCAGAGGGAGTGAAGCAAGCAACTGTTTTCCCTCCTGGCACCTGACATGTCCGAGCAATCTCTGGGCGTGTGCTATTTCTGAGCCGTGTCACTGGGAGAGTCAAATCAGGTGGTTTAGAGGATAACGTCAATGGAAAGCACAGAGTCCTAAGCATTGTGGGGCGATGGAAGCGGCTCCCAGAGAGAGTGAGAACAAGCAACAGCTATTCCTCCTGACACTTTGTGTGTGGGATCAGTCTCTGGTCTGTTGCGATTTCTGAACCCTGTCATTGGGCGAGTCATATCCACTGGTTTTTCAGGAAGAGATCGAGATAAAAGTGCAGGGCCCTTATGTTTGTGGGGGGATGAAAGAGGCTCCTAGTGGGAGTGAGAGCAAGCAGTTGTTTTCCCTCCTGGCCCCTCTGTTATGTAAGTAATCACCGGACTTTTGCTGATTTTGAGTCCAGACATTGGGAGAGTCAAATCAGGTGGGTTGGAGGGGAACGTCAATAAGAAAGCGCTGACTGCCCAGGTTTGTGGGGTGATGGAAGAGGGTCCCAGAGGGAGTGAGAGCAAGCAGAATTTTTCTATCCTGGCACCCTACGTGTCCGAGCAATCTCTGGGCGTGTGCTATTTGTGAGGCCTGTCACTGGGAGAGTCAAATCAGGTGGTTTAGAGGATAACGTCCACGGAAAGCACAGAGTCCTAAGCATTGTGGGGCGATGGATGTGGCTTCCAGAGAGTGACAGAACAAGCAACAGATATTACTCCTGGCACTATGTCTGGGGGATCAGTCTCTGGTCTGTTGAGATTTCAGAGCCCTGTCATTGGGCGAGTCAAATCAGGTGGTTTTGAGGAAGACATCGAGAAAAAAGTGCAGGGCCCTTGTGTTTCTGGGGTGATGAAAGAGTTTCGCAGAGGGAGTGAAAGCAAGCAGGAGTTCTCCCTCCTGGCCCTCTATTATGTAAGTAATCACCGGAATTTTGCTGATATTGAGTCCAGCCATTGGGAGAGTCAAATCAGGTGAGTTGGAGGGGAACGTCAACAAGAAAGCGCTGACTCCGCAGGTTTGTGGGGTGATGAAAGAGGTTCCTAGAGGGAGTGAGAGCAAGCAGAATTTTTCTATCCTGGCACCTGACATGTCCGAGCAATCTCTGGGCGTGTGCTATTTCTGAGCCGTGTCACTGGGAGAGTCAAATCAGGTGGTTTAGAGGATAACGTCAACGGAAAGCACAGAGTCCTAAGTGTTGTGGGGCGATGGAAGCGGCTCCCAGAGAGAGTGAGAACAAGCAACAGCTATTCCTCCTGACACTTTGTGTGTGGGATCAGTCTCTGGTCTGTTGCAATTTCTGAACCCTGTCATTGGGCGAGTCAAATCAGGTGGTTTTCAGGAAGAGATCGAGATAAAAGTGCAGGGCCCTTATGTTTGTGGGGGGATGAAAGAGGCTCCTAGTGGGAGTGAGAGCAAGCAGTTGTTTTCCCTCCTGGCCCCTCTGTTATGTAAGTAATCACCGGACTTTTGCTGATTTTGAGTCCAGCCATTGGGAGAGTCAAATCAGGTGGGTTGGAGGGGAACGTCAACAAGAAAGCGCTGACTGCCCAGGTTTGTGGGGTGATGAAAGAGTGTCCCAGAGGGAGTGAGAGCAAGCAGGTTTTTTAGCCAGGCACCTGACATGTCCGAGCAATCTCTGAGCGTGTGCCATTTGTGAGCCCTGTCACTGGGAGAATCAGATCAGGTGGATTTCAGGAAGACATCGAGATAAAAGTGCCGTGTCCTGGTGTTTTTTGGGGTGATGAAAGAGGTTCCCAGAGGGAGTGAAGCAAGCAACTGTTTTCCCTCCTGGCACCCTACGTGTCCGAGCAATCTCTGGGCGTGTGCCATTTGTGAGCCCTGTCACTGGGAGAGTCAAATCAGGTGGTTTAGAGGATAACGTCAACGGAAAGCACAGAGTCCTAAGTGTTGTGGGGCGATGGAAGCGGCTCCCAGAGAGAGTGAGAACAAGCAACAGCTATTCCTCCAGACACTTTGTGTGTGGGATCAGTCTCTGGTCTGTTGCGATTTCTGAGCCCTGTCATTGGGCGAGTCATATCCACTGGTTTTTCAGGAAGAGATCGAGATAAAAGTGCAGGGCCCTTATGTTTGTGGGGGGATGAAGAGGCTCCTAGTGGGAGTGAGAGCAAGAAGTTGTTTTCCCTCCTGGCCCCTCTGTTGTATAAGTAATCACCGGACTTTTGCTGATTTTGAGTCCAGCCATTGGCAGAGTCAAATCAGGTGGGTTGGAGGGGAACGTCAACAAGAAAGCGCTGACTCCGCAGGTTTGTGGGGTGATGAAAGAGGGTCCCAGAGGGAGTGAGAGCAAGCAGGTTTTTTAGCCAGGCACCTGACATGTCCGAGCAATCTCTGGGCGTGTGCCATTTGTGAGCCCTGTCACTGGGAGAATCAGATCAGGTGGATTTCAGGAAGACATCGAGATAAAAGTGCCGTGTCCTTATGTTTGTGGGGGGATGACAGAGGTTCCCAGAGCGAGTGAGAGCAAGCAACTGTTTTCCCTCCTGGCACCCTACGTGTCCGAGCACTCTCTGGGCGTTTGCTATTTGTGAGCCCTGTCCCTGGCAGAGTCAAATCAGGTGGTTTAGAGGATAACGTCCACGGAAAGCACAGAGTCCTAAGCATTGTGGGGCAATGGATGTGGCTTTCAGAGAGTGACAGAACAAGCAACAGGTTTTCCTTCTGGCACTTTGTGTGTTGGAGCAATCTCTGGTCTGATGCAATTTCTGAGACCTGTCATTGGGCGAGTCAAGTCAGATGGTTTTCAGGAAGAGATCGAGATAAAAGTGCAGGGCCCTTATGTTTGTGGGGGGATGAAAGAGGCTCCTAGTGGGAGTGAGAGCAAGCAGTTGTTTTCCCTCCTGGCCCCTCTGTTATGTAAGTAATCACCGGACTTTTGCTGATTTTGAGTCCAGCCATTGGCAGAGTCAAATCAGGTGGGTTGGAGGGGAACGTCAACAAGAAAGCGCTGACTGCCCAGGTTTGTGGGGTGATGAAAGAGAGTCCCAGAGGGAGTGAGAGCAAGCAGAATTTTCCTATCCTGGCACCTGACATGTCCGAGCAATCTCTGGGCGTGTGCTATTTGTGAGCCGTGTCACTGGGAGAGTCAAATCAGGTGGGTTTGAGGGGAACGTCAACAAGAAAGCGCTGGCTCCCCAGGTTTGTGGGGTGATGAAGAGGCTCCCAGAGGAGTGGCTCCCAGAGAGAGTGAGAAAGGCC